>OZ010797.1:219397228-220597228 GCA_963932465.1 Maratus speciosus | reverse complement strand
TGCCTAATGCAGTGTAATAATGAAGTTTAGTTACACTGTGGCTTAATTATTAATTTTTGATTTATTCCTAAAAGTATAATTTCTTCTAATAAAAATTAGACATGCAAATATCATTTTACGTATTTCTATTGATTACGTGAGAAAAGCCACGGGTTTTGCTAGTTATCTATATTTGTGCAGTATAATGTGCTTATTTCACTCAATGGACTTGTTTTTAGAGGTTTCCTTGTCTTGCTATTATTGATCACTGTCGTGGTGTTTTTTATTATTATTATTTTGACGAATTCCTGTGTGTTTTTGTCCGTTGAATATTTGCTTCTCACATTTCATGAGATGCTTGTCTCTATCGTATGTTTTGTTCGTCTTTATGATTTGGAGATTGTAATGGATTGGCGCCGATGGGATGCGAACCACAGATCCCATGATCAGGAGGCGAGAACGTTAGAGTCAAGCAAAAGGCCAAACCAATTACTCTAAGCTAGTAACTCGCTTTATACTGATTATGTGAGATGAGATCGCTACACACTCCCTACGCAGTGAGAAAGACATATTGTTGACGTCTGACGAGCGATATGCACTCTTGAGTGATGCGCAGTATGCCAGGCTTATGTGCTGTGAGCGTTTCACAGGCTTAACTTGCTTGAAATAGTTTACTTGGTGCTGCCATCTGTTGGTTATGAGGGGAGTTGATTGTTGTTAAAGGTTGCGATTTTGCGCGCGTCCGGGCCACCACTTTGGATAGTGTGATGGATTAGCGCCGATGGGATACGAACCACGGATATCGTGATCAGGAGGCAAGACCGTTAGCGTCGAGCAAAAAAGCCGAGCCAGTTACTCTAAGCTACTAACTCACTTTATACTGATCATGTGAGATGAGATCGCTACAATGGCTGTATCCATAGTGGTTGTAAAATGTGAGATTTTATCACTTTGCGAACTTGTCGCTGTTAGGTTGACTTGCCGTGGTCTTTAATTTCTGACCCTTTTATTTAGCTTCGATCATTTAACAAGTATATTTTCCTTTGTTTGTATGTTATCTTAATATGTAAATGCGCACTTGGCGATCAGTCCATTGGAACGTAATGGCTGTTAACATGCATCTGAGGTCTACTTTCTGATGGGGAAAAGAGTATATTAATAATTAATATATTAGTTATTGCGAATCACATTTTGAAGTTTTCCCATAGGTTACCATGGCATTTTGTGATCGGTGAGTCACGATAGTAGTGAGCAGTCAGTGCAGTAATAGTCATCAGTGAAGTGGTCTATTAAGCATTGGGAATTTAACGTATAAGGTTAACAATATTCCAGCTTCCGGCTTTCGGCCGGATAGATAGGTTTCACAATGACATTGTCCGATCCAGTTTTCTATTGCGACCCGATTTAAGGTATCTAGAATATTCTGATCAAGAAAAAAATATCTTTATTATATTTCATTTTCATTGCGCTTCCTTTTGCGATGTGGTTGTTTGAAACTGTGATTTTCTAAAGAGAAATGTATGAGAAAATACGTTTAAAATTGTAAAGTTAGAAAAAAAATAAGATATAAATTGAAGTTAAGATAAATGTCGGCATATGGCTTTTCTTAAACACAAAGGTTGTGACATATCAGAATTCAAACACTTATTACTGAGTCTATGCCTTTATAGCCAAGCATAAATTATTCCAGGACTCGGAGTGGACACTTTTAGGTTACCACTATTGCAAAAAATTTCCTGTTAAACTTATTTTGGAAATTTAGTAGATACCTGCTTCCTGTTAAGCTTATTGATGTTAAGATAGCTGTTGCACTCTTATACAAAAATGCATGGATACAAAATTTATTACGACTATATATATTAAATTCAGTAATACGGAAATAATAGGGCTGCATCTTAAATAGGACGTAATCGCCATAGCAACCTAGGAACATTACATATCATGGGACAAAATTGAATTAATTATGTATGATGGAATTTAATAGAATGAAGAAATCTTTTATTAATATCTGTTTAAGTTTAGATTCAATTTTCATAAAATTTGAAATGACTCGACAACATTCTACAACGACTATATATATTAAATTTGAAGCCATTAGATTGAGTAGTTTTATTTATATAATTACAAACGCACCTAAAATTTAGTGTAGTCGAAAAAAAATCACTTCAATGCCTGTTACTCTGGGATATTACTGTAAAGTTATTGTAAAACTGAATTAAGAAAATATCAATTTTTTTTAATAAAATATTATATAATTCTTGTTAAACTGATTATTTCTTTTTGCATTTTATTATCTATTGAAATATATAGAGATTTGGCGAGCGCAGAATCAGATTTTGAAGAATGATATATTATCAAAGTATCATGAATGAATATTAGATTTGTATTTTATGGCTTTCTAATACCGTGTCAAACTACATAATTACAATAAATGAAAGTTAAAATTCTAGTGCCAAATTTACATTGATTAAATAATTAAAATTCATATATTATAAAGAATAACCCATACTCGTTATCATGGTTAGCGCAAATTTAATTTATAAAAGTAGATTTTATAATATCCAAAATTATATTACCTATAAATAATTGGAAGCCATTATAAGAGAATCTATTGAAATAATTGCGATTAAAGATATCGCTTGTACCGGTACACTATCATACTATATGCATGGATTTTGGAAAGAATTGCTGCATAATTGATGAAAACTTGCTTATCTTCCGTACCACCCTTAAATTACAATAATCTCTTCCAGACGATTCTCGAATAAGCGCAAAGAAAAATAACATAATTTAAATAACCACTGAAGACGGCCGTGTGATAACTGAAAACGTTTTGTATTTTTAATGGTTTTAATGCATTTTTAAGATATTTCTAATGTATTTTAAATAAATTTATATCATATGTCTGCATCTACAAGTAGTTTTAGTACATTTATTTGTGATTTTTTATATGAATTTTAATTACATAATCACAGTGGCTTTAAAATACCCTGATGAGATATATAATAAAAGTTAAGCCACTAAACGACAGAAAAATATTCTAGTTTATTAATGTTTTTCAAAAGTAAGAACAAAATATTTCCATATTATCATTTTTAAAAGACGATTTGATCAGGTATATATTTCATAACATATAAATTTAGAAATTTCATATTAGAATTTCTCATTCACATGAATAACTCTTGAAAAGATTTAGAAATGTCTTACAAACACCTCATATCTTTTATATTTAAAGAGGTACGGAATATATATCCAATATTTGTAAATTTAAATTGATATTTGCTCGGTACAATATACCTTCAACATTTGAGGAAAAGTTGTGAATAAATTTCTCGAAGCTGTTTAAAGTATTTGCTTCACATATTTGAACTTCTTATGAGTTAGGAAGAAGCTTTATAACGTTCATAAAATTACTTCTATACCGCAAAAGTTTTATTTAGTTTGTTAATGTTAAATATTACAAATCTTAAAACTAAGGACCAGTGTTATCAGATTGGGTATTTTGTCCCCATTTCGGGGAATTTTAAATCTTCAGGGGAATTTTTGGGGGACTATCAACCATTAGGGAGAAAAACTTGGGTAATTGTTTTCTTTATTTCACGCAAAGTTTACTTTTAGTCATTTGACAACAGTGAATTTGTCCCGAATTCGATTTTGAATCAGGAATGAGAAAAAAATACAAAAATCAATTAGTTCTCGTGCTCGGGCTCTTTACAATTTACACGTTTCTTTGCATCATTTTCAACATTTGTGTACATTTGTAACGTTCTGACAACGGAAGTCCTATTATTATTTTTTTATCTCAGTTTTTTTCTTTTAATCTTGTTAACTTTTCAATGTACCAATAAGTAAATATAGTAATTAAATTAAGAATAATTAATGTTATAAAGAATTATTTTCCTAAACTGAAAATGTCATTTTGAATATAATATGCCTTTTGTACTTTCATCAAAACAAATTGTAGCGAAACTAGATAATATAATATAAATAAAATGCTAAGACTGGTACTAGACTACTTTCGGGTTTTCGTTTTCGATTCTGAATTGCTAAAGATACAGAAGGTCAACTCAGTAGATTGCGTCGGTGGAAACTTTTACGATAACGAATTAAGGCGGCTGGTCACCCAGCTTCCGATTTCCCCTCACTAAAGAAAAGTCTATGAGCATTTGTTGCATTCGTATAGTTAAAATATCTCCTCGGGAAATTAATATTTTTAACTTCTATTTTTTGTGCACACTTCCTAAAAGATGTCTGTTTTTTTCTTAGTTCTCAAAATATTTCTAAAGGATAGACTTAATTTTATAGGAAGTGTTAAAATCTTACTCACAGTTCGCCCACTTTTAACACATAAAATATTAAATTAAGCATAGATTTTAGAAATATTTTGAAAACTAAGAAAGAAAGAGACATCCATTAAGAGTGCACAGTAAAAAGATGTTAAAAATATGAATTTCCCGAGAAGATGTTTTAAATATGCGAATGCATCAAAAGTCCATAGACTTTACATTACGTAGGAGGATTCCGAAGATGAGTGACCAGCCCCCTTAATTATAAGAGTTTAAATGGTTATTTTTTGTAAATCGGGGAATTCTTTTGAAAATAATGCTTGATTTGGGGAAATCGTATGAGCTCAAATAATGTTTTTTATAGTGGTAAATTCAAAATTGAACATTTTCTTTTTTCAGTAGAAACTGAGTTGGGGACTTTTTCGGAAAAAATCACTGATTTGTGGAAAATTTCAGAAAATGATTTTCGACTATCTGGCAAGACTGCTAAAGCCCCACTACCAATTAGTGTTGCAATCTTAGTTGCTTATAAATAGGTTTATATAACTTCCTGGATTAGCTAGAATAGTCTCAGCGTTGAAATTTGTCCTGGCTTGTATAAAATTGCCTCATATCGCCTTGGAAGTTTTCGAAAATGTTATTTAAATTAGATGGGTGAATAAATAGCAGATAATGAAAATTTATATTGTTCTCAAACAACACCTCTATATATTAAGCCTGAGCAGATGAATGGAAGAAATTTAACAAGTTTTAAATAGCGCCCTGTGCGATTGTACAAAACTTGTCATTGCCTAGCTCCACTGTGTTGCCAGTTCGGTACATCTTCTTTATTCAGATTGCTTAATTTCAACAACTTTTTTGAAGTAGTATTTTTTCTCTTTTTAATGCTATACTAAATAATTCGAAAACGAAGCAAATTATATTATTTTTAAAATGTGGTATCAATTCGACAATCTGAAATGTAAAAAATTGCGCGCTGGCAACACTGTAACTGAGCCATCGTAAAATATTAATTTGTACAAGTAAAATATTACTTCATGTTAGCTCAATGTTGAGATCAACAACAACAAAAAAAAAGAAATCCGGTTTCTTTATTTAAAATTTTTAATTTATCATTTTAATTTTCGTTGGAGCTTTAGTATTATAGTAAATACAAAAGACTTAAATAATAAGAAAGCTTATATGGGGGAAAACACGAAAATAAATCATTGCTTCTGAAATACAGGTAGCTGGTTTCCCTGCAACGCTCGTCTACTTTTACAACAGGACATTTTTACCGCAGGAAAGCAAATGGCGCTATATACCAGTTGTCCCAAAACAAAACTGAATGATTTTAAATTTCAATAAGTTGGAAACGGTGACAGATATTTTAAAAAAAAATGCAGGAAGGCTATGTATGATGTCCAGAATTTTTTTTTTTTTACTGTGATTCTTGATTTTGGTTCGAAGTTCAAACAATAGATGGCGCTGGGAGAAGTGGGTGCTAATTCCACACCCGATTTTTGGTACTTCGAGATCCATTCAAAATATTTTAATCACCTTTTTTCATATGGGGGAAGAGAGAGGCCGAAAAATCGAGCCGTGATTTAGCGCCTATTGCTTGTAGGACCACCTATCGCTGCTATTTGTAACAAAACTGGGAATGACAGAATAAAAACTCCTCACATCTTACATAAACCTCCTGCAAAAAATAATAATATTTGTCACCGTTTGCATGTTATTGAATTTTAAAATTCATCAGTGTTTTTTGGGACACCCATTACGTTATCTAATTCCATGCATTCTGCGCATTCACTAAGTAAAATCGCTTTGCTCTCGAGGTTTTTAAATGATATGTTTTCCACTATCATACAAACGCACAATGAAAATAAAAGTAATGTTTTAGTTAATGCAAATGCAAAATAAGTTATGTAAATGAATATGGAGTGTTACTTTTTTTTTCGAGTAAAAGAATATGATTTTTGATGGCTGTACAAGTTTACAGTGATAGAAATAAAGGAATACCTATGTAGGAAAATTAAAGCATTTTCTTCTTCAAAATGGCAAATTACTAAATTGTACTTCTGCAATGTTAACTGAAAAATTCTAAGTTTCGAAATGCCATTTAATTAAAAAAATAAAGCTTATTTCATTTTCTTATATAACAAATATTTCATTATTTATTATTTTTCATTGATGTCTTTTAAAAATTAATTCGATTAAATAGAGTGGGATAATTTTCTGATAGGGATCTCTTGTTTTTATCATCGAAAGCTTTCATAATATGTGGACTTTTTTTTAAAGTTGCGATAAAACTTTTCAATCTGAAATTATAGACTGCAAAGTAGGGTATACAGAAAAAGCTTGTTTATGATACTCCCATTTCATATAAATTCTATACGCTGTAAAAAACAAGACACATGTTTATTAATCGGCGAAAATGTAATATAGTGTGTCCATAAAATAAACTCTATTTATCAATGGTATATTATAACACTTTAATTTAGGCTATTTACAACAAATCATACATCAAATTGAAGTTAAAATCATAAATTTTCTTACAAATGTTCAATATGTGCACTTTTAGTTATACGGCACACATCCACCCTAAAGTCCAATTTTCCCCATTCTTCAGTTAACGTGTCCGGAGTCAGGGAAGCAATATAGCCTCTTCATTTCTGTGTGTCAACTATGGCAAATCATTAGGTAGAGGCGGAACGTAGACACGATCTTTTGTAAAGCCCGAAAGGGGAAAATTGAATGGCGTTATGTATGGTAGTGTACAATTTTAAATATTCAACCCAGAAATAACGCTTTACGCTCAGGAGTCACCATTTTGCGTATGTGGCACTGTAAACAAGTCAATAACAACGCTGTACTCGGGCATGCGCTTATAATAGCTAAAATTCTTTGAGTTACTCTTTCTTTGTGACCTTGAACCAACACTCTACAAAGCTTACAGTTGATACTATTAAAATTTATAAATAGGACATTCATTTAGGAACACCCTGTGTATCCACGACCGGGAATATACAATAACCTCTTCTGTGTTTTCCATTATTCTGATTTTATAAAATCAACGTTTTTTCTGCGACGATTGATTTTCGGAAACTTTTTTGAGTACATAATGTAGTGTTTAATAAATTTTTTAAAACCAGTATATCGGTTATTAGCATGCTACTTATTCTCAATTAAACATATTCAGCTATATTGGAAAACAAGGTATAATGAGCCACGTCTTATGGATCCTATTAATTCTCTTTTTGAATGCTTCAAATTCTGTAACCAAGACCGGAAATATACAATAACCTCTTCTGTGTTTTCCATGATTCAGAATTTATAAAAGCAACGTTTTTTTCTGCGTTGATTGATTTTCGAAAACTTTTTCGAGTACATAATATAGTGTTTTAATCAATTTTTTTAAACCAGTATATCGGTTATTAGCATGCTACTTATTCTCAATTAAACATATTCAGCTATATTGGAAAACAAGGTATAATGAACCACGCACTATGGATCCTATTAATTCTCTTTTTGAATGCTTCAAATTCTGTAACCAAGACCGGGAATATACAATAACCTATTCTGTGTTTTCCATGATTCAGAATTTATAAAAGCAACGTTTTTTTCTGCGACGATTAATTTTCGAAAACTTTTTCGAGTACATAATATAGTGTTTTAATCAATTTTTAAAACCAGTATATCGGTTATTAGCATGCTACTTATTCTCAATTAAACATATTCAGCTATATTGGAAAACAAGGTATAATGAACCACGCACTATGGATCCTATTAATTCTCTTTTTGAATGCTTCAAATTCTATAACCAAGACCGGGAATATACAATAACCTCTTCCGTGTTTTCCATGATTCAGAATTTATAAAAGAAACGTTTTTTTCTGCGACGATTGATTTTCGAAAACTTTTTTGAGTACATAATATAGTGTTTTAATCAATTTTTAAAACCAGTATATCGGTTATTAGCATGCTAGTTATTCTCAATTAAACATATTCAGCCATATTGGAAAACAAGGTATAATGAACCACGCACTATGGATCCTATTAATTCTCTTTTTGAATGCTTCAAATTCTGTAACCAATATCGGGAATATACAATAACCTCTTCTGTGTTTTCCATGATTCAGAATTTATAAAAGCAACGTTTTTTTCTGCGACGATTGATTTTCGAAAACTTTTACGAGTACATAATATAGTGTTTTAATCAATTTTTCGGAACCAGTATATCGGTTACTAGAATGCTACTTATTATTAATTAAATATCTTCGCGTATATTGGAAAACAAGGTAAAATGGACCACGCCCTATAGATCCTATTAATTCTCTTTTTAAATGCTTTTAATTCTGGTACATAAATGGTATTGCTACAGTAGTATCCTAACTTGCGTCTCTCCGCATTTACGTCGTGTGGCCTAAAAAAAAATGCCATTAATTAAGACGCAATTTTGAACTTTTTAGAAGACTTTTTGTTCTATGAAGGGAAACTTTTCCGCGACAGCCAAGTGACAGAACAAACAAATAAAAAACAGTCGCTAAAAAGAACTTAGAAAACTCACCCCGCTGTTACAAAAGTCTTCTAAAAGTAAAAAAAGAAGAATTTGTCTGTTAAAAATTCATTGAAAGATTTTTTGCGCAATCTCAAAGACTAGAACGCAACAGCTAGAAAAAAAATAGATTGCATGTTAACAACTTATTGATTTATTACAAATTCTTGTATTGCAAACGCATATTTTTGCTAATGTTAAACGTATGTAACGTAATCCCTGAATATAGTAGAATATGTTCATTAGAATTTGGAGAATTTTTATTACTTATCCTTTTTTATATATCTAAATGTACATGGACTTGCGTCGGGTTCGACCTGCGTCACTAGACTTGGGACAGATTACTGACGTAAGTGGAAGTATTACTGTACAGTGAAAAAATGAAAATTTATGTGCCCAACTGAAAATTTAGCAATTTTATTCTAAATAGGTTGAATTTTATTTAATTTAAACGCATTAAAATGTGTTAAGAAATAGTTACAGTTTGTTTTCCTCTAATTTTAATGTATCTCAATTTTTTATGAGGGCTTACAAATAAAAATAAAATGGTATTCCATAATACAAGAGCTTCCTCTACTACTAAAAATGCTATCAATGAAGTAAGTGAAAATTGTTATAATCTACCTTAATCGATACCTTGACGAATGATACCCAGGACAATGTTAATGCCAATTGATGAAAATAAGTTTTTCCAAATAATAATTAAAAATTTTGGAACCTGCTAGTAGGAACTTGAAATCAAAATTGCTTATAAATTATATTTTAAAGAATTACATAGCACTTTAATAGTGTTAATAAAACTCAATGACAAAACTACTAACATATCTGAAGAGGTATATCTCTATTCTAAAAAAAAGTAACTACCGCTGTCACCGCCTCCGGTTTTGAATTTTTTGTGACCGGAGGTCTTTCTTCGTTAATATTAAGAAAAATAATGCATACAAAAATATGAAAATCGGTAGTGTTATACAGAAATGTTTGATAAACACGCTGATGCAGACAGTTTTCAAATCGAAGAATTATTTTAAGAGATATTTAATGCTAAAGTTGGGCAAAATCGTTCCACTAAAAAAGTTTTATAGTAGCAAACACTACACATCGGAATTTAATAATTTTTAGTTCATTTTATCCGTTATAATTTCCCGGTGTGCAGAATTGATTTATTTTTTTAATTTGACTCATTTTTCGATGTTTTATATCTATTTTAAATTCAAATTTTCAGCATTTCGAGAGATATTTTTTACAGATTTTAGAAAGTGATATTAATTTAAACTGTTGCCAACTGTATAAACAGCGGAAAAAATAATGTTTGCTTAAAAAAAAAAAAAAAAAAAAAAAAAAATATATATATATATATATATATATATATACGTGTAATAAATTAAAAATTTATTTACACGTGACTATTATAAACAGAAAAAAACATTTGGAATTAGAATTAAATAATTATGTACAAAAAGCAGGAACTTATTAAGAATTACGTCATAAAAACTATAATTACACGTGAATTTTAAGAGAGAAAGGAATTTGTAAAATAATAAATTTATTAACATGCGTTAGAAATCTTAAATAGGAGAAATTACGTCATATTTACGTCACATTACAGTTATTACATAAAATGAACACAAAATAATATTGCAAAACGGTTTAAATTTACAAATTGCGCTAGACATTTATTTGATATTTTGATAGGTTACTTTTCAACTATTTTTCTTAGGAAAGCGCAAATAATATTTTATTTCTAACACAAGTATTTTCACGTGAATATTAAAAAGAGAAAGAATAGTTTGGTCAAAATTACGTCAGATTAAAAACGATTAATTTAAAATGTCTCATTTAAAAGAACTTTCTTTTCGCTTTGTTAAAAAATACCGGGAGACAAAGATTCAGTTTACTTAATTCCTTTTACATTAGCTTATTTTGAAATGTTGTTATACGTGTCTACGTCATCAAGTTTTTTTTATTTCGACGTTTTATTTGTATTTTTATTAATGTTGTACTAATTTATTTGTTCTTTCGTTATTTAAAATAAAAATTATGTCAATTTGTATAATTTGGCGAGTGGTTTGGCGATTTATATAATTTGGCGAAATTAGTCGACGGGATAATCAAGTAGTACCGCAGCGGATTTGGCGTTAAAATTTCCCCAATCAAAGAGAAATGAATAGAAATCCGTTTATAGGGAGATCGCCACTGTTTTTTAAATTATAATTCAATCTTTCGAAATCTTTTTAAAGCCGATCACATTAGCGTGCATTTAGAGTCTGCGGTGTCTGGACGGGGGTTGGCGAGCGTAGCTCTTAGGGGGCCGAGCCCCCTAGTAAGAAAAAAACTAATGATATTTTACAATAACTAGGGGGTAACTAATAGCTACGCTCGCCAACCCCCGTCCAGACACCGTAGACTCTAAATGCACGCTCATTTGATCGGCTTTAAAATGATTTCGAAAGATTGAATTATAATTTAAAAAACAGTGGCGATCTCCCTATAAACGGATTTCTATTCATTTCTCTTTGATTGGGGAATTTTAACGCCAAATCCGTTGCGGTACTACTTGATTATCCCGTCGACCAATTTCGCCAAATTATATAAATCGCCAAACCACTCGCCAAATTATACAAATTGACATAATTTTTATTTTAAATAACGAAAAAACAAATAAATTAGTACAACATTAATTAAAATACAAATAAAACATCGAAATAAAAATAACTTGATGACGTAGACACGTGTAACAACATTTCAAAATAAGCTAATATAAAAGGAATTAAGTAAACAGAGTCTTTGTCTCCTGGTATTCTTTAACAAAGTCAAAAGAAAGTTCTTTTAAATGAGACATTTTAAATTAATCGTTTTTAATCTGGCGTAATTTTGACCAAACTATTCTTTCTCTTTTTAATATTCACATGAAAATACCTGTGTTAGAAATGAAATATTATTTGCGCTTTCCTAACAAAAATAGTTGAAAAGTATCGTCTTAAAATATCAAATAAATGTCTAGCGCAATTTCTAAATTTAAACCGTTTTGCAATATTATTTTGTGTTTATTTTATGTAATAACTGTAATGTGACGTAAATATGACGTAATTTCTCCTATTTAAGACTTCTAACGCATGTTAATAAATTTATTGTTTTACAAATTCCTTTCTCTCTTAAAATTCACGTGTAATTATAGTTTTTATGACGTAATTTTTAATAAGTTCCTGCTTTTTGTACATAATTATTTAATTCTAATTCCAAATGTTTTTTTCTGTTTATAATAGTCACGTGCAAATAAATTTTTAATTTATTTACGCGTATAAATATTTTTTTGTTTTTGAAACAAACATTATTGTTTCGCTGTTTATACAGTTGGCAACAGTTTAAATTAATATCACTTTCTAAAATCTGTTAAAAATATCTCTAGAAATGCTGAAAATCTGAATTTAAAATAGAAATAAAACCTCAAAAAATGAGTCAAAATAAAAAAAATTAATGCAATCTGCACTCCGGCAAATTATAACGCATAAAATGATCTAAAAATGATTAAATTACTATGAACAGTTTTTGCTCCTATAAAACTTTTTTAGTGGAACGATTTTGTCCAACTATAATACTGCCGATTTTCATATTTTTGTATGCATTATTTTTCTTAATATTAACGAAGAAAGACCTCCGGTCACAAAAAATTCAAAATCGGCGGCGGCGGCGGTGACAGCGGTAGTTACTTTTTTTTAGAATAGAGAGATATTACGAAAATAATTTTTATGAGTTAGATATGCGAGCTAAAATTTATATTTAACTGACAAAGTTTTCACACATTTTAGTAAACTTCAATTAAATACTGTTTCACAACATCTCACAAAACTTAATAGTTTCTCTCTATCTCTCTATTCTAAAAAAAAGTAACTACCGCTGTCACCGCCGCCGCCGCCGCCGGTTTTGATTCTTTTGTGACCGGAGGTCTTTCTTCGTTAATATTAACAAAAATAATGCATACAAAAATATGAAAATCGGTGGTTTTATACAGAAATGTTTGATAAACACGCTGATGCAGACAGTTTTCAAATCGAAGAATTATTTTAAGAGTTATTTAATGCCAAAGTTGGGCAAAATCGTTCTACTAAAAAAGTTTTATAGCAGCAAAAACTATACATGGCAGTGTAATCATTTTTAGATCATTTTATGCGTTAGAATTTGCCGGAGTGCAGATTGCATTAATTTTTTCATTTTGACTCATTTTTTCAGGTTTTATTTCTATTTTAAATTCAAATTTTCAGCATTTCTAGAGATATTTTTTACAGATTTCAGAAAATTGTACTAATTTAAACTGTTGCCAACTGTATAAAAAGCGCAAGCAATAATGTTTGCTTCACATTAAAAATTTATTTACACGTGACTATTATAAACAGGAAAAAAACTTTCAAATTAGAATTAAATAATTACGTATAAAAAGCAGGAACTTATTAAAAATTACGTCATAAAAAGCATACACGTGAATTTTAAAAGAGAAAGGATATTGTAAAATAATAAATTCATTAACATGCGTTAGAAGTCTTAGGAGAAATTACGTCATATTTACGTCACATTATAGTTATTACATAAAATGAACACAAAATAATATTGCAAAAAAGTTTAAATTTAGAAATTGCGCTAGACATTTATTTGATATTTTGAGAATTAATTTAAAATGTCTCATTTAAAAGAACTTTCTTTTCGCTTTGTTAAAAAATACCGGGAGACAAAGATTCTGTTTACTTAATTCCTTTTATATTAGCTTATTTTGAAATGTTGTTACACGTGTCTACGTCATCAAGTTATTTTTATTTCGACGTTTTATTTGTACTTTTATTAATGTTGTACTAATTTATTTGGTCTTTCGTTATTTAAAATAAAAATTATGTCAATTTGTATAATTTGGTGAGTGGTTTGGCGATTTATATAATTTGGCGAAATTAGTCGACGGGATAATCAAGTAGTACTGCAGCGGATTTGGCGTTAAAATTTCCCAATCAAAGAGAAATGAATAGAAATCCGTTTATAGGGAGATCGCCACTGTTTTTTTAATTATAATTCAATCTTTCGAAATCTTTTTAAAGCCGATCACATTAGCGTGCATTTAGAGTCTGCGGTGTCTGGACGGGGGTTGGCGAGCGTAGCTCGTAGGGGGCCGAGCCCCCTAGTTCTAAAAAAAAAGTAACTACCGCTGTCACCGCCGCCGAGGCCGCCGGTTTTGATTTTTTTGTGACCGGAGGTCTTTCTTCGTTAATATTAAGAAAAATAATGCATACAAAAATATGAAAATCGGTGGTTTTATACAGAAGTGTTTAATAAACACGCTGATGAAGACAGTTTTCAAATCGCAGAATTATTTTAAGAGATATTTAATGCCAAAGTTGGACAAAATCGTTCCATTAAAAAAGTTTTATAGGAGCAAAAACTGTACATTGGAATTTAATCATTTTTAGATCATTTTATGCGTCAGAATTTCCCGGTGTGCAGATTGCAGTTAGTTTTTTAATTTGAATAATTTTTCGAGGTTTTATTTCTATTTTAAATTCAAATATTCACCATTTCGAGAGATATTTTTTACAAATTTTAGAAAATTGTATTAATTTAAACTGTTGCCAGCTGTATAAACGGCGCAAACAGTAATGTTTGCTTCAAATTAAAAAATTATTTTACACGTGACTATTATAAACAAAAAATATAAAAAGCAGGAACTCATTGAAAATTACGTCATAAAAACTATAGTTACACGTGAATTTTAAATGAGAAAGAATATTGTAAAATAATAAATTCAGTAACATACGTTAGAAGTCCTAAATAGGAGAATTTACGTTTTGGCGCTTGTCTGCGTATTTATATTAAATAAATAAGCCATTTTTGAGTCACACCACAACATTTAATAAAACACTCACAAGACGAACAAATAGAACATGAAGAATAATAAATATGAGTAACAGATATCGTTTGTTGCCATGCAACTGGTATAAATTCTCAACTTTTAAAAATATCGTTTCCTTCATCCATGGAGCAATGAGATTGTAAGATGCACGCGCATGAAAATAAATGTATTAGAGAAATTAGAGAAATACTACAACGTCATATTACACTTATTACGTAAAATGAACAAAAAATAATATTGCAAAACAGTTTTAATTTAAAAATTGCGCGAGACATTTACTTGACATTTTAAGATGATCATAATATTTCATTTCTAACAAAAGTATTTTGACGTGAATATTAAAAACAGAAAGAAAAGTTTGGTAAAAATTACGTCAGATTATAATTGTCAGATTCAAATTATAATTCAATCTTCTGAAATCTTTTTAAAGGCGATCAAATTAGCGTGCTGTTAGAGTCTGCGGTGTCTGAACGGGGGTTGACGAGCGTAGCTCATAGGGGGCAGAGCCCCCTAGTATAAGATATCGAAACAATAAATCTTAAACAGATAAATTTCTCTCTATTCTAAAAAAAAGTAACTACGGCTGTCACCGCCGCCGGTTTTGATTTTTTTGTGACCGGAGGTCTTTCTTCGTTAATATTAACAAAAATAATGCATACAAAAATATGAAAATCGGTGGTTTTATACAGAAATGTTTGATAAATACGCTGATGCAGACAGTTTTCAAATCGAAGAATTATTTTAAGAGTTATTTAATGCTAAAGTTGGACAAAATCGTTCCACTAAAAAAGTTTTATAGCAGCAAAAACTATGCATGGCAGTGTAATCATTTTTAGATCATTTTATGCGTTAGAATTTGCCGGAGTGCAGATTACATTAATTTTTTTATTTTGACTGTTTTTTTTCAGGTTTTATTTCTATTTTAAATTCAAATTTTCAGCATTTCTAGAGATATTTTTTACAGATTTCAGAAAATTGTACTAATTTAAACTGTTGCCAACTGTATAAAAAGCGCAAGCAATAATGTTTGCTTCAAATTAAAAATTTATTTACACGTGACTATTATAAACAGGAAAAAACTTTCAAATTAGAATTAAATAATTACGTATAAAAAGCAGGAACTTATTAAAAATTACGTCAAAAAAAGTATACACGTGATTTTTAAAAGAGAAAGGATATTGTAAAATAATAAATTCATTGACATGCGTTAGAAGTCTTAGGAGAAATTACGTCATATTTACGTCACATTATAGTTATTACATAAAATGAACACAAAATAATATTGCAAAAAAGTTTAAATTTAGAAATTGCGCTGGACATTTATTTGATATTTTGAGAATTAATTTAAAATGTCTCATTTAAAAGAAATTTCTTTTCGCTTTGTTAAAAAATACCAGGAGACAAAGACTCTCTTTACTTAATTCCTTTTATATTAGCTTATTTTGAAATGTTACACGTGTATACGTCATCAAGTTATTTTTATTTCGACGTTTTTATTTGTGTTTTTATTAATGTTGTACGAATTTATTTGTTCTTTCGTTATTTAAAATAAAAATTATATCAATTTGTATAATTTGGCGAGTGGTTTGGCGATTTATATAATTTGGCGAAATTGGTAGACGGGATAATCAAGTAGTACCGCAGCGGATTTGGCGTTAAAATTCCCCAATCAAAGAGAAATGAATAGAAATTCGTTTATAGGCAGATCGCCACTGTTTTTTAAATTATAACTCAATCTTTCGAAATCTTTTTAAAGCCGATCACATTAGCGTGCATTTAGAGTCTGCGGTGTCTGGACGGGGGTTGGCTAGCGTAGCTCGTAGGGGGCCGATCCCCCTAGTTTATTTATAAAAATGCAAATGTTGAAAAGGAAAACTTTATTAGAAAATAATAAAGCAAAAATTTTAGTAATAAATTATTGATTTCAAAATACAAAATACTGTCATTGTTTTTTGAATTTTTATGAATTCAAAATAAGGAAATAATATATATATACAGGTTGTTTTAGCACAGTGGTTACAAACTTTCTGGAGAGACCCCTAGACGATGGAAAACCACAAAGCAATGCAAAGTCGGAAACGCTTTTCTGGCACGGTAGTGACGACACACAGGGGTTGCATTATATACGGAAATTTTTATTTTCCTTCCAGAGGCCTTAAGGGGTTTCAGGAGTCTTACTTTTTACCTGATGGTGCAATTTAGCTACATGTCACATTTAATTTTTTTGCTCAGTCTCTATAAAACTTAAATTTTGAAAAAAATCATTCTTTTATTGAATAATTGCCAATTTTAAATAATCTATGCAATTATAATACTAAATTTGAAGTATAAGTTATTCTTTACTTTAAAATGAAGATATTTACCAAGATTTTACCAAGTTCAAATTCCTTTATTAGTTTGTGAAAAATGCTGCGCGCAATCATAAAATTTAAGAAAGAATTTTAAATTTTTTATCAAAATTAAATATAACAAAGATAAAATAAAATTCCAATATAGAAAAAAAAATTAAATAGAAGAGATAGTAAGTTTCCTATATTAAAAATTTTATGCGTTTATGTTTTATAGAGACTGAGAAAAAAAAAATTAAATGTGACATGTTGCTAAATTGCACCGCCAGGTAAAAGATAATACTCCTGAGACCCCTTAATCAGCAATATGCTATAGAAATGTACGACGATGATATTTTAAAAATAGGGCAATGAACAATAAAGCTTTCCTTGTAGAATGCGACCCCTGGACACAAAACACAAGACACTAACACTAATAAGGTAATAAGATAATAAGGTAATACTAATAGGGTGAGAACATTCTTATTATTCTTAGTACCGCAAAAGTGCTGGGGCAATTCTGAGCAGTTCTGAGGAACTTGTTACACGCATTGTGGCAGCTGCTAAGGACGTCAGGGACACGTTATTTTCGAGAACTTTAGAACTTCCATGAGCCAGAGATGTGACGCATGCATCACGGCTCTGGGTCGTAATTTTGAACAGCTTCTTTGATGACGATCGTTGTCTCTCTTTTTATGCTTATTTTTTAGTTTTTTGCTATGCTGAAAATAATAAACGTGGTTCTTCACCCTGTTCGTGTCCTTCCTTTCCTGTGTTTTGTCTGGTCACTAGTGTTGCTAGTTTTCCCTTGTAAACCGGGCTTCCAAATGAACTGGACACCAGTATTTTAAAGTAATTATCTTCTCCGTTTATAATGGCAGAATTATTGGCGATTAAAGATGGCGAAATGAAATTAAAAAATTAGTGGTTTCCAGAGAAATTAGAGAATTGATTTACGCGGAACACCTGTCGACACAGGTCGTCATTGCCGCGAAAGGAAAGCGTTTCCAACCATGCGTTGCTGTGTGATTTCCTATCGTCTAGGTATACTCTATCGCTCCTGAAAGATTGTAACCACTTTGGTGAAGCACACTGTATATTAACGCAATGTATTTTCTCGCTGTAATTTCCCTAATTATTACTACTTTTTGGTATAATTTCTGTAATTTTTATAACTTTAATGGTAACGCTTTGGTTTTAAATTAAAAATTAAAGCTAATTAGACATTAACAGGAGGCTAAACCAGCAGGATCAGTAAATAAGTTTAACTGAAACTGATAATATCAGATATTTCCAGAGAACAATTTCATGGTTATATCTATATTTTTCTTTTATTGTTAGGAAAATCCTGAATTGTCCTGCAGAAATAAAAAAATATTGTGTTAAAATATTTACTTATACATTAAATTGTCATATGAAGTATTTCCTGTGACTGATCTAATGTCCGATTTTTGTTTAAACTTTACCAGGATCACATTTCAGGTTTCCCCCAAACTTTGTATTGATATCCAATTTCTAAAACAAGTAAAATTTCCTATTTCCAGTATAATTTTCTTCATTATATAATTATTAATGTTGCATTCTAATTTGAATGACTATTAAATATAAGATAAAAGATTAATTCGGTCATGAATAGTACTGATATTCACGGCTGTATGTATTTTTCTTCTAAAATTTAACAATAAAGCCTTCTTCTTTAATTTTAAAACAACTATATTATTAGAGGCAAACACATTAAACTAAATTTTTATCCAAATAACAGAAAACATGGTCTTTCTCATAGTTCATATGAATGTTTACATTTTAACACTTTCCAACATTGTTGAAAAGTGTTTATGAATTCGGTTTGTCTGTCCGTCTGTCTGTCCGTGTGACCGTGCTGTAACTCGCGTAAATATAGTCCGATCACTATGAAATTGATAGATGCTATTTGATGTCACAATGGTATGTTCGATATTGAAGATGAAGCGTATAGCATTTTCGGTTCATTTACATGGACACTCAAAAGAATGTTACATTACGGTCAATTGGGGGAAAATTGTTTGCCGTGTATTTTAATGATATTACAATATTTAAAACATATTGAAATTCATATACATAACTAGAGGTGTACAACAAGGTTCTTAATACAGAAAATGGTGCGTATAAAACGTATCGTTCTTTACAGGGACACACAAAAGAATATGACTATAGAAGAAAATGAACCGTAACAAAACTATTGAAGAATACGAACAATTAATTGCTGGAAGAGTGTTTTAAGTTGTTTTATGCGTTTTTAAATCTAATTATTTTTTTAAATATTACGTGGTGTGTGTAAATTGTATAGACCATAAACAGGTCGTACAAAAGTTCTCAACAGCATCCGTTTATTGGTGGAAATTGCTGAGTAGACATTTTAAATTGTGCTATGCGTTTACCTGAACTAACTTTTAGGATACTATGTTGTATGCATGCATATTTGTAGATCATATGCAGGGCTGCGCAAAAAATCGTATATTTTAGAGACTACACATGGTAATAGCAGAAATCTTGTTTTCAAATGCGCTATGCATTTTCCAAATTTTTCATTTAAACATCATCTTTCACCTAAGTAAACTGAGAAGTTTTGTTATAAAATTCTGAATGTGTTGGAAAGTGTTTCGTAATCTAAGCTGTACGCATCATTTTTCGTTTTTGTTTATTTTGCTTTATTTCTTTTGAATACCAGCATTTACATAAATATATATATTTTTTAATAGAAATAGTGGTATTCGAACAAAAAATATATATAAAAGAGAAATAAGCATCCGTTGGAAATCTACTGTATCTGTAAAGAACAATTATATCTATAATCTCTTCACGCTATGTTTGCTCTTGAACAGATATTAGATTATCTGAGAATAATATGAATCAATCTGATTGTTTGTCGAAATTTTTTATATATTAATGTCTCATAGAAACTGTGACTGATGTGAACTTAAAATAATTGTCTCAGTTTCACAGATTCAATGCATAGATTTCCCCAAAACTTTACATTAATCCCTTAACTGTTTTGCCCGAGTACCACTCGGGCAAAAATTGAAATTCTTTCTTCCAGAAATTTATATAAATATTAGACCGGGAGCCGGCAGCACAAAAACATGGTTCGTACGGATACCCTTATTTCTCCACGAATACTATCAGTATCATTTTATAGAAAAACAAATCTATGTTAAACGCACAAAATTTCGCCTTCTTTTAAAAAGAGATTTTCTATAAGATAATACTGATGCCAAAAAAATTTCGGGTTTGCAAAATTCAAGGAGGCGCACGAATCATGAGACAAGCAACTCATCTAGTTGGAGGTTGAAATTCCAGAATTAGCTAAAACTCGATTCCCATATTAAAACGCAATCAGTCTGCCAAATCATATCTTGGTGAAAAACACCTAAAAACCCGATTTTACCGGTTGACTCGTAGGTTTACCATTATGTTTTCCTGCTCCCAGTCCGCCATGTTTTTATACATTTGGATGCAAGAAAACGCAATGGTAAACCTATGAGTTGACAGCTAAAATCGGGTTTTTAGGTATTTTCCACCAAGTTATGACTTGGCAGAGCGATTGCGTTTTAATATGGGAATCGAGTTTTAGGTAATTCTGGAATTTCAGCCTCCAACTCGATGAGGTGGTTCTCTGTGCTGCCGGCTACCGGTCTATATCTCCTGATATTACAATCCTAACGTGATAATTATTTTTTGTTTGTTTATAATACTAAAAAACAAAATGTAATATACATTATACATAACATTTACATTACTATAAACATATACATTTAACATGTACTTTATAATAAACATCATACATTGGATTTGTAATTTTTAAAACCTTATAATACGAATTATGAATTTAATATTCGAAAAAAATATGAATTGCAACCAATAATTTTCTGATAGTTTTATATTTATTATGTCCTGCTTTAAGCGAATTCTCAATTTCGAATTTTTCTTTTCGAAAGTTTCATGTAGTTTTCGAATTATCATTAAAAAAGGTCAAAATGATGGTTTAAGGAGACCGTCTGTGATGTGCAGAAAAGTATAATTTCAAAATATATGTATTTTACTCATTTTACTGAAATATTTGGTCTGGCAATATCTAAATAATAAGAAGAAGACAAGAAATAACTTGGACGAAGTTTCAAACCAAAAATTTGTAAGTACCACTAAAGTTATAAAGTTATTGTCATAGGGAAATGATTCTAGAAAGCTACACAGGTCATCTCAGTTGCGTTGGAGCTCTGTTATGAGGTGGACGTAAGAGGTGATTGCTCCATCGCATGTTATATTTTTCGCAGTGTGAATGGCATGTGGGGCGGTTCGTTAGAATAGTTTCGCTCGCTATTTAGTGCTGCATTATGACGGTTACAGATGATCAAGATTATTATATTAAGGAAGTTATCGACAAAATATGTAATAGAACGTTAAACAGCAATTTCAAGGACCAGTTTGACAGATTTTCTTCAAATTTTGAAGAATATGCTAAAACTATATTAGGAGATTTCTACACATTTGTGTATCAATATATTTTGGACATAAAGGCTAAAGACGGCTATTCTGCTTCTGCTTCAGAGCAAGAAGAGGTAAGGAAAACTTGCCTTGATGCTTTTACTTTGCTTAGGGAGCCAACCCATGATAATTTGTTAAATTCAGCTATCTTTAGTTTTTTCTGCTCTATTAAGTATAAGAAAACTCCTAATTTGTTTCTTACTAACACTAATCTTAAAAAAGAAATTTTCAACGCTGTTAAGAAAGGAGTTAAACGACCTATTTCGGAGGAGAGTTCTCCTATCCCACTTAGTATTAAATATAAAAATATCGCTAGCGAAGTTAACCTAACTGAAAATTTGGATATGGATGAATCAAATGTTAGTGAAAATACACAGGATACTGTCAAAAGTTAAAAAATCTGTTAACCCTTTCTACGTCGAAGTCGACAGCAATTGGGCGACGGTTGCCCATGAAATTACGGAGTTAAACTCAGAAAAACCCAAAATAACGCTAAAAGGCGAACGCATTGTTATACAATGTAACTCTGATAAGGACTTTAAAATTACTCAAAAATGGTTAGACCAAAACAAAAAGAAATATACCACTCTAGATCCTAAAGAACTTCGACCCAAAAAAATATGCATTAGGGGCCTCCCCTGTTACACCGACACTAAAATAATCGAAGATAGTCTCAGGGAGCATGGTTTCGCAGTCACTAGGGCTGCCATGCTTAAAAATCGTAAAACTGGCCAACCAATGCCGATATACATGGTAAATGTTATACCACGTAAGAACTTTGAAGAAATTTACCAAATCAACATTATACATTACATTTCAGTTAAGATTGAAGCTTTTACTAGCAAAAATCATGTAAAACAGTGTTACAAATGCCAAGGTTACGGTCACGCATCAGAAGTGTGTGGCTTCGATGCTAAATGTGTAAAATGCGGAGACCTACATTTAAGTACAGATTGTCACCACAGGGTGCGTATTAAACCCACTTGTGCCACTTGTGGACTCTTGCACCCAGCGAATTTCCGCGGTTGTCCAAAAAATCCCTATAGACTAGAAAATAAACAAAACCGTAAACAAGTAATAGCGTCAGCAATCAATCCCAAGAAACCCAAATCGTAGCGGATATATTTAAGAATTATAACTATACCAAAAATACTAAAGACTCTGAACCCTCTACTAGTACTGATGAATTAAACTCTGATATCAATGATAGTACTACCGCAAACACCCATTGCTCCCCTACTACTGAAAATTCTAAAATTCCTACAAATTACACCAATGATATAAAAGACATTTTTATACTTTCAACGAAGTTAAACAAATTTTTCAAATCACTAAATTCCAAAAATGTATAAAGAACATCTCAACTCAGACTAAGAAACTCGATAATCCGATGCAAAAATTGATGGTTATATTAACCGAATTTGATAAACTTGCAAGTCATATCAACATTTACGAAGATTAAGCTCTTCATTTGCTAAACTTTTTTCTTTCTTTTTGTTTGTGTTGTTTGTTTAAAAAAAAAAAAAAACTTCTATTCTTGTATATTATGCTCTTCTTATGATATTACTCTTATTTTTTTCATTCTCATGTTTAAGTCACCTCAAATTACTAGACTGGATGGACGCCGTCCTCTTTCTGTCGTTTGATCCCCTCGGCTTTTGCATTTAACTGTTTATTTAGTTTGAACTCTCCTCATTGTAGCTTTGTCTTACATTTTTATTCTTTTTTACTTAAAGTAATTTAGATTATCTTGTAAATATGTATATATTTAGTTTTTGTTTCATTTCTTCACTGTGTTAAACTTTTTTACTTATCAAGATATATTAAATGTATGGTCTCTGAATTGAGTCTTTTTTTATGGGGCTTCCTTTGGTAGCTTTTTCACCTGTCCTGGACATTTATGTGGATCATATGGAGCATTTTTAATTTTTTTTCTCCTACTAGTTATACTAACAATTTTTTCTTTTAAAAATTGTCTATCTTTTTAGCTTTTACTCTCTCTTCTCGTGGCTACTAGCCGCGTTTAAACGCTCTTTTTTCTAAGGCTCCCATTGCATTGTAACACGATTTACACTTAACCTGGATGTAAAGTTGCCAAGCAACTAGGGAATCCATTCACCAGCTTTATTGTTCCATTGTTCCATTACTAAACAGGTGTAAGAAAGTTAGTTGTGATAACCATTATGATCAACAAACGATCTGCCATATATGAATAACATATGCAAGGAATGAAACAATGTGAAATTGCTCAACCATTGAAAGTGCCTAAGCAGACGGTTTCATACACAATCAAAAGGTTTAAAGAACTCGGAAATGATGGTGACAGGCCACGATGAGGTAGAAAGCTCACAGTTAACACATCAAGAAGCGGATAGTTATCAAAAAGCGAGTTCAACGAAATCCTAGGATTTCAATGAGAAAGGTTGCTAGAAAGATGAAGATCAACAGAGAAACCGCACGTTTGATGGCAAGAGTAGAGCTTGGTCTTCACCCTTACAAAATGAAAGAGGCTCAAAAGCTAACAGCAAAGAACAAACGCAAAAGACTTTAAAGGTGTAAAGTACTGTTAAAGCGGGCCGCAGGTGATCGATGGCAAATATTTGTCTTCACAAATTAGAAACTGTTTACGATTGAACAAGTTCACATTAGCCATAATGATAGAGTTTGGTCAGCATAGGCACCTGAATCTTCTTGCATTGTTGAACGGCGTCAACGACCCCATTCTGTAATGGTTTGTGGTGGGATATGTGCTAGTGGGAAAACACCACTTGTTTTTGTTGATAAAGGGATAAAGATTAATGAACAAACATATCGCAAACTCATTTTGGAAGATGTTGTCTTACCTTCGTCACAAAAGTTCTTTGGAAACAAAAGATGGACCTTCCAACAGGATTCCGCACCTGCACACAGAGCTAAAGGCATCAAGATTGGTGCAAGACACATTTTTCTGACTTCATTGGAGCTCAAGAATGACCACCGTATTCCCCAGTTTTGAACTCAATGGATTATTCTGTTTGGTCCATCTTGGAAACAAGGGTGTGTACTAAATCTCATAAAACTTTTGCATCCCTAAAGAAATCCTTATGCAAGGAATGAGGTAAAATATCAGTAAGTGTGTTGCGGCACATAGCCGAAAATTTTGTGACACGTTTAAAGCTCTGTATTAAGGCTAAAGGTAGCCACTTTGAAAATTTATAAATATATTAGACGAAATAATGTATTCATATTTATTTTGAAGTTTGGTCGCAATATTTTCATTAGCATTAAAGTTATAATGTATCATGTGTGTCCAAGTTATTTCTTGTCACCCTGTATATTAAGCGAGTGAAATGGTCATATGGGGAAGAAATAATGCATTAATAGAAATGATATCGTTATTCTGTAGCATTTAAACAATAGAGCATCGAATTTAAATTTCGATACAGCCTTTAAAATAGGCTCATTTTTAAATAATTCATTTCCCGGAAACTAATAGTACGAATTTCATGAAAATGTGAAGTTAGACTAATTGAATGGGATAGAATTTATTTATGGTGTCAAACTTGTGTATTGCTATTGAAATAAACAAAGTGTGGATTCGTTTTTATATGTAGATGCCCCCTAAGCAAGTTTTATATACATCATTTAAAAGTAGACTTTATTTCCAATCATTTGGTGCATGTAACTTTCTTCTACAATAATTTGTTACAGAGTTAGCAAGTGTTGTTTCTGTTTTTTCCACGACTGTACATTTCCTGACCAGTAGCTAACACTTTCAGTCCCATATACTACCTGTTTATGCTAATATTCAGAAATTCTTAAAATAGGTTGATTTTATACTCAATGTGAGAATTAATGAAAGAAAAAAAAATCATTATTTAATTAAAATTTACGTAATAATATAAATTATAAATTAATAATAAATAAAATTTAATAAAATAATATAATCTAGAAAAAATTAATTATTGAAACATATTTTAATATAATATAAAAAAACAAAAACATTTATTCATTATAAAGTCTGTATAAAAGATTGTTATTCCTATCTCTTTTTGCGAAGTGAACTAAATCTCAAATCAGAAATATTAAAATCATTTCTTTGCATAGTGCTGTCATCTATTGAAGAGAAATTTTTTTTTTATCTATTGGGGATTATACATAGCTTTTATTTCCGTTATTTGAAATTATATAGGAGCATCCGGATATATAGAAAAAAATTAAGGAATGTCATGATTTCATTTGGACTCACTGGGAGTGAAAGGGTTATGGGGTTGAATTCCATTTGTGAAACCGATAGTTTTCCCTTTCAAGAATAACTTTCCTGGCAATGTAATTACTAATGTGGTTAAAATTCAGTTTTCTCATGCATTATTACTGGCATTTTTAGATTTTAATATTTTTCCATTAGCCTTTAACATTTCTCAGGCAAAGGCATATCTTACACGGATTTATTTAGTTGGCAACACTTTTTCTTAAGAAGCATTCTTACTTCTACTTCAATATTATACAGAAAATTAATTTACAAAAAAATGTACTTTTAAAATATTGTGGTGCGAATAGAATATTAAAACAAAATCATGCATATAAAGCATGCGCGGCTATTTGGCGAAACTCCACCGCAAAGGGTAAAATTCAAACTACTTTCTTCAATCGTAAATATATATATATATATATATGACTATTGATATGCACGTTAAGTTTAACCATTATTAAAATGACATTAAAAATACGCATAGAACAATTACATAGTATTATCTTCATCTTGAACAAATACTCCACATCCTAAGAAAATATAAATCCAATCTCCTCGTTTTTCTGAAACTATTTACTTATACATTAAACTGTCATAGGAAAGCATTTCCTTTGACTGATCTATTCCAAGTGCAGATTTTCTCCAAACTTTGCATTAATATCAAATTCCTTGGGATCAAGTTATTAATTTGAAGGAGAATTATTTTTAGCATTCTTTATATTTCTGGTGATTTCATTGCCCAGTGTTCTAATACTTTTCGGCAATCTTTATTTTCTATTCTATAAATAATAGAAAAACATTTAGATAGTTTTTTATGCCAAGATGGATCTAAGGAGAATTTCGGTGATTGAAAGATCGAGGCTCCTTGTGTGAAAGAGATTGTTTCTCGTTGCGGGAGTCTTCTTCCCTAAAAACTTGAGATATTGATAAGTAAGTGGAAATACCTTTTGAATTATTTTAAATGAAATTTAAGATTTTCCGTAGTGGAGTACGAATGCGCAAACAACACAATAAACTCAGATCCAGAAGATTCACTAATACTTGTAGCGTAATAAGGAAACTTTAATGAAAATTTGAAGAGACACATAAGTGCCTTGGGAGTGACCCCCCTTACACACAATCAAAACTTAATCTTTACATTCTGAGAAGCAGGCAAAGAGTGAGCAGTTTCACATTTTCATTCGTAAAGTTTTGGCGATATATAGATATTGGGTAAGACACAGATCTTGCCAAGGGGTGACCGTTACATTGGAATACATGGGGTAGTTTAAGTTTAGAAGAAAAGCCTAATAGGCGATAATTAGCCAAGCGTTAGTCCGTGAGAAAGTAAGAAAGAATCCGAAAGCTGTTAATAGCATTGTAATGAGTGCGGTAACTTGAAAGGCGACCTAAGTTTAAAAGTACATCTGGATATTATTATCTAACCGCTGGTTTAACCAAAGTTTTGACTATCTCTTAGTAAAGGATCGAATTAAAAAATCTGACAGAGAGAAATTTTATAGGCAGATGCAACGCGAAAAGAATGACTCTTTTGAAATGAAATGGCTGTGAATAATATTCTTTTTTTATTTTATTTACATAGATAAAAGAGCAGATAGAGAGTTTTCTGGGAACGTTAAAGTAATGTGAAAAGGAAAGAAGATTAATTTAAAACTTAGATATACAAAAAAAAAATAGAAAGGGGATTTTTATATTGATTGTTAATATTAAATTTTAACTATCTAGGGATTATATTAATTACCTATAAAGAATAATATATGTGATATCAAACGATATCACATATTTCCCCCCAAAAACGGACCAGCCTTGAATGCCCAGAGATGGGGAAGGGAAAAGAGAGAAAAGAAAAATCTGTGTCTTCTCCAAAGAAATAATAAAAAACTTTACATGAAACAATACAAAACAACATCTTGAAATTGCAAATATATATATATATATATATATGATTATATATGTCATGACTTAAATATGCTTCATAATGTCCTTTTTTTATAAAGGCTCAGTAGAAGTTCAAAAAGGTTCACGTGAACTAGTCTTATAGACTATGTTTTAATAAACAGTATTCTTTACTGTACTTGTGCACATATTAATTCAACAACAGGAATTTTTTTTTGTACCTGTTTTGTATTTTGTGACGTCACATTAAAAAATAAGGTACCATTATCAATAAATTTGCAAATATTTGTTAGAAACTGCTTGTCATGACCAGTATTGAGAAGCTTTAAAAGAAGCTCTATAATTCTTCGGAAAATCTTGATCCATTTCAGATCATAAAAATAAGTGGGCAAAAAAAATAAACACAACATATAACTAATTAACATACAGTATGTAAAATAGCTAAATAATATTTATAAAAATATGAATAAGCGATACAGATGGGCACAGAAATGTAATTGGGCACCCATTCAGGAATGTTTCTCAGCACAAATGAAGTGTGTCACCATAGCACCATAATTTTAAATTAAACAATTTCTGAGTGCAGTGATTAGAAGAGCAAAAGAGATGATTTGATTACAAAACAAAAGTGTCTAATATCAAAATCTAAAATATTTAAAAAAAATTCTTATTTTTTTTTGTGAGTAGTAGTCGTTATCTACCAATAGCAACTACAAATACCTCATGCAGTGAGCCCGTTTATTTATCAAAGTTTTAACTTATTAATATGTCAAGATGAAATTGTATTAGTGAGGATCTGTACTGTGGATAAAGATGAGGAAATTCCTAACAATTTACTGCAACTGAACAGCATTTGTGATTTAAAGTAACTGTTTTTTTTAAACACATCGTCTGGCTTGTGTAATTTAAAAGTGGTGTGTATCGAAAAAAAAAAAACACTTTAAAAGTATTATTTGAGAAAAGAAAATGTATTATGTGATCGTAGAAAAAGCATATGACAAAAGAGAAAAGCAACTGCTACGAAAGTATAGAGTTGTCTTAAATATCAGTGAAGGATTAAAATTATGTAACTGTAAAAAAAAGTCAATTTGCAATTAGGCAAATTGATGATGACATTACTGTGTCATGGTATTTAGAACCCAGAACATAAACGATAATTTAATATCTGGTAACTTTTAAAATGTGAGAAAGTTTAATGTTGAAAACCTGGTGTAACATAAAACTAGAATAGAAAAAAAAAATCATGAGCCTGAAATAAAAATATGCATAGCATGTGAAGAGGTAGTTTCCTATTTACTGAGAAATCTTTGTTGTTAAACAAAGTGATGGTGACATGAGAATGTCATCACATAACAAAATATGAAAAAGCAAAAAAAAAATTAAGTGTATGCAAACTGTAAAGTTTAATAAATGTTTATGTTGCAATGTATCGTGTAAAATTAAAAGTAGTCCTGGTATAGTGAGACATAAAAACAAACATACAAAAAGAATGTTAATGTGCAAAGGTTCAAAAACTTGAAAAAAAATGAATATTTTCAATTCAGTATGCAATGTTTAAAAACAAACAAACATATATGCATGACTAAAAATGTAAGCAAATCTCAATGAACTAACGATGTATACGAGTATCGAAGCAATGTGTGTCAGTGAACAAAGTTTAAATTCAACGACATAATTGCATGTGTAAATGAATACAGCAATCTAAGTATATCAATGACCAAAAGTGAAAAATTATTTCAAAGAAATAATGTGTAGGGGTACTTCACTGACTAGTGTAAAAGTAATACAATGAACTAAAGTGTGTGTAAAAGAAAGAAACTTGCTATGAACTCATGTGTCTAACAAAAATATTATTACAATGAACTAAAGTGTCTACCAAAACAAAATTGGCATGAACCAATATGCAAAACAAATCACAAGAAAGAAAGCAAACTATGAACTAATATGTGTAAGGAAAAAAATTCTATGAACTAAGTATTGTCAGGAAAGAAAAAAAATAATAGTGCAATTGGTCCCTGAAGTACACAAAGAATTGACAATGCTATGAACTCGTGTAAAGTGTTTTTTCTATGAACTCAATGAACTATGAACTCAGTTGTGTAAACTATGAACTAACTAGACTATGAACTCAGTTGTATGAACTATGAACGCAAACTCATTGTGTACATATGGAACCAAGAGCATTGTATCACAAGCACAAAAAATGCTTAGCCTAAAGTTAAAACAAACAAACAAAAAAACAAAACAAAGAACTGTGCTTTTAAGTAAAGAAAAGCGAAAAGGACAAATGTGACCAGGAAAAGCTTCTTGTGTGATAAAAATGTAAACATTTGTACTCAACCTTTGAACTAAAACTATCTAAACAACTGTCTAAAGTTTTATACCGAATTTCCAAAAAAAAATATCTAAAGAAATGTAAATGTTGTAAAAAGTGTATAGTGTTGCTGTGTACCCTTCTGAGAAAAAGAAATCTTTTACATGTGAGAGAGAAAAAAACAAAAACGATCCACATCAGAGTATTGTCACACAAAAACAATATATTTTCAATCATCCGACCATTTGCGCGCCGAATAGTCCGATGAAAGAAAATATATATGAAAAGCAGTACACAATTAATTTCTAAAAAAAAAACAAACCTTTAACTTTAAAGTTAAATGTGAATTAAATTATCACTTATGCCATATGGTGAAGCAATAAGATGTACCTAAGTGTATAACAAGTGAAATATAAAAAAAAAGGGGATTTTTTATTAGATTCCTTCACAATGCTGTATATATCGAGAGAAAAAAAAAAATACTGTATGTGTGTGAAGGGAGGGGAAAAAGAAACCCCAAACTCATGAACTAGTGAAATGTATGTATACGAATGGGCAAAATTGTATTCTAAATGAGAAAATTTTGTGTAACATAAACAAATATCCAACATATGAAGTACCTGTGAAAAAAAAGTTGAAAAAAAAAACTGTAAGAAATCCAAATCTTTCTTAAAAGTGTTCTTTTCAACAAAAATGATATAAACCGGAGAAGGGAATATTATCTTTGAACCACAATGTAATTTTATTTTTAAAACGGGCATGCATGGGCGACTACTGCTATCAATAATGGTTCTAGAACAATTCTGAATACATTACAACAAAAAAAAAATTCTCACTACCAAAAAAAAATCAAAATTAATCAAAAATTATTATTTGTCACACACTTCTCTTTCTTTTACCCAATGCATTCGTGAAATTTAAGTATAAAACAAAATGGGGAAAAGTCAAATTTTCGGAAAAAAAAATATGGGTAACCTAAAATTGTCGCATATTATAGGACACAACATTTGAATTTAATAAACTTAAAATGCACAAAATATAAACCCATCACATTTTCACAAAAAAAAAAAAAAAAAAAAAAAAAAAATCTAGAACCAATAATATAAGCATAATCAAAAAATTATGATAAAATATGAAAGCATAAAATATTTCTAGATTGCTTTAATTATTAAATTTTTTTTAAGGCAATGGGAAACGAACATCTATATATATTTAAAAAGACTTACCTTTGATAAAAATAAAAAAAATGTTAAACACATATAGTCAAATTAAAATATTCTGCACAAGAACCAAATACTTGATGATACGAGAATAAAAACACAATAATGAAATTTAAAAGTGAATTTTTTTTTTTTTTTTTTTAGTTTTCGTAAAAAAACCCTGCGTAGATAAAAAACATAACCCTTGTAATAAAAACCTACCTGTTATCTAAATATATTAAATTTACTGGGAATGTTAGAAGTTACATCCATGCAGGAAAAAAAATATGTAAAAAGAACAGAGTAACCAATTTTTACACTTTCCCACCTGAGATACTACCTTAGTGTAAAAAGAAACAAATTACTAAAAAAAATAATACTCCTCATCAGTAAAGTAAACAAATAGCTAAAATAAGATTGTGAACCACATTAAAAGTAAAATAAAAGATAACCATACAAATAGAATAACTTGAATAACTTTCTCAATTTAAAAAAAAAATGTTCATTGCCACAGTTTGTGTTATATATGTAAATGTATCGTGGCTCTTGTAACACAGTTGTAAATTGGCTTTAAAAGAGTACTTTCAATCAATTATTTTTGTTTTCATTTCTTTTTTTTTTTAAAGAGAAATAATAAACAGTTCTCAAAATAAATAGTGAAAAGAAACAATCATAATCGCAAGGTGCGTTCCTATAAAAGCGTTAAATATCTTATTCATAACCAGGTAATTATATACACAATTTGTATAAAAAGATTTCGAATATCCAGACCCATTTTTTTTATTTTTTACTTTTTTTATACTGACAATTTAGTTCAAAAATGTGAAGTCTTACTATATCAGTAATGCATAAAAATGTCGTAAAACTAGACATTTAAAAAAAATCACATCACGGGAGCGACAACTGTATTTTCGAACTTGTTGAGACATATTTCACAAATAAATTTTGAACACCGATGACTGATCAACCGTGTAACAATTATTCTTGAAATCACACCACGTATCTTAATCACAATCCAGTTTCACACTTTTTTTTACAAGTACACGAGTACTTCTTTGAAGTCTTGAATACTCAAAAACAGATTCACACACATCGCGCGCACAGGCACTATTCGAAAACTGACACTTTATTTTTCTCAAGTAGAAGATGAAAATCCTCCGATCAGGCGAAAATGACACACGAGTCGAAAATTCTTTAATCATCCACTTTCCATATCTAAAGCGAAATCCGCTTCCTTATATCCTTATCAGGCGAGCGCAGGAGAAAACGAAACAATATAGCATCTGGAAACAACAAACATATTTTTAGACTTCACAAGTTGACAGCGGCGATATTTGACCAACGGTCGATCACACAGCAGCACGACGGTGATTAAAGGTCGAACGAAAGGGCCCCAAAACCCGGATGAAACGGAGGGAAAAAGTTTCTCAATCACTCGTTCTTAGTTACAGTCTTTTCATCTAGTCCTTCCGTGTAGTTAATTAATCTGAAGTCTCGTAATTTTTTTTTGTAAAATGCAGAATAAAAGCGAGGGTCACTCCCAGCTACAAGTTTTAAAAAAATCTTCTTCTTTGGGCACCAAAGTTTGTGAAAGAGATTGTTTCTCGTTGCGGGAGTCTTCTTCCCTAAAAACTTGAGATATTGATAAGTAAATGGAAATATCTTTTGAATTATTTTAAATGAAATTTAAGATTTTCCGTAGTGGAGTACGAATGCGCGAACAACACAATAAACTCAGATCCAGAAGATTCACTAATACTTGTAGCGTAATAAGGAAACTTTAATGAAAATTTGAAGAGACACATAAGTGCCTTGGGAGTGACCCCCCTTACACACAATCAAAACTTAATCTTTACATTCTGAGAAGCAGGCAAAGGGTGAGCAGTTTCACATTTTCATTCGTAAAGTTTTGGCGATATATAGATATTGGGTAAGACACAGATCTTGCCAAGGGGTGACCGTTACATTGGAATACATGGGGTAGTTTAAGTTTAGAAGAAAAGCCTAATAGGCGATAATTAGCCAAGCGTTAGTCCGTGAGAAAGTAAGAAAGAATCCGAAAGCTGTTAATAGCATTGTAATGAGTGCGGTAACTTGAAAGGCGACCTAAGTTTAAAAGTACATCTGGATATTATTATCTAACCGCTGGTTTAACCAAAGTTTTGACTATCTCTTAGTAAAGGATCGAATTAAAAAATCTGACAGAGAGAAATTTTATAGGCAGATGCAACGCGAAAAGAATGACTTTTTTGAAATGAAATGGCTGTGAATAATATTCTTTTTTTATTTTATTTACATAGATAAAAGAGCAGAGAGAGAGTTTTCTGGGAACGTTAAAGTAATGTGAAAAGGAAAGAAGATTAATTTAAAACTTAGATATACAAAAAAAAAAATAGAAAGGGGATTTTTATATTGATTGTTAATATTAAATTTTAACTATCTATGGATCATATTAATTACCTATAAAGAATAATATATGTGATATCAAACGATATCACACCTTGGGCGATAACAAAAGCGATTTAAAAACTAAAATACTTAAGCCAGTTGCGATGCTTTATACAAACTTAAGATCTATGTAACTAAGAGTTATGTAACTAAAGTATTCTTTTTTAAATTTTCACTGCATAAAAACTGAAAAATACTAGTTGCTCCCGAAATATTGTTAAAGAAACTCATAAAAAGAAAAAGAAAAAAATCATCTATATCTTTATAAGATATTATTTTCAAATTTTTCAGGTTGCATTATGAATGAAAATTAGCAATTGTGAGTCACTATGGAGCATGGCTGTCAATTTTACCTACTTTTTTATTCAGAAAATCTACATTCATACCAGAAATTGCGAACGGTAATTTTTTCTTTATTTAATGACGGGTTGGCGCGACTGCGTAAAGTAGAATTGTTTCTTTCGAAATTTCCGGTATAAATTCAGAATTTTTTAATAGAGAGGAAGACCAAACTGTCAACCCGGGTTCGAAGATTTATAATAAGCTCCTAGAGGAATTAGAATTCAGTTTCCAGTCAGCTATTAAAGCTGCTGAAAAAATATTTCTTTAATAATTTTCTAAATATTCTTTATTGAACAACATTAGAAAGCGTGGAACAAGCAGTTTTCTATCCTTTCAACAACCTTGTAAACCTTTTTCAACAGTATTTTTTATTAATTGTAGAAATAGAAGGCAGATATTTCTCAGAGCAGATGTAGGTTAATTTCTTTTTAAAATACTTTTCACACATAAATGGTTAAAGGATTGCTAAATTTAAGGAAAAATGAAATATTTTCTCGTTTTGGAAGGCAGTAAATTACCTCCAAGAATTTTGACACATAAACAACTATTGGCGGTAAATGCTGACTAGGCTTGTTATATTTGAATGTTTGGACTAATTGGTCGTTCTATTGGATATACAAATTATGTTGCTCGAATGGTTACATATACCGGACTTATTCCAATGGTTCTTATAATGAGAGTTGCTAAAAGGATATGTGGTTACATCGAGTGTATCTTGTATATGTGCAGTGGAATAGTTCTTTGTCAGATAAATCGATCAATATGTGCAAATTTCAAGTTTGTAATATCGCCCTTATGTCGAAAATTTTATTGATCCGTTTTTATTTGTTTGTGCATAATTAGATATAAATTACCGCTGTTTAGTTTTGCATGTAAATTGTCCAATAGGTTTTGCCACTATGCTAAATTTTCCACGATTTCCTCAATAGCTGAATCTGAAGAACGAATGCATGAATTTTAACCAAACTTTATATTCCGATAGTCCCTGATATAAATTGATCATGATACGTTTTGGGGCTAAAGTGCGAAACAGAGGCCACTATTATACGAAACTTTTCACGTTTTCCTCAATAGCTCTATCTCAAAAACTAATGTACGAGTTTTCATCCAACTTTAAATTCAATTAGAAGTTAACATAGGTTGTTGCTTATTAGATTTTGGTGTAAAGCACTTAACCTGTGACGCTGATATGCTGCATTTTTCAGGAAGTATGAACATGTATGAGATAGAAGGAAGTTTTGGGATTGCTAAATCTGACTAGTTTGATACTGAATGATAAACGTTGGAGATATTCAGAATATTAAAATCAATGAAACAGCCAGTTTAATGAAAATGCAGAAAAGAGACTCCTGCTTGTTTGGAGAATGAAAAATCTAGGTTGTCAGTTATTATTTATCAAAAGGGGAATTTCTGCATGTGTAAAACCTACATTAAATACAAAATATACAGGGAGATTCATAAATATCGAAACAATAGGCTATCTCCTTAATTAATGCCCCTAGGCACATACATCCAATTGAAAAGTTTCATAAAAAAAGGATGGAAATACATGATGGATACACATGAAGGAAATTTGATGAGATAAGTTGCAACTCCATGGGAGGACTATTTGAGAAAATACAAAAATTAAATTTTTATATGGCCCCCCGTAGGGTAAAATTTTCAATTAGGAATTTTTCCCTTATCCTTTCCCGAATTAAACACAAAAACTTCTATCTTCATATCTGCAAAACTCATGGAGTTATGCCTGTTTAAATAATTCGTCATGTTTTAAGGGATTAGACACAAATTGAAATGCGTGTTATTCAAGAAACAATGTTACTTTAAAAGTTCCAGGATACATGTAAAAAATATATTTATTGAATTAGAATTATATTTTTCTGTTTTTTTGTGATGATTAACCATACAATTTGCAAATAAAATCACATCCTAAAATTTCTCTGTAAGTTTAAAACTTTTAAAATTATTATTATTTTTTAATTGGGATAATTTAAAATCGTTATAACTCGATATATCATCGTCGAATTTCAAAATTTTTTTCATTTAATTAAAGAGAATAAATAAGGAGTTTAAGAATTTTTTAAAATATTAATATTAAAAATATTAAAAATATAAAATTAAAAAAAATATATATGTAACTTATTTTTAAAAAAATCATATTTTCAAAAATAAATATATTTTCAAATTTGTCGAAACAAAATTAATGTAAAATAATCAAAAAGATCATGTTCCGAGTTTGCACTTTTTAAAAATAATTCTTGATTAAAAATGAATTAATAATTTAAATTAAATTAATTTTAATTTTAATTACGCATTCAAATTAAGAAATTTAAATTAATGTAATAATTTAATAAAATTTAAATTAATAAATTTAAATTAATTATTTTTAACAGTTTAAATTAATAATTTAAAATGCATTTAAAGTTTTAAACAAAGATTACCTCCTAATAAAATGTTTAAATGCTTTTTAAAAAATTGCAGGTAAGTATGTAACTCTTTCCTGTAGCTTAAACTTCAAATTCAGTTTAACTTTTGCCCTTTCCACCTTCTTTCTGTACTATTTAAAACAAGGTTTTGTCTAATATACCGATTAAGAGTGTTTTCATAATTTTAACCCTCATAACTTCAGGTTTTATATCGTTCAGGCGAGCGGTTACAAAAAAAGTCTGTATTCTGGGGCCGGACCAGTCTCGACCGGGCCTAATATATTTTTCATACCGGACAGGGACTGACTTCCTTTCTTCCTAGCTCTGCACGGGGCGAAATTTTCAGTCCCGGTCTCGACTCAACCCGTATTAAAATAATTCTAATTGGCTCACCTAGTCCGTGCAAAAATCAGTACAGTTTGGCTCAACCCAAAAAATTAACAAAAAATGCATATATTTTTAAATCGCCATTACAATTAAAACATACTACCATTTACAATTAAACTTTAGAAATCGTTTTAAAGGATAGTAGATTTAAACGCAAAAAGAAAAAAAAACAAAGAAAAAACAGTCAAACAAGCACTGTTAAAACTGAAGGTGACTTTTCGGTGACTTTTGAAAGGCTGGGGTGAAAACACGGTATCAACTGGCACCAAGAGGCTTCGAAATGAGGTTGGGGTGCCGATTGGTTTCTCAAAGGGTGACTGGAGTAATTAAGGTGCTGTGTGGTCGAAATATGGCACCCACTGGGGAACTGGCACTGAGCGCATGGGCTGTGATGTGTGTGGGGTGCCATATTTCTTCGTCGGCAAGCGAAATCTACGGCTGTAAGATACAGGTAACATAAAGACAGATAGCGGCCATTGTCCCGATCAATAAAGGGCAATATCTCCAAAGTCACTGGATATCAGACGTCAAATTTACAATATCTGCCGATATTCACAGATGTAACTGAAAATTAGTTCTTAAAAAAAAGCATCCAAACGATTTTTTTGGATTACTTATAACATTATAATAAGTAAATAGTATTCTTAACTATAAAATTTAACAATTTTATTATTTTTAGAAAACTTGATTTTTTAATGCCTTATTTATAATATTTTATTTACATTGGCCAATGTTGTAAAAATGATATTAGTATTCCAACATTCAGAGATATCTATCGACGTCCGTAAAAATAATATCATTTTTCAGACGTTTCAAGATATCTGTCGACATTTAGAATATCTGGCGAAGTTTGTAATCTTGACCAAAGTGAATGCAAAGTTCTGAAGGACCGCCCATTTCAATCGTTTTCATCGAGTTGGGTTGGGTTGATTTTTGACGGCCAATTATCTACACGAGGGATATAGGCCCGGGGGTAGTGTCCTCCGTGGGGGTCTTTCTAAGGGAACCTAATCCGTATTAACGCATGGAAGATCCACGGCTCGAAGAAAACCACGAAAACTCCGAACGATTAGGCCGACGGGCGCGATTGGGATCGAACCCAGCACCTCCCGTCTACCAGCTTCGAGAGCAGAACCTCTCGGCCACTGGTGGGGCAGTAGAACCAAGGAGATAAATGTTTGTTTTATTATTATTAATTATGGGGCAGTTTTCATCGAAGCGTATTTGATGGAGACACCTACTATGAAATTTGCCTTATAAAAAAAAAAATTCTTTAGGGATGTATGTTATTTGTATATATGTATATATATTTGAAAAAAATTACATAGAAATCTATTGAGATTGCTATGGAAAATTTTAGGTAGTACAATTTATTTAGAAATTTATAGAGATTGAAAATAGAAAAAATTCTCAAGAAAAGCATTTCCTATTAAAATCTATTGATAGTGCTATTGTATACAAACTTAATAAGGAAATCTGCAATTAGTACCCTAGAATCAGTTATAGTAAAAAAAATAATGTATTGACTATAACGATGTTAAAATATAACAATTGTTAGTTTTATAAAAAACGACAGATGCTTTTTCTATTACATAATGTTTTTACGTAAAAAAAAGAGATCAATTTATGTATTTTTTAATGAAAAATATATTTATCTTTTTAAAATTGTAAAAAAAAGCATCGATGTGTTTTATATTACATAATGTTTTTACATAAAAAGTGATAAATTTATGTATTTTTTAAGAAATACTATGTTTATATTTTTATAATGATCTCGAATTTCAGACTTTTAAGTTAATTTTATTTTTTATTATTGAAAGAATAGTTTAGTTTCAAAAGTAGGTCATTAATTTTCAACATAATTTCTTTTTAAATTTGTAACAAACTTAACAGTAAAAAGTGATATTTAAATCTTTGTTAAAATAATGTAAAAAAAAGGAAGTTTATTGTGATTGAAAGAGTATGAGATAATAAAATTATAATTTTGGCAGACATTTTTTTCGTCACTAACAGAAAAGTCTGCTCCCACCACTTTCTATTGAAAGTTTCTTACTGCTACATTTTCCATGGATAATTTTCGTTATTGTTTAACAGAGCCAGGTTTCTATGCCTTATATTGAATAAGGCTAGAAATCTCCTGAGCATAAACTTCTCCTATCTTAGTCAGAAATTTACGTTTACCACATCTGTAAACCGCAGTTGTTAGGTAATTAATATCTAAAAAAGTTATAATTTAATATGACCGGAAATTTCAGCCCGGTACTTATTAGACATTACATATCGGAATCAATGTCTAATAATTAAATGATAGAATTTTCCGGTAAGAATTGATTTTCCCAAACGGACCCGATTTTCTGGCCAACATTGTAAGGGTGCTATTAGGGTGCCCTTGTGGTATACCCTTTCACCCTCTGGGGCACTCTGGTTTTGGGGTGCCACTTTTTCACTCTAGTTAAGGGTGCAAATCTGGCTCCCGTAGGGGGTCGCTCACGAGACAAGCGTTTCACCCTTAGGAGGTGCCATATGCAACCTCTAGTTTTAAGAGTGAGCGAAATAGAAGCTGCCTATTACGGAATCCTGTCTGAAACGGAATAATTTTTTGGTCTATGCAAAATGAATATAATAATACTTGAGAAAAGAACAGAATACATTTGCATCTCCTAAGATTTGAAATTGTCTATAAGGCATTTTTTTCTTGCCTGTGTGGTTCCGTCTTCGAAAGTTTTACTGTATATCATTTTTGAAAGTCTCCAATTCATGGATTATGGATTAACGATATTAAATGGTAAGTGAAACATTTACATACAAATAGCGATTCATTAAAAGAAATAAATATCACAGCCTTTTTGACGCTTCTTTAAAAATGAAGATTATAAACATATAAAAAGAAGATCTATGAGCTATTATAAATCTATAAAGCTATTTTTGATAAGAACTCTGTCATACGAAACAATTTTTAACCATATCGACGTAAAAAACTATGTTTTCCAGAAATTCAATCGGGCCGGAGCAGACCCGGGCTAAGATTTAAACATTTTTTCAGGCCGGGACGAACTTTTTTTTTCTATGGGTCGGCTCTAGACCGGGATTGGATATTTCGACCCGTGCAGACCTCTAATAAAGGCCACCCGCATAATTTGAAAGAAGGTTTAACTTAAAATCTGTACGCTGCTATTTTATGTCCAAAGGAGAGACACTGTCTTAAACTGACTTTCAATAACGTACAATTTGTGGATGACCCTATCTTGCATTCAAAATGAGTCAATAACTCGTCGCTCAGAGGCATGGGAAAATGGTGTAAGCCGCGAGTTTTAAATTTTTATAACTCTGCTCGTTTTGCAGATACCGAGATGAATTTTTTTGTTTAATTCAGGAAGGCAAGAGAAAATTTCCTAATTGGAAATTTTACTGAACTGGGACCGTATAAAAAATTAGTTTTTGTATTTTCTCAAATAGACGCCCCATGGAGTTACAACTTATGTTATTAAATTTTCCACCTTTTTTGTGAAATTTTGCAATTGGAAGTATGTGCCTAGGGGCAATGGAGATAGCCTATTGTTTCGATATTTATGAATCACCCTGCATATGACCGGATAATGGTGTACACATATGAAAGTAATTAATAAAATATTTATTGAAAGTTTCATTGTGTCCTTAACATATTTAATTACTGCCCAATTATTTTATAATTGTTTTGTGTGCGTCAGAACCTTTTATGTTGTTTGTGAATTGCTTTTATAGTTTTATACAATTATAGCTGCCAGGTATTCGATTATTTCCTACCAATATTTATGAATAAAGAAATTTGTCTTATGTAATCATAAAAAAATAGGATTAAGTAAAACAATTTTTTCTGATGAAAAATAGTGGTAGGAGTAAAGCGTAAAAGTTAGCAACTGTGTATCATTTACCAACATACTTTAAAGTAGTGTAATGCTATTTAGGGTAAAGTGGGAATAGATGACGTACTTTTACTTCTCTTCTTGTGAAATTTACGATATAACAAAAATCAACAAACTAAGTACCCGAAATCATTAATGAAACTCTTTAGAATCTAATTTTTATGTCAAGCATGTTAAAACCCTTTTAATAAAGTAGGCATAATTATTTTCCGAAGCGTCCTTTCTTAACATGATTTTATCATGTGCAGGGACAGATGCCGCAAGGAGTTTGGGACAGATGCCGCATGAAGAAAAAACTAGGCTGTTTGTTTTTTCAAGTATATCACATTTTTATTTTCTCAAATTACTTTAAATGAAAATAAATAACAGTAAACTTACAAAAATTATCACTAAATTGTGAAAAGCTTAACGAAAATGCAAAAGTGTGAACTCAAAAAATGAAACTTAAGACAAAAATTTAATTGAAAAAAAAAACATTTGAATTTACATGAATGGATAACATAAATTCTGTAAATAATAGACACCATAATTACAAAAAGATATAAATCACTTGTTTACATCCAGATGATCATTGCAGATTGCTCGTAATGTAGGTACTAGTTCTATTCTGTTTAGGTCCTAGTCTTCGTATTTTCGGCCTTTCTTATCATTCTTTGATTTTGTATTTCCATTTGCCCACAATCAATACAATTGCCTTTGCAAGAGTAAAATGGTCATGTTTCATGCAGCCACCCATTGTATTTTATGCACTGTATCCAGTCCGCTTTTGACATTGTTTCTTGATAAGACTCCAGACACTCAGCACATTCGGAGTCATAAAATTTCAATCCAATACTGCCATCACAATGCATCAGAGGAACACTTTCTTCACTGTCGGAAGATGACTCATACTTCAGTTTCTTCCTCGAATAAAGTGTTTTCAAATTGATCTTTCTCTCCCTTTTTTAACACATTTTACCTCAGTCAAGCTATCGTTCTTTGCCGCTTTCTGGTTTTTTTTTTTGTTTTTTATTTCTTTCATCTTTTTTCTTTTTATGAACTCTGTTCTTATAATACTTGCAGCCTTTTGCTTTCTCTTACTTGGCTGTATTTTGATCATTGGAATAGGAGATATTTTGTTTAACAGCTTAGATGTTGACAATTGTAGAAGGTCTACGTTCTCCCTATTCACACATAGTGAACCAACATTGTTGGTAAGAAAATGGTGATAAGTAGCAGAAATTCTTTTCTAATGGGTCTTCTTTATTTTGTGGCATAGCCAAATTATCTGAATGGATTTGAATTGATTCAGTTTGTCGTGGTTCATTCATATCGTTATCAGTTATGAAAGCATGGTCTGGAATTGGTGTCTTATCTAACCGAAAAAAAAATATTTGGCGGCATCAGTCCCTCAACCTCGTTGAGGTATCTGTCCCCAACTGACGGTGAGATGCCGCAGCGTGATTTTGTGTCATGTGAATGACGCAGGAGAAGGGCAAGCACATGTGGGCACTCTAAGAGGATCTAGTCTACAGTTACAATTGGTTCTGGGGTAAAATCTTTTTTTTATTTGGCTTAAAATATGTAATAAAACTTTAATAAAATAATTTTAGCAAATCATCACGCAAGTTTGTAGCATAAAAACTGGCTTTAAAATGAAATAATAACAACTGAGCGGTGGAAACGGATACAACACAGCACACAGCACAGAGGCACACAACAAACTTACTAATTTAGTCTAGGGAGCGCTAGTGTCGCTCACACAATCTGTGCGGACTCTGCCCCACCGCGACGTCTGTCCCCACTTTATAATAATAATCGCATTAGTAAAAAAAAAACATTGAATTATTGTATCAATGCATGTTATCGAAAACCGATGTTGGAGAACGACGTTTCAAGCGACAAAAGTGATATGTATTTGAACAATAATGGTTCAACTACTTGAACTACTTGACGTACAGTCGTGGAAAAAAAAAGTAAACACCCCCTACTAACTCCTCAACAAATCATCGCAGATGAAAGTTACTGGTACCGAACTATTAGAAATAAAGTCTACTTTTAAATTATGTATATAAAATTGTCTTAGGGGGTCATCTACATATTAAAACGAATCCTAACTTCATTTTTCTCAATGGCAAAACCCAATTTTAACGAGATATTTCAAATCTTCGGTTCAAACTATGCCTAGACACTAAATTTGAAGTCATTTGAATGATAAGTTTTTGAATTATAAACATTAAAAATTTAGTTCTTCTAATGTTAAATTGCATTTTCATATTTTTATTTATATCTCCTGAAATTATGCTCTTTATGTGCTAATTTTTTTTGTAACAATAATACTAATATACCCAAACATAAATACGCTGAATTTGCAATTTTTATAATTTTTTGATATGAATTATGCATTATGAAATTAATATTCGAAAAAAATTATGAATTGCAACCTGCAATTTTTTTGATGGATTTAGATTTATTAGGTCCTGCTTTATGGAAAACCAAAATTTCACATTTTTCTTCCAAGTAGTTTTCAAATTATGCTTAAAAAACGGCAAAATGATGGTTTAAGGGGCCGTCTATGGTGGAAGCGAGTAAACATTTTGAAATTTATTCTGCTGTACTGTAATCTAACAAGCTTCATTGACTCTTTGAGTGGCGCTTAAGCTGCCTTGATCAAGAAAGGGGCTCTCTCGTTTAACAATCGAGTACGGAACTCCAATTTGGATACAGCCCTTAAAATACGCTCGTTTTAAAATAATTAATTTCTCGGAAACTTATGGTACGAATTGCATAAAAATTCGGTTTTAGGCTAATTGAAGGGTGTAGAGTTCATTTATGCTGTCAGAATTGTGCACTGCCTTTGAAAAAACAAAGTTTGGGTTCGTTTTAATATGTAGATGGCCCCCTAAACAAATTTTATATACATTATTTAAAAGTAGACTTTATTTCCAATCGTTCGGTACCAGTATCTTTCTTCTACGATAATTTGTTGAAGAGTTAGTACGGGGTGTTTACTTTTTTTTCCACGACTGTACATTCTTTCATATTGACAAAATTCATGTTGTTGTGTACCATTAAAAGTTTAGTCATACTCTTCCGCAGTAATATATCTGCAAACTAATGATAATTGATGTATCGATACATTTATATCTACCTGCATCTGTACTACATATATTATTTTATCTATTTCCATATCGAAATCGATAAGTACGTGCTTACATACAAAACAAAATATATGAAACATTATTAATCTATGTTTCATATTGATTACACATTTTATACTGATATTACATTGTCACATATAAATCATTATCATTCACAGATATAGACAAAAATTCTATTTCCAGTGATATACATGATGTGTTAAAATGATTACTCTGGTTACAAATAGCAATAACTTGGTTATAAATCATAATCAGAAGAAATGCTTGAAATAGAAGCTAAAGATTTGTAACAAATAGAAGCTAAATGGTTTTTTTTTCCTGTATTTCATAAGTATTTGTTTAACACACAAAACAACCATGAGATAATTAATTTTCCGTAAAGTCTTTTTTACAAAAAAGGTCATGCTCTTAATAAGGTCATCAGCCTATATTTTGTCTGTCTATTGAACTGTCTCGGGCAGCAATACAGGCAGTATATACCTGCCATTTTAGGTGTCGCATTTATAGCATATGTGTAGCATATATAGACCTTTGAGACCGGAAGAGTTTTGGTAGAAATTAAAAGACTTAGCTTTTAACTCTTAATTAATATGATCATATTTGACGGAAAAAATAGTTTAAAAAAAGTTCCGATGTCAGGTTACGTCGAGGGAGGATCCACACAATTCTGGGGTGCAGACTCTGCTTTAAATCACACAAAAGAAGGAAATAGTGTTTTTCTTTTTCCTTCGGATTACGCACGCAATTGTATAGATCAGGTCTTAAAGGGGTAGTAAGTTTAAAGAGACATGCAAAAGAAATTCCTTACATTGCGTTACATGTCGGAGAAATTGTTTGTATAGCGTTTTATTGATGTTATGATAGTTCAAATGTAATAACATAAAAACAGATCACTGGGGAATAATTTTTATTTAATTTTTCAATTGATCTACTTCAGTGAAATTACACATGAAATTATTAAATACTTGAATTATCATATTGCTAAGTAAGCGTAAAAATAAACAGAATGACAAATGTCATTTCCGGCAATAGAACCCGGATCCTTGGAATAACGCTCCATTGCTCTACTATTCTAGCTACAAGCACGATACCAGGACTGGCATCTCTCACTCATATATGTTGCTCACGAATGTCTTTTTAGGTGCATTGGTAATTATATAATATGTAGCACCTATAGTCGTCGCTTGGTCCGTCTGTCTGTCTGTTTCTCAGTACGTCCGAATATAATGGAGAAAAAACTACCCAACCAAATGATCTGAAATTTTAAATACATAATTGTTGGAAAATTTTGTCACGTTATCTCAAATTTTATGTAAATCGGATGTATAGTTTGTTTACAGGGGCAGTCAAAAGTTTTCCGTCATATTACGGCAAATGGGAAAATAAAAGAAAATTGCCCAGTTAAACTGAAGGCATTGAGCTCACAGGATATTCATACTAATTGTATATTATACTCTCATTTCAAAGAATAATGCCCCTCGAAAGATAAAAGAAGGGATTAGTCTCCGTTGCCCCCCTTTATACTTAACCAAAGAACCTCCAAATCTAATCAGGGAATTCCTTAACATAATAAACTGGTATACCAAATTTGAAGCAAATCAGATAATTCTGCATGAAAAAACCATTTCGCTAAATTAAGGGGTATTAGCTCCCCCATTTCTCCCTTTATGCTGAATGAATTAACCTTCAGATCAAAGCAAAAATGTTCCTTATTAGAATGAATCTAAAAAAAAAAAAATTAAACTAAATTAAATAATTCTGCATAAAAACCCATTTATCTAAATGAAGGGGAGGGGCAATTTCCCCCTTTTCCCCCTATTATACTTAACCAATGAACCTACAAATCAAATGAAGGAAGCACCATATCGAAATAAACCGGTGTATCAAATTTGAAGCAAATCGAATAATTCTGCATGAAAAACCCATTTATCTAAATTAAGGGAGTTAACCCCCCGTCCCTCCTTTATACTTAACCAATAAATCTCCAAATCTAATCAAGGCAGCTCCTTAACATAATAAACCGGTATACGAAATTTGGAGCAAATCGAATAACTGCATGAAAAACCCATTTATCTAAATTAAGGAGTGGGTCTAGCTCCCCTTTCCTCCTTTTATACTTAACTAATGAACCTCCAAATCTAATCATGGAAACTTCTTAACATAATAAACCGGTATACCAAATTTGGAGCTAATCGAATAGTTCTACATGAAAAACGCATTTATCTTAATTAAGGGTGGTAGCCCCCCTTTCCCCCCTTTATACATAACTAGCAAACGCCGCGGCGTTGTTCGCGTAATAATAGAAATATGCCAAGTGATATTTACATGACTATTTTTTATTAGAAGAGCACTTTTTGGAATAATTCAAAAATTACAAATTAAGACACAGTTTGACTAAACTTCATTATAAAAGTGCAATAGACAGAAATGTGATTTTAATTAATAAGAAGAACTAAAACTAATTCCAAATAAATGATAATTTAGAAAGTATTTCTAGGCTTTTATGCTCATTTCAGTATTCATTTGAAGTTTTGAATTTTTTAGAAACAATCTTAACACATTTACATCTTAAAATTAACCATCATGTCAAATTCCAAGCTTCTTGTCTAACAGTCTACCACCTCTCTGGCGTTAGTGGCACCAACATAAAATTCCGAAACAAAGTTGAAATAGAATGTGACGAAAAATGTAGAAACAGAGACTGTCACCATTAATTTGCCAACAGTAACCTTGAAATCGGTTGGTATTGCTAATATTCTATAGAAAACGGAATTTAGATGTTTTTAAAGGCTTTCTTGTTGTTCCTGCCAACCAGGTGGTAGTGACACCGGCAAAAAATGTAGCCCGTACAGGATCAGGGATCATTCTTGATTCGTAACCAATAACTTCTGTAATCGTTTATTATTTCCTGAGATTCCATAGAAATCGTAATTTAAGACACTTTTAGAATGCTTTTCGCTTCCTCCCTTCTCTTCACCCCTTTTTAATTTCGAATTTATTTTCGACTGTTCTTAGAGGACATTTATATTTTATAAGTAATTACCGTGCTATATTTAAAGTTTCTAGGCTCTTCAGTAAAGCAGATATCGCAATTTAGAATTTTTTTTGCTCCTGCAACCCTCTAGGGGTTGTGGCATAGACATAAAATATGGCTTATGTTTGAGCAGGTTCTATCACCATCAGTTTGCAACCATTATGTTTGAAATCGGTTTCGTATTTCATACGAATGCATAAAAATCGTAATTTAGAACGCTTTTCTCTCACTTCATCCTTTTAAATTTGGAATTTTTTTTCTTCAATTCTTAAAAAGCATCTTTGAAGTAATTACCATTCTAAATTTAAAATGTTAGACCCCCTCAGTAACACAAAAAACGCAATTTAGAACATTTTTTGATCCAGTAACCCCCAAGTGGTAGTGACAACAACGTAAAATATAGACTGCGTTGGATCGGGGATTATCCTCACCATCAGTTTGAAAGCATTAATTCTGAAATCGGTTTATATTTCCTGAGATTGCGTAGAAATCGCTATTTTGAACGTTTTTAGAACGATTTTCTTTCATTTTCACCCCTTTTAAATTTCAAATTTTTAAGGAACTCTTCTCAGAAAGCATTTACATCTCATAAGTAATTACCATGCCAAATTTCAAGTTGCTAGCCCCTTCAGTATCACAAAAATCACAATTTAGAACGTTTTTTAAAATGCAACAGCAAGGTGGTAGTGACGCCGACAGATCCTATATTGGAGCAAAGGCTGTCATCATCAATTTCCAAACATACACCAGTTGGGTACTTTCTGAGATTGCGTAGATATCGCAATTTAGAACTTTTCTAGAACATTTTTCGTCCATTTTCACCTCTTTTAAATTTCGAATTATTTAGTAAATGTTCTTAGAGATAATTTATATCTTATAAGTAACTACCATGCTTAACTTCAAGTTGCTAACCCCTGCAGTACTACAAAAAAAAATGCAATTTAAATAGTTTTTTTATCCTTCACCCCCTTTGGGGTAGTGATACCGACATGAAATACAGCCTATGTTGGAGCGAGGGCTGTCACCATCGTTTTAACACCATTATTTTTTAAATCAGTTCGGTACTTCATGGGATATCGTAGAAATCGCAATTTAGAAAGTTTTTAGAACGCTTTTCGCTCATTTTCACCCCTTTTAAATTTCGATTTTTTAATAAGTGTTCTTAGAGATCATTTGTATCTTATAAATAACTGCCCTGCCTAATTTCAGGATTCTAGGCCCTTCAGTAACAAAAAAATCACAATTTCGAACGTTTTTTTGCTCCTGCAACTCCTAAGTGGTAATGGTACCGACATAAAATGTAGCCTATGTTGAAGCAAGGGTTGTCACCGTCATTTTGACGCCATTATGTTTGAAATCGGTTTTGTACTTCCTGAAACAGTGTAAAAATCGCCATTTAGAACGTTTTTTAGAACGCTTTTCGAGCATTTTCACCCCTTTTTAATTTCGATTTTTTTAAGAAATGTCCTTAGAGATCATTAGTATCTTATAAGTAACTACCATTCCAATTTTTTTGTTTCTAGGTCATTCAGTAACACAAAAATAGCATTTTTAGAACTTTTTTGCTCCTGCACCCCCTTTTGGCCAGTGGCACGAGCATAAGATATAGCCTATGTTCTAAGTGGGACTATCACCATCATTTTGATACCATTACTTTTGGAATCGGTTTGGTAGTTCCAGAGCTTACCTCCTACAAATAAACAATTTTTACCTCTTTATAATATTAGTATAGAATAGATAATGATCTTCCAAATCTAATCAGGGAAGCTGCTCAACATAATTAACCGGCATACCAAAGTTAAAGCAAATCGCATATTTCTGCATGAAAGCCCATTTATCTAAATTAAGGGGAGAGCCCCCTTTCCTCCCTTTATATGTAACTAATGAACCTCCAAATCTAATCAAGGCAGCTCCTTAACATAATAAAGAGGTATACCAAATTTGGAACAATTCGAATAATTCTACATGAAAAACCCATTTATCTAAATTAAGGGGGTTAGCCCTCCTCCCCCCCCCCCTTTATACTAAAGTAATAAGCTTCCAAATCTAATCAGGCAAGCTCCTTAAAATCAGAAACCGGTGTACCAAATTTGGAGCAAATCAAATATTTCTGCATGAAAAACCCATTTATCTAAATTAAGGGGGGACTAGCCCCCTTTTCCCCCCTTTATCCACAACCAATGACCCCCAAAAACTAATCAGTGAAGCGTCTTATCAGAATGAACCTAGAAAAATAAATTGAAACAAATCGTATATTTCTATCAAGAGTTATCGCGTTACGTACGTACATACACACGTACGTACATACACAACCGACGGGCACATAAGCTCTCAGGCTTTGATAGCCTGTGAGCTAAAAATTATTTTAAGTGCATTTTAATGATGTTATAGCCTTTCGAACAGAATGAAATTGATCTGTATTTATGAAGTGCACTAAAATATACATTCAGTACAATATGCGGCGCAAAAAATATTTATAAAACTAGTTACAGTGCGAACGCACATCATTTTCACGTTTGACATGCAATTTCCAACTTGTTCATCTTGTGCTTCGGTCGCAACCTTACCGACATACGTGAGTGAAAGATGCCATGATGGGTATCGTTCCCATAGCTCAACTAGTAGAACATTGAATGTTCCAAGGATGCGGTTTCGATTTCCGGCTCAGAGACTTTTCACTCTGTTGGATTTACGCATAAATAGTAATGTGATAATACACATATTTAATGTTCGGGATCACTGATGTTACTAAAAGATGTGTTCTGTAGATAATGAAGTACGTAGAATTTATTGTTCATAACCAGAGACGCACAAAAGAATTCGGTTAAAGTACTGAATGTGACTGATAACTGCTGGAGGTGCGTTTTCGGGTTATAATATAAAAAATAAAAAGAATATTGCCCAGTTAAACTGACGACATTGAGCTCACAGGCTATTCACACTAATTGTATATTATACTCTTATTTCAAGGAATAATGCCCCTCGAAAAACAAAAGAAGGGATTAGTCCCCTTTGCCCCCTTTTATACTTAACCAAAGAACCTCCAAATCTAATCAGGGAAGTTCCTTAACATAATAAACTGGTATACCAAATTTGAAGCAAATCAGACAATTCTGCATGAAAAAATCATTTCGCTAAATTAAGGAGGGTATCTGCTCCCCCGTTTCTCCCTTTATTCTGAATCCATGAACCTTCAAATCTAATCAGAAAACAACCTTATCAGAATGAACCTAGAAAAGAAAATTAAACTGAATTAGATAATTCTGCATGAAAACCCATTTATCTAAATTAAGGAGAGTGGCAGCTGCCCCCTTTCCCCCTTTCATGCTTATCCAATTAACCTTCAAATCAAATGAAGGAGGCCATATCGGAATAGACTGGTATATCAAATTTGAAGCAAATCGAATAATTCTGTATGGAAAACTCATTTATCTACATTAAGTGGAGAGTAATCCCCGTCCCTCCTTTATACATAACCAATAAATCTCCAAAACTAATCAAGGCAGCTCCTTAACATAATAAACCGCTATACGAAATTTAAAGCAAATCAAATGCATCTGCATGAGAAATCCATTTATCCAAATTAAGGGGGAGTGTCTAGCCCCCCTTTCCTCCCTTTATACTTAACTGATGAACCTCCAAATCTAATCAGGGAAGCTCCTTAACATAATTAACCGTTATACCAAATTTATTGCAAATCGCATATTTCTGCATGAAAAACCCATTTATCTAAAGTAAGGGGGGGGGAGCTCCCTTTCCTCCCTTTATATGTAACTAATGAACCTCCAAATCTAATCAAGGCAGCTCCTTAACATAATAAACAGGTATACCAAATGTAGAACAATTCGAATAATTCTACATGAAAAACCATTTATCTAAATTAAGGGGGGTAGCCCGCCTCCCCCCCCTTTATACTTAAGTAATGAGCTTCCAAATCTAACCAGGCAAGCTCCTTAAAATAATAAACCGGTATACCGAATTTGGAACAAATCGAATATTTCTGCATGAAAAACCTATTTATCTAAATTAAGTGGGGGGGGGTAGCCCGCCTCCCCCCCTTTATTCTTAACTAATGAACCCCAAAATCTAATCAGGGAAGCGCCTTATCAGAATGAACCTAGAAAAAGAATTTGAAGCAAATCGGATATTTTATCAAGAGTTATCGCGTTACGTACATACGTACGTACGTACATACAGAATCGGTGGGAACATAAGCTCTCAGGCTTTGATAGCCTGTGAGCTAACAAGTGGGTAAGTGTGATCGCAGATCGGACAGAGGGATTCGTTTTGTCTTTTCAAATACTTTATCCTTAATTAACAAATCAAAATTGTTAATTTATAATTGTCCGTAAATAGAATTACCGTTACATAAATGCTAACCGTTACAAAAACCATTAAATTTATAAATATTTTTGGCATCGAGGACGGTACGTTAAAGGCTACCGAAACTACTCTGCTCAATATTGGTCTTGAGTCCTACGATTTGCGCCGGAGAACATCCAGATCATTGTAGTTGACTAAAATCAGTAAACCATTTTTTTTTTAGATTAAGGTAAGTCCTTACGCTCAGCATGAACCTAAATATACCAAAAAATACAAAAATTGTAAAATTGAGGACGTTTTGAAAATAAAGTCACTTGTTTTTTATAAATAAATTGTAAAACAACATACATATAATTTTTATTTTAATAATTTTTTAAGTTTGTACTGAGGCCAATACGTTAATGAATATCCGTTGAAAATTTCAAATAAATCAACCAATCACTTTTTGAGTTACATTTCCGGCGAAATTAGTACGATCCAAGTTTAAGCAGCTACAACGCCACCATTTTATTTTGTTTTTTCAGCAATAAAAAAAATTTCTTCTAGATTTAAACGTCAATATTATTTTGTACTTTACAGTGATTTAATAAATGTTCTCGTTTTCTTTTTAGTAAATCTTGAAAAAAAAAAACAGATTTTACATGAGTCTCCCACTTAACTGATGTGACAAAAATTCTCACATAACTACTATGAAGTGGTCTGGGAGACCGTTCCATCAAAACATGAATAAAAGGCGCGATTAACTCATAGGATGGTGTTTTTGTACTAAACTTTTTGTACAGGATTGTTGCAATTAAAATTCACCCATTCAAAAGTCTAACGTGATAGTACTGAAGTTCCAAACGAAATAAAATGTCAGTGTTGATTGTAGTTAACCAAAAAGTTCTAAGTTAAACTATAAAAATTGAAAAAAGGAAAGGTCTGTGAGACCGGTGACATCAGTTAAAGATTAATAGGTTATGTTTTCTCGTAACATTGCTTCTACTTGATGCAATAAAAAGTCCTAAAATTAACACAAACTGATCCTATAATTATTTAAAATTTTGGTAGCCATAAAATACTATTAGGTGTTCTGAGCCATCTATCAGGTAATCTATTGAACAAAATATAACACTGCTTAGTGTACGTCCACAGTGACGCATGTGATTTTGATTCTTAAGTAGGAAAATAAAACATAAGTTAATGCCAGGCAAATTTTTAAAGCTGTTTTTCTTAATAGAGTCAAAACACTTTATTAAACACTAGTGTTGTGAAGGAAATTTTCACCTTGTTATTAATAAACTTTAAAATATACTACTTACAATTACTTAAAAGGTAACACAAACGCATAGAAATATTATTTAATTCAACCCTGAGATATCTCGAACACACACGCGTTCATTTTCAAAGGGAAACGATGGCTGACTAAATAGAAATACATTAAAAAATAATAATACGCATGCGCAAGCCGAGTTCAGTTCATTTCTCTGTAGAGGGGTGATAAGATCAGTTCATATTATCAGGAGGTCTTGAAATATTAATGGTATTATACCAAATCGCAGGAATATTATAAGAAAAAACATCGTTACAAACATTACCACTGCTAAGTAAAATTTCAATGGATTCACGGATTATTGAAGAGGATCAGACGTTGAAATGATCATTTTAGCTTTTTCGAAGTTTATCTTAATATTCATTTATAATATATAATATATAATATAAATAGCTGTTTTTCTTTTAAATAAAAAGTCCTTGTTCCAGATTTTGCTGTGAATTCTTTATTTATATAACACGAAGACTTCACGAACCGCAAGAACGTGTATCGACACAAAATAACAATTATGTTTAATTAAATCTTCCATAATTCAATATGTCCTATGTATTTAAAAAGATTTTTATTCGGGAGTTTTCGCATTTTCCTGTTTAATTGCACTGCCACAATCAAAGTAATTCATATTTTAGTCACATGTGTAAAACGTCATTTATACCCTATGGTTTTGGAATTTCAGAAAAGTGGTCCTATTTACGTACACATGTAACTGACAATTAACTTTGTTATTCATTAGGAAGAAATTTTGTGTTTGCAGTTTCATTTAGCGATTACGCAAATATATTAACCCTTTAGTGCACAGCTTTGCATATATGCAAAGAACAGTGTTTTGAATTTAATAGATGTTTTTTTATTTGTATATACCTAATTCTCAACAGAAAATTAAAATATCAATATTTTCTTTAATTAATAACAGACATTCCGTATTTATATAAAGCGAAATTAACCATTGATATTTTCTTGTGTAATGTCAGATTCTCTGAACGACGTAATTTCTAGAACTTATTCTATCATGGGAATTAAAGAGTTAAAGGTTAAGTTTTATAAAATAAACATTTGTATAAATTGAGATATTTGGAGCCATACTTATTAAAATATTTAGTAATTTGCAATATTTTAGTTTAAAATAACCACACGGCAGTAGTTTTTACTTGTATTGCAGATGTGCAACAGAAGAAAAGATTGACGTATTATGTGAAAAATGTGTCTCTGATTTTTTCCTTATTTTTCCTGTGTAATAAACCTTTCAGAGAATCATATATAATTTTTACGGGACAAAATAAAAAATTGCGTATTAAAGGGTTAAAAAATATTAAATATGAATCACCAAAAAGTCCCTAATGGGATTTTTTGAACAATGTTTCTCTTTTAAAATAGAAACAGTGTACTTCATTGTGCATGTAAACTATATTATGTTATATTTTACTCGATATATTACACACTTAACCCTCCAGCCGCGGGTGACTTTTTCATTTTATTGGATAAAACCGCAGCATATTTTTAAGTGTTGCAAGTGAGCTGCTTTTTTAAAATTCAGATTGTTTGATTCCAACCACTTTTTTGAAGTAGCAATAATCTATTTAATTATAGATTAAATAATCCGAGAATAAGATAAATTATACTCTTTTAAAAAAGTGGTGGTAATCAAGCAATCTGTATTTAAAAAAATATAGCCTACTAGCAACACTATAATGCGAAAATAGCATGCCCCGCGGAATTGAATAGAATATGTGAAACGCGATATGACGTTACCAGCGGCTTGATAATTAAGCGCCCCGACACGTCACATTATTTTATTGTCATACTGTGCAACAACAACTAAAATCCCAATAATCATATTAATTAAATATTTAATCTTTTTTGTCTGTTTGGGAGTAATTTTAGTTATACAAAATTCATTGTAAAGCGAATTCCTTAAATATACGGAATTTGAAATGGCAAGGAGCTTTCCAGGACGAATTTCGGATTTTTTTCTTTTTTTTTCTTTTTTAAACAATTGTAATGTAACTAGACCTGAATAATAGTTACAAATCAAATGTATTATTAATTTCATATACGATATTTTTTATACATCTATATGATCAGTTTTATCAGAAAAGGGCAACAATTACAATTTCAATTCTATTGCCACTCCAATTTTCGTATTTTTACGATTTCTTTTCTCTTCTTTTATTTTTCTTTTTTTTTTTTTTTTTTACAATGTAACATGCCGAAATTGTTCAACATGCGCTGTCGACTTTTGTTTTCTCTTCCTTCGGAAAAACAGGTAAGCAATGGCACCATATATCATTTCAACAAAATCAAAAAAGGTTGTCAGTGATATTCCCAGCCACATCCCTAAGTAGCCGCCAATATAACTGAAGAGCTCTATACTCTAAAATATAAACATTGTATAAATGAAACGTTTGTTAATAGCATATACAAATTTAACAATGCACATCAATTAAACATTTTTTTCTCTTTTAGAGGTTTAAGCATATGAGAGTTAATAACGAAATATTAGGGTAGGCTGATAAGAAATGCACACATGCTTGTAGAGTGCGAACAAAATGACCTTCAAAAGCGCGCTCGGAGACATGCGGAAGTAACATTCCCCCCTCTATACGCATGCGCAGATTTGAAATTGTTGAATTTATCCAGTATATTTTGAGAAGAGAGAAATATGGAGACATGTTCTAGTGCTATGTCAACGCGAGTTAAACATCGTGCTGTTACTTCCACTCAGATTCATCGTCGTTTAAAGGCTGTTTATGGTGTCGATGATGTTTATAGGTTTACTATAAATCGATGGGCAATACAATTTCGTGATTGCGAGCATGGAAAATCCATAATTCTTGATGAAAAACGCAGCAGACATCCAATCATTGCCAAAGACTATGAATATCACAAACTTGTTGACGACTTGCTTTTAAATGACCGGCGAATCACTCAAAAACGTATCGCAAACTGTTTTGGAATATATCCAAGGAAGGTTTCAATTTTACTATTGAACAATTGGGATACGCAAAATCTGTGCACAATGCCATATAAAAGACGAGAACAAACAGCATCGATTGGAATGCTACGAGCAATTTTTGCAGCACTATCGTGACGAAGGAGAAAACTTTCTTTTGAATATTGCGACGAGGGACAAGTCACGTGTCTTTCATTACGACACGGAAGAGAAAAGACAAAGCGCTGAATTTTTCACAACCGTCTTCTCTTTAGGCGAAAAGGATCAAAATACAAGCATCCGCAAAAAAATTCTCTTGACTGTGTTTTGGCATGCTCACCAAGTTTATGTGGACGATTTTTTGGAACGAGGAACAACAGTATATTCTTCTCAGTACAAAAAGATTCCGAAACACCTCCGACGACGACTTTGTCTTGTAGAAATGTGGCGCCAATAACATGCAACATGACAACGCTCGTCCGCGCACTTCACGCGCAACTGCAGAGGCTGTTCAAAACGTGAGGTTTGAACCAACTCCACACTCTCCTTACTCCTCCGATCTTGCAACTTGCGATTTTTATTTTTTTTCCTCTACTCAAGAGAGACCATAAGGGTAATCTAATTACACCACGAACGATCAGGTTAAGTCAGATGTCATGTCTTGTATTCTATAAAAGTCGGAAGAATTTTTCAATGACGGAATAAAAAAACTTGTTATACTTTGATAGAAATGTGTTAGCCTTAAAGGTGACTATGTTGGAAAATATATATGCATGATTTTGAAGATAAAGATATGTACTTTAATGTGTTTTTTTTTCTGATTTCGCTACTTGTTTTATTCGTGTTCTACAAGCATGCGTAAATGTCTTTTCAGCATACCCTCGTATTAATACAGAAGAACATATTTACCTCAAACCGTGGTATTTGCCGAAACTTTTGAAACGTCATCCGACTAAAACTTACTACAATGTACAGCATCTCGTTCCTAAAACAAAACAAAAAAATCTTTTTTTTTTAAATATTGCATAACGGGTTGGCAAAAAGTCCGTAGAAACTTTAAAATTTTATAAAATCTGGAAAACTTACTGAAATATATAACGGTTTGCAGGCTTAGCATATATTGGTCACGGGAATATTTTTAAAACAAGAAAAAAAATTCTCAATAGGTTACTCAATAGGTCACTCAATAGGTTATTCAATAGGTCAAAAATTACTGAAAAAGCAGTCAATACGTGGCGTTCACGTGCCCAAATCAAAGACAATAATATACTCAAATGACGAAAATAACGTCTCCAAATTGTTTATTACAGCTATAGGTGTTTCATATGACAACCTCACAGGGCTTTACCCATTGTAAGCGAGTCACAAATGGAGTAACGGAAGAATGCAACAGGTCTGGACAAGACACCTCTCTGATGATCACAACTTTCAATTGCGACAGATTGGATGGACCGGATCGATGCACCTGGGATTTCAAATATCCCCATAAACAGAAGTCTGCCGGTGTTAAATATGGAGACCGAGGAGGCCATGGGAACCTCCAATTCCTGCTAGGAATTTTGTCTTCCCCGAAAGTATGTTTCAGGAATTCATTGGCCGGAGAAGCAGTCAGACAAAGTGCTCCATCTTTCATAAACGTCTTCCATAAACGTTCCATCTTGTACACAAAGGTGTAGTAAACGATTTACAGACATTCTTTTCGTTATGTGCGTATCTTTTCTTTGACTACGCCTTTACTTTACTACGCCTGATTTTTACTTTGCGGCACCTACTGGCAGTTTTTGAGTTTTTTTTTCTATCTTAAAAAAATTTCCGTTACCCGTAGATGCTAACCCTGCAAACAGTTTTTTATTTCGGTTATTTTCCCGGTTTTTATGAATTTTAAAGTCTCTACGGACTTTGGCCAGCTGGTAAAAACTTATTTTATGTAGGCATAGAATATTTAAAAGAATGTTAATTGCTGTCGTTTTCCAAAAATAGCGTCAAATATGCTATGATGATAAATGCTGAAATTCTGAATAAGATTAAAAAAACTTATGGCAAATCCATGTCTTTTTAAGCTCGTTGTTTTAATTAGCTGTACCTGTATCAACCAATTAAAAGTTATTATGATTCGCATTCTCTTATTACAAAAAAGGAAACCAAATAAAAAAAATAATAAAAATTTTTGCCTTAATAATTATAAAAACAAGGGTTCTTTTCAGAGTCAGGTTACTCCGCTCAGATAACACTATCAATTTTTTCAGGAGAAACGCGTTACACTAGCCGTAACATAATGTATATATGAGATAAACAACGCTTTTTGTCATTCGATAGAATATATAAAAGGATGAACTTTTGAAATATGCTACCTTGATTTTCAACGCATTAATGTTTTTAATTTCAGATGTCAGACCCTAGCTATGATGTCATGACCATAGTGAGACATTTGTCCTGGTAATAATGCGTGAGAATTGTTTTCCCACCGAGGATTACAGGTAAATGTCAGAAATATATGAGGGAGACCATAATAACGAATGTATGGCATAGCATCCTGAGTTTTATCATGCATACACTCGGAGGCCCAGTGTAATGTGACTGATGCACTATCATTTGACCGATATAGGTTACATTAGAATTTTGTCTCCCTACAGCATCCCTAAGGTGTATAAATTTGTCTTCTCTCAGTTGTGTTTGATTGATTCTGAGGTAATTGAACTTTTCATCGAGCTGAGTTACATTATAATTTTGTCTTTATATAGCATCCGTGAGGTGTATATTACTCTCTGCTCTCAGTTGTGTTTGATTGTTTCTGAGGTAATTTAACTTTTCATTCTCCATTTTAGCGTACTACTCGCCAACTAAGTACAGACTTAAATTGATCGGCAGTAGAACAAGGTGTCGGTAGACGTTAATTTCATCATGATGCGGTAAGGATAATAGTCCGCGGTAGAAACTGTTTTTCGAAGTTGTTATTTAGTTTTACTGTCTCTCTGGGGGATATCAATGAAGTAACCGTCCTGACGTGACAGAAAATTAATGTGTAATGCAAGGTGTTATATGACTGATGAAAATAACTAATATGTTGTAATTTGTTGTGATGACTTAGTATTTTAATATCTCGTTTTCAAACAGCTGCCCCACTATAACCAAAGCTGCTTCAAACACTGTTGACGCATTAAACCATCCTCTAAAAGTGTTGGCTAATTTTCCACTAGCAAGTTAGGTAAAATAAAACTATCAGTCGGTGGATTTCCAATCTTGCATTAAACATTTCAAGCACAATCACAAACAGCTTTTTATGATCGCAATACATTTTTATTCTTACTTTTTCCGAAGATTTGGTTGGTGGGAGGGGGTTGATTTCCTTAATATGCTCTGTGTGCGCCCGTGGGCTTATTATTATAGTCATTCAATGCGTGAGTCATTCAAAAGAAATTCTTTTATATTTGGGAAGCCCCATCTAACCCCAAGGAGGGATTGCCAAAACCGCTGAATTACTGTTCACAGTTGATATTCTTTCCACACCTGTTTAAATTACATGCATGATACAAAGATTTTTGTTTGAACATTCCAGTAGCTTTGATTGCCACCTATTTGAAAATTCTGAAATTATTTTAGATATGAAAATTGAGGGGTGGGTCAAGCCTCTCCTATGGCCAACCCTCACGAGTCTCCCTACCCATTAAAACACCAAAAATGATCTTTATATTAAAAATATCAATAATTTATTCCAATAAAATTTTGAAATTTGAACCGCGATACTTTCGTATTTGCCATTTCGACAGTTCACCTGAGTAAATCGATAGCATCTCTGTTAATTTTGTGTTATATTTATATTATGTTGTATTACTTATTTATTTATTGAGAAAATTTTAATTTTATTCGGAAACAAATGCTAAAATATTTATATTGTTTCAAGTGAAAACAAATTTATCTTTCATATTCGGGCTGGTAATTTAAAATTTATTACTGCGGATAAAAAAAAAAAAAAAAAAAAAAAGAATGCAATTTAACAAATTACAACGACCATTTGGTAAATGCTTTTTTTTCAAAGACTAAAATTTAAGACATAAAAAATCGCACGGAGTTGATCATACATTACGGACGCCATGGATTACAATTTTCAGTACTGTAAATTTTTAAACTATTACGGAGCTGGTCATACATTACGTACGCCATTGATTAAACATTAATATTCCTGAACCAATTTTAAATGAAATTTCATTCTTAAATTCCTAAACATCCCACAATTTTACTTTTTACACCGTCGTATAGAGGGAAAAACAATGAACTTTTAAATTCAATTTGTTTGAAAGTTGTATTTCAATTTGTTTCTGAGTTATTAATTTTTTTTGTAGTTTTTATTAATTTTTTGTCTTAGTGGCAACAGAAGTATCCATCTCTGTTGAAAGTAAAGGGAAAATACAGATTACTGTATAGACCAATCAGAAAACGAATAAAATGCGGATTCAACTAATAAAAAGCTTCAGGCATGTTTTTGATTTCCTACCCTGACGAGAATAATAACCATTTTTCCAAATCGTTAAAAAACATAAACAATCCGTTAATTGAGATACAGTTTTCAAAGTAAAAACTGAAATTGTTCGCTCACATACATGTTAATTTCGTGTTTTAATTTATTTTATTTTATTGTGTTTATTTATTGATTGATGAAGTTTCATAACATTATGGAAAATTAGCAGAGATAAATGTTGAACTATTTATATTTCTTTAAATAGAAATGGGTCACTATTCTTCTTTAATGGGGCTCAGTGCAGATAGATTAAAAAAATCATGCTTGAACATAATATTAAAAGCAACAATAAATGAGAAAATTGAGATACAGTTTTGAAACAAGATACATTTGAAAGTATATTTCTTTCCCTCTACGAAGGTGAAGAAGTTGAAAATTCGCGTTATTTAGAAGTTTAAAAAAATGCAGTAGCGAAAATTGTAAAACAGAAATTTATCGCCATGTGTTGCCATTCTTAAAATGACCCTAGTGATACGGACGTATGCGTTTGTCCTTTATAATCTAATATATAAAAATGAAAATTTGTCTGTCTGTAATTCTAAACGTATCTACAGTTTGTAAGGCAGAATTGTGAAATGTTACGTAAATGTGTATTAAAACACGGCCCAGACAAATAAAATAATCGGGAATCTAAAGAATTTATAGTTAATTAAACAATTTATAAACAATTTTTAATTAATAAAAAAACACCAATTTAACAACAATTTCCTATCAAATTTAAACATTTATCGTTATAGCAGTTGCCAACAATTAAAAATCCACAATAAAATTTACTACGAGACTTACTTTTCTATTGCAAGATTTCCACGAGAAAAAATGAAAATGAAATAAATAGTTCGACGAATTTTAAAAAAAGTGAATTTTACTTCATAACTTTTCAATTGCAAGATTTCCACATGAAAAAAGGAAATAAAATAAATAGCTTGAGAATTTTAAAAGAAAGTGAATATTACGTCATGTTGTAAATATCATCGACGTCAGCTGGTAAAAATATAACATCACATGAGTTCGAAAAAATGCATTGAAACATAATAAAAACAGGATTGTGCAAATATTGGCATATTTTAACATTTTGGTGTTCTCTAAATTTATTTTCGCCACTTTTAAATCTATTGGATATATATATAAGTGTGTGTATGCGTGTATATTAGAATTTCCACAAAGGTTTAGGTCCCTAGAAATCATTTTAAGTGAAGAATTCAAATAAAGATATCTCATTTATTTTTTATAACATTCATAGAATTTTTGTATTTTCCATTTTTATTTAATCATGAAAAATTTATAATATTCGTTTGTTCTACTAATTTATTTACAGACATTAAAACAATTTTAATGTCAGTAAATAAATTGATAAAACAAATGAATATTATGATTAATATATGACATCATAAAAGAATACAATTACAAAAATGAAAAAATTATTTAAATAAAAAAATACACGGAAAGAACTTTTCATCAAAAGATTTTAATCTAGGTCTCAGTCAAGACGATAAATTGTAATAAGGAAGTAGATATTCTGTAGTCCAGATTAAAAGAAAAAAAAAGAGTGACAATTACGTAAATCAACACGCTGTCGTTGGTTCTTCAAAAGTGATTTTTCAAAGCAAACATTCTTAAAATTCCGGCGAACGCCTGGTACTTTCACTACTATAGATATGATGATGAACATAGATTACTTATATTACTTACAATCATCTCTAAAAATTTTATAATTTGATTTTAAAATTAAAAGAAATATCTTCTGCACATGCTGTCTCTCATACCATAGTCTCCTTAAATAAATGACTATCATTTTTGAAGAACTTTTTCGTTAAGAAAACTTGATAATATACTTATAACTACTTAAAAGGTGACAAAAAAAAAAAAAAAAAAAAAGTTGCTAAATACTAAGACTTTGTAAAAAACTATATATAACTGTATAACTGTATATATTAGAAAAGTGTAAATGGGTGTACCATGAAAGTTCAAAGAGGTGTGGAACCTAAATAATATCAAATATAGCTATTCGTATACCTCTTTTTTTAATATTATCCTAATCAATTTATGATGAACTTAATTCGGTACTAACAATAAAAGCAGTGCATAGTTAAACTTCATTTGGCATTTCATGAAACTAAATTCAGCGTAGTAATAACCTTTATTTCTACAGTGTAGCTAAAACAAAACCTTTGTTCAAAGTTTAAATTTGGCATTGTGCTAAGCGCGCTTCGAATTGAGGTCTCAAAGTTGCAACGCCGCCTTGGTCAGTGCCGCGTTTTTCCAGATAGGTGTTTAATTAACTTTTAAAGTCACTCGAGGCGTATTGAGAGATTAATCAATGCAAACTATCGCGAATCCCACAGTGTTTATGCGATTCATTCTAATTAAATCTTTCGAGGGCGATGACCTTAAAAAACGGACGCCTAATTTGAATTCCAAAACAGACAAACGGCACCAAGAATATTTAATTAAATTTTTTCCTTTTATCATGTACGTGAAAATAAACAAGTTCGCATTTTCTAATAAATTCGTTTATAAATTCTGGTGTCAGTTCATTATTTCATAAGTTTATAAATAGAATTACTCCGTGTCGAAAAGGATTAAGTGGTCGCGGGACTCTTAAAGCTTCAAAATTTAAGAAATTTTAATTTTTTTAGATGTTAAACTTCTATCTTTTCTGAATATGTTGATATAATTGTTTCCTTGAAATTCCCATTAGAACAGAAGTTTTGGCTTTTAGAATTATACCCACTCAATAGCTGAAGCGGCGTTTCCGAAACTTTATAGTCATTATTTTCCAAATGGCGTTTTTGGGGCATAACGCGCAGGATACCTCAAAAACTTCTGAATATTTTTTCATGAAATTTTCAAAGCATATATTTCATGTTAGTCTGTATAAACTGAACCTAAAATTTCCTTTTTATTGTTCAAAAAAATATTTTTTAGGTGATTCTACTGTTGAAATTTTCAAAATTTTGTATTAGCTAAATGCAACATTGCATCAAAAATATAAAAATGCTTTAAATACAAATTTATTTAAGTTCAGGGAAATTATTACAATCTGAAGTATTAGTAAGACCCAAAATTTTCATTCTAGTTGCAATATTTATTTTGTAATCCTGCGCGTAAACTGTTATGCCAATTTTTTGTTCGACAAATGTCTAACAGTTTCGAGCCCCTTATAAATACTAATTCTGTATCTTGTAATTTTTTTATCCCAATTAAAATTGTGTTTTAAAATCATACATTTTAAGACATTAAATGTTGAGAATGGTCTTTTTTTCCTTTTTTTCCACTTTTTAGAGTCCCGAGACCCCTTAAATTAGTATATTTTTTAACAATTTGACGTTTATTGCTTTTATACTGTTACTGGACATTACATTACACATATATACCATTAAAAGTTGTTAACTAGGCATAGAGTACGCAGCCCCTGTCCTTGTGTATGTCCAAACTGACCGTACCTTTAAGGGTTAATATCTCGGCTAATTACCGATGATTTTTTTCGAAAATCATTATCAACAACGAATTGATTCTTCTGCAACGATAGGTATATTCAGCGATGCTCAACAATTTTTCTGAATGCCCGTAAATCGAAATTTGTGTATAACAGAAAAATGCTAATTACTCAAAAACTATGTGACCTAGAGTAATCGCTATAATTTTCTGGCAAGGTTTACATTAACGTCTACTACCTCTATTTTTTTCATAATTTTAGTTTCAGTAGATTCGGAATTAGATGGGGGGGGGGGGCATATTTTTGCGCTACATTTTCAACAATATCTTTGAAAATATAATACCTACATTTAAAAGGAATGTATTTTTGAGTTCAGCGTTACAAAAGCTTTCACAGGATGCCCCACATAATATGCAAAGAAAATATATTTTTTTAAAGTAGCATAATTAGCCCCTCTACTTTTTTTACTAAATATATTTATGAATGTTTATTAATCTGAAAATATGTGGGTCAATGGTCTATACTACTTCCCCGAATTTGAACTTTCCACGCTCCATAGTTTACGAGTAAAATGGCTGTGACAGACAGACAGACAGACACAGGAGTGATCTTATAATGGTTCCGTTTTTACTTTTTAAGTACGGAACCCTAAAAAGATGACTGACTGAATAGAAATACTTTTTTAAACAAAAACAAAAATAGCACGCATGTGCAAGCGGAGCTCAGTCCATTTCTTTGCAGAGGGGTTCATATTATCAGAGGTCTTGAAATATTTAGTATATTGTACCAAATTGCGGGGATATTATGGGAAAGGACATCGTTACAAACATTATCATTTCTAAGTAAAATTTCAATGGATTCACGGATAATTGACGAGTAGTGGTTAGACGTTGAAATGATAATTTTAGCTTTTTCGAAGTTTATCTTAATATTTTCTTTTTGATGCAATCTGGATAAAGCTGTATTTGGTTTGTTAAACTTGATATCAGAAATGTGCTCTTTTAATCTTTCCTTAAATTTTCGAGATGTCATACCAATATAAAATAAACTCTTATGCTGTTCTGTGCTGAATGGGATGATGTAAACTCCTGCTTTTTCATAATCGGGAATAGGATCAATTTTACTGTGAATCAATTCTTTCAGTTTTGTCAGTTTAGTCTTTCGTTAAGGACGGAAACAGAAGGAACAACTAGAGGATGACAACGCTTACATGCTCAAAATTTTGAACAGGGAAGGAAATCTAATTTTTCCTACTACACTGTTTGATAATAATTATCTACATGATGTATTACTATTGTATAAACTAATCTAAATGAATTGCATTATGATAAGTATAGTTTCAAAATTTCTGCAAAATTGTATTTTTTTTCCTTATTTGTATCATATGTTCATAATCAAAATTGTAACTTATGTTATGTAGGGCGAGCATTTAAGTATTTTTATTTCAGATAAGGAGTGACTGAGTGTAGTAATGAACAATAAAAAAAAATGTAAAATTTCATGAGAGAATAATAGACAGACTGTAAAACAAATGACATCGAATTGAAACATCCGCCACAGCAAAGTAATTGACGATGTAGCTAACCCTCTCCACAGATTTGCTCTTTTATCTTGTTGCAAAGTTACATACCTTTCAAATGTCACCTTTTTTTACAAGAGACTATGGTCATGCTAACAGAAATGTTGAACATTAGGAACAAGGCCGCGCCATGCCAAAATGCAACGCAAGCATTGACCTCAATTTCTGGTTAAGCGTGAAAACTTTGACCAATTAGGAAAATGATATTCTGTATTAACGTGATCATTTTCCGGCTTCCATCATGTCCGATCAGAATAATTTTGAAAAAAAAATTACAATTTGACCGGAGTTTTTGTATTTAACCCTTTTTATCCGAAATTATGAATACATGAAAATTTAATCTTCTAAAACATTTTTCATGAATTTTAGAAACTATATTAGAAGATTTACACAACCTTTTAATAAATTTTACAAGGAATTTGCCTATTTAAATTAATTAATTAAATTTCAATTTATGGGGATTTTGTGCAATATTTACAAATGCACTCACATCTTTTATTTAAAATATTTTTTTAGCATTTTATAGATTAGAGAATGTACAGATATAATGCTCTTACAATAGAAATATAGAAATGTTTCCGAACTGAAACTTCCCAACCACCCTCCAAGCTTTTGTCGTCAAGAAACCTGAAAATATGCAAATGTAAAAGAAATCATCCTTTTAAAATCGTTTTTCAACGAATAATGCTTTTGGAACAAGATAAAGTAAAGTATCTATAACTCATTATAAACTGTATTATTTGTAATCTATGTATTAAATTAATTCTATAACAAGATATTTTATTGGTTCTTTAAAGCACAGTCGTAGCATAAAGGGTTAACCGAAAGTTGAAGTAGATGACAAATAGGGTAAAATGCGCTACTTTCGTCCCGTTTCCTAATTTCATCCCCCTTTACGTCTGCGCTTCTGCGAAAGTGGCGCCACTTATCACGCAACGCACAGGGAACGGAAGGTAAAAGGGGTCAGTAGTGAAAGTTTCCTTTGCCAAGATGCATACATATATTAAAGGCGCCTGATTTCCATTTTTTAGATCACCAAAGTTTTTATTACGTCGTTTGTAGAACATTATTTACTGTACTGTAAGTATTCATTTCTTATTCATTGCATGTATTTTACGTAGGTAAGATGCTGAGAGTAGCATACAGTGAGTTTTAGGAAGCTCAATCCGTCTTACCGGAGTTGAAGCTCCTCCATATTGGGAAGTAGCGTGGTACCAATTTTGTCCCCCCTTGCAGTTCTTATTTTCGTTCCGGGGACGAAGTTAGGAATGGTTTTTCATGTCAATTATTTCAAGATGAAAATAAAGTTTAATATAAAATAAAGTAAGATGAAAAAAGTTTAAAATAAAACTCAAAATAAAAATAACGTTTAATATAAAATAAAATAAAAAGTATAATAAACTAAAATACATTAATGTGAAAAAAGTTTAAAATAAAATTCGAAACGAAAAATATCTTTTTACTTAAAAAAAAAACTTTCAAAAAACTTTTATATTTATTAAAAGAGAAAATATTTGTCTTTCTTAATTGTTGCAGTTGGTGCCAAGGAAGAAGTGGGATAAAGCTTTGCACTGGTGAATGGCGTTATAACCGTGTGTTTGCCTCCCATTCAGCAGCAAAACTGCAACTTCCCGATGGCGGGTTTATGTTTCCTTTGAAACGTTTTATGCTAAAAGAATAGAAAATTAGCTCTCAAATCATCCTAGTAGAAACGTTGAGAGCTTACAAATCACACAACTTCTGAATGAAGACTACGAGCGTGCCTGATCAACCATCACCAAACGGTCAAGTGTTTTTGCCATCAGCCCTAAAGAGATCAGGGTAGTGCCAGTGATCACATTAGAAACTTCTGTCCGAAGAGATTCAGCGACATGGAGCACTGGATCTCCACATGAAAACAAAGTAAAATATTCCCATTCGAAGAATAAACGCTCAGCGGAAAAAAAAACTTCTGGTATCCACCATTATCAAGAGAAATGGGAAGTATCAACCATGTAAAATGTCCGAACGTGATCTAACCACCGATTCTCATGAAGAAAGTGATTCATCTGTTGACATTCCTTATGATGATAATACAAGCTATAATGATGGCGACAATGATGCAGAGTGCCCTCTCTCTGCTAGAAGCATTTTTCTGATGATAAACATGGAGAACAATTGGTTCGGTGCCTTCAATGCTGCACTTGGTCACACGAAATATGCTCAGGAGCCAAAAAAATATACAAAATTTATATTCCTCATGTTTGGATGGCTAATGTTTCGTTACGTTATTCCTCAACTGATAATTAATGCATTTCTTTGTGCCTTAATTTAATATAAAATAAATGGCTCATTCATTTAGAAATAAATTTAGATATAGTTATAAGTTAAACCACGGTGTATTGGATTTTTTAAGATGGGTAAAATTGAGACTTTTTTTTTTTTTGCTATATATAGATACTTAAAAAAAAAAAAAAAAAAATTCGCATTGTTAAAAAAAATTGTACGATATTTGCCTATGCTTATATGTGCGTGTGTAGTTAGTATATGTAAAATCAGAATTTGGTAGGTGTTCACTGGAAATTAAAATTTCCAAGGCCCTAAAAGTGACTGGGGGACGAAAATACAGCACCTTACCCTACTATCATAAATCACGCATGGTACATAGAATATTTCTAAGCTGTTGTTTTGTCCGAAAACAATTAAATTATTTAATTATTAAAAAATAAAAAAAAATTAATTTAAAGCAATTTTGAAGAAACTTCCTTTTTATTCAGTGGTTAAGAATATAACCTACGAGGATGAATCAAAAATAAAAGAGATTTCTTAAAATATTATTTTAAATATAATTTAACAACATCATTCCAAGATTATTTTCTTCATAACTCTCTTTAAAATTCACAAACTTTTTAAAAATATATGGAGAGAACCTTTTATTTTGTACCATGAAAATAATAAAGATGTATATGAAGCCAAATGCACAAAATATTTTTGTTTATTTTCAACTTATAAACATGTTTCTGCTTCTACGCTTCTTTAAGGAGATTCAAACAAATAATAGTCCAACGGCGTTAATTCGGAGTATAAGAATGATGTTCGTGTGTTGCCCAGTTATTGTGTCTCAGGACTCTTAAATCTTCAAAATTTTCGAAATTCAAATTTTTTTAATGTTAAGCTCCTATATTTCCTGATAATCTGATATAAGTGTTTCCTTCAAATTCCCATTCACACAGAAGTTATGACTCTTAGAATTATACCCGCTCAATAGGTGAAGCGGCGTTTCCTAAACTTTGACGTCATTTTTCTCCAAATGACGTTTTTGAGCACAGCGCGCACGATATCTTAAAAACATCTGAATATTTTTTCATAAAATTTTGGAAACATATGTTTCATGTTAGTCTGTATAAACTGAATCTAAAATTTCCTTTTTATTGTTAAAAAAAATTCTTTAGGTGATTATACTGTTGGAAATTTCTAAATTTTTACATTAGCTAAATACAACTTTGTATTAAAAATATAAAAATGCTTTAAATACAAATTTATTTAGGTTCAGGCTAATTATTACAATCTGATGTATAAGCAGGTACAAAAGTTTTCATTCTAGTTCTAAAATTTATTTTGTTCTAGTTGTAAAATTTATTCCGGCGCGAAAGCTGTTATACCGATTTTCTACTCGTCAAATGTTTGACAGTTTGGAACCCTCTGTAAATTCTAATTCTGCATCTTGCAGTTATTTAAATACATGAAATAAAGAAAATACTTATATTTTGCATGCCAATTAAAATTGTGTCTTAAAATAAAACACATTTTAAGATAATAAATGTTGAAAATGGTCATTTTTTTCGAATTTTAAGAATCCTGAGACGTTTTAAGTAGATCCAAATAAATATTAGTACAATGGTTATAACTTCGGACTGTAAGAAGGATGTTCGATTGTTGTCCAGTTAAACTTATCTATTACTTATAATAAAACACCCATACTACAATATATATTGCAGACTCGGGCATCGGCCGGAGTAGCTCAGTGGTTAGAGCGACTGCCTGGAATGCAGTGGTCCCGGGTTCGATTCCTGGCTCTGGCTAATTTTTCACTCCAGTTGGGTTTATTGTATTTATTGTATGTATGTCTGTAAAATATTTATATATACCTTTATCTATTACTTGTTTTGGTACAACTGCTGTGTGCGACCAGCTGCTCTGTCTGAGAGAAAAATAATATTGTGATTAAAATTTAAAGTTCACAGAACTGATTTGATGCATTAATATTCTTTAAAAACTCACAGTAACATACTACATTAACAGTATTTTCTTTATGAAGAAAAAAACTGAAAATAAAAAATTATATTAATGGATATTTTGTAATTTTTTGTTTCAAGTTTAGTGAATATATCCCAAGACTAGTGTTGCCAGGTGTACCGCGTAAATCAGGACTCCAAATGCTATGGACACCACTAATTTCTTAAAGTTTATTTTGTCATCTTTAATCGCAGATAATTCAGCCATTAGATAAAGCGAAGAAAATTACTTTAAGATATTGGTATCCAGAGCATTTGGAACCCGGATTTAGGAGTGACATCTACACAAGACACACTATTAATAAAAAAATCGATTATTGCAGTTTTTTCTTACATGCCAATCTTCAGCTTAAATTTCGTAAAATGTCGATTAATTTGATAAAGTTTAACCCTTTCATGGGCGAGATTCTTCTGTTCGCAAAATACTGAAATGAGTGGATGGCACCAAAATTTACAAACAAATTTATTTCAAAATAAGCTAAAGCGTATTAATACATGGAAATTATTCGCCGAATGTTTCTCTCTGGAATAATTTCCATGTATTAATATAGTTTCTATCGATACTGGATTTAATTACGTTTCGTGTATGCCCTATTCCATCTTGTGCTGCTTTTGTAGCCTTGCCAACATATAATAGTAAGAAATTTTCCAGGCTGGTTATCGTTCCATGTTGTTGGCCTTTGCGCCTGTTAAGCAATTACTTTGAAATTTGATTTTCATTTGAAATAAGCTAAAGCGTTTGTTCACGTTGTTTATTCACGTACGTAATAAAACGAAATTTTTCATTCCAATATTCTGGTACCAATGCGGCATTTAGGAATTAATATAAGTGGTCCAAAAATGGACCACCGTTCTTGAAGGGGTTTATAGCACTTCAAACCAGAAATATTGTAAGGATTCGCAAATAGATTTTCCGCGAGCAGATAAAATTAAATATATAATGTTACATCTAATATTTTTACTTTAATGTTACATCTTATATTTTGTTTTAAACGTCTTTATCCTGAACAAAATTAACAGACATTTTACGGAAGTTAAGTTGAGTGTTGGCATGTATGTTCTTCCACTTGATCATTCGTTGCAATACAGTAATTACACTTACTTGCAGTGTTCGTCTGTCGGATCAGTACACTGGAAAAATAAAATAAGCATTTTAAAAAGTACTCAAATAATAAGTAATGAAAGATCAGTTATTTGTAAAGCTAGTAAACATATATATATATATATATTTTTTTTTTTACAAATGAAGACATTACACCCAAAACTAATCGAAACCAAAAGAAAATACAAAATCAAACGGAAAAACAAAAACGACAAGTCCAAAACAAAAGGACAGAGTAAATTAAAAACATTATCAATTTATTAAAGTATAATTAAAAAAAATAGAAAGATGATTAATTTCGTTAAAATATTCTTATATATTCATTAAACAAAAGTGAATATGTACAGTGCGTTATAAAAATAATAAGTCTGATAAAATACCTGAAACGTTCATATGCAAACATTAAATACTAAACAGAGAGAAAGGGATAAAAAAATGCACTTTCATAAATTAATTAGTTTCTCTGTTATTAATGTACAGGATTAAAGTAGTTATGTTTGATTATTGTACACTGTCCACATCTAAGATTTATGTAACCTTTAAAACATCCATATAATTACTTAAAGGGTGTAATTTTTAAAACATATGAAGATATTAGTTAATATAACCCTGAGATCTCTAGAACGCACACTCGTTCCTTTTCAAAAGGGAAAGATGACTGACTGGAATAGAAGAAAACATACGCAAATCAAAACAAATCACAGCGCATGCGCAAGCGAAGGTCATTTCACTGCTTTAGAAGAGGGGTGAAAAGATTAAGGTCTATTTTCAGGAGCTCTTGAAATACCCAGAATTTTAAACCAAATCACATGAATATTATAAAGACATCGTTACAAACAGTATCTTTCCTATATAAAATCTTAATGGTTTAACGGATTATTGAAGAGTAATGGTTAGATGTTGAAATGATTATTTTAATTTTTCCGAATTTAATCTTAATATTTTCATTTTGATGCAATCTGGGTAAAGCTGTACTTGGTTTGTTAAAATTGATAAGCAGGACTTTACAAAATCCCATTCAGCACAGAACATCAGAAAAGTTTATTCTATATTGGTATGATGTCGCAAATTTAATGAAAGGCTAAAAGAGCAATTATCTGATATCAACGCTAAAAAATTGCAGAAGGGGAGGAGGGGAACAGGTTCATCTCTCTACTTTTTCCAAAATAGTTTTTTGTAAAATAGGGCATTTAATGTTGATTTCTGAGACTCGGCAGCGGGGAAACAGCCGTCATAGCATAATCAGCATTTCGAGAAAAACTTAAAACGCTATACGATTGCAGAAATGGAGATGTCCTGCAGTTTATCTTTTCAGAAATGTTGGCATTTTCCGACAAATAATCCTGAAGTCTATCTTTTTCTATGTTTTTCATCAACAAAATCGTACATAGAAATTTCTGATTTGCACAAGGAGTTATTTTTACTCACACATGCGAATGTTTTCATTTGCCAGAAACGTCGGGTTTCAGTTCTAAATCATGTTATGAAAACGTATTTGTTTGTACTCATATTAATTCGAAGAATTATTTTAGAAAATAAAACTTTAAAGTAGGCACACGTATCTTGTCGTTCCAAATGTATTTTTATTACATCCCTTCTTGTGAAATCTAGAATATTTATCGAATATTCTAGACATAAAAATTTCTAGTGCTTTTCAAAAACTTTCCATTTAAATAATCTTTGGAGGTTTTCGTCGTTTATAACTGCATTACTGCTCTCATCAGTGGGAATATTCATTATTCAATGACATATCAATATCAGTTTCGCAGTCTGAATCTCTATCAGCATCAGGATTTCAGAATAGAATCACTCATGAATTTTCAATCTCACAATAATATAGACACTCAAATCCTGGATCCTTGTTAATAAAATTTCTGTCGAATGCTACACGAACCTAAAAGGAAATGAGCAAGGAAACAGAAAATTGAGCAAATAACACACAAAAGAAAGACCTAATAAATCGTCATTAATTAAATAGTTATATCTTCCTATCGTAAAAGGAGAAAAGTTTGCATCTTCGCATAATTGGGTGGGGATTTCAGCGACAAACAATGTGACCAGCGATCGCTTCGTAAATATAAAGTGATTGATGACACTGGTTTTCTGGAAAGGGGAAAAGAGATAGCATACAACAGTTTTAACGAAGCCGTCCACTAATCAAGAAAATATTTTGTGTAGAACTGTTGATAAAGCCGGAATAAATAGGTTAAAACTTACCACACGATTAGCTAAACTTCTAATTGCACGCTTCAACAATTCTATGTTATCTATACTATGTGACCTTATTTGTTAATTATTTAATAATCCATGCCACCTACTAGCATAATTATATAACTTTACGTAAAAAAGTAAAAATTACAGTATTCTGTATCTTGTTATCGCCGTGTGAAGGGTTCTTTTCTCTTTTCCGCTCAAATTGATAGACGGTTCTGTATTTGTTACCGTTTAATCCCTTATTCACTTAGTTAAAATTTTCACTACTCAAGAAGAACACAATATGATGCGTCAACTCTTTTCACCGGAATTGAATAATCAAAACCTGAAATCTACACATTTATTCAAAGAAAAACCTGTTTCGGATATTGAAGTAATGCTGTTCTTATCAAGTCGGGATAATCAAAATTTACCTTATGTGTGTGCTACTTTCAGAAAAGCATTTTTCGCACAAGTTTGTTAGTTAGGCACACAGAATTTCATTTAGAGACAAACATTTTAACTAAAAAAAAAACATATGTACAAAAGAGTGATTTAGGGGGCATATCTAAATTCTCCACATACTGGGAACATAGCATAATTGTGAGCAGTGTTGCAAACTATTTAATCGCATTTATCATTTATATAAATATAGGGAAATTTATATAGTTCTCAAACAAAGGAATACGATTCATCTGATCCCAGACATTAAAAATGTGATCAATATAGGAATAATTTAATCGTATGTATATATAACTAGTAAAACCTATGTTTTATATAACAGCTACACAAGATTAAATTAATGCCTAATGCCTGTAATATGTTTCAATATATATATATATATATATATATATATATAAAGGTTTGGAAACTTGTATAAAATACAATCTATTATTTAAAATATCTAAAAGCGAAAATATTTTAATAATTTTCATGACAACTTAGAGAAAATTATCTTAAATTATGCACATTATGCAGCGGAATTATGTAAATTAAAAGTCGGAAAATTACATACCTCTATTTCAGAAACAACTTCTGTAGTGAAACGGTAAATATTTTCTCTGAAATAAAAATATAGATACATATGTTTATAAATATACACACTCTAAAATTGGGAATAGTGGAAAGTTCACTCTTTGAAAGAGTGACAGGCATTTTCACTCTCTTTTGGAGTGAATTTTATAAAAATATACTTCTTAAAGAGTGGAATTTTCCACTTCCTAGAAAGGAGTGAATTATTTCACTCCATTGTCGAGAGTGAAATATCTCACTCCGTTGACGAGAGTGAAAGCCTGGAATTATACACTGTAAAAGAAAAAATCCGTTCAACTTTGAACCAATATATGAAGTAAAATAATGAAAATTCCCAAAATATGGCACTTCTTCATTTTCAAAAATTCCCTTTCATAATATAACCTCTAAAATTACGCTGATTTGGTACTAAAACGCAATCCTTTTAAAGAGTGAAAAGTCACTCCTCTGAAAGAGTGACTATTCACTCCTGCTTACAATGAATAGTCACTCTAAGCAGATTGAGTATTGTATGGATATTAGTTATCAGTCTATCAGAACAGTCTTGTCTAAGGAGCTTTTTTAATATATAGAATTAAAATATGCGGATATTATTAAAGTGATTATTTATGGAACATCTTATTTTGTATAACATTCTCAAAGACCATTCGAAACAATTTTGCTGTTTCAAACTAAATTTTTTTTATTACTGTTAAGCCTGCAGCACGTGAAAAGAATTTTCAAAGTTAATTCATTTATGCACTGCTTGCATTATTATTATTAATCCAGTCTTGAGTCTGTCATGACTGATCATGGAAGACGGTAGTATTGCGAGTGACGCAGCCTTAAGCCTAAAATCGTATCGTAGAATTCGTAGATGGCGGAACTCATATATACGGCTAACTCGACATCAAAGAAAACGCGAAAAGCCGCCTTTTAATATCTCCGCAGATATAGGTCCTATTGTTCTGATTTTTCTAGAACAGTCTTATATCTGCAGTCTAATCGTATACTGAAATTTTTACATTTCTACGTGCAGTATATTTTGAGATCTAAATAGCCATTTTTAAAGTGAAAACGTTGGTATGGTATAAGAGGAAGTTCCTAATTTTAAAATCTCGAAAACAGTTCTAACGATTTTTTTTTTAATTGATATATAATATAAATCTGATTAAGACGAGGTGAATAACACTTTTCTTTTTTTCTGGGAAAACTCTAATTTTATTTTTAATTCACTTTTATTTCCCTCCGAAAATGATCTTATTAGAATTAATATATAATATAAATCTATTTTAGGTGAACCGAATAAGACCATGTGTGTTTCCAGGAAGACTCTTATTCGTTTTATAATAAGCATGAAAAATCGGACTATATTTTTCCACCATTTATGGGAATTTCAAAGAAGTTGCGTCTACTGTATTCATGCGCTTAATTTGTTCTGATCAACGTTTAGTGCGAAGTTTACGATCCTTCCGTAGCTCAGTCGGTTAAGTGCGGGCCTTGCAATACATAGGTGGCGAGGTCTGTCCTCTTTGAAGCAGTCAGCATTTTTTTAAAAGCATATATATATAGATCTATTTTGTAAATGCAATATATTGCACCTCAGTGCATTATTTATAAGAAATATTTTAAATGAGTTGCATTAATTGCATTACTTTTATAAAAATCATTCATTTGATTTTGTAAGCTTTTCAATGCTGAAGTTTAAATCTAGAATTTTATTAAGAAAAAATAATAAAATATAGAACCTAGATTAAAATTATTACTAGTGTTTTAAATGAATTGCATTACTAGCTTTTCAATGCTGAAGTTTAAATCTAGAATTTTATTAACAAAAAATAATAAAACATAGAACCTAGATTAAAATTATTACTAGTGTTTTAAATGAATTGCATTACTTTTATAAAAATCATTTCATACTTCAGTAAGATTTGTAAAGCTGAAAACTAATCAAGGGATAATGAAGTATAAAAAAATTATTAACGTTTAAATAACGTTAATTATTAAAGTCTTTATTAACCAAAAATATAGAAGAATTTTTCATTATCGCTGAACTTTTATTGCATTTTAATAATTTGCGAATCATAACAAATAATATATATGTACACTTTTTTTGCGAAATAATTAATTTTTAAATAATTAAAAATCACTTATCAGGCAGAATTTTTTTGTTAATTCACTAATTAGTCATTTGAAGACTACCGCTTAAGAGCTTAAGACGTTTATTTAAAAAACCATCTGGTAGACAAAATCTAGTGAATTTTGGAACGTCAATTCCGATTTAACGTGAACTAAAATTATGAATAATATTATAAAAAATGAGATATTGGGGTGGGGATGGATTAGTAATTAATTTTGTCTTTGCATTTTCTTATTCATAATTTTACTTTAAAAAAATGATGAGAATTCTAAAAAATATTTTTTAAGGTAACGAAATTAATGCAATAAAAACTGTTTAAAATCTAAGAACACAGGCTTTTGACGTTTATTTTAATAAATTTTCTGATAGGCAAAATCTAATGAATTTAGAAACGTCAATTTTGATTTAATGTGATATAAAATTAATAATAATAAAAGGTATTTTGAGAGGGGGGGGATAATAATTAATTTTGTCATTAAATTTTATTATTCTTAGTTTTTTTTATATATAAGAATACTTAACTCTAATGAAATTAATGAAAAAAAAAAAAAAAAAAAAAAAAAAACCTAGCTCAAGATCTGGAATTTTAACTCTAAAGTAAATAAATGATGGAGAAATATTGTGCCTATTACTGAGTAAAACTGAAGTATTTTAGTACTTCAGAGTCAGTGTACACATTTTTCTCGAGTATTTCAGTATCATTTCATAACATTTAATCTAGCATATTTTTTAAACATTTTTACTGTTAAAGATTTTTTATTCAACTTCATCAAATTTGGTTCAACAGATGGCAGCAGCAGCAATCTAGACAGTTAATATTTTTATTCTTTCAGATTTTCAAGTAAGGATTTCCTCAATAAATATTAAATAAAAGTTGAGAAATCTCTTGAAATTAATAGTATTACTCATAAATGAAAACAGGAATAATCGAGAACTCTTTGGATTGCATACATGTTAATTTATTTTTAATAATCACTAATTTGAGTTTCACTGCTCTCACACTGGCTGCCATATTGGAAGAAGGGTCAGAAAACGGGAAGAGACTCAAGGGTGAAATGTTCCATTCTCCCATTGGTTGAGAATAAATAAGAATTCCGCGATTTACTTCTCAAGGTTACAAGACCTTATTATTGAGCAGTGGTAGACATTTCTTCCTAACAAATCAGAGGGCACATCTCGTTTCACCACCAAAACAAATCGCCATGTGTCACTTGAGATTATTTCAAGTATTATGTTGCAATCATATTAAATTTTGTTTGCGACATGTAAGGAATTTAAATTTATTTTTCATATAAAATGATTCACGGAAAACAATGATATGGTATTTTTAAAAATATCTTTTTTTTCCCTGCAAAAAATTGATAAAACTGACTTTCTTTTAAAAAAGTAATCAATTTAAATATTTTAGACATATTATTTTTAAATTACACAGTACACATTATTCCTTTTGTATATACAGGTGTATGTAAATTTAGACTTAAAAAAAAAAAAACATATCCCATATTTTAAAAGTATAAAATTGATATTTATACGAAAATTAAAATTAATAGTTTTTAATTTATAGCTTTGCATCAGGAGGAGAGAAGCTTAGGGGATTTAGACGACCCCCCCCCCCCCTCCGAAATAATATCCTGGCTACGCGACTGCATTTAATTACCTATGTGTTTTGACTGTAGTTATCTGTGCAAAGCACAGTAAACTCAAGCACTCCCCCTCCCCTAACTTGATAGCTGATGTGTTTTTAAAAAATAATAAATATATAAAAAACAATTAATAAAAATACTCAGTCAAATTTTATGCATTTTTTTTCATGGCACTTTGTATGCGTAAATATAAATAATTAAATGGCCAAACTAGTACTCAAATAATCAAAATTGTCAGAAAGGGATTTAGATCATCTAAATTCTACATTGCCATTATAGTAATTTGCAATATTAATATCTATTTATTATTGCTGCAAAATAACAAATAGGGCAAAAAAAAAAAATCTAAAAATGAAGTGTTTCATAAATAGTGAATGAAAAGGTCAAGCTAAAACAAATTGTAGCTCACACTTTTAGTAAAATATAATGAAAAAATAAATTAAATAATAATGACAGATTTTTTTTTTTTTTTTCACACACCCAAAAGAAAAAAAAGTTGGAACCCAAAACAATAATATCTGAGCAACAACTACTAAAAACTATAAGAAGTTTTTATAATGCATTTTGTCGCATTAAATATTTCTAGTTAATGATTACTTGGACTTATGTCTTTAATTTAGTTTTCAAATATTTAGGGTGGTAATAGTGAAGGGGAAATTTATAATATTTTTTTAATAAAAATAATTTATGTTTTTGACTGAGTTTTCAAATAATATATATATAATATATATATATTGTTTTGAAAAGTAGTTTATTAGAATTTTTTAATAATAACAATTAAAATTTTTTAGGAAATTTTAATAAAAGTATTTAACAATTAACTATTACAAATTGGTTTAAATAATTAATTACTTGCTAAGTTAATAATATTATTAATATTAATTCATAAATTAATAAAATTTTACTTTCAAATAAAATAAACTGAATATAGTTATGTATTCAGATATATTGTTAAATAATATAAGATAAAAATAAAAATATTTATATAAGTGTAAGAAATAACATTATATTTCCAAAAATATTTATTTTAAGAAATTGAAATAAATAGCTTATAAGTAATATGAGTTTTAAAAATTAATTTCATTAACATTATTTTATACGTAATAAAAAATTACAAAGCATTTGATAATAAATGAATAAAGTTTTTCTGTATGAAAAATACTAATTAATTTTAAAAGAAAACTTTGAAAAATTAATTTTGCTAATTTAATATTTATCTGATGCTAAAGTTATAAGGGAAAAAATAATGTATGTAAGTTTAGGAGATATTATAATTTAATTACAATAAATGTTCACTTTAATTCATAAAAAATAGCTTATATGAATTTTGAAATTTATTTAAAACTAAATTTTATTTTATTTTATAAAAATTAAATTTCAATTTTATTTAAAACTAAATTTCATTTAATTTAATAACAATTAAAACTTAATTTAATCAAAATTTTATTTAATTATCTAATTGACAATTTAAAAAATTGGAAATGAACGGATAATAAAAGTCGATAAATCTTTATTAACCAACTTAATAAAAATCGAAACAAAACACAAATAAAAAAGTAACAGGGAGGATAGAACCTGCGTACTATTTTACCTGCTTGCTAGACAAGCGCGTTAACCACTGGACAAGTTCGTCCACAGAAATCTCTCACCAAAATAGCATCAATTAACTAGGTACGATATTTCTCAAAGTGCTCGCCGAATCATACATGAGAAGAAAGCCAAGACCGGTTTCTTATCAACCAATGAGAGAATGGAACCTTTCACTCTTGAGTCGCTTCCCAGAAGACGTCCCTAGATCACGCTCTCAGTTACTTCATTCGTTAACATAGGCTGAATTGGTGTTGCCGTGTCTAGTCTTTTTTCCTGTGTCTGAGCCCTAGATCATGCTCTCCGTTAATTCATTCGTTAACATAGGCTGAATTGGTGTTGCTGAGTCTAGTCTTCTTTCCTGTGTCTGATAGTTACATACATCAATAATTAAATGATTTTCTGCATGGTATCGCCATCTACTGGCTAAATTCAGCATTAACAATAAATGGGAAATGTATTCACAGAAAAAATTACGTGAAATTAAACCTCAAATTAAATAATTCAGTTGGCTAACTAAATTATTAAACCGTTTCCTAGCATTAAAAATTTCAAGGTACAAAATGAAATTAAAATCTGTTTTTGAAGTATATTACATTGCTTTTTGCAGGATTAGTTAAATACATCAATAATTAAATGCTTCTCTGCATGGTATCACCATCTATTGCCTAAATTCAGCATTAACAATAAATGGGGGGGGGGATATCACAATAAAACTTTCTTTTCAATAATGGGAGCAATAATAATGTATTTTATGCATTTTATACAGTTGTATGCAGTAAATCTAATATCCTACCACCCCAATACAACTATAGATTAAAAACTTACATGATGGGAAATTATTTCTTAAAAAATAAAAAATCAGTAATTTCCAAATAAATTTTATTTGAAAGTATTTTTTTGCTTACAATTTTATTGTATTTTTCATAAAAAGGTTTAAAGAGTAATATTTCTTTATATTTTTCTTAAGAAAGTAAATCTTTTACATAGTAAATTTTAACAAAGCTTTCTATATCTGTGAAACAAACCATACCCCCCCCCCCCCCATTCTGTATATTACTTCCATATCTTACTAAAAAGTTCTTAAAAAAATCAAATAGCACAGCACTCTTTACAATATAAGTATCAGGTATGCTTTTTTGAAGGGGGGGGGGGAGGGAATTAAAGGTGAATGGAAATCACGATTATGAGTTCCTATCTAAAAATTTTTTTTTTATCTTTTTATTATTAACTTTAAAAAAGTAATGATATCAATTAAAAAAAACCCTTAACGGGTTAAAAGTTTGTGACGCAGCGCTTTATCTTAATTCTATAAGAATTTTAAATATGGAACTTAAAAATAATGATATCAAATTTTAAGTGACGCTATATTATTTATTTTATCATTTTATTTTTGTTTTATTTATAATTGCATGCGTAAGAATTATGTTAAATTTAAAAGGATGTATAAAAATTTATTCATTGATGCGTTATCATTCACATTTTTCATAAATTCAAACTATGAGTTTTAAAAGATATGATATCAAAATTTAAGTGACGCCTTGATGTAGCCTTAAACAATGTTTTAAAATTCAATTTTAATTATTTTCGATTTGGCTAAATATATTTACACATCTAACCAAAACTTTTAATTTTCCAATATACTGTTAAAAATACCACTTTCACTGAACCTGTACAATGCACTGTAATGTATTTATATGAATAAATTGATTTATCTTTTGTACCACGCTATCCAAAATCAAAAGTAAAATTTATGTAAGTGATTTCTTTGCGTCATTGTATCGAAACTAAGCGAAATATATGCAAATGGATATTATGACGTAAAGAAATCACTTACATAAATTTTACTTTTGATTTTGGATAGCGTGGTACAAAAGATAAATCAATTTATTCATATAAATACATTACAGTTCATTGTACAGGTTCAGTGAAAGTGGTATTTTTAATAGTATATTGGAAAATTAAAAGTTTTGGTTAGATGTGTAAATATATTTAGCCAAATCGAAAATAATTAAAATTGAATTTTTAAACATTGTTTAAGGCTACATCAAGGCGTCACTTAAATTTTGATATCATATCTTTTAAAACTCATAGTTTGAATTTATGAAAAATGTGAATGATAACGCATCAATGAATAAATTTTTATACATCCTTTTAAATTTAACATAATTCTTACGCATGCAATTATAAATAAAACAAAAATAAAATGATAAAATAAATAATATAGCGTCACTTAAAATTTGATATCATTATTTTTAAGTTCCATATTTAAAATTCTTATAGAATTAAGATAAAGCGCTGCGTCACAAACTTTTAACCCGTTAAGGGTTCTTTTAATTGATAATTATACACGGTGAAGTTCATAGTATTAAATAAAGAGTGTCTCATTTAAGCCGATGCATCTCAAATCATCGCGTAATATTGAAAGTTTCCAAAGGAAAAAATGAGATTTCACGAATGTAGATAATTCGGTCTAGTTTCGGTCCGGCCGAATTTTTGGCAGCATTTTCGCTTAAAACGAATTTTCGGCGCAACTCAGTTTTTGGGACGAAAAGGAAACCAAATTAATTTCATTTTCTGTTTATTTTAGAGGGATAGGGATGACCACCCCTGGAAATAAGTATACGCATTTTTGAGTTTTAATGCGATCCCAGGGACAAATCTTTTTTATACAGAAATATCCGGATATGTTAAGAGAAATATAAAAAAAAAATATACGTAACACTATATCTACCGTTTTCAAATAACACCTTTTTAAAAATTTCATTTATGGTTTTTCATTTGTAATTTTTAGATTGAAACAATTATTAATCACTTTTAATACATTAAACACTTTTTTAAGCTTATTACATTCAAAAACTACCAGCAAAATAAACATAAATCAAAACTTTAAATATTTGTCATTTGACACTGGCAGAAATAGTGTTAAAGGAAGTTGAAATATTGTAAATGAAATAATGAAATTTGGCGTACAGGATCATTTAAGTATTACTATAAATTTGATGCAATTAAAAACAAATGTTAAAAAAAAAATAGACGTGCGTCAATATATAGTCCACATTTTTTATTAATTTATTATTATTATATTTGCAACTTACACGCATGCATCTTGGCAACTACTGGAGCACTTTCTGTTCATTTCTGGTGAGGCAACAATTCCTTAAATAAAGAAGAACACATATACACTTGAGAACATTGCTTTCTGTGCTATAACAAAAATAATTCTGCCGCTAGGAAGAAAATTGTCACCTCTGCGTTGTTGGCTACATCTATAATAGGGGAGAGTAGCCCAATTTGGACCACTTCACTTATTTTAAGGTGTAACTAACTTAATTTTTGGAATATCTGCAAAAGATCATTACACAGGATCAATCTATTCATGTATTAACTAAATAAATATTTAGATCAATTTCTTTTTGAAAATCTTAAATTTTGTTTTAATTTGAAACATTTGTCAAAAGTGGTCCAAATTCAGCAACTGGGCGCCTAAGTTGGACCCCCAGTCTCATAAATGGGACCAAATAATATCAGGTTGCTTTAATGACTAGGGAATATAATTAGTTTTATCAAAAGCACAGTTTGCGATTAATGAAATAATCATACAAAATAGCAGCAATGAAATATAATGAAATCAAATATCTGAAAATAATAGTAATTGTTTTAAATCAAAATGTGTTCAAAATATAAATAAAGGTTATTAGTAATTAAGAATAGAAATTATGGAACTAACTGTCAGTTACTTGAATATCATGTAAGGAGTTATGCAAAGCTTATACATGATTTTTTTTATTGTTTTTGTTTTCCAGCGCACACAACATGGAACCGTATATGGCAAACGGAACACTGAATTATTTCTGATATTTTATTTTTCTTACAAATTAGGTAAAACCAATCATCACTGTCTAGATTTTTCTATTTAGATTCTGAATTATCAGACTTTTTTTGCAACAGAAGTTTCCTTTACATTATGTTTGTAGTTCTTCTCTTCCATCATTTTCTTGCTAATTGCATTACACCTATTTCTTAAAACTCGATGTTCCAATTATTTTTGTGCTGCGAAAGCTTCCTTTTCGTCTTTTTTTTTAATTTCAAGGTTTAGTTTATATGGCGATGATGTTAGGACAATTGTTTTTTGGCTCCCTCTGTACTTTGATTTAACTGAATTTAGCAAGGGAAATAACATTTCTAATGATTTTTTTTTTTGCTTTTGGGGAGGATTTGTAGCTGCAGCCTTGTTGCAGGTCAATTTCTTCACAACTTACTGTCTGCTTTTTGTTTCCTATATCTTTAACAGCTTTTGCTGTCACGGGTGTTTTTCTTTCAGACAGTTTGTCTATGGCTTTTTCAACATTTTCATTAAGGTTTAAGATTTAATGCGTTTTAATGGCAAAAAAGTATAATTCCACCCTCCAGAACTGTAAAAAGTCTTCCACCACAAATATCCTGCAGGAAGAAAAAGTTTGAATTCAACTCAGTAAATCAAATATGCCGTAGGAATAAAGAATTCAAAGAAAGTAAATAGAATTACATACAAGATAAAAGACATTGCAAACAAAATGTATTGCATAGACATGTAAAAATATTTTTATGTTTATATAGGCCTAAACTGTATAAAAAATGAATCCAGATATACAAAAATAAAACTTGCATGGAGATAGTAATCCATTATAAAATATAAAAAAATAGTGCACAAAGCGTACCGTCCTCGAAATTCATTACTTAGTTTTCAAATTTATGATCGCATATCCGGTCTAATTTAAGCAACTTAAATTGGCCCAATTACGGTAACTGCGCCCTTTTTGAAAACAGTTAATTTCAAGACTAAGAACAAAAACGAAATCAATTAAATCCGCTTGAATAATATGCGCAATAAGCAGATGAATTCATATATGTATTTGAAAACATAACAACTTACCTTAGTTTTAAAATATTCACTTACGTTTAGTATGAAAAAATTAGATCAAAACAGCTAACTTTAGGTTTTTTTTAAATTGCCTGAAAACAACACGTGGTAGGCGGCTGCTTCTTCTAATCATGAGTGACGTCATTCTGATGAGTAGGATTTCAGCGGTAGATGGAGTCTCTTCCTGTAATTAACGGCAGAATGGCAACGGTCCAATTAAAGCGGCGGTCCAAATATGGCTACTTTCCCCTATAATTTTCGATAGAAATCATTTAAAATTTAATTTAATGTTTTATGTGTCTTTTAATCATAACTTAGGAACTACTAAGTGGAATCAGATGTAATTTTGGACTAGAATATTTGAAGATTCTAAAAAAATAACTTCTGAAAACAAACGTTTTACCTTTCAAGAGTTTTTTTTTAAATTATTTTTGAGAATATATATACACTAAGCTTACTATTGCCCGTCATCACGGGGCCGATGGTGTGACGGATAATCGAAATAGACGTGTAATCAAAAGACAATACAAGGCCGTTAAAAAAAAAATGCAATTTCTATTTGTTAGTTTATAAAAAATATAAATATATAACTTTTTTTTTTCATCTGGTATGTACTTTCGTTAATAAAATGCATAAATGATAATTAGAAACCAATTAAGGTTACAAATTTAGAGTTATACTGAATAAAATGTTTTTCTTAAAGAGGTAGTTTGAAGCATTTACAGCTATTTAACACGACCGCGGAAATTAATACAGATATAGCTAAACGTTTTATTAAACGAATATAGATATAATGCGGATGGTAATGTACTTTTATTGTTTTGTTGCAATCATCTAAATTTATCACTAACAAAATTAAATTCCCGCTCTTCATTAAAATTATTCCACAAACATTTCCTTTCTAAAATGATTATACAAATCTAGTTTATTGATTTATTTCCAATCTTAAACAATGTCCCAATCATTCCGTTTGCTTGTATTAATTTAAAATGCGTAATTAAAAAAACTTTATCTATAATTGGAAAAATAAATAAAATAATGCAAATTAAAAAGATATGTAATCGAACTACGCACTTAAACACCGAAAAAAAAAAACTGAAGAAGGTTGCTGTAAATCATGAAATCTTTGGCGATTTCGTTGGCTATTAACGTCTGGCATATTACAAATACGAAAGTACAGGAGAAGGTCTTTGATTTTCAATCTATATCCTACAAAATTAAAAATTAGTGGAGGAAAAAGTCGTGATAGAGTACCTTCATATGTGTAACATCCGTTTAGAAAAAAAATCCGGTTAAAAAAAAGTTTTCTATTTTTAAAAAGAAAAATTCGTGTGTCTGCAAATTTTGTGTTTAAAATAGGGGGTCTAAATAACGGTTACTTCAATTGTTTTTCCAAAAGAATCACACAATTGGAACGATTTATGTTAATTAAGAGGAAAGAATATAGTTTTAATAAATTTATTTATTAATATTTAACATGTACAGAAAGAAAGTGGCGCTTCTAATAAACAAGCCTTTTTATTAAATTTACAAAAATATTAAGGAACCGGCTCTAGCAGACTTTATTACATTCTGTTCCAAGTTTGGATTTTTAATCTGTTAAAATAAAAAAAATATGCTTCTTGAAAAGTAGAGTAATTTATCTCAAAAAATCCCAAACGTAGTAAACACTCACATTGTCGGTGTAGTTGCCATGCCCCACATATTGCATTCTAAACATCGAACTCACAGTTCCCCTTTCTTGTCCGCAGAAAAAGCACCATTTAAAAAGTCACAAATTACATCATCTTCCTTTGTCGGACATCTTCCCCGTTACCCTTTTTGAAATCCAATTTCAGACCCTTTCGTGTATATTTTCTTAGTATTTCCTCTGTCAGTTTATTTCTTTCTCTTTCCATTTATTGCAAACGATTTTGTAGTGACCAAAAACAGTTTTCTGCAAGATGATGCGTTAACATTTGTCACTCATGAAGATATGCGGCCACGATTGCTTTTTTACAGCAATACAGCGCCCGTGAATTATTAATATGATGAATTAATACTGACATAAATTAATTCATTTACCTCCCATTCCAGCAGAGGAAACCCACAGAGGTCTAAATAATCTCTATGTAATTTTGTATCACACAGGGGAGGCCAGTTTTTGGACAATTGCTTTGTTTAAGTTAAAACAGGTGTTACTAATTCATACGACGACGTGAGTTTCAAAACTCATGCTCAAATGTGTCGAAATCGCGAAAAACCTCTGACTGCGTCTATTGGTTTTCATTGAAAACCAAGATTTTAGAATGCGAGAAATACACGATAAAACTTGTTTTTTTTTTTTTTCAGATTATAGTGTTATTTCGATGTAGGTTCACCATTAGAATAGATTTATAGAGAAAACTCGATTTTTTTAATATTTGGTAAGGAGAGTTTTAAAACCCCAGTCCTGATATAGTAAAATACTAATAACGTGCGTGCAGCATCATTTGGGAGCTAAAAAAAAAAAAAAAAAAAAACTATTTAATCGCCAATTCATGCCTATATATGGTCAGTATTTGCTTTAAAAGTGGGAGAAACAGAACTAAAATACATTTGATATCCTACTTTTTGTCGTGTTGACACTTTTGCTGATACTGATAGTAAATGAGACCGACTTCAAGACTGTACGTAGATTTCTTTTATTAAATAAAGATACAAATTCTATCTCTCGCCACCAGACTCAGGCGGTGATTACCGAACAGGCACGAGGAGCACGTGCTTCTCATTGAAAATTTTAAAGGGAGATCGAAATTTAGAAAACAGTGTACCCCAAATTTTATATTGAATTAATTGTAATGGAAGATTGTTAGATACGTATATGTTTATTTTATATATTGAGTTTAGCTTGTATGCACAACATCAAATATTAATAATTTTAACTGTTGCCAAAATTTTAAGAAGTATTTCACAATATTGAAATATTCACATATTTTATGTTGCGCATACATGCTGAAATTACCCTTTTTATGCAATTTACGTCTTTATGCTAGTACTATGCAAAATCATTTTTGTATATTTTTCTGGATTGTATCCAATATTGTGCATATAATAGAGAGAGAGGGGGGCATAATAAAAAGTTGTTTAATGAAATATATGTTAACTCAGTTGAGCTAATAATATATGCAGCATTGGTGAGTTTCCCGGTGTATGTTGAATTTAGAAAATTATTCTTGAATGGAAAGGGGTCCTTAAATTACACTTTGCTTCCCATAGCTTCAGAGGTTAATCGGGTCCTGACTAGGCTCCGCTTCATTCAGCTCTCAGAACGCCTACTAACCGCTATTTGGACCCAAGCTGATTTTTGATGCTTCTCTTCACCCTTATTTCAAAAAATTTCAAAACTTTATTTGAATACATAATTGTACTTTTCCACATAAAAAGGTTCCGTACTGTTAGTGGTCTGTCTAAAAACATAAGGTAAATGAACATATATTGGGCCACTAATTTTTTAAACAATCACAAAATGTCTTTCTAAAAAACGACTTAAAGAAATCTGATTGACTAACATCCTTATATATTAACTTTTCATAAACTTTTTTGGATATTTTTTTCTCTTGGTAAATGTGTTTATATTCTATAGTGTCTTCAAAAACAGATTTCTTTGGCAAATTCTTACAGATTTCATTAAGTGATAAGTCTTTATTTAAAATATTGTTTCTTTAACATTATGTTTTATTTTGAATTATATTGCTGTTGATATACTCTATTATATTGTAAACTAGCCGCCCTTGGCGACCAATTTTGTCTCTCTTACATTCAATGCTAATCATTGTATCATGTTACTTTTATTCCCAATTTAATTTACTTGTTGAATCCTTCTCCAAATTGGAAGATTCTGATAGAGAAACCAAGAACTCGGTATATTTATATTAGCTTGACGTGGGTGTTAAATCGCCAAACATTGTTCCTGTCGAATTTTTTTGTATTTTATTAATTTCATTTAAAATATAATCCTTTTGCTCATTTTATTTAAAGTACACAACTTTAATTTAAAACTGAAACATTGAAAATTCACGACTTTTATTTATTTCTTGTTAAAAAAAAAAAAAAAAAAAAAAAAAAAAGACTAATAATAATACCATAAGCCATGTCATTTATTTTAAACATCAAAGCAGTGTTTTAATTTACCACGCGATAAATAAAAAATGCTAACTGGCGAGTTACAAAATGCTACTGACGAGATTTTTACTCGGAAAGTACCAAGAAATCTTTACGATCATGGCAACTTTTATGTTAGTTTTATTCGAAAAAATAATTTTGATTGAAAATGGCTGCACATATGAAAAACGTTATTGTTTATGACAGTCACATGACTTGAACTATTATAACACAGATGAAATGATGGCGATGGACCAATATTTGACGTTTAATCACATGTGCCAAGTACCAAAATGGCAGCCTGGCTTAAAAAAAGCGAAATGGTCAGCCCGGAACTGTTGATGACATTCACATGATTTAGGCTATTATTATAGAGATAATTTCTTGGATAAGCCGAATACTTAAAAGTTCATGAATCAGAAATTTACTAGGCTCACTATTGGAGCATAGAGGAAGATAACAAATTTTATTTTTCATTTTTTCAAAAGAATACATTTTGAAACTTTGAAAATTTATTCTGATACATGAAGATTAGGGATATATATATATATATATATATATATCTTTTAGAATTCATTAACACTTTATTAATAATTAGATAAATGTCCTTAAGCGGCCCATTACTGGTGTGTTTAGCTTATATTTAATGTAAACAATCTAACAGAATCCACAATTAAAAAGGACTTTCACCTATGTTTTGTACACTGACTAGTATGTTCTGTAATACTAGTAGTCCAAGCTGGCTATCCTAGCATTTCAAATTTTCTTTTGAAATAATGATTAAGGCCAACTGAAAATAAATATTTTTTTTCAGTCTTTGAATTGACGTGATATTTATTGATCTTTTTAAAATTAAAAAAAAAAATTAATACTTTATTTTGATCAATGTAAAACCTAAATAACAAGCACTTTGAAAATCTTTGAGCAAAACTGTTTATGTATGAATAACTAACTATAAAGTGTAAACCAAAAAACACTGAATTTTTTTTATATAATATATTATTTAAATGTTTTAATAATATTTTTTTCTTTTATTGAAAGCAGACACAAACTGTCCACGCATATGCATGAATAAAATTGTCTCTGTAAATAGGTATGTGTGTTTGTGAATAATATTTTCCATATATGTATATATTAAGAAGCTTAATATTACAGTTGGGGTTGGTTTCGTTTTAATCTTTGGTCAAAACTTGACAAAGGACAGAAATTCGGTTTTGGAATGAAATAGTTATTTAGTTCAAACAAAAATTACGACGCACGATTTGTATATTACGTATGATGTTAAATTAAAATGCCAATTATTTTAACATCAACTTGGCGTCAATACATGACATTGAGTTTTTATACTTTACTCACAATAGTTAGTCATTAAAAATTGGTGTTATTGTATATTATTATTTTATTAGTCAAGATACAGTAAAACCACGGAATAGCGGACAACTCGTGGACGGAGAATCTGTCCCCCAATTGGAAATTTCACATGTAATATATATATATTGGTATTGGGGATTGAAAAAGAGTACGCGAAATAGAGATGTCGATCTCCGGGGGTGCTGGTTATGCAGAGTTATCTCTATATAGCTTAAATCAGGAACCTTTCTTATATCGCTTTCAAAATTTTGAATGTGCGCTCCATATATAAATATACATATAATAATGCTTATATAAGCTAAAGGTTAATTATATCTAGAAAAGCTTAAAAAATTAAGTTAACTGATTTAAAAATATAGTAAAAGAAGTTTGTTTGAATACATAGCATAATTGATAAAAATATAATTTAAATATGTAACTTTAATCATCATATTAAAAAAAAAAGATTTTAAAGTACCAACTTACTTGCTTGTTCGCAAATTGTATAGTTGTTTGGATACGTTGCGGTCTGTCCCACACAACCATATTCGTCAGTCATTGCTTTAATTTTACACAGTTCGCTACAGTCCTAAAGTTTTAAGAATGAAAAAGCAGATCCAGTGAAAATTAAAGAAAAGGTATAAGTAAAAATAGTTGCTTGATATTGCAATCGATTTTCCTAAAACAGGAATTCTATTAAGGATAATCTTCTTACAATTTTTTTCGGCTTTGATGAAAGACACGGTGAATTCTGTGCAGGCGTCAACTACATACAAATGATTGATAGAAAAATCTCCCAATTGTAACAGAGGATATTTACATGAGGTTCTGTCCAACAGTGCATTATATAAGGACCAGGTTTCATTTTAAAGCTCCCGCCTCTCTACTTGCATGTCTTTTGAATTTAAAAAGAAAGGGTGTAATAATTTCAGAGATGTAGATATTCAATTTCACTTCCTTCAAGAAGAATGAAAAAAAAAAAAGAGGGGAAATATATTTCCATTGAAAGACATTTTCCAAATAGTACGAAGAAATATTTTATCAATCTGTGACAAAATTTGTACGTAGAAATTTTCAATGTTTGGCTAATATGTACATATTGTACAATAGGCGGGACTCCATTGCTACTTATTTATTTATTTATTTTTTAATTTCAAGAATTATGTTTTCACTATCTAAGAGATTTATGTTTGATTGCAATTTTTCAGATGAAATAGAATAATTCTTTTTTTCATAGGTAACGTAAATTTTAAAACACCTTAAGACGATCCTGTGAAACATTGTTCATTCATTCTACCTGAAAACCCCTGCGTGTCGAGAAGACCCTCGGGTGGAGCGTACATAAGTCTAAGCTGGGTAACTGATCAGGCGATCTTGCTTAACTCAGGCCGTCAAACGTATCATTTTGAATCCGATAAATTATTTAGGTTAACCCTTTACTTCAAAGCATTTTTACTCTCAAAATATCTTTTGCGTAAAGAACTCTTGTAATTCCAGCACTTTTATTTACTTTTAAGATGAATTCTCATTAAAGATTGAATCTTACCTTTTTTGAGAGAGGTCCATATCCTCCGTTTTTCTTCCACGCTTTTAAATAATCTGTACATTTAGAGGCATATGGTGGAGGGAGACTTTCTTTTTTTTCCTGACAATAACGATAAAGTTCAATAAAAGAGAAATGGATAGAAATAAGTATACATGTAAAAATAGGTTTTTAATAAACTCTCTTTTATAAGCATACAATGTTTATCTTGAGAATTCCGACGAATGTTTTGAATGCAATTCAAATTTTTGCCAAAAATATCCGTTAGAATATATTTATTTGGTGTAGGCGCCGAACTCGATTATGAAAAATTCCCTGCTTTCTTAACACTTGGTAAAGCTAAAGCTAGGGCATTTATTAAATTATATCTAATTTTTGCTCATTTTTTTAATATAGGGCAACAGATAAGAAAAATGAAATATTATTCAAACCATCTTTTTAGGATTTTTAAATTGATTTCTTAACAAATAACTGTGCATTAATTAATATTAAATTAATAATTGATTAATGCTTATTTATTTAAAACATCACAACCTACACATCTTAATTATACTATTTTTTCTACATTTTTGCCATTAAAATGCTTCATTGCTGCAGTTCATAAAAAGGCATATTTTGATGTACGTTTATTTGCACATCTTTAAATCCATTGTTGTTCCAGATTACGTACTATTTTGCGTGTTACACACTGTTAAAAATATCGTGAAAAACTACATCTGTTTTTAAAGGCTATCTATATGAAAACGCTACATAAACACCTATGGAGCGTTCTCATTGGTCAGAAAATAGATAGCCTTTAAAACATGGGGTAATTTTTCATGATATTTTTAACAGTGCTGGCAAAATTTGGCGATTTACAACGAGTGGTGGGTTAAAGGAAAAATTACATAAAATTAATGTCTTAATTTATAGTCTATATTATAAAGAAGTAACTTTTGTCTGTTTGTTTGTAGGGAGTGATCTCTGGAACTACCGAACATATTTCAAAAGGAATGGCGGTAAATTTATAATGACCATCCATTTTCCATCACAGGCTATATTTTACGTAGATGCCGCTATCCCCAAAGCAATGCAAAAGAGAAAAAACTTCTAAAATTGTGATTTTTGTGGTACTGTAGGATCTAGAAACTTGAAATTTGGCATGGTGGTTAGTTATAAAACACAAATGTTCTCTAAAAATGTATTGTAAATTTCAAGTTTTTATCTAAACAATTAAATAGTAATAGTCTTTTAGAACCTTTTTCGAACGCTTTTAGCTTATTTTACACTTTTACTTTTTTCAATTGTTCTTAGTGAGCATTTACATCTTATAAGTAACTAACATGCAAAATTTCAAGTTTCTAGTACCTTCAATACCACAAAAAACGTAATTTTAGATCTTTTTGCACTGCAGCACATCTTTCATCATTTCGGTAACTAACTGACGTAAAATAAGCCTATGTTGGAGCAGGGACTGTCACCATTAATCAACTACAATTACTTATGGAAACGATTTGGTATTTCTTGAGATTCTATAAAAGTAAAAATTTAGAAAATTTTTAGAACGTTTTTTGATTATTTCACACTTTTAAGTGGACCGTTTACCTTTTCAACAATTTTGTTTATTTTTTAATGTGGTTCAAATGGTGAACTCTCTGCATTTCAATGTAAAAAAAAATAAATGTACATTTTGTAAAAAAAATAAACTGAATATTTAATTATATATTTTTAAAAAGTTAAAAAAAATTAACTTTTTTAAAATTCCTACTATTTTTTAAATATTAATATTTTTGACCAACTTTTTTTTGAAGATTTTCAAATGTATATTACACAAGACGGCGTGTGGATTTTTAGATACATCTAATATTACATTTAATGTAATTTTTTTTACTGATACATATAGCGTAAAGTGATGAAATCTAACACATTTTCGTATGCTTTTATTTTTTTTTAATTAAAAAAAAAAAAAAAAAAGTGATGCTTAATTCGATAATCAGACTTATTACGTGTAAAATAATGAAGATACACAAAAAAATTTAAATCTCTATCTCAAATTAAAATAAAGCCTGACCATTTTGAAAATATTAAAGTGAAGAAAAGAGGAACATAGAGAAAAAGTTGTTTAAAGTTTTCATATGTGCGGGAAATTGCGCTGAGTGTATTAAAAAAATTTTTAATTTATTAAATTTTATTTAAAAAATTATTTTTATTCACTAAAAATACAATTTTATTTTTCAAAAATATTTTTTTTATATAGTTAATGAAATAATTTTGCCTTAAGAGTAGTTCATTTCAAACACACATATATGTTTAGTATCTTTACCAAATTTCATGGCAATCCATTCATACTTTCTCAAGATATCATGCGCGCAATGACTTATGGATTTAAAAAAAGAGCTATTTTGATATCAACAATACACAAATTCTGTAAAAGGCTAACTAATTTCTAATGACAGCATATTACAAATCACAATCTGTTTAATCAATATCCAAAATTTCATGTTTATATATAAAAATATTTTGAAGATAGACTAATTCAAACTTTGAATTTTTTCGTTAAATTTCGTCGCGTTCAAAAGGTACAATACCCCTTAAATTTCGAATTTTTAGTAACTGTTCTCAAGATTATTTACTTCTAATAAGTAAATACCAGGCAAAATTTCAAGTTTGTATGTTTAACAATTCCATAGAAATCGTAATTTAAAGCACCTCTTTTCGCTTTTTTTAGCTTTTTTAATTTCGAATTTTGTTTCCTCTGTTCTTAGAGAGCATTTGCATCTTAAAAGTAATTACCAAGCGAAATTTAGAGCATCTAGCCTCTTCAATATCACAAAAATCGCAATTTTAGTACTTTTTCTTACCTCAACTTTCCTTTTCGTAGCGCCATACCATTTTGGTGAAGGCCTTCACCATCAATTTGCAACCATTACTTTTGAAATTGGTTTAGTATTTCCTGAGATTTCATAGAAATCGTAATTTAGAATATTTTTAGAACACTGTTCGCTTATTCCAACCTTTTAAAATTTGGATTTTTATAGAAACTGTCTTAGAGAGCATTTCCATATTATAAGTAACTACCATGCTTAAAATTCCAGTTTCTATCTTTAACGATTACAGAGAAAAGGTAATTTAGAAAGTTTAAGAATATTTTTCACACATTTTCACCCCTTTTAAATTTCACAATTTTCAGAAACTGCTTTTAGAGTCTATTTATATCTTATAGCTAACTACCATACTAAGTTTCAAGTTTCTAGCCTCTTTAATATCACAAAAATTTCAATTTTAGAAAGTTTTTGCGTCCTACACCCCCATGTATCTAGTGACAACGACATAAAATATACAGTAGCTTATGTTGAAACAGAGACTGTCACCACCAATTTGACACCATTAATTTTGTAATCGGTTCGGTAGTTCCAGAGATTATCCTTACAAATAAACAAACAAACGTTACATCTGTATAAAATTCGTATAGAATACACAATTGATTTAAAAAACTCCAAATATGCACAGTTTTTGATGATTTTAGTAGGTTGTTGCTATCGAGTAGATTAAAACGTATTTAATATATCTTACATCTAAATATTATAGAGTGATCATTAAAGCTCTTTTTCCGAAACAAGAATTGTAAAAACATCAGATTTTTAAATTAGATATCAGTTAGATATAGTAGCAGAATTTTATACTTCCATAAATTCCTTTCGTACATGGGATTTTATTAAATTTATCCATCAGATGTAAGTTTTTCATGTTTGGCAGATGAGCAAATTTTGCTATTTAGATACTAGGATAACAATTTCTTTTTTCAAACTGATGCTTATTCCAACAAAATCCCAATGTAAAACGAAATCCAATATATAATAATCATTCACGCAATCAAATTTGATCGTGTGAAAATGTATTTTTGGGGAGGGGAAATTTATCTTTCATATGAAATTATGTTTTTCCTCTCTTACATTTTTTCACTCCTTTGAAAAAATATTCTTTTCATCTAAAATGAAGTTTTTAATCTCTTACATTTTTTTAACCCCTTTGAAAAAATATACTTTTCATATAAAATCATGTTTTTCATCTCTTACATTTTTAAATCCCTTTGAAAATACACTTTTTCATGTAACAAACTACAGGAAAAGCAGTTCATAAAAATTTCAGAATATCATTGCCTCACCGTGTTTAATTTAGCAATTATTATTTCCGGAACTTTGAAAGAATTTTATATGTAAATTTTACGTAATAAAAAATGATTGTGGCCTGTAGGGTGTTAAATATTATGAAAAGTGAGATTGAAAAACAATGACTTCCAGATTGACGTTGAGGCTTTCGATGTGCAGATTTACTGGTATTGCAAGGAAAGGTAAATGTATGAAAATGTTTTGCTAAAGTCATCATCAAACGAATTGATTCGTTATCCACCATATTCATTTTTTTCTGAGAAAAGTTCACTTAAGTTAATAAAACTTGCATATTTATTTGTTTGTAATACATAAAACAAACTTTATAAAAATAAAACAATTTCAGTCAAATATAACAATGCCATATTCTATTGCGCTTGTGATACTGTGGCATTTCAAAGAAAAAATGTGAAAATTTATTTAACATTGGAGTAATAATTGTTACAGTAGAGGAAAAAAAGTAAACATCACCTCTGCGACTAATTATAATAGAAGAAAGTTAATGATAAAAAACGATTGCAAATAAAGTCTACTTTTAAATGATGTACCATATAATTTGCTTAGGGGATATCTACAAATCAAAACCAGACCAAACTTTGTTTTTTTCTATGGCAACACCCAATTTTTTCAATATATTTTAAATCTTCGGTTCAAACTATAGCTAGAAAGAAATTTCATATCGTTTGGACGATACGTTTTTAAATTATAAACATTCAAAATTTAGAACTCCTAATGTTAAATTACATTTTCATATTTTTTTTTATATCCCCTGAAATTAACATTTTATGTGTTAATTTTTTTTTCGGTTATAATACTGAAAAACCCAAACATAAGTGCATTGAATTTGTAATTTTAAAGATTTTATTATATGAGTTGTGAATTATTAAATTAATATTTGAAAAAAATATGAATTGCAACTTAGAAATTTTTTTCCATATATTTATTATGGCTTGCTTTATGCGAATTCTCATTTTCAAATTTTTCTTTCAAGTTGTTTTCGAATTATGATTTAAAAACTTCAAAATGATGGTTTAAGGTGCTTATAATGTGCAGAAAAGCATAATTAAAAATATATATATATTTAACACCTTTCATTGAAACATTTGTGTTGGTCGAAACAATGGTCGAAACATATTAAGCGAGTGAAATGGTCTTTTTTTGGCAAGACACAATAGATTAATAAAAGTGAAATAGTAATTCTGTAGCATTTCAACAATCCACTCCCGAACTTCAATTTGGATACAGCACCTAAAATAGTCTCATTTTAAAATAATTATTTTATCTGAAACTAATCGTAGAAATTTCCTAAAAATTTTTTTTTTAGGCTAGCTGAAGGGTGTAAAATTTATCTATGGTGTCAAACTTGGGTACTGTTTTTGAAAAACCCAAAGTTTGGGTTCGTTTTGATACATATAGGTTGTATCTAAACTCTTCAGCAAAACTTTAAGGGGTGATAGTACACATCAAGACAAACAATATTAAATAGGAAACTAAGGGTCCCAAACGTCTTCCGAAGGAGATAGGATCCATTAAAGTTTAGGGTCCAAAATTTCAAATGATTGTAAAAAACGGAAAATTGGTCGATTCGTTTGAGGATTTCGCTAAAACTATTCTTTATGCCAGTATTTTCTTGAAAATAAATTTTAAAGATAAAGTTTAGAAAATGTCGATAGAGGGCGTTTTAGACTTTGGAGTAACGAAAAACTATTCTTTACCGTTATTTTTTGTATCTCATTAAATGCTTTCAAAAGCTTAGATTTAAACTTAAATTTTGAGCTCAAAATCTGAATAGTTGGGAATGGTTAAGAAGCGCAAACTGAACTGTGTGTAAGGGGAGGGGGGGGGGGGGTTCACACTCCTGAACACAGTTTGCGCTACTTAACCACTTCCAATAATTCAAGAGGTTGTGGATGGATCTGGCGGCTGGGGAATTGCTTAGATGATTGATACAAGATAGACTGACATGTAGACTATATGAGAAACAAATTATATATGTTTCGCATAAAAAATGTATTGCTTTGAGCATTTGGATATAAAAGGAAAAAAAAACACAAGCTGTGCATATGAAAAAAAACGAATAAAAAAGTGTTTTCTTCAAAGAAAATCATTTTTAGTATGGGGAATGATTTTCTCGGACAGCCAGCAACGTTGAACATCTTTCAGGCATGAAGTCAATGAGACTATTAATAAGGAGTTGGAGTATTTTGTCCCACACCTCTAGAACAGCTTTTTCCAGTTCTCGGAGAAATTGTGGGGATAGTGGGCGTCTAGGAACTCGTCTGCCTAGAATGTCCAAAGCATGCTCTATTGGGTTTATGTCCGGAGAACACACTGGCTATTCCATCCGTGTGATTCCTTCCTTGAAAAAGGAAATCATCCAATAAGTGAGCACGATGTGGCGTGCAATTGTCGTCCATTAACACGAAGTCATCTCCAATTGCTGCAGCGTAAGTAACTACAATAGTCTGAGGATCTCATTCCTATATCGCTGACCGGTCAAAGCTCCATTTCGAATAATGTGACACTCTGTGATGACACTTACCAAAGGAGATGGCAGCATAGACCATCACTCTCCCAATGCCAAATCTGACACATCCTTGCACGAGCTCAGAATTGTTTCTAGTTCCACGTTCTCTCCAGATGAAAATACGCCTAATGCCAGGATAATCAGAAAAACGGGACTCGTCAAAGAAATGAATATTGCGCAATTCATATCTCCTCCAATTCACATGCTCTGTTGCCCACTTACTGCGGACGCTACGGTGCCTTGCTGTTAACGCTTTACACAACATTGGTCTGCGAGATAACAGACCTATAGCGTGTAGCCGGTTTCGGACAGTTTGTGTCAAAACTGTGGAGCCAGTAGCCGAGAGTATTGTTGTTGAAGAAGAATTTCATTCATATTTCAGTGTCTCCGAACCGTTAGCGTTAAATATAGAACTTCATTGAGTGTTGTTGCACGTCTGTGACCTTGCCTTGGTCTTCGGCCTACATTTCCAGTCTCCGAAAATGGTTCGAGATCCTGGAAATCACACTTTGTGATTCTCCAGTGGCTTCTACTACTTTGGAGCCCCCCCCCCCCCCCCCTTTAACCGACCAACAACTCTCCAAGCCTCTGATTCGGATAAATGACTTCATTGAGACATCGCACTTATCCAAATAAAGCATTTAATGAATGTCGATCATTGTTATCCGCTTTGTTCAGTAAGCTGAAAGCCAAATTTCATTCGCTGCCGCTAAAGCGTCGTTTTTGACGTCAAACTCAAACTTCGCATTCTCCGAAATATGAAAATGAGAAAATATTACATTTGTGACTCTCTTCTTCCATTTTCTGGAGAATTGTTTTTTTACATATATGGTTATTTTATGCAAGATTTGCAATATATTTTAATAGTTTTGAGTAGTGTATATTTTGAATACAAAATTAAACTTAATTTTCAATACTAATCGATATCGCTGATTCTTGAACTGAAATACTACATTGATAAATACTATGTTTACATTTAAAATGTTGGAAGTGAAATGTGAATACTGCAGAATTGTTCTTATACACAGTAATTATTTCCGATAAAACATTAATATTAAAAAAATATTTTGGTAATGTTGGAAATATTAATAGTAAAATGTGAATGCTGCAGAATTGTCCTTTTGCATAGGAATTATTTCCGATAAAACATTAATATTGAAAAAATATTTCGGCTATGTTGAAAATATTAATAGTGAAATTGTATATTTTTTACAATATTCCGCAAATATGTGCATAATGTAAATTGGCAAACGTCATAAGTTTAGTAATATCAATCCTGTTCAAACTCACTGGGAATTTTATATTTCTATTCTTTTAAAAACAGTTATATTATTTGTATAAGTTTCTTTAATTACTGAAGCCATAAGATACATCTTTTCACAAAAAAAAAAGCTCAAAAAATTTTCAACATTATCTGCAGCAAGAAATATAAAACCAACAAGTAGCATACAGTATTCAACTTACCATAGTTACGTACAAATTGTAATATTTTCCTCCTGACAAAAATATTCCTTCAGCCATGTGATTCACTAATTTGCGTGGATCATGAATAAAAACTGAAGCCTGGACTAATTCATGTATGCTCATATATTCCTCTGGATGCATATTGAGTATAATACTATATTCTTTAAAACAAATATGACAGTTAATTTTTAAATAAATAAATACAAAAATCTACAAACACTATATTTAACGTAGTTTTCAATGATGGGTTTCGTAACAGCTTTTATTGTTATCCATATTCATTTTAAATTACATTGTAACCAGAATTTCTTATGCTTGAGATAATCATAAATTAAAAATTTTGAAGTTTCTGTATAAATATCTATACAGGATATGACAAAAAATTTAGTTTGATTTAAAACAGTACTGTGTTTATTAATAAATAATCAATTTATGTGCAATCGGAAATGTTCTCCGTTATTTACATAAATGGATTTTTTATGCAGAATTATCCAATTTGCTTCGAATTTTGTATACCGGTTTATTCTGATAAGATGCTTCCATGATTATATTTGGATATTCATTGGTTAAGCATAAAGGAAAGAAATGGGGAATCTAATCCCCCTTACTTTATTTTTCGAGGGGCATTATTCTTTGAAATAAGAGTATAATATACTATTAGTGTGAATAGCCTGTGAGCTCAATGCCATCAGTCTAACTGGACACTTTTCTTTTTTCTTTTTTAATATGAAGAGCAACGTAATGTATGCATACTTCAAAATAAACTATCACAACACTTAAAACAAATAGGGAATATCCTAGACATAGGTGTATTCTTCACGTGGCGAAATAAGCAATAAAATATACCTCTACCACTAATTTAAAATTTTCCTTTCGTGTTGTTTAATCACTGTGATCAATTAGGACAAAAATAATGTCCTAAAATTAGTGATGGATGTTTGCCTGGTTTGAACGCGTCGCCCTCGTTGAGTCCGCACCTATGGTAGTTTAACGAGTTTCTTGAGTTCGTGATGATCATACAATTGCAGAGACTCTAAATAAATCTTGTGAAATTAATATTGTCCAGATTTTGCTTTATGAAAAAGTTATTAATTTAGTCTCCGATATTCCCTTGCTACATAACATCATTTTTTTAGAAATTAACTATATAACTTGTGACGTACAGTAACACTTAACAACTACATCAGATGTACTAAATTTGCTTTACAAATGCATGAATCTATTGACGTCACTGGAGTAGCAGCTTTGTTAGTATTTTTCAGTTACATATACTAATATCCCGTTCAGACTAGGGCAGTTAAGCGTCAAATTACCTTTCAAACGAGCTCCTGGAACTAGACCTCTGTCTTTTCTAATACTACGGTGTTTTAGAACATTATTTGATTAAAATTAAGTAACTCACAAACACTAGCCTGAAAGGGGTTTCACAAAGCTATCAGGATCATATTGTTTGTAGATGACAACAAAACAACACACTAAGGGACAAAATAATTTTCGATGAATACATGGGAAAACACAAGTGAACATGAATGCACAGATAATCCAGAAACAATGATGGGTCAGAAGGATGGAGTCACTGCAAAAATTAAAGAGATGGCAAAGCACTGTAATAAATGACATCTATTGAGCTGTTTATAGATATGCGCTATCCCCAAGAAAATGTCTTTTGAACATATTAAAAGGTTGTATAGTGCCGTTAAATTAATAAACTTCACAAAATCCCGATCTCTTAAAAACAAACTTATTAAACTTATGTGTGAAGTTATTGAAAGTCAGCATCCGTCCCTCCATTGCATGTCGAAGTAAGATGACCATGCATAGAAAGAGCATTTACACGATTTTTGTGCCTGTACAGGTGATAATAGAAAACATATTATGGTACCAGAACTCTAAACTGACAAAACTTTTAATTAATAAAGATTGTGAATCATAATTGCATATTTGACCGATATGTTTAGAAAATTTAAATAAATGTATCTATCATTGCGGTGAAGATCTGTCACAATTGCCGATGCATTAATCAAATGTGGTTTCTTTTAAATTAAAAATTGTAATTGTTGGATTCTGGGGGAAACAAACTTATCGATTACGTCGTTCCTGTAAAAAAAAAAAAATCCAAATAACACCAGTTTTAAAAATAAACACAAATAAATATTCAGAGGCATTATACACCTTTGAAAAATTCGTTTAAACAAAATTCTTCAAAGGTGAATAGAAAAGGTTTTAGACGACTTTAAGTGTGTACTGAATGTGTTCAATGTTATAAAAATAACCCAGCTAAAACGCAATGAAAGACGACGTTCTCGTTGATTCGATATCTCATAGAAGAACTATTATTTTAACACAATCAAACTGATTGGTAAAGTTATCATACGAATTGAATATTTCCAAATGAGCGAAAAAATGCTCAGACTGGGAATCGTACCCAAATCCTTGGTTACAAGGTCAATTCTTTACCATTTAAGCTAACTGGGCCGACAACCAGCGAGCATATTTTGCTCAAATAAGGTTATTTGACATGCTGTTTTCACATACTGTACCTCACTCCGAGTCCTTTGGAAACATTATGATTAGTGATAGATTTTTACACAATACTCCGAGTATGCACTTTTATATCGCTTCTTTTTATGTGATATCACTTCTTTTTATGACTGCCGGGTGGCTTGTGGCTTGGCGGGATCATTCACAACTAGTCGTTTTTGATTAGATTTTCTTTTTCGGACTTACTATGTACAACATTGCCGGAGCACTCTTCAGCATTACGGGTCCTACTTAAATCAAAGGAGACCGCTATGAATAGCCTGTCTGATGGTATAAACCAGACAAAAATCCATCCGGTAGTTTTAAAAAATTTCCGGATATACAGCCAATTTCTTTTACAGCCTCTTCACTTTATATGATGTGTTAACAATTAGAACAAATAACAGAGAATTTATTTGGAGAACCTCTTTAATGTGTTTATATCAGAAAAAAGTAAAATAAACGTCTAAATAAAAGACAAAATTGTATTTTACAGCAATGAGAAAACAATTTGTTCAGAATATTTAACACTAGGGCTAAAAAAAACCATGAAAGCAAAAATCTATACATTTAGAAACGATATCGTTATTTATCGGAGAAAAAATAGTTTTAATTCTTGGTGCATGTAAAAATCTGTCGCTTCGTATATACAACTAAGATAAAAAAAAAATAATCCAAATGGTGACAAAACAAAATGTATCAATATTTTGGTCAAACTTTATTGTATATCCTTCAAAGTAATCTATTCTGACCGCAGTGCACTTCTGCCAACGTTTTTTCTAGCCATCAAAACATGTCTTAAAGTCGTTTCTGTGAAACCCCTTAAGAGCTCGTAGAGACTTTTCTGTCATTGAATTAATGAACTCAAAACGGTGACCACGAAGAGGTAGTTTCAACCGTGGAAATTAGTAAGTCACAAGGTGCCATATCAGGTGAATACGAATCTTGTAGAGCCGTATTTGTTGAATGTTTGTTTAAAAACTTACGAATCACAATTGCACTGTGAGAGGGCTCGTTATAGTGTCGTAAAACACTTGAGTTTTCTCACTACACCCCCAGGCCTTTTTTCGACGAATCGCTTCACGCAAATGGCGCAAAACACTAAAATAATATTTTTTATTAGATGTAAATTTTCAACTGGGCAAAAAATGTCCGGACCAGGATTCGAACCAGGCATCTCCTGGCTGAAGCCGCCAGTGCTCTGCCATCTGAGCTGTCCTGGTTGAATCTGGTGGAACTTTCTTCACCCAATATGATCTAACCCAATCACCTAATATGATTTATTTACCAATTAGAATAATTGTGTTAAAATTAATGCAGTATATTTTTTTATTGTCTGACTGAGTAGTAGTCCAATTGGTGGGTACTCATAATGCACACCACTACGACAATTTAAAAAAAACATTCAACATTACCGTGATTTTTAAACGACTTTAACGTGGTCACTTTGATCTTGTGTCCCCATCCAAACGCCATTCACTTGATTGTTCAGCTGTTTCTGTATCAAGAACATTTATCTAAGTTTTTCATGTGTAATAATACGTTTTAGAAAGGAATGTTATAGGGACTTGTTCAATAATATCTCTTTTTGTTAAACGACGATCATCAAGCACCATTTCTCTGACCTTATCGATACCTTGATCATTAATCAAATTGGGCAGTCTATCATATCGCTGATGATCTACGACGGATTCCTAACCATCCTTAATTTTTTTTATAGCAATCAAATAAGGTAAGGTGCCCTATTACTTTTAGGCCTTTGGAAGTTGTAATTTTCAGTGAAGATCTACCAAATTTGGATTTTACATAGACAAACCCTCGCATATAGAAACATAGGCAAACATCGTACAAAAAAATTTTAACAATGCGAAAAAATTGTTTTTTCAGAAGTATCTAAAAAATGCAAAAGAAAAAAAAAATATTCCCAATTTCGTCCCCCCCCCCCAAAAAAAAAAAATCCAATGCTCAGAGGCTTAACTTATAACTAAATCAAAATTTATTTCTAAATGAGTAAGTCGTTTAATTAACATTAAAGTAAGGTACAAAGAGATGTACTAATTATCACTGGAAGAATAACATAACGAAACATTAGTCATCCAAACATGAGGAAAAAATTGAAAAAATATCATGAAAAAGCATTCTTAATTTCGTCCTCGGGACGAAAATAAGAACTGCAAGGGGGACAAAATTGGTTCCACGCTGCTTCCCAATATGACGGAGCTTTTGTTCCCATAAGATGAACTGGGCGTTCTAAACCTCACTGTATGCTACTGTCAGCATCTTACCAACATAAGATACATGCAATGAGTAAGAAATAAATACTTGCTGCACAGTAAATAACGTTCTACAAACGACGTAATAAGAACTCAGGTCTTCTAAAAATACAAAATTCGCCGTCTTTAATTTATGTATGCATCTTGGCGAACGAAACTTTCAACACTGACCACTTTTACCTCCCTTCTCCTGTGCCTTGCGTCATAAGTGGCGCCACTTTCGCAGAAGCGGAGAAGTTAAGGGGGACGAAATTGGGGGAGGGGACGAAATATGGGCACTTTACCCTACTATTTTTTTTTTTTTTTTTGACAAACAGTCGACTTAAAAAAATTTGAAACGTTTCATATGCTTTTGTAGAACAGATTGCATTACGAAAACAAAATTTAATGCATGTTCTTTGCTCAAACGTATTCACCGTTTCGGAAAATCAACTGAGTAAAAATTCTTATCTCATTAATAACAAATTTATTTTCAAACAAAAAAATTAAATGAATTCTTTTAGTTGCCTCTTTTATTTGCCCAGCTTCTACTGCAGAAACATATCCATATAAAAACTCGTAGTTTCATAAAAAATTGTGTGGTAAATACATTGAAAATGACAATTTTTAAATAGAAGAAATATTTTAAGCGCTATTTAATGTTTGAATCCGCCGAGATATATTGGTTACATAAGTTTTATAGGATCAAAAATTATGCATAGTAATGTAATAAACATTTCCAGGATTATATTGTATTATGATGTATAATTAATAATCATTTTTTTAACCTGTCTGTCTAATTTTTTATTTATTTTTTTCAAGTATTTATTCAAAATTTCATTATCTGAATATAGATTTATTTCACAGTTTAAAATAGCTTTTCTCTTAACATTTGCCACGTTTTGAAAGACCCAAATAATATTTCCAAACCCTTTTCAGTTGAAAAATATATTTATATAAGAATATTAAAAATAGATAAAATATTAAAATTATAGATTTATTATATATGAAAAACATTTAATGGGTTAAAATTAAGGGATCTTTAAAATGTTATATTTTAAGAAATTTTCTTATAGAGCCTAAAAGAAAACGTTTCTTCGAAATGGCATGAAAAAACAGGAGAATTATATTTATTTAAGTAACATATTCATCTTTTATACATGCTAATTTCCATGTGTGTAACTGATTTTATTTAATCAATCAGTAAAAAAAGACGCAGCTGTCGAGAAAACGGTGGATGCGGCCTCAATAAAAAAATCTTCTATCCAAAAGGAAATAAATAACAACTGGATTACAAAAGTCTGTTAATGGTCGAAAGAAATTAATTTAATATTCATTAATCGGGTAATTCTTTTAAAACAGAGATAATTAGCATTTGTCGGGTCTGGACGGAAAGTTGGCTTTTGTAGGTCGTAGCGTGAAGTGCCTTCTAATCGTAAAATGAAAAAAAAATCATTTACATGCGATATATATATACAGGGTGTTCATAATTAAACGACGCTACTTTAAAGTTGTCTACATACGAAACTTTGTCAGAAAGTTGTAAAATTTTATGACGAACATAATAAAAAAATGGGAATTCGCTAGCGTTACCATATGGTCACAGCATAACTGCCAACCCTTTTGCTGCTTGAATACCAGTAATTTATAACAAAAATTTTCATTTTCTTTAATGACAGAAATTCTGCTATAATATAAATTTTTCTTTTCCAAAAAAGTGGTGCGAAATGCAAATTTTTATATTTTAAAAATAAAAAATAATTCCGTCTTTAATGGGTTAAGCGAAAAAATTTTTTTGTTCAAAATTTCGCCACCAGAGAGCGTTTATTAATAAATTACACATTTAGCCACCATCCACTGAATACAAGGTCTGGGAAAAAGTGGCGGCTGTCGTTTGTGGAAATTTTTTTTAAAGTTTGTAAGGTCCGTTCAATCCGAACACCAATAATATTTAAAAGTTTTTGCGTTTATTTTTTACAGGGGGCGGTCTGTATATTTGTCGCATTTAACCTGAAAAGAAATTTCGCCACCAGAGAGCGTTTATTAATAAATTACACATTTAGCCACCATCCACCGAATACTAGGTCTGGGAAAAAGTGGCGGCTGTCGTTTGTGGAAATTTTTTTTAAAGTTTGTAAGGTCCGTTCAGTCCGAACACCAATAATATTTAAAAGTTTTTGCGTTTATTTTTTTCAGGGGGCGGTCTGTATATTTGTCTCATTTAATCTGAAAAGAATAAAACTTTAAAACTTTTTTAAAAAGTGCAATTCATTAAAAACGCCCTCTGGTTGCGAAATTTTGAACTATTTTTTTCGCTTAAACAAATTCCAATTCTTTTATTATGTCTGTTCACAACTTTCTGACCGATAGTTTCGTCTGTAGACAACTTTAAAGTAGGGTCGTTTAACTATGGACACCCTGTATATAAATACATTGAGTAACCAAAATAATAGCTCAGAAAACATTTAATTTGGAAAATATATCTTCTATTATACTTTTCTTTTTTTAATGAGAAATAAAATGTATCTTTAGGGAGCTTTGCTCCTTGTTAGAATTGAACTGGAATTGGGCGTAATCGTTTATATAAAATCTTAACCCTTAAATGCCGGGTGTTGCTTTTTGGCAACATACCCAATTTAGGCCCTAAAGTACTATTAGAATAATACTGAAGCTATAATGTCTAATGTTCCCAATAAAATGCATTCTGAAAATATTATTAAATCGATTTTCAACATGTAGATGGCAACACTTGTGCTGTTTAAGAATAAAGATAGATTTATTTTTTCAATTGTTGCAACTTGTTCTTTTTGGTTTATTTGGAAGCTTGCGAAATACTCTATTTTGTTCTGCCGTGAGCAAGTAAAATTTATTTCTTATTATAGTTCCTAAAACACTTGTGTGTTTAATATTATAGAATTTTATCAAGGAATTTTTTTTTTAATTAAAGACCAGTATTCTCGAATAGTAACAAACTAGTTTTTAGCCGTAAACCGTACTTAAAACAAAATATGATTTTTTTAAGTATTTTTCCCATGATTTATATAAAAAATGAAAGACCAAAAACATTATTACAATGATTTTTGAAAAGTCAGGCATTTAAGGGTTAATTTTAGCGCGAACCTAATTCATTTTGCAGAAGATGACTTTGAGTATGAAATGCTTTATTTTTTTTTCAGTTTACCCTTTACTATCTAAAGTATGATGACTGCTGTACAAAGAACATTATAATGAAATCTCAGGAAGAAACGAATCTGCATCTTATTTCGCTTAGGTTAACATTGGATCCACGATATATCTTAAGCGCTAAATGTATGCATGTGTATGTGCTAAATGCACCACGCTGATGTTGTCTCGGATAGATTTCTGTGATCTGTACTTAAAAGTAGCGGTGAATGTCCTCTTGCCAATCAGTAGCTTGAAGGAAAAACGAGATCACCCCTACAAGTAAGAAAAGCAAGTGTTGCAAGCTATTTCAGAAGTCTAACTTAGTTTAGAGGTGCTAGAAAACTCTTTCCTGAACAGTGCTACGGTACTTTCTTGTGTAATAGATACCACAAGCAGAATGATTCCACCAGCGTTTTAATATTTCAATTTCGAGCCAGTTTCTACACTGTAAAAAATAATCTGTTCTACAGATGTAAAGTTACACACTTACTAAACTTTCATCTGTAACTGTACAAAAAAAAGCTGCAAATCTACAAAACTAGTTTTTGTAAAGCTTGTTTTTGTAACTTTACAAATGAATCTGCTAAAATTACAGTAATCTTACTAAAATTTTATCTGTAACCCTGGCTGCAATTACATGAAAAGTTCTAGGCATCCAAGTTTTCTAAAAAATTCTTTGTAACCTTACAGATTTTTTGATTTTCGGCGCAAAAGTGTGTCTGTTACATGAATTTTTGATGTTGCCGTTACATAAAAAGTTTTAGAAATGCCAGTTTCCTAGAAAATCCTAGTAACTTTACAGATTTTTTTTTTTTTTTTTTTTACAATGTACGGAAAACAATTTTTCTTTTGGTAAAGCTATAGCAACAGTTAATATTTATCTGAAGACATCTCAGTGAATCTGTATCACTTTTAAAATATAACGTAAATATTTTTGTCATCAGAATGCACTTACCCTGATCGTAAGTCAACTTTATTGATTCTTCGTTTTGATTACCCAGTAATGAAAAAACTGAAAAACATTTGTATGGAATTCCATTTTTAGTAACTTCTGTCATCATAAAGTTTCTGTTAAAATAAAACATCATTAAAGAGCGATAAGAAAAAGAAATATTTTAGGAATATACATCATATACAGTAATAATTATAGATGAAAAGTACACATAATACTGGCAACAAGAAGCGGTTATGCATCAAAAATTCAATTTAGATAAATCTGAAGCGTTCTGTTTCTGAAGCGTTCGTCACTTGTTTATATTTAGTTTTTATTATAGCTTTTATATATGTATTTCTTCCTGGTAGCATATATGTAAATGATTTACAAGTGGTACTTGTTGTGTAAATGTCGAAAATCAACTTAAAAAATAGTGTTACTCACGCGTTAGTGCATGTTATTTAGAAATGTTGATAAAATCCCTTTTCTAGAATAACAAATTGAGTCACATAAGTTCTTGGAGTTTTAAAAAAACTTTAATTAAAAGGAATATAAATGCAATATGTAAACAAATGGTTTGTTGTACCTCCATCCTCGTAAAAGAACAAAATATTACATATTTCAAGGCAGGTGGTCATAGAAGGACATTATATGAAACTTTAACCCGCAAATTTTTCGTTTTATTTTTTGGCATATAAATTTTGCGAATGATCATGATTTGTTAGATATTCGTAAATAAGAACATGCGGGTAGTTTTGAATTTAATGATAACCTTCATAAGTTAGTATGACTAAACCTCCGCCAAATAATACGTTGCTCAAAATTTTCAATAATTATATAGGAAGGACTATAAAGAGAAAATAATGCAGAGAGGCTGCCACTCCTCTCTTTATGATTAAGAAAGAAACAAAAGTTTTAAATAAAAATATAACGAACGTATAAAGGAGTAAAGTTAGTTCGGTTTTCCGGGATATTTAATTTCTCTTTTCAAAATCACTTTGTCGAAAAAAGATACAAAGTATAATAACGCTTTGACAAAAATAATGCGGAGAGGCTGTCGCTTCTCTTATTATGATTAAGGGAAAAAAAACAAAGATTTAAATAAAAATGTAACGAACTTATAAAGGAGCAAATTTAATTCGGTTTTCCAGGACATTTAATTTCTCTTTTCAAAATCACTTTGTCGAAAAAAGATACAAAGTATAATAACGCTTTGGCAAAAATAATGCGGAGAGGCTGCCGCTTCTCTTCGTATGATTAAGAAAGAAACAAATGTTTTTTAATAAAAATACAACGAACGTATAAAGGGTCAAAATTAGTGATATTTAATTTCTCTTTTCAAAATCACTTTGTCGAAAAAAGAGACAAAGAATAATAACGCTTTGACAAAAATAATGCGGAGAGGCTGCCGCTTCTCTTTGTACGATTAAGAAAGAAAGAGAAGTTTTGAATAAAAATATAACGAACGTATAAAGGAGCAAAATTAGTTCGGTTTTCCGGGATACTTCATTTCTCTTTTCAAAATCACTTTGTCGAAAAAATAGACAAAGTATAATAACACTTTGACAAAAATAATGCGGAGAGGCCGCCGCTTCTCTTCAAATGATTAAGAAAGAAACAAAAGTTTTAAATAAAAATATAACAAACGTATAAAGGAGCAAACTTAGTTCGGTATTCAGGGATATTGAATTTCTCTTTTCAAAATCACTTTGTTGAAAAAAAGAGACAGGTCTGTTTTTATAAATTTTAAGAATTAAAAAAAATATAACATTGTAAGAAAATTCTAACTAAAACGTTAATTAATAGGACGTTCATTATTTGCTACCATAAATATTAAATATGATCATTCCCAGTATTGGAGAGCCTTATATTTATATTTTAAAAATGCTTACAATTTTGGAGAGACATTTTATGTAATATAAATGCTCTTATAATATACATTTGCACGGACTGTTTCACTAGTATAATAAATTTTAAATAATTTTAAATAAAATGAAATAATTGATTTGTCTACTCTTTGTAATGATAAAATTTTAGTGCATTCAAGACTATTTCTATTTTTACGTGCAAAACTTTTTTAAAATAAAAAATCATCATGAAAAATGTCAATCATCATTAAGATAATAGAGTTATCCCGTAGGCCTTACTTGCACCATCCTGAAAGACTTGATTTTGAGAATAAACGGCATGCTTTCATTACATCCCATTCATCATATGGTCCTAATTTATCTAAGAATATGCTACTGCGATTGTTAAGCAAATTATAATTCTTTTTCAACTTTGGGATCTGCAAATACCAAAATATACATTCATAAGCAAAAATACTTAACAAAAAGGTTTTATTACTCGTTCATGTTATCAAGTTAAATCTGACCATAGTTTTCGCATTTTATGCTGTTTAAAATATTTTTTTTACCACTAGGAGGCTCAGCCCCATGCGAGCTACGCTCGCCAACCCTGTTCAGTCTTCGAGGCCTCTAAATACATGGTAATGTAGTCTGTTTTTAAAAAAGTAACCGATTACGGATAATTAATGATGTTATCATGAACTTGGACTATCTTCTGTAATCGGGAACCATGTTTTTCCGTTTGAATAGATTATTTTTCGGTTGCCATGGCCTCATTCACTGTTGTTGCAGCTACTTACGGCTGATTTTCGGAATGATCAGTAAGATCAATTACATTATTTGAATATCAGCTTATGTAAAATGGTTAGGTTAAGAATGTCGCTGTCTCTCGGTCTTTTATACCGATATATTGGACATTATCCTTCTTTTGAATTGGTGGTTAAAAAACTTAGTCTGCTTGGAAATAACATTTAGAACCAGGGTATTGAAAAACACTGCGTTTTCAAATTTTATTCTTATATTTTATGTTTTGATCGAATTTTAGGTATTTTCAGGAACAGATATATCTTATGCATGAATTCTATTCTCTATTTTAATGCACCATTATGCATATTTTAAGGTTATTTTTAAAATATAAACTATTTATTTTAATTAATAAATATATACAAAATTTCTAATAGTATTTATCGAACAGTAATTCGTAAAAAATAAATCGAAAGTGTTTTGCGCATGCATTTACCTGCATATTATCTATACACTTATCTAAAATGTCCAGTCAAATATCGAGAAATTTCACAAAGATAGGGGCGATATAGTGAGTTGCTCTCTAAAAATACCTTGATTATAAGGGTTTTTCCACAACTTTTCATTCAACTCACTACATCTTTCTGAGTTTTCACAGTATTTGATTGGACTTTTTACAGAAGTTACCCAAAATAGCTGGCTACCAAATTATGAAATAAAAATTTTGAAATCTTACACGTATGCGTAGTTAAAAATTATTTCATAGAAGTGCCAATATCTCATCAAATATTCAATATATTCATGTTTTTAATTACAGTATACTGTTGCTTCATTGTCAGGTTTTTGGAAAGTTGTGTAAAATTGGTTGAAAACTCTGTATGCTATAAACAAAAAAATTTTGAACTTTTCACAAAAGCGTTAACATCTTCAGGAATATGAGTGCTATGCTTACACAAATGCATACAAATGTTGAACAGGACTCAAATAGTCATTTACCACAGTTACAAACCATTTACAGCCTTTCCTGTTACATAGCTGATCGCAAATATTATTTTATTATTAAATTTATTATAAGCCCCCTAATTGTACCCCCGATAAATCTTCACCGAGGAATATGAAATCAAGCATGTTCTTTACGTCCCAGAAGTTCAAGAACAATTCGCCAATAATGTTGGTAAATATTCGACAAACCGTGTACAAACGACAGCATCCAGTCCCCGTACCTTAACTTCTGGATGCCAGTGTATTTTGAGGACTGACCAAAACTGGATTTTGGCAACATGTATTTCCGTTCTATCAATCATAGAAACAAATATCTTGTTGCTATGGAATGGAGCGTGCCAAGTGATTCAGAAAACAAAAGTAAATCGAAATCCGACGAATATGTTTTCAGTAAATGCGATTTTAAAAGTGTTGTTTTTGGGACTTTTTAAATTCTTGTTCAGACCAAAAACTGTTGACAGGGCTACAGCGATGTATAATTATCGAATTTTTACGCGGTTTGCTGGATTTGAGTTGTTTTAATAAGTTGTTAGAACATTTAAAAGTTTCATGTAAAAATAGTAGTTTATGATTTATACCAGTATAAATAATTGATACCTTAACATACAGAAAAAAAATTAAATGATCCAACTCTTGTCGAAGTGGTCGTACACACGTGATATTCAGATAGGTTACTACAGTCAACTCAAGTAAGATTCCTATTGTGAAACAGAATTGTAGCATTTACGGTTCGTTTACAGGGTCGCTCAAAAGATCTTTTAATAGAGCTAAAGGATTGTATAATTTTCCGATTTTAACGCTGTTTGCTGCATTTAAATTGTTTTTATAAGTAGTTGGAACCTTAAAAGTTTCGTGCAAAAATATGAATTAGGTTTTTATTTATACCAGTTTCAAACAATTTATTTCTGTATTACTACAGTTGACCTAAGTAAGCTTTCTTTTGTAAAACAGAATTGCAGCTTTTACTTTTCGTTTACAGGGTAAATCAAAAGATGTTTTGATCGGACTAACGAATTGTGTATTTTTGGATTATTACGCGGTTTACTGTAATTTATTTATTTTTATAAGCAGGTCAAATTTTTAAAATTTCATTTTAAAATATTAATAAGATTCTTCATTTATATGATTTCCTATACTTAACATAGAGCAGAAATATATTAAACTAGCAGAACTACCCGGCTTCGCCCGTGTCAATTATAAGGAGTCTTCCAGGTAAAATAAATTAAATCGAAGTAACACGGCAATCACAATAACTGAAACTTCTGCATTCCCATCCACAAATCGTTAAAAAGGCAATCAGAAAACATGACGTTATTGTCTCGCAAACAGAGTAAAATCACTGAGCTTTAATAACAGAATGCGCGTTATGTAAGAGAAAAATATACGATTTTTCCTTGCAATATGAAAAAAAAAAAATTCCACCAAATCTCGCAACATTTAGTGAAATTCTCGTTTGTATGGTACATATATAAAGTACAAACACTATGTTAGTGCCCATAAATTGTGCCCCATAAATTTAACCCATAAACTGTGCCTTTACTGTAATTTTCTAACTTCTAAACATCACACAATTTCATTTTTTACAATGTCGAATAGAAAAAAGTTCTTTCAAATGAAATTTTTTTTGAAAATTTTATCTCAATTTTCTGATTTTAATGGATTTTAAAGTAACTTACAAGCATGGATATTTTTAAAGGTGCGTGCGACCCGATTACGAAAAATGAACCCGTTTACTCTTAATGCAATAGTATAAAGAAAAGACATGGCTATGAGTAACGCTGGTATCATATTTTCGGTGGCAACAACCTAACACAACAATTAATTTCCCTTTTACTGCAATTTAACCTCTAAACCTCGCATATTCTATTGTTTCAACGTCTTATAGAAAACAAAGTACTTTCAATAAGATTTGTTTGTAATGTTTATCTCAGTTTACAGATTTTTTTAATGGATTTTAAAATAATTTTCAAGCGTGCATATTTTTTAAATATGTTTGTAACTCAATTACAAAATATTAACTCAATTGCTCAAAAACATTGTATATAAGTGAGGATTTGCTTGTTTTCGTGTAATATTCGATAACTAAATTGACAAACGAATTTAAAACGCCAAAAATAAAATAAAATAAAACACGAACTTAACAGATTATAGCTGTATTGAGTTTAACTACACGTTGAAAAGATTTGATAGAAAGTTATGTCATATCTAGCGTTTTTTTTTTCTTGTTCCTAAATTGTTTTCATGAAATTTGACTGTCTGTATTAAAGTAGATATTTTAATTAACAGAAAAATATTCAAATTAAGGTGCTACATCATTTTACCGCTCGTGTAGTTAAAGTTTTCGTTTTACATATAAAAAATGTGCATTTTCTGTTTAAAATGATGTCAATTTCAAAAATGCAAAAATATAGCAACGCGTTATCGTTATTTTTTTTTCATATTATTGTGTCATTTTTTTGGGTGTGGCAACAGGAAAGAAACGATTTAATTAGAAAATTTAAAAACATATACTTCTATAATGTAAAATTATGGTAGATGGTAGAAAAAAGTGATAAATAGTGTTCTAATGATTTTTTAAAGTAGACAGTGATCTTTTCCATGTTCTAAAACGTATTTACATGAAGTTTCGTGAAAATCGGTCTAAAATTGAAGATTTGTATAAAGGACATACACACAAAGAACGGATTTTACATATATAGATGCCATATCTCTTGACAAAATGGTCGTACACACATAATATTAAGATCTGTTATAACGTTGTCAGAAAAACTCGTCAATATACACTAAATTATTCATCATTTTTTACAAATTATTTCCGTACTCCTTGAAAAAATATTTTATCCGTGAATTCTCACCGAACGTCTATAAAAGAGGGAGAAATTCCGTTCATTCCTAGCAGGCATGCGCATTGGGCCTATTAATACTAAATCCGAATTCATTTTTAAAATGAAAAACAAAAAATTCTATAAATTAAGATTTCTAATTTAATTAAAAAAGACAAAAAAGTTTTCCAATTTCAAAATAAATAACAATTAATTTTCTCATTTATTCAAAATACTCCCAATTTATTTTTTAAAGTTCAATAAAGTTTTAAAAAAAGTTGCATTTATAAAGTGGTTTATAAATAAATATTAACATTTAAAATATACTTTAAATAAACACCTTTAAAAGATATTTTAATTAAGAAAATTAAATGGAAAAAAATCGATATTACTCAAAAAAAAATCTTATTGAATAAAAATATAATATTTGTATTTCACCTCTAGCAATCTACCTAAAACTATTTAAAATTCTTATTTTTATACTTTATTAATACTAAAGTATAAAAACCCCAGCAACAATCTCATTAAAGACAAAATCTTCCGAAATGAACTTCAAAATTTACAGATTTAAAGAAATTTATCAAGTCATACCCTTCTGAAGCAAATACATTTACTTCAAAGCGTATTGCTTCTGTATAACTATATCTCAATGCTAGCGTATTCGTCTCGTTACGCTGAGATGGTTGGTTCGAATCAAACGTCGCCCGCTTTTTCTTTTTCAAACTTTCTTCAATAGACGGTTATATTACTTCCTGTAACGAAGAGAAAAAACGGATATTCGTAAATCACGGAAATATGCCGGCAGCACTGTCGTAGTCACGACCTAAATACCTTGATTTTCTCTCTTTTATTCAGTTTTGTCCCTTGAGTTCGTTTGAACTCAAGCTAGGCATTCCTTTTGTCCACCAATCTCCTTGGTTTTACTAGTTATCGCTCACATGAGTCGTTCCTTTCGCAATTTTTGCGATCTACCGTTTTACCTACTTTGACTTTCACTTCGCGTAGTCTGTCTGCCACGTTTGGCGTATTAGCCCGCGGAGTTTGGCGTTTCCCGTATTTTCTGGGACGTTTCATCAATTCTTTGGCGCACGTTGTGGCGGTTTCCCTTTTTGTGTTGGCAACCCTTGCCGTGCTTATAATCTGCGGGTTGCGCTAGTGAAGGGGGAAAAGAAGAAGCGGATTCTTTCAGCATCCAGAGATGTGCTTCCAGATCTTCAGAACATGCGTTTGGAGGTCGCTGTGCATGATGGACATTCATTGACAATGAAGATGACTATGGGAAAAGGTGATATGCTAACCGTCTTTATAAGTATCGTTGTATAGTTTTTTTGTATGCCTTTCCAAGTTCTATATAAATAGGTTCTTCCCTGCTGTCTAATATCTTACTTTTATGTTGACTAAATTACATGTCGGTAGCCTTAGAATTCAGCAGCAGTGGAGCCGATATATTTTGAATTTCTCTCTCGTAAATTAGTCCTACTACGATGCCTAACATACATATTGGATTATTGAAGTTTCAATAAATATGAATGTTCGAATGAATTATTAATCTCCAGTCATTTTGTTTTTATCGATTGTTACAACACAAGTTCATGGAAGTAAAACTTCCCAGTAACCTAGTTATTGCCACTGGATATATATTTTTTAACATTTTTTTCTTTAATGATCACATATGTTAGATATATGTATTCTGGACTTTTTTTTTCTTAAGGAGATATATAGAGAGTAAATACTAATGATGCTTTTATTTTGTTCTACAGTATTATAGTAGCATTTCTGTGTTCACCTACAGGTGTCAATCAGTGTTGCACTGACTTACTACTGCATCCGGTCTTCTTAATGAGTTTCTTTTTCGCGTGCAGGTGTTGTGTGGTCAGTTCCACACAACTTGTACTGTCTCAAGAAAGTCTGATACAGTTAAACACAGAATTTTATGTACTTTAATTTTTTCAAGTTAATGTAAAGGCATTGTGGTGGGTCGCTCATCCCTTGTTTTGGTTTTCTGTTCAAAAAAAAGGGGGGGAAATATTTTTTTTTTTAGCTATTATTCTTTTGTAATTTTCTACGTTTGCATTGGTGGTTGGTGTGACTTTGCATTCCAAAAAAAAAAGTTCTTCATGAGTGGAGGACTTTCACTCATTCATTCACTCCTTCATCTCTCCTCCTTCATCACTCCTTCATCTCTCCTTCATCACTCCTTCATTCACGCCTTCACTCATTCATCCTTTTTTTCCCTCCGTTGCCCTGGTGTATGTCGTAGTCACGACCTAAATACCTTGGTTTTCTCCCTTTCCTTCAGTTTTGTCACTTGAGTTCGTTTGAACTCAAGCTAGGCATTCCTTTTGTCCACCAATCTCCTTGGTTTTACCAGTTATCGTCCAGACGAGTCGTTCCTTTCGAAATTTTTGAGATCTCCCATTTTACCTACTTTGACTTTCACTTCGCGTAGTCTGTCTGCCACGTTTGGCGTATTAGCCCGCGGAGTTTGGCGTTTCCCGTATTTTCTGGGCCGTTTCATCAATTCTTTGGCGCACGTTGTGGCGGTTTGCCTTTTTGTGTTGGCAACCCTTGCTGAGCTTATAACCTGCGGGTTTCGCTAGTGAAGGGGGGAAAGAACAAGCGGATTCTTTCAGCATCCAGAGATGTGTTTTCAGATCTTCAGAACATGCGTTTGGAGGTCGCTGTGCATGATAGACATTCTTTGACAATGAAGATGACTATGGGAAAAATTGATATGCTAACCGTCTTTATAAGTGTCGTTGTATAGTTTTTTTTATGCCTTTCCAAGTTCTATATAAATAGGTTCTTCCCTGCTGTCTAATATCTTATTTTTATGTTGACTAAATTACATGTCGGTAGCCTTAGAATTCAGCAGCAGTGGAGCCGATATATTTTGAATTTCTCTCTCGTAAATTAGTCCTACTACGATGCCTAACATACATATTGGATTATTGAAGTTTCAATAAATATGAATGTTCGAATGAATTATTAATCTCCAGTCATTTTGTTTTTATCGATTGTTACAACACAAGTTCATGGAAGTAAAACTTCCCAGTAACCTAGTTATTGCCACTGGATATATATTTTTTAACATTTATTTCTTTAATGATCACATATATTAGATATATGTATTCTGGACTTTTTTTTTTAAGGAGATATATATAGAGTAAATACTAATGATGCTTTTATTTTGTTCTACAGTATTATAGTAGCATTTCTGGGTTCACCTACAGGTGTCAACCAGTGTTGCACTGACTTACTACTGCATCCGGTCTTCTTAATGAGTTTCTTTTTCGCGCGCAGGTGTTGTGTGGTCAGTTCCACACAACTTGTACTGTCTCAAGAAAGCCTGTTACAGTTAAACACATAATTTCATGTACTTTAATTTTTTTCAAGTTAATGTAAAGGCATTGTGGTGGGTCGCTCATCCCTTGTTTTGGTTTTCTGTTCAAAAAAAAGGGGGGGGGGGATATTTTTTTTAGCTATTATTCTTTTGTAATTTTATACGTTTGCATTGGTGGTTGGTGTGGCTTTGCATTCCAAAAAAAAAAGTTCTTCATGAGTGTAGGTATTGCCGTCACTCATGTATCCTTTATTTTCCTCCGTTGTCCTGGTGTATGTCGTAGTCACGACCTAAATACCTTGGTTTTCTCCCTTTACTTCCGTTTTGTCACTTCAGTTCGTTTGAACTCAAGCTAGGCATTCCTTTTGTCCACCAATCTCCTGGGTTTTACCAGTTATCGCCCAGATGAGTCGTTCCTTTCGAAATTTTTGCGATCTCCCGTTTTACCTACTTTGACTTTCACTTCGCGTAGTCTGTCTGCCACGTTTGGCGTATTAGCCCGCGGAGTTTGGCGTTTCCCGTATTTTCTGGGCCGTTTCATCAATTCTTTGGCGCACGTTGTGGCGGTTTGCCTTTTTGTGTTGGCAACCCTTGCTGAGCTTATAACCTGCGGGTTTCGCTAGTGAAGGGGGAAAAGAACAAGCGGATTCTTTCAGCATCCAGAGATGTGTTTTCAGATCTTCAGAACATGCGTTTGGAGGTCGCTGTGCATGATAGACATTCTTTGACAATGAAGATGACTATGGGAAAAATTGATATGCTAACCGTCTTTATAAGTGTCGTTGTATAGTTTTTTTTATGCCTTTCCAAGTTCTATATAAATAGGTTCTTCCCTGCTGTCTAATATCTTATTTTTATGTTGACTAAATTACATGTCGGTAGCCTTAGAATTCAGCAGCAGTGGAGCCGATATATTTTGAATTTCTCTCTCGTAAATTAGTCCTACTACGATGCCTAACATACATATTGGATTATTGAAGTTTCAATAAATATGAATGTTCGAATGAATTATTAATCTCCAGTCATTTTGTTTTTATCGATTGTTACAACACAAGTTCATGGAAGTAAAACTTCCCAGTAACCTAGTTATTGCCACTGGATATATATTTTTTAACATTTATTTCTTTAATGATCACATATATTAGATATATGTATTCTGGACTTTTTTTCTTAAGGAGATATATATAGAGTAAATACTAATGATGCTTTTATTTTGTTCTACAGTATTATAGTAGCATTTCTGGGTTCACCTACAGGTGTCAACCAGTGTTGCACTGACTTACTACTGCATCCGGTCTTCTTAATGAGTTTCTTTTTCGCGCGCAGGTGTTGTGTGGTCAGTTCCACACAACTTGTACTGTCTCAAGAAAGCCTGTTACAGTTAAACACATAATTTCATGTACTTTAATTTTTTTCAAGTTAATGTAAAGGCATTGTGGTGGGTCGCTCATCCCTTGTTTTGGTTTTCTGTTCAAAAAAAAGGGGGGGGGGATATTTTTTTTAGCTATTATTCTTTTGTAATTTTATACGTTTGCATTGGTGGTTGGTGTGGCTTTGCATTCCAAAAAAAAAAGTTCTTCATGAGTGTAGGTATTGCCGTCACTCATGTATCCTTTATTTTCCTAATTGTCCTGGTGTATGTCGTAGTCACGACCTAAATACCTTGGTTTTCTCCCTTTACTTCCGTTTTGTCACTTCAGTTCGTTTGAACTCAAGCTAGGCATTCCTTTTGTCCACCAATCTCCTGGGTTTTACCAGTTATCGCCCAGATGAGTCGTTCCTTTCGAAATTTTTGCGATCTCCCGTTTTACCTACTTTGACTTTCACTTCGCGTAGTCTGTCTGCCACGTTTGGCGTATTAGCCCGCGGAGTTTGGCGTTTCCCGTATTTTCTGGGCCGTTTCATCAATTCTTTGGCGCACGTTGTGGCGGTTTGCCTTTTTGTGTTGGCAACCCTTGCTGAGCTTATAACCGGCGGGTTTCGCTAGTGAAGGGGGAAAAGAACAAGCGGATTCTTTCAGCATCCAGAGATGTGTTTTCAGATCTTCAGAACATGCGTTTGGAGGTCGCTGTGCATGATAGACATTCTTTGACAATGAAGATGACTATGGGAAAAATTGATATGCTAACCGTCTTTATAAGTGTCGTTGTATAGTTTTTTTTTTATGACTTTCCAAGTTCTATATAAATAGGTTCTTCCCTGCTGTCTAATATCTTATTTTTATGATGACTAAATTACATGTCGGTAGCCTTAGAATTCAGCAGCAGTGGAGCCGATATATTTTGAATTTCTCTCTCGTAAATTAGTCCTACTACGATGCCTAACATACATATTGGATTATTGAAGTTTCAATAAATATGAATGTTCGAATGAATTAATAATCTCCAGTCATTTTGTTTTTATCGATTGTTACAACACAAGTTCATGGAAGTAAAACTTCCCAGTAACCTAGTTATTGCCACTGGATATATATTTTTTAACATTTATTTCTTTAATGATCACATATGTTAGATATATGTATTCTGGACTTTTTTTTTCTTAAGGAGATATATATAGAGTAAATACTAATGATGCTTTTATTTTGTTCTACAGTATTATAGTAGCATTTCTGTGTCCACCTACAGGTGTCAATCAGTGTTGCACTGACTTACTACTGCATCCGGTCTTCTTAATGAGTTTCTTTTTCGCGTGCAGGTATTGTGTGGTCAGTTCCACACAACTTGTACTGTCTCAAGAAAGTCTGTTACAGTTAAAGACAGAATTTTATGTACTTTATTTTTTTCAAGTTAATGTAAAGGCACTGTGGTGGGTCGCTCATCCCTTGTTTTGGTTTTCTGTTCAAAAAAAAAGGGGGGAAATATTTTTTTTAGCTATTATTCTTTTGTAATTTTCTACGTTTGCATTGGTGGTTGGTGTGACTTTGCATTCCAAAAAAAAAAAGTTCTTCATGAGTGGAGGTATTGCCTTCACTCATTCATCCTTTTTTTTTCCTCCGTTGCCCTGGTGTATGTCGTAGTCACGACATAAATACCTTGGTTTTTCTCCCTTTCCTTCAGTTTTGTCACTTGAGTTCGTTTGAACTCAAGCTAGGCATTCCTTTTGTCCACCAATCTCCTTGGTTTTACCAGTTATCGTCCAGACGAGTCGTTCCTTTCAAAAATTTTCAGATCTCCCGTTTTACCTACTTTGACTTTCACTTCGCGTAGTCTGTCTGCCACGTTTGGCGTATTAGCCCGCGGAGTTTGGCGTTTCCCGTATTTTCTGGGCCGTTTCATCAATTCTTTGGCGCAAGTTGTGGCGGTTTGCCTTTTTGTGTTGGCAACCCTTGCTGAGCTTATAACCGGCGGGATTCGCTAGTGAAGGGGGAAAAGAACAAGCGGATTCTTTCAGCATCCAGAGATGTGTTTTCAGATCTTCAGAACATGCGTTTGGAGGTCGCTGTGCATGATAGACATTCTTTGACAATGAAGATGACTATGGGAAAAATTGATATGCTAACCGTCTTTATAAGTGTCGTTGTATAGTTTTTTTTTATGACTTTCCAAGTTCTATATAAATAGGTTCTTCCCTGCTGTCTAATATCTTATTTTTATGTTGACTATATTACATGTCGGTAGTCTTAGAATTCAGTAGCAGTGGAGCCGATATATTTTGAATTTCTCTCTCGTAAATTAGTCCTACCACGATGCCTAACATACATATTGGATTATTGAAGTTTCAATAAATATGAATGTTCGAATGAACTATTAATCTCCAGTCATTTTGTTTTTATCGATTGTTACAACACAAGTTCATGAAAGGAAAACTTCCCAGTAACCTAGTTATTGCCACTGGATATATATTTTTTAAGAAAACACAACGCAATGTCTCAAATGTACTATACGCAAGGTTTTATTGGACTCTTGTAACTGAAATTTTCTGTAGGTTGGAGTAAAGCGCCATTAAGTTTAATTAAAACATTGCAACTTTAAACCCTTTCAGATTAGTTTTTCAAGTCAAGCTTGAATTAACTCTGAGCTTATTCAACCAACCATCCATCGCATTCTATGAATGCATGTTTTACTTTTCAAGTTGATTTTATATTATCAATCTTTAACAATTGGTACTGGCTTAGCCAACCAACCAGCATAATTTTACCATAACCAGCATAATTTTAACACGACAAGCACTGCTGCCAGTAGAATTTCCGTGAATTGAGGAAAGTTTTGAATTGAGGAAAGAGAGTACAGTTTTCCCAAGTAAGCTTCCTATTGTAAAACAGAATTTTAGCATTTACTTTTCGTTTACAGCGTACTCAAAATACATTTTGATAGGGCTACAGAGATGTGCAATTATCGGATTTTTTTGCGATTTGCTGTATTTTGTTTGTTTTTATAAGCAATTCAAATCTTTAAAATTTCATGTAATAATGTCGATTAGTTTTCATTTACATCAGTTCAAAGTACTCGATAGCTATACGTTACGTAGACGAAAAACAATACAATTTGCCTAACTTTTTTCAAAGTGTTTATATACACACGATATTCAGATATGTTGCCGCATTCGACCTAATTAAGCTCTCTATTGTAAGGCAGCACTGTAGAATTTATTGTTCGTTTACAGGGTCACTTAAAATATCTTAATTACATTATAACCAATGGGTATTTACTGTATGACACGTATTTTAATGGCTGTGTACTATTTGAATCTCTATGAAATTTTATTATATTACTTGAAAAATTAATATGAATTCAGTTTGTTCATCTGAAATCTCGTCGATCCAGGTTCCCATTTTATGAAAGATGTGTCTATTATCCACTTTATTAAAGTTGCTTCTAGATTTCAGCACACACCCTTTGTAAAATACAATAGAAGAGGGATTTTTGGACACAAAATTTAGATAACAATTAAACGCAATTTTATTTTGCATGAAATCGCAATGATTTTTCTGGTGTGTACTGCGGACAATAATCATCGCGAAATGTCCTGCTGATGTTCGAGTGGAAACTGGATTATAGAAACGTGTTAGTGGACCTCGATTATGGAAAAATTCTTGGTAAACACTGACTACAGAGAAACCACAGAACATGCTCAAAATGATTATGTAAGTATTTTAACACTTTCATGGCTAGGCACGAGATAACTCGCCTTCCAGGAATATTAGCTATCAAACGACGAAAATCAATTCATACCGGAAAATTCTGTCATTTAATTATGAGACGTTCATTCCGATATCTAATGTCTAATAATTACAGGGCAGAAGTTTCCGGTGCGAACTGAATTTCCCAAACGGAGAGGACATTTTATTATTTTTGTTATGTTTGAAAGGATAAACAAATCATTAGTGTGAGAAATGTTATTGATTATCATTTTTCAAAATAAAATAAACAAGTTTTAAATGAATTTGTGTTTTCTTTCAATTTTAGCGCTGCGAGGAGCGGCTCAAGCTCTTAGCGCAGAGGGCGGGACAAAGGCGCGCCATTGTCGCGATGAAAGTGTTAATGAATCACAGAGTACTTACAGTCAGGAAAACAATTTGAAAGAACTTTAGGATTACTGTGTATCATATTGAAATAAAGGAGAAAATGTTCTCTTCCATTTTGCTTTTTTGTTAAATGCTTGAAAATTTTAGTAAAGATTCGACATTTCAGTTATTATAATTTTTTTGGTGTTAAAACAATGCATATAAACAAATATATTTACTTTGGTTAGAGTTAGTTATACTGCACTGTAAAAAAATAATAATAATAATAAAAAATAAATAAATAAATAAATAAATAAATAAATAAATAAAAATCTACAAATTTACTAAAATTTTTCTAGAAAACAGGGATTCCGTGTACTTTTCATGTAACGGCAACTCCAGAAATGCATTTAACAAATGCACTTTTGCAATGCAAATCAAAAAATCTGAACTGTTACTAACAAGGAGAGGGCCAACCTTGTTAATCACAGATTTTGATTATTTTAATGTATGTTGTAGGGTAGTAACCCCTTAGTGTCAGGTTCAACGGATTTTATCCAACGCTCCCTAGTTCTTGAGAAACCGGGGTGTCTAATAATAGTAGACAACTTAAATACTTACATTGCAACCACAATGATACGTTAGTCGTAGCTCAGTTGGTACGGCGTTCGCTGGCTGATCTGCGGGCCCGGGTTCGATACCCAAACGCGCTACATTTGTTTTTCTCATTTTTTGTTTTATAAGTATACTTATAATTATAATTTAATAATTTCAATTACAAATTTTAATATAATACGTTTAATTATAAAGTTAACAAACTTAAATTTATCATTTTTTATTTTTAAACTATTATTTCTCATCCTTTAAAGAGCTTTAAAAAGAAATTGGATCTATTATTTAATGATAAAAATTCCAAAATCGTGACAAAATCTGTTGTGGTGCCATCTAGTTATGATAAAATAAAAGAATATTCAAATAAAATAAAAATAAAAGCAGAAAAAATATAAAGGTGAAAGCAAAATAATTGAAAGCGCAAGCATACGTATTACAAATTTAAAAATCTTTTATAAGCAAAAAATTGCTTGTAATTTAATTCTGATACTAATTTTTAATATAATTACGCTTGTTACTTTAAAAACAGAATAATAGTATTATCGCATTGACTTCCTTTGTTAAAGCAATGCCTAAATGATGTTTCTTTAAAATCACGAAATGACACAATTGCTCAACATCATTGCATCGATAAAGAATATATGAAATACACTTTAAAAGTGATTTTTAAAAAATTAACAGTTTTATTATTTTTATACAACTATTTAGTTAAAAGTAAAAAATTAAATAAGTTAAAATTATAATTGATATACAATATTATAAATTTTAATTGACAATGAAATTATTAATTATACTTATAAGTATATTTATAAAACAAAAAATGAGAAAAACAAATGTAGCGGATTCAGGTATCGAACCCGGGCCTGCGGATCAGCCGGCAAACGCCATACCAACTGAGCTACGACCAACCTGTCACTGCGGTTGCAAAGTAAGTTTTAAGTTGTGTACTATTTTTAGACACCCCCCCCCCCCGGTTTCCAAAGAACTAAGGACCGTTGGATAAAATCCGTTGAACCTGACACTAAGGGGTCCCTACCCTACAACATATATTAAAATAATCAAAATCTGTGATTAACAAGGTTGGCCCTCTCCTTGTAAGATTTTCTTTTGGTAACTGGGATTCCTAGAACTTTTTTTGTAACTGGAACCCGGGTTACAGATAAAATTTTAGTAAGATTATTGTTATTTTTGTAAATTCTTTTGTAAAGCAACAGCAATCTGTAGCTTTACAAAAACTACTTTTGTAGATTTACATCTTTTTTTTTTATCTACAGTGTATAGATATAAATTTAGTAAGCATACAGATTTCTGTAACGTTACATTTGTAGAATTACAGATTTTTTTTTACGGTGTGCAATAACTGGAATAACAGTTTATTCCATTTAACGTTGAATTACTCTTGTTGGATAAATTATGATTTATGTATTTCTTTTACTTTTAAACTGATTTTTTTTTTTTATTCTCATACATGCCTTACATTTATCTTTTTTTTTATCTGTCTTTCTATAAGTATACTGCATACATACTCAAATATTTTTTCTTGACAGTCCTAACTTTGGAAATTAATCAATTTACGCCATTGTACAAATGTAATATATTCACCAAGCTTTTAATAAGTTTTCATTCAATATTTACAATCCTTTTATATCAAATAAATTTTTTCAGGTTTATTAGGGATTTTTTTTAGTTTTTATTAAAAAAGATTAAGGAGATATTAGAAAATTTTAGGATATTAGAAAAGATAAGGAGAGTTATAAAACTAATTGATTCTATTATTTTGCACGTGTTAATTAAAGATTGACATTGATATGTCGTGAATAGATTTTAGTTCATTTTTAATTAGGTTATAGTGCTAGTTAAAATTAAGGAGATATTAGAAAATTTTAGGATATTAGAAAAGATAAGGAGAGTTATAAAACTAATTGATTCTATTATTTTGCACGTGTTAATTAAAGATTGACATTGATATGTCGTGAATAGATTTTAGTTCATTTTTAATTAGGTTATAGTGCTAGTTAAAAATATTCAAATATGACCAAAACTAGGGAAAATCACTCGAATATCATTTCATAACGATTAACTATCAAATTCCGGATCTTTATTGAATATCCGAAAACTTTTCCTAAACTTGTGAGAAAAAATTTGGAAGGCAAAACGACTCGATATGCCATGTCAAACACGTTAATATCAATTAATAATTTAGAAAGTATATACATTGAAAATCCAGAAAATCCAACAAGTATTACAACACATATAAAGATTTTAAAAGAAAAAAAAAAGAAGCTTAATCAGATAACCAACATTCCTACAGCCCTTATCGGAGGGACGTTGGATTTCCTGAAAAGACAAACCACATTTATTTAAAAATTACTTCAAACACTCCGCTAATAAAACAAATCCTCAATATTCAATGAATTTTTAAGTCTTTAAATAATTTGTGTAGATTTATATGAATTTTGAAAAGTTAAAGTCATTATTTCATATAGTTTATAGAACAACAACAAAAAATATTGCTGTTTTGTTCCTCACATTTTATCATTTCTAAAAAATTAATGAATTCTTCTCAGATATGAAAGAATCGATGAAAAGTTTAGAGTTATTTTAAAATAGCCCAATATTAAGTCTTATTAGATATATCACACATTTGAAAAGTTTATAGCATCACTATTAAATTATTTTTTTTTATCTCTGTCATCTTTATTTTACTTTTCTTTTCTGAATTAAAATAGAATGTGTATAATGCAAATGAAATACCTTACAAAAAGGAGTGATATCTCATGAAAAACAACTTGTTGTAAACGATCCCAACAAGGATGAAAAATCACATAGGAACATAGGGTCGGAAATCACTTATTGAGTCACAAATGCAGGATATTTCATCTTAACGCAGCCTGGGATGACGGTCATAACTTTCGAAAACTGAAGTATATTATAATAAAACGTTTAACAGACATTCTCACCTTTGTTGTAAATGTGATAACACCAAACAAAAGTGGTAGAAGTTTGTAATATCAGTATGCACCGGACGGCCCGTATTTTGTATTGTGATGTGATGATCAATTCATACGGTATCATCGATTGAATGAGCAACGTGTTTTTCCAGAACTTTTCGTAATGTTATCACATTTCACACAAAACAAGGTCCTTATCGTTGCACTTTCATTGCAATGTTATAATTTTTCTCGAAATTATGACCGTCGACCCGAGTTCAATTAGGATGAAACACCTTGTATTTGTGACCCAATAAGTGGTCTGTGATCCTATGTTCCTATGTGATTTTTTATCTTTGTTGTATGCCTGATTTGCCATGTTAGTATGTTAAAGTTTTTTTTTAATCACCCTGTATATACTTCTTATTTACACATGTATCTAGTTAAATATGAATAAGTAGCAAAGTAAAAATATAAAAATTTAGTATTCATCTTGAAAATCACATCTAATTTTTGTTTACTGCATTTCTTGTTTTTTCTCAAACAATTCCGTTATGATGCAGTAATTTGTCGTGGGAAGCGAACTCAATTATGAAAAATTTACAGATTTTTTCACGCCTGATAGAAAAAGCTAATAAGTGAATTAATTAAAAAGACAGAATTTTTTATTCGATTCTTTTTTAAGAATATAAAAATGGGGAAATATAATAAATTATTTAAACTATAGTTTTAAGATTTCTATATTGATTTAGCAGCGTATAATTCCGAATATAATTAAAAAAATTAACTGAAAAAAATACTTAAAAAATATATTACTAACTTCGTTTCTTATTTATAATTTATTTTCTACATTTTAGTCTTTGAAATGTTTCATTGTTGCAGTTTTCAGCTATTTGGTCTATTTTGCTGAGTACTTATTTCTGAATTAGTCAATCCATTATTTTTTTCCAATTGCCGAATTGTCATTGTAAACATATCTTTGTAGTATTTTTTATAGTTCTAGCATATTAGGAACTTTATTAAAATCAATTACAAAATCCCATCTTTACATACAATAAATAGAAAAATAGATATAGTAACAATATATATATATATATATATATATATATATATATATAAACTATTTTATAAGCATTTAATGTAGATCATGAAAATCACGTCTAATCTTTTGACTGCAATTCATATTTTTTCCCAAAAATTTCCTTTTTAATAAATTAAGGGTTCCGGGTCTAAAGATTCTCAAAAAATGCATTTTTTTATTAGCTTATTTAGCTTTATTAGCTCTCTTTAAGCGGTGTCATAAGCTTTTCCACATTTTGACAAAATAGTGAATTCAAAGCTTTAAAGTGTGCGGAATTTTTATTTCACAGCAAGAAGACTAATTGTGGCAGTTTTTCCTAGCCACCCCACGCAACACAGACAAACTTTCTTCTATAAATAGTATACATATTTTAACCTTTAAATAGCAGACAAATTCCGTGGTACAAATCATTCCGCTATTTAGAAATTTATTACCTTGTTAATTTAAATAAATTAAAATAGTGCCTTGATTAATAAAAAAGAAATAATATTGAAAAAGAAATATGTATGATATTTTTTAAGAGTTAATAAAATAATAACAAATGGACAAAATTAACTGTTAAAGAAATATGACAATAATCATTATTTAAAATAATGGATTAATTAATTGAAATATTTAATTAAAGCAATTAAAATATTTAATTAAACCTAAAAATGTTAAAAGTTATTCCAATAAATGAAAATAATTAAAAGTTTATAATAATTATCTGATGTACTAAGCAAAATAAATCGACAATTATTAATATAAAACTACCTTTTAAAAATCGAATTAAAATCGAATCCCATGAAATCTAATTCACATTTTTTGACAAAAAAAACCTGATTGTTATATTCCAGAATCACTCATGAGATGGCGCCAGCACTGTGACTTCCTAAATACTTCCCAGGTACTACCCCAGGACTGGCTTCCCAGGTCTGACGTTTCAGACGTTGCCCCGTAGGACATCACTGGGAGCTCACTTCTGGGGACTAAATAAAATATGTATAATGCAAATGAAATACCTTACAAAAAAGAGTGATATCTCATTAAAAACAACTCGTTGTAAATGATCCTGCTAAGATTGAAATCTAAATCGACAGTCATAAAAAGAAGTGATATCACATAAAAAGAAGCGACATAGAAGCGTATAATTCGAGTGCCGTGTAAAAATCTATCACTACTCATAATGTTTCCAAAGGACGCGCTGTGAGATACAATATGTGAAAATTGCTTGGTGGCCTGCAGGCATATATATCGCTCACCCGCAAGGAAAGTGAAGCATGTCGACAAAAGTGAATTTCACAGGAGAGGCAAAAGGAGATTTGCATCTTTTTACTGTAACATGAAATTATAGCATTTAACTCTGCATGTAGTACTAAAAACGTGCACAAAAGCCTAAAACCCTTAACAATAAAGACGTAGATGACAATTGGAAAAATTAAGTAATTTTACATCCCCGCACAATCCACCCACTTCTGTAGTCATGAATGGACAATGGACATATAACGTAATAAAGTGGTTTTCTGGATAACTACACTTATGAAACTTTTAATGTAGCAAGGCAAACTTATGACAGAGCTATTTTTGGAATAAAATGCAAAATGAATTTTTGTGAGATGTGTCACTTTTCTTGGGGTTGAGCGATATAATATATACAGTACCTATATCAATTTCGAAAATTATAGAAAGTCAAAAAAAATAAATTTTAAATTCTCATTATATCACTTTTTATAAATATTTACAGGAGGGAGATCCGTAATAAATCAGAAAGATTTGCAAGACACGCAGGAAATGGTATGTAATTGTGGTAATCATCTTTGATTACAATTATACTTTTCAATATTTTACACGTAACTTTTAATTAAATAAATACGTTTAATAATACACTGTTTCAAAATTAAAGGGGAAACTGGTAAAATGTGTCCTGTTTATTAGTAAATTATATCTTAAAAGTAAAATGTCGTGTTTCCAACATAAGGGATATTATATAATACTACTGAAACAAAAGCCATACTAGAAAAGATTTTTTCCCAGTCATGTGCAATTCCGTTTACGCAGGCTTTACTCTAATATGCCTTAGTTTAGTTAATGTCTATTATTTGGGGCATTGTTATTAATATGCATATGATCATTATTTTTTATTATTATTTTACAAACTCAAAATGTTTACATGTTTACTTAGAAAATCCTCCTCGTAAAAGTAGTGTTTCTCGTTCAAATAATGGTAAATAAAATCAACAAAATCAATCCATCAGGACAATAATTAAGAATGGGCATGCAAACACCAAAAGCTTCGACTTGTCACAAAAGTTTCAGAATTTTCAAAATTGTTAAATATATAGTTATATGTAAGTGCATGAAAAACAAACTTTATAAAAGCTTGCAGGTCGCCAAGCAAATTTCACATACTGTAACTCACTCCGAGTCCTTTGGAAGCAGTGATAGATTTTTACACAGCACTCGGAGTATGCTTCTATATCGCTCCGTTTTATGTGATATCACTTCTTTTTGACTGTCGTTTTAGATTTGTTGCTTGACACGATAATTTACAATGAGTTGTTTTTAATGAGATTATATTTCTGTAGTTACAATCTTCGTTGCAGCATTAATACCAAGAATTAATAAATATGACTGCAGTTAAATATTTTTTCAAAATAAATAAATAAACAGTAAGCACATATAGATATAAATTTGTAGCTGTGCAAATATTCCTGCAATAAAAAAATTCAAGTAAACGCTTGTTATAAATTAACTCTTTGTATTTATATTTCAATCCCTTGAATTCAAAATAAATCAACGTTTTTATCCAAATATTATTTTTTGTTTAAATTTATTTGTAGTCTTTTCATCATACATTATCCAAAGTAGTAAAATGCATCTAATTATTCTTACCCCGAAATTGAAATGATCTGGATACCATTTTGGGCACAGTTTTTTGTACGTAGCACAAAACTCCTTCCATGTAGTATTCTGAAATGTACATGCTCCTGGATACATTTCACAAAATTTCTGGCGAAAAAGCCTGGAAGACAAAAATTCAGTTTAAAATACATTTGTAAAATCAAGCAATTATCTTTAAAATGTAGGACACAATGGTAAAAGCTTTTCATATATTTCTTTTTTGTCTTAATAAATATTGCCTTGATGTATCGTAACAATACAAATTTTGTTATTTTCCAAGTAATTATATAAACAAACAAATAGTTTTGGACCCGGTAGTAAAATAGCTCTTCTTGAAGCACCGGTTTTGTAGGAATTAATATACGAAAGAATTTTTGCATGCACTTAATAATTGCACAATTTTTCAATAATATTTTCTCAAAATTAGAAAACATGTTTTGGAAAATGTATTTTTCATCCATTCTTAATTTGTGATAAAAACAGTTAATCATTAACAAAATGGCTGGTTAGTAATCTGTGAAAATTATTGCAAAATTAAATAATTTATTACAGATATTGCGTAAATAAAGATTATTTGAGCTAAATGCTATTTGGTACCATATGCTACGAAAATATATGTCGCTACTCTTTAATATAAGTCTTTTTAAATATGTATTATCTCATAGTTACTCATCTGTTTCTGTTACATATCCTGACAGCAGGGGAACTAAATGAATCAGGATACTACTCACTGACATATAGCAATGTTGGATAAACTAGATAAAATTCTACATATTGGCGAAAATAAACATTATTTGGGTTAAACACTATTTGGTAATAAATAGAAACTTGTGTGGAAATCTAGATCGGTAAAAACCAACGTTTCAACACACAATATATAAATTAAGCACTGTGAAAATATCCAGACATATACGTTAGCTGCAACCAATGAAATCAAAGCGTAAGTAAAGCGTCGTGACACAACAAATCCACCAAGAAAGTTGAGATGTAAGGTACACTCAAAAAATCATGAATGAAGGAGTTTCTAAATTTATGAATACGATCAGTCCTCTTGATTTAGACTTTTCTGAAGCTGTCCATAATCATAAATTTAGAAACTTCTTGGTTAATAATTTTTCTATTGTACCTTACATCTCAACTTTCTGGGTGCATTTGTAGTGTGAAGATGCTTCACTCCCGCTTTGATTTCATTGGTTGCAGAAAGCGTATACGCCGGACTATTTTCATAGTGCTTAATTTATACATTGTGAGTTCAAACGTTGGTTTTTTAGCGATTTACTATTTGGTACCATATGCAACGAAACCATATAGCGCTACTATTTTATATAAGCCTTTATATAAGCTGTAAGTCGTATCAGCTATTTACTGACCTAGAATCAAAACACTGTACTGAAACTAGTGTCGTGAATAAATTTTCACCTTGTTATTAATAAAAACGTTAAAACATGCATATAAATACTTATTCCAGTCAGCCATCTTTCCCCTTTGAAAATGAACGTAGATGTTTTCGAAAGATCTTAGTGTTATATTAACTAATATCTTTATATATTTTTAGCTCCTTTTAAATAATTATATGCATGTTTTAACGCTTTTATTAGTTACTCACCTGTTTCTGTTACATATCGTGATAGCTGGGGCACTAAATGAAACAGGATATTCCTCACTAACATCTAGCAATGTTGGATAAACTAGATACATTTCGAGAAAGGTCCATGTGTGATAGACGAACCCAGCTGAACAAACGAAAAATACAAACAGTTTAATTGCATTTCGAAGAGATTTCTTTGATTTGGCAATTTTAGCGAAACCTGAAAATGGAATACGAAAAAAATTACTTTTTAAGTATCAAATTTGACATATATAAATATATGTACCGTATATTTCCGTGTATAAGCCGAGTATACGACTTTTCAGTGAAAACTTGTGGAAAATTGGAAACCTGTATATAAGCCGATGTTAAAAAATGGTGATGAAAAGTTCAGAAAACGAAAACATAGCCCTTTTTTTCTACATAATAGTAAAAAATACGATCTCCGAAATTATTGAACTCTCCTATTCTATTTTGGCGCGCTGCCAAATCTGTTAATTAGCCTGAGCAAAAAGTTCTGGGAAAATTTTAATCTACTAGTTACCAGAATTTTTATCGTATATAGGAGTACTAGTGGTATATCTATAGGAGGTCAGGAATTTCGGCACCAAAATGCCTATTGAGCACTATAATTTCGTGTGTTGATCTGGCATTATTGGAGAAAAGCTCTAACGATTCTGAGAGCCGTCGCGTCGATGAGATTAATGAGGGTGAAGTTACTGGTACCACGACAAACGTCGTACTTCCAGCAAATCCGGAATCTGACATAAAGTCGTGGACTATGATGGTCTCTGCGTTGAAGAATAGTTCTTGTTGCGTTTGTTGTTCATTTGCACATAACAACGCAACTTTCACAAGTATCCCAGAACTTTTTGCTCAACCTAGTAATTGCCCCTCGCCCCTCATTCTGTTATGACTAGCTCGTTCATAGAAACCAAAAATACAATATTTGGCTTGAATTACCACAAGAAATTATCATTTGAGCTTTCAAAAAATTTGGCATCAGTAATGCAATAGATGGAACTGGGGAAGCTGCCATTTTAGGTAGCTTTCATTACAAAAAGCTACCTATTGCAGCCGTTCGGAGGAAAGCGATTTCAAAAAATTTTGGTATATTTTCATCGATCATGACCCCCAGACCCCGAAACCACCCTCCGTTCAAAAGTTGATGTATATATATATATATATATATATATATCTGACATTTGTCATACTGTAACTCTCGAATTTATGAACCGATTAGGATGTAATTCGGTATGTACATAGTACATACCAATGTCTCGACCGAGTTCGTTGGCCAGCTTCATCCGCCATTTTGTTTCAGAATGGCGGCCATTTAAAATTTTCTTTAAAATTTGAAATTTGGTACCAAAGAATTGAAGATGGAAAAATATTTTTTTCTTATGTATTTGACCTTTATACAAAGATTCCGGAGCAGTTTTTGTTTCGTCTATATCTTAAAAAATGGCTGAGTTATAGCATTTTGAATTTCTAGCGTGGCTGACATTTTGAAACGTCCTGAATTTTGTCACGCGATAAAAGGCGTATTTATGAACCGATTTGGATGTAACTTCGTTTGTACATAGTGCATATCAATGTCTCGACCGAGTTTGTTGGCCAGCTTCATCCGCCATCTTGTTTAAAAATGGCAGCCATTTAAATGTTTAAGTAAAATTTAAATTTGAAATGTGGTACCAAAAAATTGAAAATTGAAAAAATATTATTTTTTCATGTATTTGACCTTGATACAAAGATTCGGGAGCAGTTTTTGTTTCGTCTATATCTTAAAAAATGGCTGAGTTATAGCATTTTGAATTTCTAGCGTGGCTGACATTTTGAAACGTCCTGATATTTGTCACGTGATAACTGGCGTATTTATGAACCGATTTGTATGTACCGTGGTGTGTGCGTAGTACATACCAATGTCTCGACCGAGTTCGTTGGCCAGCTTCATCCGCCATCTTTTTTTGAAAATGGCGGCCATTTTAAAAAAATTTAAAAAATTAAAATTTAAAATGAGATACCAAAAAATTAGAAAATGAAAAAGATTTTTTTTGTATGTGTTTGACCTTAATACAAAGATTCCGGAACAGTTTTTGTTTCGTCTATATCTAAAAAAATGGCTGAGTTATAGCATTTTGAATTTCCATTGTGGCTGACATTTTAAAACGACCTGATTTTTGTCACGCGATAACAAGCGTATTTATGAACCGATTTGGATGTTACTTGGTCTGTACATAGTACATACCAATGTCTCGACCGAGTTCGTTGGCCAGCTTCATTCGCCATCTTGTTTCAAAAGGGTTGCCATTTAAAAAAAATTAAATTTAAAATTTAAAATGAGGTATTAAAAAATTGGAAAATGAAAAAGATTTTTTTTATGTGTTTGTCCTTGATACAAAGATTCCGGAGCAGATTTTGTTTCTGAAAATTTGTTCTTTTGTTTATATCTTAAAAAATGGTTGCATTATAGCACTTTGAATTTCTGGTATGGTTAACATTTTGAAACGATCTTGTATTTGTCACGCGATAACACACGTATTCGCCTATTTCCATGTAAGAAGGCATGTAGATAGTATACATCAACATCTCAGCCAAATATAAGTTACTTTAAATAAAAGCAGCTTCGATAAAGCTGACTAATTTCGCGAAATTCTCATTCATAATGATTTACTATTGATAAAAATTAGTATTGAATCTTCTGTATTCGGTTTCCAATAATTGAGCTTCGTGTGTTTGAATAATATAAGTTGGCTTTTTTAAAATAAGGAATTTGAAAGCTACCTCTTCCTCCCGGCACTGGCCGGAAGGACTTTTTGAAGAAGATGACGATTGTGTGATGATAATGAATTGGACACTGTCGATATTCATACTGATGTACCAACGAAAAAAAGCGATTTTAAACAGATGCTTGAGAATTATGATAATGATTTTGATAGTGAATGATGATTGGTGACTTTTTCATTATAAAAGAATGGAGTTTTAAAGTATTTATAGAAATGTGAAAGTACATTTATGTTTTTTTATGTTTACCATCTTTTCTTTTTCATTTTTAGAAAATGAATTTTTGAAATTTTCTTACACTCTTGTATACTCGTATCGTCCAACTTACTTTGGAGTCAAAAAAAAAAATGCCCAAACATTCTCGGCTTTTACACTGAAATATACGGTATTTACTTTTACTGCGTCGAGTGCTGCTTTAGATATATGAAATTAGATGCAAATTTTTGTATGGAGTCTGAATTAAAAGTTGTGAAATGTGATATGTTTATATATTGCCCAATATGATTATACCATTTCATTATACATATTACATTCATTCAATTTCACAAAATAATAATAATAATAATAATAATGTATTATTTGTTAGATTTTTTTTCATATGATCTCAAACGGTTCGCTAATAGACCGGGAGCCGGCAGCACAGACAATCACTTAATCGAGATCACGGTTGAAATTCTAGGATTAGTTAAATCTTGATTCGCATATTAAAACGCAACCGGTCTGCCAAGTCATAGCTTGGTGGAAAACACAGGAAAACCCGATTTTAGAGGCTTACTCGTAGGGTTAACATTGTATTTTCCTGCACCAAAAGGTATGAAAACATGGAGGACTGGGAGCAGGAAAACACAAAATTAAACCTACGAGTCAGCCGCTAAAATCGGGTTTTCAGGTGTTTTCCACCAAGATATGACTTGGCAGACCGGTTGCGTTTTAATATGCGAATCAAGATTTAGCTATTCCTAGAATTTCATCCGTCAACTCGATGAGGTGATTGTCTGTGCTGTCGGCTGCCGGTCAGTAACTGTTCTAGTGTTTATGTTATCAGAATTATTCAACAAACGATAACGTACAATTATGCGTCAAGCATAGATTATGAAACAATTCCCAGCACATTCAGAATGCTATAATAAAGCTTCGCAGTTTAATAAGTTAAAAAAAAATGATCTCTAAATGACCAATTTGTAGAATGCATAACACATCTGAAAACATAATTTCAGCAATGACCACCAATAGTCGGAACAATATCTGATTTCTTTTGTGATGCCAGTATATGATCTATTCATTTATCATACATTGCATAGTACGTTAAAATTTATTTCAGTTCGGAAACGCCTGTAACAGTTGAAAATGTCCCTTTATTAATTTCGATCATAAAACAGAAATTTACTTTAGATGTTTTGTTCAGCAAAGTATATGATCTGCATGATTCATACACGCTAATTAATAATAAAAATGTTAAACTTAAAAACGCATATCGTAACAGAAAACACACTTCCAATAATTCACTCATAAACAAATTTTAACGAATTTTCTGTTTCTCTATATACATTGGGTGTTTCTTATAGATTTCAAGCTGCTGAAAAAGAATATGTTTCTAAAAATTTTTAATCACCCTCCAATTTTGAGAAATTTCATTTATATGTTTCGGAGTATGTAGGCATCGTATAGGCATTATAATTACTAGAGGATCGTACCCGGGCTTCTCGGGTTAAAGAATATAGGTGAAAACATTTTTTTTAATTGAAAACTAACAATTTTTTTATATGCAATAAATTTAGATTGACCACTTACATTAAAAAAGCATTTTTCATATGGAAAATACGAATTACACAATCAAATACATTTTTGAAATTTATCAAAAGCGATATTTTCTTATTAGCCGCATGCTAAGAGTTATTTGCCAAGATTTTACTACTTATGGCATCCTTTTACATTCTGATAATTTCAGAGATTATACATGTCTAGTAAATTTGTGTTTTATTTATGTTATTTTACTTATTTATTCATAGGGAAATTGTTTTAATGATAATTAGCCGTAAGAAAATGATGAACTCTTTATTTTGTTTTAAGCGCAAACGGATTAATCGTTCGTAATCGAGCTCCGCGCGATATAGATAAATTAAAAAATATTTCATGCTTTAAAATTGTTTTTAAAACCACGAGTTGGAACCCGTCGAAATTCGACGAACTAAAATGTTAGAAAGGAACTGCCCGATGGAATTTATAATAAACCTACAAAAATAATAACAATAAAAAAATCATCTAACATTGGTTGTCTCACTTTTAAAACAAATAATATTTTAACCTAAAATTACCAAAATATTATTTCCACAAACTTCAACTGCTTAAATTATTGAAAAATTAAACTCTATTAGAATACGTAATCAAGATGAGTAATTAAGATGAATTTAACGATTGAGGCGTTTATGTTTGTTTTGGGGATGAAAAATCAGTAAAAAGGATTTCATTTCGCTTTTTCACATCATAAAATTTCCTCCCATGAAATGTAAATTGTACGTTATTTTCACATTCCCATAATTTACATACGTACCACTCAAATTCACAATTTGAAAGTATTTTAACGCGTGATAGATTATTAATGAATGTATTTCCAAACTTAAAGTCACGTTTTCCGATACAACTTTTCATGTGAACATTCGCACAAATTTTAATGTAATCTCAATACCTGCGAAAAAAAAAAAATTCAGAAATTTGCCTTTAGTTGTCATAGTATTGGCCATTTAGTATAGGTCAAATATTTAGTTTTATCATAATAAATGATCGTTTTGTTTAAAATATGACATAAATTTTACTCACTGAATCATTTTGCCTAGCGTCTCAAACTCAGTATCAGCGTAATGTAAAAATATTGAAATGTAACTGATTTACGAAGAAGAATGCGTGTTTTTTTTTTAATGTATGCCATCATTTTCTGTTCAAATATGATAAAAAAGCTACTTTTATTTGTAATGTGAAAATGGCATCAATACGGATATAATCAATAAAAATAATAAACCATGACTATTTTCCCTTTACTTTCAATATAAATGGAGTACTTCAGTTGCCACGATTAAAAAATTTGTATTAAAAACTACGAAAAAATTAATATATCAAAAATAAATTGACATACAGCTTTCAAACAAATTGCATTTAAAAGAGCATTTTTTTCCTTATACGACGGTGTTAAAATTTAAAATGTGCGATGTTTAGAAGTTTAAAAATTTGCCGTAGATATAATTTCAAAGCCAAAATTTTATTTCAAATTTCAAAGTGTTGCCATTCGCAAAATGACGTATGCGTTACGCACAGATATGTTTGTACTTTATAATATAGATATTACATTATTCTCTTACATGCGTTTGATTCACACAAACATTCTTTATTCTTATTACAACGATAGAAGATACAGCAAGAGAATAGAGACAGATGTCCCCATAATAAATTTTATGTTAGCGACCTTGAACAGACAGCGCCAGCCGCCCCCACAGTATTTGGCTTTAACGCAAATCCGTGACAGTTGAAACTTATCTTTCGGGGCGAGTGCACTGCTATTTCTTTGTTCTGTAAGACTTTTTACTTAAATTTTGATTATAATTATCCTATTTTCCTCTAAAATATGTGAAAAATGTCTAGAGGATGCGTTAATGAATTCGATTCTTTTTTGCTATATGTGTGGGGAGCTAACTTTGAAAAAGCATCGATGCGCTTTCACGCCGCTAATTAAGACTGCCTATCACATATACTTTGGATGTAAAGTAGGCGAACAAGATTTGAAATGGGCACCTCATTTTTGTTGTACACCATATGCTACAAACCTCCGGGCGTGGATGAAAGGTACGAGAAAGAGTATGCCCTTTCCTATACCCATGATACGGCGCGAGCCGAAGGATCATATAGCTGACTGCTACTTTTGTATTCCCAAAATTAAAGGATTCTATGCAAGAAGTAAACATAAAATTAAGTACCCGAACTTAGATTCAGCAATGCGACCAGTATTACATAATGAATATTTACCAATACCGAAACCTCCAGAGAATTTTACATACGACGATGCAGCAGTAGAAATAGAAATTGATGAATCTGAAACTTCCTCTACATCTGATATAAACTATTCTCCTGGCATAAATGAAGAACCACTCCAAATTACTCAAGAATAATTAAATTATCTTGTGTGAGACTTCAATTTATACACGAAAAACTCAGAATTACTTGGATCAAGATTGCAAGGTTGGAATCTCCTGAAAAACGATACAAAGATATCTATTTATAGAGATCGGCATAAGAAATATTCGACATTTTTTTTTCAAGAAAACGTGATTTATGCTATTGTAATGATATAAGTGGTTTAATGTCTGCTTTAAATTGTCAATATAATTCGGAACAATGGCGATTGTTCATCGATGGTTCGAAAACCAGCTTGAAGGCTGTGCTTCTTCATAATGGAAATGCCCTGCCGTCTGTTCCAATAGCATATTCTTGCATAATGAAAGAGTCTTATAAAATATGAAGATACTGCTTCATGAAATTGATTACTCACATCATGATTGGAATATATGTGCGGATTTTAAAGTAACGCCATTCTTATTGGTATGCAACAAGGTTATACAAAATATTGCTGTTTCCTATGCGAGTGGGATAGCAGAGCAAAGCATGAGCATTATATCAAAAAGAAGTAGCCAGAGCGCAAGCAATATATTGCAGGTGAAAAAAATATACAAAACGTTCCTCTAATCGACAAAAATAAAGTTATTCTTCCACCTTTACACATAAAGTTGGATTGAAGAAGAATTTCGTTAAAGCTATGAATAAAGAAGGTCGTGGATTTCAATATTTGCAAGAATAATTTCCATCGCTAAGCTATGCAAAAATTAAGGAGGGTATTTTTGTTGGCCCACAAATTAGACACCTTATGAAGGACAAAAATATTGATGATACATTAAGTGATTTAGAAAAAGCAGCATGGATCGATTTTAAAAATGCTGTGACACATTTCTTAGGAAATCATCGAAGTCCTAACTATGAAACATTAATTAAAGACATGTTAAAAAGTTACAAAGATTTAGGATGTTCAGTGTCGTTGAAAATTCACTTTTTAGCATCTCATCTAAATTTTTTCCCCGAAAATATGGGAGCTGTGAGCGACGAGCATGGAGAGCGCTTCAAGCAGGATATTTCTGCAATGGAAACTCGATATTAAGGCAGGTGCACCCCTAATATGCTCGGAGGTTACTGTTGGAACCTTATTAGGGAAGCTAGTGATTGTGCCTATAAGAGAGCAGTCACAGATAAGACATTTACCACTACATAAAGTATGAAACTTCTTATTAATATCATTTCTTTTTGCAAAAACTCTTCTACATTTTTTGAAACTTTATAAACAATGCATATTTTCAGTGTTTTAAATATTAATTTTAAGCTTTATAAGTGTTTATTTAAAAGTTTGTCATTACTAAAATACCAAATGATAAATTTCATAAGGTATATGAGTTGAATAAATACAGTGGAACCCGGTTAAGACGCTCACGGTTAATACGCGATCCCGCTTTATACGCGGATTATTTTCGATCCCTTGAACGTTGCCCATAAGACTAATGCAAAAATGTCACGTTTAAGACGCGAATGGCTATTACGCGATCCCGCTTAATACGCGATAGATTTTCGGATCTTTGTGTCAAAAAAGCACGTTTAAGACGCGAATTCATTGGTGAAAATGCGAATTCCTTCTCTCTTCTCCATTGTTTCCAATTTAATGGATTTTTTAATCAGATAAAAAACACCGTTTCTGTATACTAATATTTACGTTACTTAATAACAGATTAATTAAAGCGAACATTACTCATCGAATATTGAATAATAAAAAAATAAAATCTATTATATTAGCAACACTGCAATTCTTCTTTGATCCCGTGTCCTAACATTCGTTGTCTCTCGCTTCATGTAGTTTTTTTTTATTGTAGTAGAGGGGAATACATAGACGAATTCAGGATGCCTCAAATACGTCATAAAATTATTACGATTAAAGATGATTATACCTGTTGTTAGTGAGTTTTTAATTGTACGTTACATCACTACTATGTTTTATAAAGCATGTTATAGAAATAAAAGAAAAAGAAAGAAAGAAAGAAAAGAAAAAGAAACTCGCAAAGATTAAACGAATACGGCTGCGGCTGTATATTTATTTTATGTCTTTTATGTTTTCGTTACTTTTTGCCATGCTAACAATATTTTTTACACAAAAATTAATAAGGATAGTTTTTTTTTACATTAAAACGAAAGCTAGATTGTACAGGTACTTATTATCACAAGTAATAAATATGATTTTAACAACTGGATTGTGCTTCAAAAATTTAATATTTTTATTCTTTCTGGTTAAAAAAAGTTAGCCTAGCAGATAAATTATTTTGGTTGTTTTTGGTTGTAACGTATTAACGACCATAAAGCCATGTTTGAATCCATATTTATTTTCAGTTATTATTCCAGTCGGTCCTATAAAATGATACACTGAGTAAAGTTAAATAAAATTAAATCTAAATCTAAATTATACCTATAAGACACAATTTTCGAACATAAGCATAAAAATGAAAGCGCTAAAGTTAATTTAGACAATTTTATGCGTAAATAAGCCTACTTCCTGCTACATATTGCAAATCACGTTTAATACACGATCCCGCTTAATACGCGACTTTAGTCCACTCCCTTGAAACGCGTCTTAACCGGGTTCGACTGTACTACAAAATTCAGATTTTCAAGATTTTGAATTTTTTAAAAATCTGTGGGTGATGGAAACTTTTTAATGGCATATTCTTTCACAGCACCACCTAAAATATAAAAGTCACCACATACTTAGTTAGAAACAGAAACCTTGTTTATCAGTGATTGTTCGTAGATAGATCCGAATTATTTTGTGTGTCTTTGTATACGAACGATGCACGACATATTCCGTAGTAAGTATCTTGCACTGCCCGTAAATGACGTATAACGATTTCAATATGTTTGAAATAGTGTAACATGAATAAAATACACCGCAAACGATTACCACCCCCCCCCCCCCCACAGACCGTAATATAACAGAATTCTTTTGAGTGTCCCTGTAAATGAACGATGAATGTTATGCACACCATATTCTATAGTAAGCATCTGGTAATTCATTTCAGAGATATATATAAATTTCAATGTGTTTGAAATTGTGAAACATCATTAAAAAACACCGCAAATGATTTTTCCCATAAGCCATAATACAACGGAATTCTTTTGAATGTCCCTGTAAAGGAACTGTAAATGCTACACACTTCATTTTCAAAAATCGAATATGCCATAGCAAGTCTCAATAGCATATATTAATTTCACGACAATCCGACTATATTTACGCGAGTTAGTGCACGGACAGACAGACTGTCAGACGAACCAAATTCATAAATACGTGATAAACAAGTACAACTATTAGAAAAACACTTTAAGTCTAATAATTATTTTCCGTAGAACTATTGACCTTATGTACCGTCCCAACATTGATCAATATTGCATAAATGGTGTTACAAAATATTTCGCACTTTCATTGTATTTTTGATATAAAGCCAATAAATATTCCAACTCCAATGTCTGTCAACGTTTCTGTAAGAAGGCCTATTAATCTATAATTTATAAAATGACGTGTTTGTGTGTATTCATGCGTGTGTTGTAATTTATTTGATGTTAAATTTTAAATAAGTACAAGAATATAGGTTTGGAAACTTTATATTACACCAGTTTTTGGCACAGTTTTCATCCTGTTTATTTTTCTTCTCTACAAATTAAGCTATTTTTTTCACTTTTTAAATGTTTTTTTTAGATTATGTATGCAAACTGATGTTAATACCTGTTATGAAAAGTTTTTTGAGTAGCCGATTGCAGAAATTCCCTTTTTTATTGTCTTCATGTGGTTCCTGTTTCTTAAAGAGTTTCAAACACCTAAAAAATAAAGGAAACAAAATAGTGATATAAAATATTTTCTTATTAATTACCTCAAAAAGAACGTCTGGTATATGATAAAATTACTTTTTATCATGGAAAAAAACATTTTCTTTTTTATCCCTTTTGCGATTGATTATTTACTATTTCCATACGTTGAAAAAACATTGTCACTCTAAATTATATGATCCTATAAGATTATATATTATTTCTTCTGATGCAGACACTCCTTTTTTTTTTTTTGCACATGCTCAAAATGATTAAGAGAAGTTGGAAGTTAAATTCGTGAAAGAAGTCGGTTTTTTTATTATTATTTTTATTTTGAATTATTTTTACCCTCCCACTCGAATAGCATATTATTTTTGTTTCTACCACAACAAGAATTTGAAAACTTTTAAATAATTCAGCTTTTTATAGGAACAACTACTTATTATTTTATGCAAACTTGCCAAAATATGTCACACATATACCTGATAAATCTGAAATGAACTTTTGTTGCAGTCATTTGTATAAATTTTTCTTTAGAAAAATGCAAGTCTTTTTGTTATTTATAAGTGGGTTTTATTCCACTTTTTTTTTAATTGTCTTTTAAAATTGTTTTTAATAAAATAAACTTTTCAAAAAAATATTTAAAAAGAAAACATTTTTAATTTATTTTTTTAAATAACTAAAGAATGTCTGTTTATAAAATTGACTTCACTTTATTAGGAATTATTCATATAATATATATAAGCAATTTCAAGTGAATATCTTTGGTGGTTTCGGAGTTTAACATGGCAGGTGGGGCATTCTCACAATCTTTTGACTTCCATGTCCCTGAATAATAATTTTTATTTTAATACACTTTTTTGTTTTTTTTTTTTTATTTCATATACTGTAGAACATCCCATTGCATGATTGCACAACAATATTAACGAGATAAATAAGTTTTGGACGATGTTGGGGGTCCAAACACCTGGAAAACTCCTATACCGTCCCGTGTCCCTGATGCTGTTTTTTAAGTTTGGAGCTGTCTGCATAAAATTGTTTCAATAAAAATAATTCGATGTAATTTTTTTCTAAAACTGGAACTATTGTTTTATATAAATATGTAGCTAAAAATTAACTTGCACACATTTTTAGAGTTGCTATTATTTTTTAAACTCTGTCCCTGGGTTTTAGATTCCTTACCATCCATCTTGTAAAATTATACAGAAATTCATTTCAGATGCAGCCACAGAATTTTTTTCAATTTTTTTCTCATGCAGAAGTATGCTAGAGAAATAATGACAAAAATTCTTTGGAAGGAAATTTACTGTAGAATTTAAATCATCATTTAAATAAAAATTTCAAGCATCGTGGCTTTATTGGTAGTCTCACCGTCCCCAAGGTTTATTCCTGCACTATTCAAGGTAAATTTAAAAAAAATAATAATTTAATCCAATGTTAACAACTTTTTCTAAAAATCAATAAACATTGTGGCTCTCACTTAGTCTTAACATGATTTTCCTAAAAATAGGTGGTAATTTTCCTTACCGTCCCTTTTTTTACCATTCCATCCCTTTTTTCCAATACCATCCCCATTTTTTACCTTACCGTCCCTTCTTTAACACCCCTTTAAGACTATATTATACAAAAATTCTGTATTAAAAGTACTACATTGTTATTATTTCTTATTTGAATGTCCTGTTGGTACTATGCAAATTCATTATAAGTAAAAATTTAGAAGAAAATAAAAAGTTTTAGGGGTAAAATGGTAAGGAAAATTAAACTCGGAAGTTTAACATAAACCTCAGTTAAATAAAAAAAATTCGCTGCTGACCATTTTTTCTTTATTTTGAATCATTAAGGCATTCGTCTATCAGATTAAAATGTTATTTTAGCAAGTTTAATTTTGTCAGATTTTTTCCCCCAAAAGTCAAAAGATTGTGACAATGCCGCAGGTATTGGAATTTCCATCTGTCCGTAATAAGGCATTTCGAACTTCTTGTGAACAAGTTTTTGACATAGAGAATTCCCATTTCGTAAAAGCACGTTATCTGATAAAAAAAAAAGTGCAGTTAATTAAAAATTAATTGAAAAACATATGAGGAAATAAAATCTCACAATTTTACTAAGCGCAGTTGGGAGGCAAAAAGAAAACAAATATAGATTTATGGGTCTTCAGGAAGCACATTGGACGGTGCAGCAAGAGTATTCGCATACGATGAGATCTGCTAACAAGGTTAATAGTACATGTAAAATCAGGGCTGCCACAGGCACCTATTCGCCCCCGATATGCTATTTCTTTCGGCCAGCTATTAAAGTGGCGTCTCAAAAAATAAAATTCCGTTATATAAGGCAGCTGTGAAACAAAACAGATGTATCATTGTACGGGATAATCCACACTGCAATTTTTAAATTTCTAAGTATCGCAAATTTTCAATTTTTACACGGTCGTATGGGGGGAAAAACTACTTTTAATGCAATTTGTTTGAAAACAGAATCTCAATTTATTTTTGAGATATTAATTTTTTTGTAGTTTTTAACGAATTTTTCTTTTTAATGTTGGAAACTGAAGTACTCCATTTCTGTAGAAATTAAAGGAAAATAGTAAATTATTTTATCTTTTTTTTTTTTTTTTTTTTTTGCCATTTTCGCATAACAACTGAAACGAAAAAATTAATTAAAATAGTGCTATGTTGAAAAACATAAATTTATGATTATAATGCAATTTGTTTGAAAACTGCATCTCAATTTATTTTTGAGATATTAATTTTTTTGTAGTTAACATTTTTTTTTTTTTATGTTGGAAACTGAAGTACTCCGTTTCTGTAGAAATTAAAGGAAAATAGTAAATTATTTTATCTTTTTTTTTGTCATTTTCCCATAACAACTGAAAAAAAAATTAATTAAAATAGTGCTATGTTGAAAAAACATAAATTTATGATTTCTGAGAAAACATGCAGCTATTATAAACTATAATTTTAAGAATCCATATTAATCTTACAAACATATGAATTATTAGATAATTTTTTTGTCCAGTTTCTTAATTGACGACATCTGTTTTTTGCGGGATTTATTATTTTGCGATTGTGACGTCCTATGCATACCTTTCTGTAGATGTTGTTTAAGACTGGATCGTAAATATGTAATTTTTCAGAGGATGCGAATGACGTCATTTTATATAAAATATAAGCGTCTGTTTTATGTCTTCAAACTGAGTTATGCTTTCACTCTCTATATTTATATACATATTTTCTTCTTTTCACAGGGGGCGACACTAAATTTTGAAAAATCAGAATTCCTGTTTTCTAGTTTTTATATTCTGTTCGCATCACTACTTTTTAAAAATACATTTTGCAGTATGTTTCTCTTGCAAATTTTGTCAAAGCGTAAGTAAAACATTTCGATTTTAAAATGTGGTGCGAATTAGAATAAAACAATTGTTCCCCGTGGCAGCCCTGTAAAATGGACTAAAAATTGAGTAAAATACAACAGCTGAAGGCTATTCAGGAAAATTTGAAAAATACTTCGGTTTGGCACTAGAAATAAATATCCAATAAGTCCACCCGAAATATTGTTTTTACTGATTTTTGAAGTGGGTCGCAAAAGGGGGGAATTTTGAATCAGAGAAATGGAAAATCAAAATTTATTTTAAGTAGATCAAGTGGGGTGTCGTTTGTTATATATTTTTTAATTCTGAATCGAATGGCACCATGCGCAAGTCGATACGATAATTTTTTTTTCAAAAGTTAAGCAAGATTTTATGAATACAAAGAGGACAAATATCTATTTATATAAAATCCAAGTCTCTGTGTGTCTCTCACAATTCCGGTTGGACCGCCTCATTGATTGCGGCCATGTTAGGCTTCCTATGGAGATATCGGTATCAGCTTCAAATATGAGCAATTGTTGAAAAGTAGTAATAGCAGGGTTGCCACAATAGCGCCAAATTCTGACCAGCTTGGCAAAATATATCCAAATTTTACAAATACCGCCAAATTTGGCGACAAAAATAAGTCTCCATACATGAAGCCAACTTGGTGATAGCAGGCTAATTTGGCGAAATTCCCATTGAAACTCACTAACCGTTCATAATCGAGCTCACCGCAATTTAATTTAAACTCCGCGCATTTAAGGGTTTTTTCAAAATCGATGGGTGAGAATTTAAAGTGTAATATACGAAAATGTGCATCTTTGCATCTTCATCCCGATGCTACTAATAAAATAACCGTCACTATACGGCGCTTTTCTATCTGAGCTCCTAACTGTGCTCCTAACTGTAAGTCTTGTAATCGTTTAAAAAAAAAAAAAAAAAAAAAAAAAAAAAAAAAAAAAAAAATTGACGGATTTACACGTTTCACACAGTGGAGATGCCGAAAAACATATTTTTAGAAAAAAAAAATTGTCCGTCCGTCTGTATGTGTGTGTGTCTGTAAACACTCTATCTCCCAAACAAATTCAGATAGAGACTTGAAATTCTGTGTGTACTTAGGGAGTAATAATGGGAAGAAGCTATTGAATATCAGTAACCTCGATTAACCGGACTATTTTTTTCGTACTCTTAAAATATTCGTTCTGATAAAAGGTATAAAATTTTTTTCGAAATTGTTTATTTGAATCAGTGAATATAAAAGACAATAAAAAACATAAATTTTGCATCGTGAATGAACTCGATCGGATAATTAGTTGCCGAGATATTTGTAATTCTATTTTTCACACTCTTAGATTTTTCATGACCCTGTATTTCATTCAAATATCAATTCAAAGATATATTTTAATTGGAAATGACACGCTTAATCCGACGCTGTAAACTGTTAGTTAATAGGATTATAACTTTTCGAGTTATAAGGATGTTTCTTTTACGCAATTCGGTACTACTCGATTATCCCGCCGACCAAAAACTATCACCAAACTATAAGATTAAATGCCAATAATGACTTATCGTAAATGTCAAGCATTTAATGCCTCTCCATACCTATAAGGGATTTTTCCATAGGTGGGACCCTGTTTTGTAGCCAAATACCGCCAAATTTGTCGCCAACTGGGCGGTATATCGCCAAAGTTGGCGTTCAAAATGAGTCGCCAAATTCCCACAGACTTCCATTGTAAACCTATCGGGAATACTTGCTTACAGAAAATCAATAAATTGAGATATTTTAATGCAACATAAAGTAATATTAGCTTAAGGGGTTATATTAATTATATTTAAGGGAGTCCAAATAAATTAAATTATGAATAAAAGTAACATGGTACAATGCTTAGCAAATATCACATGTTTTATTTTCATATTTTGCATTATCTATATCCATGATGGGTAAGTATTGCGGTGGCCCCCAACGACTAGTTTTTAATGTGATTTACATAGCTGGATACAAAAATTAAATTATCGGTAATTTTCTAGTACAGGAGCCTTGTAGAAATAGATAAATCTGCCTTGGCGATATAGAGAAAACTGCCTTGACGAAATAGAAAAATGTCCCTTGGCGAAGAAGGAAATTCGGCAACACATTTACACATTTTAAAGTGTGCTATTTTCATCTATCACAGCGAAACAAGCGAGAAAAACTAATATTCTCGCATATATGGTGTATATATCTTTATATGTCATTTTTCGTCATTTTTGACGGGCATCTTTTTAGTAATTTATAAAGGTAAAATAGGTTTTTTACAGAAACAACTGATAGCCATTTTTGAAAATGTATGAAGAACTTCCTTTTTGTGTTAGAAATGAAAATCCGATGAGGCCCAAATAATAAAGTTGTTTCACCGCGTTTTTGTTGTTGTTGTGGTTGTTTAGTGGGTGTGTCAAATTGGAGCGTTTTAACTTGAGGGCGAGAATTAAACTTCGTAATGAATTATTGTATCAACTTGGGGATTGTATCATTCGATTCAGAATTTAAAAGTACATAACAAATGATAACCCACTAAAATAAAAAAGCCCATATAAAAAAGATTAATTTTCCCAGTCCATGGGTTAAAAATGCCCCCAAAATATGGTAAAACAACATTATTTTTGGGACTCATCGGATCTTCATTTCTAGCGACAAAACGAAATTCTTGACAAATTTTGGTAAATGGCCATTAGTTGTTTAAAGAAAACCTTATTTTACCTGTACTATAAAGCGGGAAAGTGAAGAGCAGAATTCCCTATTGCAACATAAATGCGATTCAAACTTTTAATGCTCTAAAAAAACAAATGTGTTGGTATGTTTATTTTCTTTTGATTGTAAGACATGGTGCAAGTAATTTTCATCATACTTATCTCTATGAAAACCTGCTGCTTACAAGTCGTCTATGTGTTACATATTTTGTTACCTAGCCTTGTCTCTGTCTATGCTCATTAAATGTCTTGGCCAATAATTTATGATGTTCTACAGAGTACTGAGATTCTTTTCCTACATATTAAATCCTGTATCTGTCCCCTTTTTAACACTAGAAAGCCCGGAAGCAGTTACTTTTACTGCTTCCAAATGAATATATCTCGGTCGAACCAGAATTTTTTTTTTTTTTTTTTTTTTTTTTTTTTTTATAAAACCAGTTTAAAAGATTCAAAGAAAAAAAAAACTAGTTAAATGGATACGTCATTAATTTAAAATAAAAATTCTAGTGAGAAATATTTTTCTAAAATATGAGTAAAATTCTCGGTCTTTCTAGTGTTAACGATATACCGGGAGAGCAAAAAGTCCGTATAAACTTTAAAAAATCATAAAACCCAAAAAATAACCGAAATGAAAATCTGTTTGCAGAATTAGCATCTATAGGTCACGAGAATTTTTTTTAAGACAGAAATAAAAAATAACTCAAAAAACAGCCGACAGATGGCGCTGGTTCGTGCGATTTTGGTGGAAATAAGCAAATGAAACTGTTTTAAGAATTTGCGCTACTAATTCAGAACTAGTTCACCATTGTGAGCCGTGTACTTGATCAAGGATGCTGAGTATGAAGGATAAAGCTTTATTGGTGAAGTTATTTTACGTGGACAATTTCTGGATTAGGAGCGCAAGTTCTTATAATCGTTTCATTTGCATATTTCCACCAAAATCGCACGAACCAGCGCCATCTGTTGGCTGTTTTTTGAGTTATTTTTTATTTCTGTCTTAAAAACATTCCCGTGACTTACAGATACTAATCCTGCAAACAGTTTTTCATTTCGGTTATTTTTTCGGTTTTTATGAATTTTTAAAGTTTATACGGACTTTTTGCTCACCCGGTATAACCTTTGTCTGTAAAAGCTTGACAATTTTAAGCATTTCCGTTGTTTAGGGACTGTGTATATATAACATTATCAATTTTTAGGCAAATTTGGACATCCTCCCCCCTTAAGATATCATATATTATCGTTTTTCGACCCCCCACCCCCACCCCCAATTGATATCGTTATCAATGGCTAAACATTCTTTTTATTTTTACATTTTTTTCTTTATTTTCCTTTTAAAACGTTTGAAATTATACACATCTGTTATTCGCATATTTTACTGATTTAAATGAATAGAAGTCAATAAAATTTTACAATTATACATGGAATAACTTTATAGCAAATAATACTTTAATGAAATACTATGTGAAAATATAACTTTTTATTAAACAATTCATTCAACAATAATATTTTCTTCTTGAACTTGCCCCTTGACGGGGGTAAGCAGAACTTCTTATCAACAATACAGGCGATCAACATACCTCCCATTTACATACTAGTAAACATAAGAAGTATCACCTCGAACGTGAATTCTCTAACAACGCAATATATCCACATATCGACGAAGAATAGGAATATCGATCTTTGAGATAATCCATATTTTGGAATAAATGATTTTATACCTATTTAATGATTTTAATAAAACCTCTATTTTATTATAAAATTCGGTAACGGAAGAAACAAAGTTTATTGACCATTTTGATGAAAAAAAAAAGTTAGCAAAAAATTTTAATTTTGTGTTTATCAAACATGATAACGATATCAAAAGTCAAACTCCCCTTCATGCTAGAGATTTCTTACGGTATCAAGGTCCAGATACCCCCCCCCCCCTAAAGTGATAACGTTATACAGGGTGCCCGGTCTCAACGGTGTCCAATGTCTAATTCCTAAACCGTTAGTCATAGACATATAGTTCCAATTACAAAAATGTTTTAAATCAGGTAAAGAAATATTTTAAAAGCGATTTGGGTCAACAAAAACATTTTTTAAAAAATTACGAAATTTAAATTTTTATACGGTCCCCCGGTCCTATAAGTTATATTTAGTAAAATTTTCCTTTTACACTGACAAGTAATAAAAAAAAAAGTCATGTTGTTCTACGATTAAAATTAACCAAGTAATACGTATTTAAAGTTGGAGCATATTTTTTGCTGCAAATTGGGGGTCATTCACAAATTTAGTCGAAATATAATTTCGTCGGATATATTAAAAAATGGTTGAGAGTAAAATTAACATTGCAATATAAATTTGAAATATTTAATCATTCTGAGATATTAATGCAAAACATACAATTTGTAATACACATTTAAGAAGGAAAAAAAAACAGAATTTTTGTTAAATAAAATGATGCAAAATTAACAGCCTCAATTCTTTACAAAATGATACATATTTTTAAATATTATTAGATTACATTAGCCTGCAAAAGTTGGGTTATTTCATGTTTTTTAACTTTTGATAATTGATTCTTATGTATTCTGTACCGCTGAATCCGGAACTGACCTTCATTTTTAGCCATCACATCAAGATTTTTCGCAAATTGTAAATTTCAAAGTTAAAATTTAATCTCCTCCCCCGTCTCCTCACACCACCCAGCTGTAAGAATCCAAATATAAGCAAAAATATCGAATACATTATTGAATAAAATAAAATAAAAAAAGTTTTACATATGTTTTATAGTATGAGATTTTCGCTATATTTTAACTTACACATTTGCCAAAAAATTCTAACGTGATGGTTAAAAATGAAAGTCATTTTCCGATTTAGTGCTAAAAAGTATGTAAAAATCAATTATCAAAAGTTAAAAAATACAACCATCTCCTCTACTTTATAGTTTCCAATTTTTGTTATTCTTTAAATTCGACAATTTATGATTTGCGAAATATCCTGACATGATGGTTAAAAATTAAGGTAATTTTCGGATTCAGTTCTAAAAAATACATAAAAGTTAAAGAACCCAACAATCTCCGTCTTGTATTATCTAATCTAAAAATTTTAGGTAGCTTTCATTACTAAAAGCTACCTATTGCAGCTGTTCGGAGGAAAGCGATTTCAAAAAATTTTGGTATATTTTCATCGATCATGACCCCCAGACCCCGAAACCACCCTCCATTCAAAATTGATATATATATATATATATATATGACCTATGTCACACTGTAACTCTCGTAATTATGAACCGATTTCGATGTAATTCGGTATGTACATAGTACATACAAATGTCTCGACCGAGTTCATTGGCCAGCTTCATCCGCAGTTTTGTTTCAAAATGGCGGCTATTTAAAATTTAAAAAAAAATTAAAATTTGAAATGTGGTATTAAAAAAATTAAAAATGGAAAAATATTATTTTCTTATGTATTTGAACTTTATACAAAGATTCCGGAGCAGTTTTTGTTTTGTCTATATCTTAAAATATGGCTGAGTTATAGCATTTTGAATTTCTAGCGTGGCTGATATTTTGAAACGTCCTGAATTTTGTCACGCGATACAAGGCGTATTTAAGGACCGATTTCGATGTAATTCGGTGCGTACATAGTGCATACCAATGTCTCGATCACGTATTCGCCTATTTCGATGTAAGAAGGCATGTGGATAGTATACATCAATACCTCGACAAAGTTCGCTGGCCAGATTCATCAGCCATCTTGTTTCAAAATGGCGGCCATTAAATTAAGAAAAATATATATATTTAGCAGAAAAAGCAGTTTCAATTTCTATTGTGGGTGACATTTTGAAAAATCTGATTTTTTGCATGCGACAGCACTCGTATATATCAACCGATTCCGATGTGAGTGAGCATGTGCACAGCAATTACTAAGGTCTCGACCAAGTTCACTGGTTAGCCTCATCCACCATGTTGTCTTAAAATGGCAGGCACTTTAAGAAATCGCCGAATTTGGCAGCCAAATATAAGTTACTTTAAATAAAAGCAGCTCGGATAAAGCTGACTAATTTCGCGAAATTCTCATTCATAATGATTTAGTATTGGTAAAAATTAGTATTGAATCTCCTATATTCGGTTTCCACTAAATTGACCTTCGTGTGTTTGAATAATATAAGTTGGCTTTTTTAAAATAAGGAATATGAAAGCGACCTCATCCTCCCGGCACTGGCCGGAAGGACTTTTTCATAAACTTCTTGGCGGTAATCTATCCGAAATTTTTTGTGTTATCCTATAAAATAAGTATAAATGGTAACCACCGAAAATCATAATAATATTAGATTGTTATCGGATTTGCACCAGTATGTAAAATGTAATCTCGTTCGGATATTTGAAAGTGGGTTAAAGTTCGAATACAAATTTTGAACTGGAAAAACATGCACAAGATCGTTGAAGTAACATAAACACTTATAAAAATAACATAATTTTATTAAAAGAAATCATAAAAGAAACAGTCTCAAATCCTGACAAAATAAAACATATGTTATTTCAGCCAATCTGAAACTTAATAAATGTTAACTTAATCATAAGACTTGTACGACTTTTTTTTCAAAGCGCAAATACACATGAAATGCGTATTTGCGTATTTGCGTACTTTAAGCACTTGAATATGACCCCTCAAAGCCAAGCCGAACTCATTTGTTTTCAGAGCAGAAAAGTGGCATAAGTCATGCATTTTTAAAGTTTCAAAACTCGCACAATTTTAGTGTTATATGAATGGGACTTATTTTGTCCTACTTGTCAGTGTAATAGGAAAATTTTACTAAATATAACTTATAGGACCGGAGGACCGTATAAAAATTTAAATTTCGTAATTCTTTAAGAAATGTTTTTATTGACCCAAATCGCTTTTAAAATATTTCTTTATCTGATTTATAGCATTTTTCTATTTGGAACTACATGCCTATGACTAGCGGTTTAGGAATTAACCATTCGACACCGTTGAGACCGGACACCCTGTATAGGTAAAGACCATTAGATTCTCACACTGTTTGAATACTCTATTTAGTTTTCTCAGACTGCCTTTTCTAAAACTTTGATTTATTTTTCATACATTCTGTTTATCATACAATGTACAATAATTTAAGATATCCAGTAAAAGCGTTCCAACTTCTCAAATGTTTTATCTAAATCAATATATTTTAAAATACAAAGTAATTTACAAGCAATGAATACATCTTTAAGGGGTCTTGAGGACTCTTAAAAATGGAAAAAAGAAAAAAAAGACCGTTTTCAACATTTAATATCTTAAAATGAATATGATTTTAAAACACAATTTTTATTGGGATGGAAGGTAAAAGTGTGCTCTTTCATTTCATGTATTTAAAAAATTGAATGACGCAGAATTAGTATGTATAAGCGGCTCCAAACTGTCAGACATTAGTCGAGCAAAAAATTTGTATAACAGCTTACGCGCAAGATTACAAAATAAATTTTGCGACTACAATGAAATTTTTGTGCCTAATTATACTTTAAATTATGATACTTACCCTGAACGTAAGAAATTTGTATTTAAAACATTTTTATATTTTTAATACAAAGTTGTATTTAGCTTTGAAAATTTCGTGAAAAAATGTTCATAAGTTTTTGAGATATCCTGCGCGTTGTGCCCCAAAATGTCGTTTGGAGAAAAATGATTTCAAAGTTTCGAAATCGCCGCTTCAGCTATTGTGCGGGTATAATTCTAAAAGCCATAACTTTGTTTATAATGGGAATTTGAAGGATACAATTATGTCAATAGGTTCAGAAAAGATAAAAGTTTAACATCTAAAATATATTAAAATTTCGAAAATTTTGAAGCTTTAAGAGTCCTGAGACCCCTTAAATGATATTTTTTTTTACCCATTAAAGACTGAGGTTGCGTATTCGCAACGTTATGTTTCTCACTTTTCGTGTTTTCACGTTTTCCATGTTTCTCACTCAAGTAAAATTTGCTTTATTAAATTAAGGCATTTCAGTGATTAATAAAGTAAATGTTAAGTGCGTAACAAAAAGTGGTGCAACCTAAATACAATTTCTGTAAAACATGCTGGTTCTTATAATGGTTTAATAATCGTACTTCTCTTTTACTGGCGCGATATTAATTTTTAGTTAAATGCATTTAATGGACTTTGCATGACGGAAAATAATTCCGATCCTATTTCAAAAGGCAACGTCTGAGTCGCTATGATACAAAATAAAATCTGTAAATAATTTAATTACTTTCAAATTTTTTTGTTAATTGTAATAAATACTCCTGATTAAATTCTTGAAATTTTAGCCTTCGTGTGAATGTTTGATGGTACAAAGCTTTTCCTGTATCTAAATTTCAAATTTTACTTTTTTCATCAAAAAAGTGTATCAAAAAGGGAAGGGGGGTTCGTGAAATTTTGACAGTTTGTGACAAGGGGGTGGGAGGGGGTAAGAAGAAATGTGACATCACACATTTTGGTTAAAATAAAAGCATTAAAAATCAGCAGATTAAATTATGAAGTTATTTTGAAATTAATGTACAGTGTACTCTCGATTATCCGTGCGCGGATTATCCGGATTGCGGATTATCCGTGCTCATTCTAGACTCACACACATACATAAAATAAATAAATAAATAAATAAAGACAAACATTTTCACGCTTATCATGCATGTAAAACCTATGTTGATGTGAATTAGATTTTTTTCGGTTTAGCTGATAGTATTCTGAAGTACTTAGAGGTAAAATCGAACGTTCTGGAAACCATTTGATGGATAGGGTTAACCCAGGGCTCGCAGCGTTCCTAAAATTTTCGCACTTTGCTACCACTAAATTAAAACGATAATCTTTGTTGTATAATTCTATTATAAATTTTAAAAGAATATACGACGAAGAATTCTTATTTAAAATACTGGTAGAAAAGTGCGAAAATTTTAGGAACGGTGCGAGCCCTGGTTAACCCCTTGAACGGGCAAGCAAAAATGTCTCTAAACATTCAATTCTCACCGGAATAATCGTAAAAAATTATTTTTAAGTAAGGAAAAGCAATATTTCAACGATTTTCCTCCAAAGTTAAAAATATAAAATTTACTTAAAATTTTCTGGTGAGAATCTTGTTTAAATTAGGTGGGATATATTTTATCCCACCGCCCCTCAAGGGATTAAAAAGGATGAAAGGGGATGTGAGCCTGGCTTCCTGTATTTGACAGATGAAGACATCGTTTCTAACTGTGTTGCTAAGTCTAATAGTGATGGTAGTACTGATGCAGAAGATGTATTAAATGAGGGAAATACAATTTCTCATTCTACTGCTCTACAATCTGTAGAAACTTTGTTAAACTATATGGGAGAAAGGGGATTTGATTACTGTGATATTACTACGGTTCGTAAAGTATGTGTTGATCATATACGACAAGAGATGAACAAACAGCAAAAGCAAAGATGCATTACAGATTTCCTTAAGTAGTAAATATTAAAAGGAAAATTCCTAGTTTCATGTTACACAGCATGCAAATGTAAGTAATTTTTATATGTTTGTACTGATGTTGATTTTTTCTTTAATAAAAAGGAGTTTTCGGATTATCCGTGTTTTTCGATTGTCCGTGCGACCTCTCCCGGTGATTAACCCGGATAATCGGCAGTGCACTGTATTTTGTATTTATAAAGTAGATTTAAAGCCAAATATATTAAATCCCATTTCAAATTCCAAAATATGACTGTTTTCAACTGCTCTTTCGTATTACTATTTTATTAATATTGTATATTAATTATGATTTTGTTATAAACCTTAATCTTATTTCATACAAAATAAGTACATGATTCATTTTTATTGTTATGCTCACAAATGTCGTTAAAACACATAGTTTTAAAGTTTAAAAATAAAGTTTGAAATATGTTCTATAATGTAGTGCTTTGTTTCTAAACTGCAAGTATATGTTTATGTAATATAGCGTGACATGTGACAATGGGGGGGGGAGGGGTATGGCGAATCTGTGACACTTTGTGACAAAGGGGGGTAGGGGGTCAAAAATATTGAAAAAAAGTGTGACATCATTTATGGACCGCCCATATCGAGCATTTCAGAAGTAGTATCATTTATTGTTACGGGAGATTTATGTCAGTTTTTCGCCCTCTCATGTGGGATCAAACTCACTACCTGTAGTTTAGGAATCGAGCGCGTTTCATGTCTTGTGCCTTGGACCGTGCGAAGATGCGATTTTAAATGCGGTTAATGTATGGTCGGTTTCCTTTTGCTATATGTTGATATTTATATAAGGCAGAAGGTAAATTTAATAATGCTGTTAATGGGTTTCTGACTCATTGGAGCAAATTTTATTTTCGCGTAAAGAATATAAGTCTCAGTGTAGGCGCTATTGCGATAAAATAGTTTTGAACAGTATGTGTTTTCATTATTTTACGTGTTTTATTAGTAATCTTTGCTCGTCGAAAGATTTTTATGTTTCTACTCTGAGCTATCGTCACAGCACTGGTAGTTTTGTCTGGTTCCTGTACCATGGGTTCTTTTCCCCATAAAATAAACAAGTTGGAAATTGCTCGTCAAACGTGGCAAATGAGGTTCATTCGTACTATAACTAGTTTTATAAGTATTTTTTGCATCCCATATTGTACTGAATGTATAATTTTTTGCACTTCATAAAGTGCATAGTCTGTAGCATCATTAAAATGCACTTGCAATAACTTTTTGCCCATTCCCCGTAATGTAACGGGACACTTTTGACTGTCCCTGTAATTAAACTATACATCCGATTTTTCTAAAATTGGAAACGGCACGACAAAATTTTGAAACAATTATATATTTAAAATTTCAGACCATTCGGAAGGCTGTAACATCATTAAAATGCACTTGCAATAATTTTTCCCATTGGCCGGAATGTAAAGAAAAACTTTTGACTGTCCCTGTAATTAAACTATACATCCGATTTTCATAAAATTTGAAATGTCTCGACAAAATTTTGCAACAATCATATATTTAAAATTTCAGACCATTCGGTTGGGTAGTTTTTGCTCTGTTATATGCGGACAGACAGACAGACAGACGGACGGACTGAACGACGACTATAGGTGCTACGTATTTATATAACTACGAACGCACCTAAAAATGGCGCAGCAACCCATCTTTGCTGAAATTTTGTTAAATGACCCTCAGTAATGAAATATAATTTTTTCCTGAGATCTCTGAGACTTTATAATGCAATCCTAAATATAAAAGTAGATAAACTTAGGTTGATTTATAATATCCGCCTTAAGAATACATCTCATTTGAATGCACTTAACAAATTAATGCGTTTCTGACCAGTAAAAAACCAAATGCTAGTAAAAATGTGCAACTATTTTTTTAAAAGTTAATACTTAATACATTTTACGTAACTAGTAGTTAAAATATAAATTAAAAGCTCAATATATAACAGGATAAGAGATTCACTTGTTACTAGATAACGTAACAGAATTATTATTTAATACAATCTATAGTCTTATTGTAATTGTTGTATATTACTTTCTTCTATCCTTACAAGAAGAAAGTATTGGATTCATGAAAATTTTCGACTTCCAGTTTTCGACGGATTTACACGTTTCAGGGGCCAGGGATTCCAAAAAACATGTTTTTACAAAATGTCTGTCTGTGAGTCCGTGAGTCAATCTGTCTGTCCGTCTATCTGACTATGTGTGACACAAATATTGTGGGCGCTCTATCTCAAGAACTAATGAACGAAATTTAATAAAAACTTATATTCAGGTAGTAACTGATATAGATTGGTGCTGATTAGTTTTTGGTGTAAATCGTCCAGCAGATGGCGCTGCTATGCTGCATTTTGCAGGATAACCGCAATAGCTCTATCTCAAGAACTACTGCACAGATTTTTAAAAAACTTCAGATTAAGTTACTCCTTGATATGAGTTGATGCTGTTTATGTTTTGGTGTAAATCGCCCAACAGGTAGCGCTGCTATGCTGCATTTTGCAGGATTTACAATATCTTCGCAGTAGCTCTCAAGAACTAATACACACACTTTCATCAAACTTCGGATTTAGTTAGTCCTTGATATGAATTTGTGCTGACTATGTGTTGGTGTAAATCGACAGTAGGTGGCGCTGCTGTGCTGCATTTAGAACGATTTCCTCAATAGCTCTATCTCAAGAACTAATGCACGAATTTTCATCAAACCTCTCATTCAAGTATACCTTGATTAATATTGCTGCTGATTATGTGGTGGTGCAAATCGATCAACAGGTGGCGCTGCTATGCTGCATTTGTCATGATTTGGCAAAAGCTCTATCTTAAGAACTAATGCATGAATTTCCCCCAAATTTCATATTCAGTTAGACGTTGACGTAAGTTGATGATGATTAATTTTTGGTGTAAATCACACTATAAGTGGCGCTGCTATGCTGCATTTTGCAGGATTTACAATATCTTCGCAGTAGCTCTCAAGAACTAATACACACATTTTCATCAAACTTCGGATTTAGTTAGTCCTTGATATGAATTTATGCTGACTACGTGTTGGTGTAAATCGACAGTAGGTGGCGCTGCTGTGCTGCATTTAGAACGATTTCCTCAATAGCTCTATCTCAAGAACTAATGCACGAATTTTCATCAAACCTCTGATTCAAGTATAAAAAACTAAAACTCTGTGGCTATTGCTGGACAGATAATTACACTTGCTTATTTCTTATTTAATTTACACCCAAAATTGTTAATTGGTCCAAATCATCCAAGCAACCTCATAGTAAATCGGTATATAATTTTATATACCTTAGATAAATTCAAATAACATAAGTGATCGTAATTACGTAATTATAGTAGAAGAGCAACGCGAATAATTAATAAAATTAAATTATAATCCGCGTAAAACTGTAATTATTAAATTTAATTAATTACGAATAAAATTAAGAGTTTGCGGTGTGAATTATTTAGACGAACTCTTCCACTTATGAATTAAACTAAAATTTAAGCTGTAAAAATAAGTTGACACACATTAAACATTTATCAATTAAATAATTACAGAATTTTTTTAAAACTTGATTAAATATTTTATTTACATTGAACACAACTATATACAGAAACACATAATATTAATTCAAAAAAAGGAAAGCAACACTTTTGTTTGCTGTTCATTATTACATGTATATTTAATCTTTAAAAAAAAATGTTTTCATTTACTCTTATTATTATATTTTTTTTCTTTTTGCAAAAAAAGAATAATTCTCTTTCATTTTTAAAATACCTTAATCATATTTAATTATTGGTTTTGTTGGATTGCTCAGATTGCTCTCTACCATAAAATATCATAAAAGGATATTTATAATTTCTCATATAATTTAAAGTGGTAAAGTAAAAGATTAATGGAATACCTTGAATCATATACGGGATGGTGGCCTTTATTCATCAAATTCAGAGCTGTCGCGATGCTAAGGATCATCTCCAAACATCCTCCGGATTTATCTTCTTATCAGATCGGCGAACTCGGGATGGCGGGATGCATAGCTACGGACCGCAGTAGAACAATCCATTTTATTTCAGCACCAGGAAGACATCATCAATTAGGCTTGCTTAGGCTCACTCCGATATGTCCATCTCGCCTGGGCATTACTAGGGCTCTCTGGATTCATTGCATGGGCATTCAGGTTAGCTCCTGCGTCTTCCACATCTTTTTTCAGACTCTCTTTTTCAAACCGTTTTCTTCTGGCATACCACTCTTGGCAGTGGATGGAACTATTTGTCTAGTCCTCCCTTATTGGATGTGAGAAGATTTTGCATTATCCTTAGATAGACCTATTAGCTCACAGTCTGCAAATGGCCCCTTACATATACTTTAATATTAGTATATGCCTTAAAGTTTGAGTGGTCTGAAAAGTCTTAAATTTATTCCAACACTTTTATTAAGGCCATAAATTTATTCCAACATTTTTATTATTTTACGGTTTCTAATTATACACCACTTTCCACTGGCTTGTCATAAAACGACACCATGGCGTCTGGCTATTGTTGTTATCTGAGATCCGAACTATATTCAACATTATACATTCATTTTACAATACAACAATTTTTTAAAAATATGTATTTAATATTTAAAATCAACTTAATAATTTTTGTATGAACTTACACTCCTATTTTACTCGAAAATCATATTATTATAATTTTACACTCATAATTATGTTTTATAAAAAAAGAATTTGTACAAACAGAAATAACAAATTACGCAACTGTATTTTGACTTAACCAACATTGGTGCGGGAACATATTATTGTTATATGTTGCCCAGCATCTCTCTGGTTAGTCATAAAAAAAATAAAACTGATTGCTGGTTTTATTTTTTTGTAAAGCATAAAAGAATGTACGTGCCCATATGACTGTGTATCTACACAGTTTTGAGCCAAGTCTGTAATGTTCAATTATCAATGGTTCTGGTATATTTTTAAGAAGTTCTTCTATTTTTCATAACAGAAAGTTCAACACATGATGGCATAATTGTCTGTTGACATTCACATTTATAGAAGACATCTGTACTGAAAATCTGACATCTTCCTCGAAGCCTTTTTTCTTTACCTCACACATGTTTAATAATTTTGTAACTTTACAGTTTAAGTGCCCAAAAATACTTTCAAAGCTATAATTTTGTATGAAATTAATATGCCGAAATAAACCTAAATACAGGAAAAATAATGGCATACACATTTGACATATCATTTCATCACATATAATCTTATGACACAGTGTTTCATTTAAAACACATTTTATACTGAATAAAAGTAAATACAATGCTTGTAGTATGACATGTTATATTTTCACATAATTAATCTGATGTATTCAAAGCATACTCAGCAAAATATTGTATACAAACTGGTTACCTTATTTTATTTATTTATTTGTTACTTCTAACTTGTATGATACATCAAAATATACAAGCTATTTCATCTCCTTTAATATATCATTACGTAATGCCTGGAAAACAGGGTAGCAAAAAAAAGAAGGAAAAGAGAAGAAAACCAGTTTTTGACCTTCCCCCATCCTCCTACAACGAGGGGTCGGTCAAGCTACTAGTCACTCTTTGCTGACGTGATTTTGGCTGTGACAAAAATTTACGACTTCCAAAAGTATGTATTTAAAACCCTTTCATGCTTGTAATTACCTTATTAATTAGTATAATTTCTTGATATACTTTCTTCTTAACTAACTGTTTTTGCCTGTATGTAATTTTTAACATAATCTATGTATAAACAGTGTATGTATTTGTATCATATCTAATGTAAACCTTCTGCTTTTTTTATTATTTTGCAGGGGAAAATGGCGACTCTAGCATTTGAATTCTCCCGCCTCGTACTGCAACTGAAGCGAGCGTGCATTTATGCTGTCAGGTTCAAATCTAAACAAATTTGCCTTTCAGGATTTAAGAAAAAATGCATATAATTTTCTTTAACTGATTACATTGTATATTTTTAGACCTTTCTAACAAACACAAATTTTGATTCATGATATTGTTTACTATTAAAATGTAAACAACACGGAAATATGACTTCTACAGCCTCTCAAAATGCAAAATATGCATTACGCTGACCTTAAAAATGCACCTACATTTAATACTATTAAATTGTGTTGTCAGAAAATGCAATTGGCGAAGAAGAGAACAATTTTTGTCTTTAATTATTATTTATTTAGCCAACAATTCTCTTTTGAAAGATTGTTAAATTTTCATATTTATTTATTTTTATTGAATGAAATAGAAATTTATTTATTCAAAATTTTATATATCATTAACATTCCGTATGTGAATTCTACTGTCTAAAATTTAATGATATGTATAAAAATAAAAGATAATAAATTATTATTAGTAATCAAACATTAATAATTATTATTTAATTATTAAAAAAAATGTTATTAATACACTTGTATAATTTTAAAAATACAAAAGCAAATTATAATTACTACGTAAAATCGTATGCAGCCATCTATGAGTACCCGGCCGGACCAAAGAACTTCTGCCAGCAGAAAAAATCTTTGTATACTCACAAACAACCATATCCAATTTTTTTTATTAAGTTTTTAAAATAATTACTGTACGTACTATAAAAAAAATTAAGTAAATTAATTTATTAAGCCATACTACATATTTTAATAAAAATAAGGCCAATATATATAAATATATTTATTTATTTATTTTGTTTCCTTGTGTTAAATTGGCCAAATTATATTAAAAAAAAAAATTATGAACTCACACAATCAAGTTTATCAATACTATGTATATTTATATGTGTTAAATTTAGAATTGCATTTAATTCTAAGGGAATGAAAAGAAAAAAAAATGCTTAAATTCTAAAATAACTTAAATTATAAAAATATTTTATTTAAAAAAAAAAAAAAATCTAATTTCTAGCTGATTTCAGCAAGATGTCATTTAATATTTATATTAAATAATTTTTCTAATACATTTAATTAATTATTAAATTCGCATATTTTTATATATACAATAAAAATATAATAGTCTTACATAAAATTTTACACTACAACAATGTTATTAATTAATTTAACTTGGATTTAAGCCTACTTTAATTCTAATTGAATACCGTTAATAAAAGTAAATTAGCTTATCAAGTTAAATATAATATAAACTATGTTTGTCTAATGTTAATTTTGCTGAAAATTCCATAAATTTTAACTGTAAATGCTAATTGCTATACCTTTTGTTATTTATTTTGAAAACAACACAAACTTATATTTTTATTTATATTTTTTTTATTAAATTTAGGAACTATACACTGAGCTAGACACTCCATAAATGTGTAAAACCTAAAAATCAAAAGTTTTACTAAATAAAACTCAAAATGCTGCTTTTTACAATATAATATTACTAATTTTATTGTTTCTGAGCATAACATCTAGTAATTACACCATACTTAATTTTTTCTTCGATTCCTTTTTTAGCCAAGAATCCTGAAGTTAATGACTAAGTGATGCCTACCACTATATTGCCTTTATTATGAATGAGCCTCCAACTATTTTGTTGGTGTTGGTGCATACCCAGCCGTTGGCCAAAATTGCACCCTATACAGAAAGCCTTTGGTGAGAAAATTTTAATTTTACTTCAATTAATTATTTATGTATTTGTTTACTATAATTTTGTGTGCAATCATATTGAAATAACTTGCCTTGTCCATTGTTATACATATATGTTTTTTAAAAACCATTGTGCTACACCAAAATCCTTTTTTATTTTTTTTTTATAACACTTTTGTTCATAAAACTTATCCCTGCTGTCTAAATTCTAGACTTTAGCATATAAGTTGTAATTGAACTACCGGAATAAATCTTAGCACTTTTTGTATATTTTATAATATTTAGGCTTATAACTGACCGCTATCCTAATATCGAGTGCACTAATAATTTATTCCTTGTCAACCATATATTTATATAAGAAAAATAAAAGATATATATATGAGTATGTTATAAAGCTGTTCTAACTACCCTGAACCTATAGCTTACACCCACTCATTTTAAAGAGTAATTCTGAAATTCTGTCATCTAAATTGTAAGGTTATTAGCAAAGGCTACCCTTATAGAAAACAGAAAAAATTATCTTTTTTTTTTTTTTTTTTTTTTTTTTTTTGAAAATTACTCCAACATTATTCACTATTAAATTAATTAAGTTTTAATGTTATTTGGCTTTGTTAAGATTTAATATTTTATAATTCATATTCGAAAAAATATATACCTTTACTCATATACGAAAAAATATAAACTTTTGCCTGGAGAGAAATATTTCACTGCTCCAGTGAAGTTTTGTGAAGCACATTTCATAATTTTATAAGTATGTTTTCGGGTGCGCCCTGCACATTTGCTCAATATTGTAACCCTGAGACAAATTGGCGTACCCATCTTCCTATCCTTTCTTATTATTATTTTGAATTTTAAAAAGGCAAGTTATTAATTTTGTTTCAACCTTTTTTTTTTTTTTTTTTTTTTTTTTTTTTTTTACCTAAAAGAGAAAAATTTATTTTTAAATTTTGAAATTCGATTAATTATGTATTTTGTTTTATTTTTAATACCAATTCATATCCCATGGATAATACTGGGGAGGGGTGAAAAGGTAATAATCTTGTATAACATCCCCGTATAAGTTTGTATATGGTGTATAACCATTATTGTCAAATAGTGACACTAACTTAATACGTGTATCTATATCCAACGTCTGAGTCATTTTTAACAAATATTAGTAATCAATGTATACTTTTTCAAAATATCAATTCAAAATAGATCCTATACCTCTTAAAAGAATATTTTGTATCTCATTACTATTTTCTCTATATTACAACATATGTATGAAAATATTCTAAATTGTATAAATACATAAAAACAACAGCATTAAAATTTAAAAATATTTCTTAGGAGATGAAGTTGTTTTGTAGATTATTCTTTTACACACATAAATACCCCTGAAATATTTATAGTACACGTATATATAAAAACACCATAATTTCATTTAACAGAAAAAATATCTGTCTTTTTCTACAGAAACAACTATCTTATATATATATATATATATATATATATATATATATATATATATGTACCACTATTTCGTAGTACGACTCATAAATTTCCTTTTGTATCACCTTGATACAATTTCAAAAATCATGATATATTGATATTTCAATCATTTTTTTATACTAGTCATATTATAAAATTTTACTCATTATTCTTATTATTATTATTTATACAGTATATATATAAAAAAAAAAATTATTTTTACAAATGTGTCATCCGTGATGTGAATGCCATTATTTCTCAATGGTAACTGAGATCCAACCAAAAGAGAAAAGAGAGAAAAAAAAATTGTAATTCCTAAATTTACCTATTATAAATCCCAGAATTTTTTTTTTCATTTCTTTTTTTTTATTACTAACAGATATTATTCATTTTATTTATTTAAATTATTATATGTGTGTCATTATTGTTACAATAATAAAATTAATTTTAATAAAATTTTAATCAATTAAATTTACATACCTACAATATCTTTAAAATTGTGACATTAAAATAATACTTAAATTTATTTTCCTTTATTATTATTATTATTATTATTATTATTTCTAATGACCTCAGATGAATGTTCCTGAGTCATAGCACCATTTTACTTAATGAGAGGGATGCTGGACAGATAATTACACTTGTTTATTTCCTATTTAATTTACACCCAAAATTGTTAATTGGTCCAAATCATCCAAGCAACCTCATAGTAAATCGGTATATACTTTTATATACCTTAGATAAATTCAAATAACATAAGTGATCGTAATTATGTAATTCTAGTAGAAGAGCAACGCGAATAATTAATAAAATTAAATTATAATCCGCGTAAAACTGTAATTATTAAATTTAATTAATTACGAATAAAATTAAGAGTTTGCGTTATGAATTATTTACAACGCAACTCCAACATTTTTCCACTTATGAATTAAACTAAAATTTAAGCTGTAAAAATAAGTTGACACACCTTAAACATTTATCAATTAAATAATTACAGAAACTTTTTAAAACTTGATTAAATATTTTATTTACATTGAACACAACTATATACAGAAACACATAATATTAATTCAAAAAAAGGAAAGCAACACTTTTGTTTGCTGCTCATTATTACATGTATATTTAATCTTTAAAAAAAAAAATGTTTTCATTTACTCTTATTATTATATATTTTTCTTTTTGCAAAAAAAGAATAATTCTCTTTCATTTTTAAAATACCTTAATCATATTTAATTATTGGTTTTGTTGGATCTCAGATTGCTCTCTACCATAAAACATCATAAAAGGATATTTATAATTTCTCATATAATTTAAAGTGGTAAAGTAAAAGATTAATGGAATACCTTGAATCATATACGGGATGGTGGCCTTTATTCATCAAATTCAGAGCTGTCGCGATGCTAAGGATCATCTCCAAACATCCTCCGGATTTATCTTCTTATCAGAGCGGCGAACTCGGGATGGCGGGATGCATAGCTACGGACCGCAGTAGAACGATCCATTTTATTTCAGCACCAGGAAGACATCATCAATTAGGCTTGCTTAGGCTCACTCCGATATGTCCATCTCGCCTGGGCATTACTAGGGATCTCTGAATTCATTGCATGGGCATTCAGGTTAGCTCCTGCGTCTTCCACATCTTTTTTCAGACTCATTTTTCAAACCTTTTTCTTCTGGCACACCATTCTTGGCAGTGGGTGGAACTATTTGTCTAGTCCTCCCTTATTGGATGTGAGAAGATTTTGCATTATCCTTAGATAGACCTATTAGCTCACAGTCTGCAAATGGCCCCTTACATATACTTTAATATTATTATATGCCTTAAAGTTTGGGTGGTCTGAAAAGCCATAAATTTATTCCAACACTTTTATTAAGGCCATAAATTTATTCCAAAATTTTTATTATTTTACGATTTCTAATTATACACCACTTTCCACTGGCTTGTCATAAAACGACACCATGGCGTCTGGCTATTGTTGTTATCTGAGATCCGAACTATATTCAACATTATACATTCATTTTACAATACAACAATTTTTTAAAAATATATATTTAATATTTAAAATCAACTTAATAATTTTTGTATGAACTTACACTCCTATTTTACTCGAAAATCATATTATTATAATTTTACACTCATAATTATGTTTTATAAAAAAAGAATTTGTACAAACAGAAATAACAAATTACGCAACTGTATAAGACTTAACCAACATTGGTGCGGGAACATATTATTGTTATATGTTCCCCAGCAGCTATACAATCCAAGAAGGATCTGGGCCGACAGTGCCCATCTTTTTTTTCTTGGCCCTGGGCCCCGAGGTGCTATGCAGCATGCGTCCCGGCCAGGTGGTCAACCTAACGCGAGACCCTCGGTGTTTAGTTCCCAAGCAAGCTTGGTACTCATTTTATCGACCCCAAAGGGACGAAAGGCTGAGTGAACCTTGCCCAGTCGAGAGTCGAACTCTCGACCTGCGTTGCGGCAGACAGGCGTGCTGACCACTACTGATTCAAGTATACCTTGATTAATATTGCTGCTGATTATGTGGTGGTGCAAATCGATCAACAGGTGGCGCTGCTATGCTGCATTTGTCATGATTTGGCAAAAGCTCTATCTTAAGAACTAATGCATGAATTTCTCCCAAATTTCATATTCAGTTAGACGTTGACGTAAGTTGATGATGATTAATTTTTGGTGTAGATCACACTATAAGTGGCGCTGCTATGCTGCATTTTGCTGGATTTACACGATTTCAATTTTCAGCGATAGTCATACCTCAAGAAATTATGCACGGTATTTCATCTTTTTAGAATCCTTACGATGAGCATAGATTGTCATTTAATTTTGCAAAAGTGATAACGAATTTTGAAGTATTGACATTTATGAGATAGAAGAAAGTTTTGGGATTGGTACATCCGACTAGTTTGTTATTCTCTTACCGAACTGTTATAAGTAATAAACCATGCTTATTATTTAAATAAAATGAATTGCATATCAATAAATTTTGTACCAACGCACGAAAATAAAATATTTTTTTATCAGTCAATTTTTATTTGGCATGTTTTTATGAGTACATTTTTTTTTTTGCAAATTATAGTCAATATTACTGAGGTTGGGATATAGCGTATACAACTCCAGACATTTTAGAAGTTCCATGAAATATTCTATTATTTTACCTATATATTTTTCTGGACTTTTAGTATTACGATTTAGTATTACGACTCACGTATTACGATCGCTGAATATCGATGTTTTGCCTTCTAAAGAAATTGATATTATTTTTTTAAACACATACATTGTAAATCCGATTTTTTTTGTATATTGGTTACTGTTGTAAAGTTTATTAAAATATTTTTTTTCCTCGATTTTGTCAACATGATTTTAATAGACAAGTATAATAGATAAGTATATAGCACAAATAAAACAATGCAGCAAAGAGTAAATAAAAAGAAAAGTACCCAGTTAAATTGATGTCTTTGAACTCACAGACTATTCACACTAATTGTATGTATATTATACTCTTATTTCAAAGAAAAATGCCCCTCAAAAAATAAATTAAAGGGAGATTAGCCCCCATCCCTCTGTTTCCCATCTTTATACTTAACCAATGACCTTCCAAATTTCATCAGGTAAGCATCTTATTAGAATAAGCCAGTATACTAAATTTGAAGCATATCGGATAGAAAAACCCATTTATCTAAATTAAGGGGAGTATTAGCACCCCGTTCCCCCTTTATACTTAAAAAAGGAACCGCCAAATTCAATCAGAGAAGCGTCTTATTAGAATTAACCGGTATACCAAATTTGAAGCTAATCTGATCATTTCGCATGAAAAACTCATTTATCTACGTTAAGGGGAATTAGCCCCCCGTTCCAACCTTTATACTTAGCCAATGAACTCACAAAACGAATCAGGGAAGCAACTTATCAAAATGAATACAGAAAAAACTTTTCAAGCAAAACTGATATTTTTATCAAGAGTTATCGCGTTACGTACATACATACATACAGTCGTGGAAGAAAAAGTAAACACCCCCTATTAACTCCTCAACAAATTATCGTAGAAGAAAGTTACTGGTACCGAACGATTGGAAATAAAGTCTACTTTTAAAAAATGTATATAAAATTTGCTTAGAAGGCCAACTACATATTGAAACTAACCATAACTTTGTTATTTTTCAATAGCAGTGCACAGTTCTGACAACATAAAGGAACTCTACACCCTTCAATTAGTCTAAAAAATGTTTATGCAATACGTATCATAAGTTTCCGAGAAATTAATTATTTTAAAACGAGCGTATTTTAAAGGCTGTATCCACAATGAAGTTCCTTACTCGATTGTTAACCGAGAGAGCAGTCAATGAAGCCTGCTAGATTACAGGATAGCATAAGATAATTCAAAATATCAAGTCACTTCTATCATAGACGGCCCCCTAAACCATCATTTTGTCGTTTTCAAAACATAATTTGAAAACTACTTCCCTCATAGCATGCATGGTCACAGTGACGTCGTTGTGACGTCACTGTAAGTCACTGTGGCCACGTCCCATCTGTGACCAAAATGCCAGCATTCAGTGATGTCACATTGTGACTGAGATGTGAACTTCTTAGAAAACTTTAAAAAATTACCAAAATTCCTCAAAACATGTTACTTACTGTAAATTTTCTTTTTCTGGCAATTAAAAAAATTGTGACGTCACTATTATGTCACTGTATGTAACGTACGTCACGTCACACATGCGCCAAAGAAAAAAAAAAAAAAAAAAAAAAAACACCATATTGCAAGTCACAGTGCGAAAAAAATATTAACTTCAAAAATCTTTGAAAATGAAGAGAAATGTTTTAAACAGGCCCGAGTTACAGCTGCATAAGGAATGAAAATGTTATTATTGGATAGCAAATAGTAAATTCGGACACGAAAAGAGGGGGCGGGGGGGACTGATAAAAAGGAAAATGCTCGGTACAAGTATGAACAAACTAGATTTCCATGCTGTATTTTAACAATTTGATATCTAAGACAGTGAAAGTATACTTTTTTCATGATTTCAATTTTATCTAGCATTGCAATTTAATATAATAATCCTTCACTTATTGTTATTATTATAAAAGTGTTTCTCGGAAAAATGGTACGCGCAGGAGCAATGTGGATAACATATTTACAATTAGGAATATTAAATTTACACACTTTACCTATTAAGTTTGTACGGAGATTTTTTTTGCCAACCACTGCTATTCGAAACACTTCTGTGGTTTGAAACTAAACAATTTCTATTACATTTAAGTCTGCAGCTTTTAATGAGCACGTAGAAAGAGTCTTCAGAGTTTAGTTATATATGCATTTCTTGCTTTATAATTTGCATTCAAGTCATATTTTTTCCTGTTAGTGTACCTATTTTAAGTAACTATTTTTTAAAAAAAGATTCTACTTCTTTCAGACTTTTTAAATAAAATACAAAATTTATGCAAAACCCATGATATGATTAATTATTCGTATTTCAAATTTGTGTTTTAGAGATATGACTTTAAAAAAAGCTATTTTACAAATTATTTTATTCTACAGAAAATTAATATGAAAAAAATGATAGATTGACAAAGAAATTTTTTTTTATCCTCTATACTCTCTTTTCCTTTATTAAGAAGATACGTATTTTGCATTTATTACGTGTAAAGCAAACTTTACTTTAAAAAAAGCGGGGGGGGGGGGGTTAAAACTGATAAAAAGAAATGGTAAAATATATTGGAAAATTCTTCAAATAAAAAAAATTAATTACAGACAGTGTCATAAAATTATTGCACATGTATGTTCCAAAAATGTTGTATATACAAAAGCAAATGAATGGTAACACTTGCTAAAACTAATCTGAAAATCGTCTGCGCACGATACCACAGGGTAAACAGAGAACTTTTTGTAATAGACGCGGGAAGTTAACTGTTCAGAACACCCCGAAGTCTACAATGTAAGCTTTGCTTGTGCTTTTTTTAATGTAAGAGAAAGACGTCGGATAATAATACACGGATTATTAATTTATGGAGCGCAGAAAGTAAGTCTTGTTAAATTTAAATGTTTTACTCCAGTATTGTATATTATGATGATAAGTTAAATAGTTTTATGTTATACATATAGAAAGAGACTGATCTGGTTTTGTTTTCAGAACCGACATTTTCCTTTTCGATTCTGTGATGTAAAACATCTGCCATCGCTCGAAAAAAAAAAAAAAGAGCTGAAGCAGAGACTGATTCATGTCTACATTGATAGTGTAATCAATGTAAACATTAATTTACAGTTACTTGAGATTTAAAATGTGTTGAGACAGTGATGTGGAATTTTACGGCTTCTTACTATTTTCTTACAGCGCTTATTCACTTACAGGGTCATTATTATTTTGGAGTTAAATATGATATTCGATTATTATGATATTACGAAACTGTTCCAGATTAAAAATTAGCATTATACTGGGAAAATATCTTTTTTCATATTATAGTAGTGAAACTTTTGATAGATTTTTTTTTTTTCATTGCTAATAACATTTTAAATTATTATTTAAAACCTTCATACCAATGTTTTCAGATTTAACATTAGCCAAAATTATAAAGTGATAGGAATTCCTTATAACATATGGAGACATTTTTGAGAAATTGTTAAATCAAATAATGCATTTAATTCACCTATTTTAGTTCGTTGTTACTTAATAGCATAATTATTAATACCAATTATTTAGTGTTTTTCAAATTGGTATATTTATTTTTTTAAATTGTATGTATGCATTTTTTTGCTGTTTATGATTTAAATCAAACATTTTATTCTAGACATTCAGAATCAGTTATTAAATTTTCTTCGATTGTAAATTCATTTTCTACGTTTTTAATACATCACGTAATTATTGATATTAAAAAATAAAATATGATTAATAGCTACTTTTTACATTAAAACGTTTTTCAAACAATAAAAACAGTTCATATGCAATCATTTATTTTACTTTTATATTTCGTTTTTAACACTGAAAAGTGTTTATGGCTTCGGTTTGTCTGGCCGTCATTCCGCACTCAAACTCTCGTAAACATACTCGGATTGCTTTGAAAGTTTTGGATGTTATTGATGTTTACCATAGCACGGTCCCTATTTGTAATGAAGTTTGTAACATGTTGAGTTTATTTACAGGGTGAGTCAAAAGTATTCCGTTACATTACGGCCTATGGGAAAAAAAAAGTTTCAAATGATTTTACACGCTTTCGAACAGAATAAACTTGATAAGCATTTATGAAGGGCACAAAAATATACATCCTGTAGAATATGCGATGCAAAGAATAGTCATGGTTCATTTACAGGGATAAAAAAGGAATTCCAATACATAATGATATAGGGATGGAGGGAATTGTTTGCGGCGTACTTTAATTATGTTAATCTATTTCATACATAATGAAATTGATATATGTCGCTGAGGTTTACATACTATAAATTATTTCATGTATAATACGAATAATACGTATATAGCATTTACAGGGGCACACAAAATATTTCAGATACTATATTGTATCCGAAGTACTGTTCATTACCGATGACTGCTGGAAATGCATTTTTAATTATGATATGCGCTTTTATGATTCACTATATTTATGTGTAGTATATGGTGTATATAAATGCTATAATTCATGTACAGGGCTACGCAAAAGTATTCGTAAGGGTTACTGGGTAAGGGCGCAAATTGCTTAAAGGAGGTTTTTTAATAAGTTATGCATTTTTACGTTGAACTGCATTTAATTTACTAAGAATTTTGTGTAGAATATAGATAAAATGATATACAGGGTCACGCAAAGAATTGGATACATGGCCAAATTATAATTTCTGGAAATGTGATTTCAGCAGTTTTAAGAGTGTTTTAGTTTGAATTAAACTTTAACTACATAGTGGCGTGTAATAAAGGTTCTAGATAAACTATAGGGTTGTACGAAAGTATTCAAGTATGTTTCCACATATTAGCATAAATATTTGAAAGAGAATTCCATCCTGTTATGCGTTTTCTTGCTAAACCATTATACAGTATGTATATCAATCTACAGATCCAATACATGACTGTTCAAAAGAATTGGAAAACATATTTGATTATGGGCGGAAACTGCTGAAATTAGTTTTTCAAATGTTTTATGCGTTTTCTAAGATGTTTACTTAGTTATCTTATTTACGTTATTTGCCTAAATTACGATGTCTTTTTAAAGCATTCAAGAAGGGTTGGAAAGTGTTTTATAATCTATGTTCAACGCATAATTTTTCTTACTTGTTCTTTCTATTTCCCAGATCAGTCTTTTCCTATAAAACTGGAAAATATATTTAGCTCATATTCACAAAGTACAATATACACGGGAATAAAAATTTTAAATAAATATGACTTAGCATGTCGTTCTATAATAGTAACAGTTGTATTAATATCCGTTAGACTCCATAGTCGTATTTAATAAAGGAACGACAAATCACAACACATTTAAAAACTTACATTTTTTAATATCAAGCTTGAACTCTAGATCAAGCTTAGAACTTAATAAAAAAAAAGATGCCAGTTGATAAGCACTGATTTTTTCAGCGGAAAAATTAAAAATATTTTAAATGAATAAGACCCCAAAATAGCGATATTTTGCTAAAAAGTACTGTAAAAAGATAAGATTTTATAGTTCAAACAAAACTTTATTTTAAAATTAATCACAGTTTTTATGACAAGAATCAACACAGTATTAATACTTGGAAATTTTTCCAGAGAGAAACATCCCCTTGCATACAATATTTCAAATGAAAATCAAATTTCAAATTAATTGCTTAAAATGCGCAAAGGCCAACTAAGTTAAAAACATTCCATTCCGGTACTTGAACCCGGGCTAGTGTAGCGCACTGACATTCTACCGACTAAACCACATGGAACGATATCAAGCCTGGAAAATGTCTTACTCTTACATGTTGTCAAGGCTATACGCAGCACAAGTTGGAATATTTATCGTGAGCCGCCGACATAAGGCAATCACGAAACTTAATAAAATCCAGCATCGATTGAAACTATATAAATACTTGAAAATTTTTGCAGAGAGAAACATTCGCCTTGCATGCAATATTTCAAATGAAAATCAAATTTCAAATTAAAATTGCCTTTTAAGCAGTTAATTTCAAATTTGATTTTCATTTGAAATATTGTATGCAAGGCGAATGGTGGTTTTCTCTGGAAAATTTTTCAAGTATTAATATAGTTTCAATCGATACCGGATTTAATTAAGTTTCGTGTTTAACTCATGTCGGTGGCTGACGATAAATATCCCATCTTGTGCTGCGTTTGTAGCCTTGCCAACTTGTAATAGTGAGAAATTTTCCAGGCTTGGTATCGTTCCATGTTGTTTAGTCGGTAGAATGTCAGTGCACTATACTGACGGCCCGGGTTCGAGTCTTGGAAAGGAATATTTTTCACTATGTTGGCCTTTGCCCTTTTACAATTAATTTGATTTTCATTTGAAATCATCACAGTGTTTATGACAAGTTCGTCACAAATGACACATATTTCACAAATTGGTTACAATGTGACTTCAAAGCATTGTCGCTTTCGTCACAGGTTCGTCGCAAAGTTAATGCCAAAATAGTCACAAATGACACGCTTTTCACAAATTTGTCACAGCGTGACTTCACAGAGTGGTCACAATGCGACGTCACAAACGACCTCCAAAACGGCCATAACGACTTCGCATTCTAGTCACTATGACGTCACATCGACGGTCACAAAATCACAGTGTGACTTCACAACGAAGTTGCCGTGACGTCACCATGCCTTACGGGTTGGAAGAAAAATTTGAAATTTTGTATTTCGATAAAGCGGGACTTAATAAATCTGAATCCATCTAAAAAAAAAATTTAGGTTGCAATTCATATTTTTTTCGAATATTAATTTCATAATTCATAATTCATATCTAAAATTATAAAAATTGCAAATTCAACGTATTTATGTTTGGGTATTTTAGTATTATTGCTACACAAAAATTTAGCTCATTAGGAGCTTAATTTTAGGAGCTATAAATAAAAATATGAAAATGTAATTTAGCATTAGAAGCACTAAATTTTAAATGTTTATAATTCAAAAACTTATCATTCAAATAACTTGAAATTTGGTGTATAGGCATAATTTGAACCGAAGATTTGAAATATCTCGTTAAAATTCTGTATTGCCATTAAAAAAAATGTTTGGGTTCGTTTTAATATGTAGTTGGCCCCCCCTAAGCAAATTTTATATATTTCATTTAAAAGTAGACTTTATTTCCAATCGTTTGGTATCAATAACGTTCTTCTACGATAATTTGTTGAGGAGTTACTAGGGGGTGTTTACTTTTTTTTCCACGACTGTACATACGTACATACAGAACCTGCGGGCACATTAGATCTCAGTCTTTGATAGTCTGTGAGCTAAAAATCAATGTATATGACATCCTCGGCCTAAAATATTTTAAACTTATTGAATCCTAAGCTTTACTGAGAACCTTAAAAGCAATTATAATTATATAAATTTTCTAAACTTACTTTGATTTATATAACCCACTTTTAAAATATTTCTGATTCAGATGCATTCCACGAATAAAGCAGTTGCAAATCTGTCCTAAAGCAAATACTAATCAGAATGTATAAAATGATATAACAGTTTTTCAAGTGTTCTAAAACTAATCAATATATTTTATGCGACTAAGGGGTAAATAAAAAATTGTTGAGTTTATTAAATAAAAGCATGGATGATTATCACGCAATCTACAGTGCCTACCAATGCTTAGCAGAAAGGACATCAATGTTTGAACTTTTTCCTTTAACAGATGTAACAATGCTGTTTGAAACTCATGAATATTTAGTGAAAACGGTATTGATCGTATTGACTTTTGTAAATAAGTGGTTTAATATTGGTCTGAAAAATTATATTTTTGGTTTTTAAAAAGCCGCATTTAAAGCTAAATCTTTTTGCATTTTCTTTAAATAGAAAAATGATTTTATTTATTTAACAAGCGGATCCGCCTAGTGTTTCACGGAGCCGTTAAAAAATGACATAAAACGCAAAAAACACTAAAAACCGCAATTAAAAATCGTGAAAATTTTACGCAAATAAACTTTATTAAGCCTCTCGCTGCGGAACCCGCGTTGTTCTCGGGGATGCAATTTTCCGTCTAATAAACCCTCCTTGATTAGTCCCACCAGTTATTTTTTTATTATAAATTTTGCCGCATTTAATCTGAGCATTTTCCCGATTAAATTAGACAAAAATTTTTATTTTGAAAAACCGGTGAGAAAAGAATAAAATTTCTTAAAAAACGCTATTTGTGAAGCTATTTTGATAAAACAAATACGCAGCGAGAGAGTTAAAAGGAGGACAAAATTTACTATACTTGGCTATAACATTAAAGCCGAATTCCTTTACTAGTATGGAAATTTATATATCTCTCTAAAGTACACTGATGTACACTCTGTAGTACAACATGCCTACTATACAGTATGGTAAAAATAGCACCCATCGTTCATTTACAGGGACACTCAAAAGAATTCCATTACATTACGGTCTCTAAAGTGGAAAATCGTTTGCGGTAAATTGTATGCATATTACACTAATTCAAACATATTGGAATTGATATATATTTCTGAGGTGCACTGCAAGATATTTACTATAAAATATGATGAGCAAGCATTCATCAGTGATATACAGGGACACACAAATTGATTCGGGTGCAATATTCTCTATGAAGAATTATTGCTAGAAGTGCGTTTTCATTTGTGGAAAGCGTTTTTAAAGTAAACTTTTTAAAAAATATTTCTTAGTGTGTATAAATTCTACTCATCACATACAGGCCTGTATAAAACATCTGAAGTACATTTCCGTTTATTGGTGGAAAATGCTGAAGGGGAATTTTCAACTGTGCTATGCGTTTTCTAATTGAACTGAATTTTAGCACACTATGTATTATAGGATAAATCTATACTTCATATACAGGGCTACGCAAGAAATGCAGTTTTTTTTTTTTTTTTTTTTTTTTTTTTTTTTTTTTTTTTTTTTTTTTTTTACTTTGATGGGAATTGATAAAATTGTGTTATGAGTTTTACAAATTGCTTATTTACACATTTTTTTCAGCTTATTAAACTTTTTCAGTTTTATTATAGAATTCTGAATGTGTTGGAAAATGATTCAGAATCTATGCTCAATGCACGATTTTACGTTCATGTTTAAATAGAGGTACGGGCTTTTAGAATCTATGTAGTCTGTACGAGATTTGGTGAAATTACCACGTTGGGGCAGAGTGCACAGCCCCTAATTAAAAAAAAATAAAAAAATAAAAAAAAATATCACTGATAAACAAGAAATTTTTTTCTTGGATAATTTTAACAGATTTCAGTAACCATACACTTGGGAATTTAGGAAATATTTACAAAAATGTGAAGTTGGTTTCGTTTCAGAGATATCTGTATTTAAATATACCTCATCATGTTATTTTATTGTCTTTTAAAGTACATTGTTTCTACAGTCTAATGACACTGAAAGGGGACAAATATCTGCTACTTATAATACATCTAGATGTCAATAAGATGTGTTTCGCCCATGTAAAAAATGCAACACATCAGCGCAACCTGTTGGGCGATTTACACCAAAACATAATCAGCGACCAATTCATATGAAAGACTATTTTAACTTTGTATACTTTTTACAGGGGAAAGAGAAAGCAGAAATAGATGTATATAGATAAAATAATACAGGGTTCGTACACATTTCTTTAAATAAAAATCAAGGGCTTTTAAGGACTTTCAAGGACCAAAAAAATGTAAGGACCTACAAATGAAACTAATAAATTATGATATGCATTTTTTAATAAAGGATTTCATTTTTTATATACAAGTTTTAAGCATTCAAATGGCCGAGAAGGGGGTGGGTGGGGTATTTTTCAATCTTTATTAATAGAAATTTAGAAAATTTTAAAATAACAAATACAGTAGACGAAAAAACTAGTCCGATCTGCCGATCCCAAAAATTTCTTCTATCTCATACATGTTAATACTACAAAATTCACTGTAGCATTGTCAACATAAAATGGCAACCCATGCCAGTCATGAAGATTCTAAAGATATGAAATTCCATGCATTAGTTCTTCAGATATGACTATTGCTAATAGATATGACAATTGCAGTATAGCAGCGCAACCTGTTGGGTGATTTATACTAAAACGTAATCAGCAACAACTTGTGTAACGTCTAGCTGAATCTGAAGTTTGATGCAAACCCGTAAATTAGTTTTTCAGACAGAGGTATTGTTGAAAATCGGGAAATATGCGCACAGCAGCGCCACTCTATTGGGTGATTAACAACAAAACCTTATCAGGAACAACTTATGTCAACGTCTAACTGAATGTGAAGTTTAATGAAAATTCGTGCATTTGTACTTGAGGAAATAATGAAAAATTCAGCATAGCAGCGTCAACTGTTTGGCGATTTACACCAAAACATAATCAATCCCTATATTTATGAAGGTATACCTGAATCTGAAGTTTGATGGCTTTCATTCAAGGACGTTGTGCATAATTTCTTAGGGAATAACAAAGCTACAAATTACAAGAGTATAATTCAATATATGATAAACAATTTTAAAAACCTAAAGTGTCACATGTCATTAAAGCTTCATTTCTTGCACTCTAACATTGACTTTTTTCCAGATAAAATGGGAGCAATTAGCGACGAGCTTGGTGAACGACCAACAAATTTCTGCTATGTGGTCTCGTTATCGATCGCAATGGAATGCAGCAATACTTGCCGATTACTGTTGGATCATCAAGAAAGAAGATACTGAACATAAATACACTGGTAAAAATTTCCTCTTAACGTTGAACCAATATATGGAGTAAACTAATGAGGATCACCAAAATATGGTACTTCTTAATTTTCAAAGACTCCATTTCATGGTGTAACCTTGGAAATTACGCTGAATTGAACCACGTTTTGGTAATAAGTTGCACCAAGTTTTCGAGCTTCTTATCAGGCAATCAGAACAGCACGCCTTTGTCTATGACGCCATTATAAGATAAGTGAAACGATTGCATTTCGTCCGCCATTTAAAATTTAAACGAAAGGGATATTAAAAGGATTACTCATGAAATACGGAGGTAAGTCTTATTTAATTTTAATGTTTCATTCCTGTACTTATAAGTGTGTATAAGTGTATAAGTGTTAAATAGTTTTCATGTTTTATCGAAAAAGATTGATTTAGCTTCCCGAATTTCAAAGCGATTGTGTGTTATATTCGTTCTTTATGTAACGGTTCGAAATATAATTGTTTTAACAATTAAATAACAAACAGTTCTTAATAAAAATTAATCACGACTTCATTCGCTTTGTCGTTAAATAAAGATAATTTGTATAAACACTTCATTCTTCCTATTCAATAGTGAGATGTGAAGTATTTCAATTTGTCGCAGCTCGATAGCAAAAACAAAAAGGAAGTACTATCTTCGTTTTAAAATGCTGACACGGAGATATGATTCATGGCTGCATTCATAGTAGTAGATGTAAAATTTGCAGTGATTTGAAAATGTTTATTTATAATGGGATTTTTGTGTACTTTACCGTTTCTTGATTATAAAGAATAACGATCAATGAATTAGTATTTATAATTATTAATATTTTAGAGTGAAACATGATATTCAATGATTAAAATAACAAGAAAAGGTTTCAGATTGAAAAATAGATTTACACTGGTAATATTTCCTTATACATATTACAGTTTTTAATTTAAGCAGTAAAAAGGAAACATGATATTTAAGCATTTAAATAAAATGTTGTTTATACCGATATAAAGTTTATGTATAAAACTGCTTTAGTATGTTTTAAGCTTATATTTACATTTTATTTATATAATGCAGGATTGAATATTTATTAAAGAGATTAATAACTACTTTTTACATTCAAAGTGTTTTTCAAACAATGAAAAACTGTACATATGCAATCATTTCTTTTCTTTTTAAATTCTCTTCTTTTTTTCTATTTGCTAGATCAATCTTTTCTTATAAAATATGTAAAATGTATTTAGCTTGTATTTATAAAATACAGCGTGTACGGGAATAAAATATTAAAATTAAATATGACTTAGCATGTCGTTCCAGAAGTATTCATAAGAATTATTAAGGAATATGTTTAAAGGAAAATTATATACATATTCCATAGAATTTAAAAATTTAGACTACATGTTGATGTTCACATTTAATGAAACAATTACCAATCTCCATATATATATATATATATATATATAATTACACATTCTTAATATATAAATCATGCTTAGAACTTATTTTTAAAAAGATGTGAGTTGATAAGCAATACTTTCTGCCCCCACCCCCGTTTGACATATTTTTTTCCACTTGTTTCAATGCAATTTAGGATTTATATTTACTCTTTCCCTGATTGATTTTTGTTTAAAGAATGCTTGCACGCGCCATACAAAATCAATTGCTTGCATGCGTCATACAAAATCAATTTGATAAGTTTATTTAGCAAATTGTAATGCATTTCAATTACCTCAATTTGATAAGTTTATATATATATGTATAAAGCCCCATAACTTCATCGTATATTTTCTTATGTATTTTAATATGTAAATTATAGTGTAAGATATTTAAAATAACAATGGTGTTGTCATATAATTAAACTATTTTAAAATTTGCTAAATAAACCTAGGTTTCTGATCTTGAAAATTATTTTCCAACAAAAAATTAATTGGAGAGACCGTAAATATGTCACCTTAAATTATATTAAAACAGAATATCTTTTAAAAATAGCAAAATATTTTACCTATGAAAGAGGAGGGGGGGGGGACAAAAATCATATGGTTCAACATTTCGCCAATTTTCGGTCAAACGTTTCACCAATTTATGGTTCAATTTTTCACCAATTTATGGTTCAAGGTTTTCACCAACGTATGGTTCAAGGTTTCACCTTGATTCATCCTTAGTACCAAATGTTGGAAAATTGTTTCACCATCTTATGGTGGCAGCTACTGCAGCACCGAAAATTGGTTCAACGTTGTACCAAATTTTTAACAGTGTATAAAGGCAAAAATAGGTGCTAACGTACTCAAATTAATACACTGAAATTGTATTCAGCTGCGTAAAATGTGATGAAAATATGTGGAAAATGTGTATAAACTATGTACAAGTATACTGCTGGTAAATTTAACATTTATGTATTATTATTATGCATTATTGTACGATCTCCTAAATTGTGATACATTGTAATAACCTATAAATACATATCCTTCGTTTAAAAAAACCATAAGAACCAAATAAAAATTTCTAATATCGTTTTTATTTACTCAAGAGTATATATAATTGGAATATTAGCTTTGAATTTAAGAAAAAAAAATGTCAAGTTTTGTTTATCAATGTTATTTTTTCTTTTTTGCTGCCCTTATGTTCGGAAACGTTTCCAGACAGTTTTTTAATTGTATCAGTTAGTTTCCTTAAACCGGAATATCAGTTTTCAAGTTGGTATTAAATCTCAATTAATCATTTCCAGTTGTGTTACAGGTTTTATACATACAAGAATAACTAAATTTTTATGATTTAAATGTCAATGTTAATGCTGTTAAGGGAAGGTTCTACTTCATCGACCTTCAGTTCACTTGATTTTTACATTTCTTTCGATTGTAAAGAAAAAGGGATATCACTTTCGGACTTTTTGCACTATATTTATTAACATTTCACTCTTATATTTAATTGTTTGTGTGCAAATAATAATAATAATAATAATAATAATAATAATAATAATAGTAATAATAATAATAATACGCTTTGTGCGACGGAGAATACTTGTAGTTGCTCGCGCATCATTATTCACCGGTCAAAAGGATCTCAATCAAATTTAGTTTCCAAATTACGATAATGCATTAAACTCTTTGGAGGTCTCATCGACATTTTTTTTTATGATTTTTAACAAAACGAATGTTATTTGAACAAAAAAGTTTTTTTTTTTAAAAATAATTTGCGAGCTTGAAAAAGAATGAAAATTTTACAATTCTACTTGCCCACAAAAAACTATAATAGTTTTCATGAAAAATGTCGGCATAGTTTTAAAAACATCGTTTCGAGAAAAATTTCTTATTTTAAGAAACCTTTTGCTTAGCAGCTGTGGCTTTAGGTTCAACGACGAAAAGAGGTTGTAAGAAACTGAAATATCCAGGGCCTGATTACTTACGGGACAAACTTCCACCAGTAAGAAAAAAATAGACATTTTTGCCTTATTCCTGACAGCAACTCTATATGAATACGGCGTTTAAATAAGAATAAAATTTTCTGTTAAAAAAAATTTCTTGTGCAAGTATGCACCGTTGGTAATCATGCCGAGTCAATATCATGAAACCGATTTAGGGAAATATTCTGCACACATTAAAAACGTTTCTCTCAAAGAAATAGAAACACTTTTAATTTATAATGTTTGTATGTGTAAAACATGTTTTTTGAAAATGAAAATGTTTATTTGAAATTTGATAGCATTTAAAAATTTTATGAGTCAGGTTCGGAAAACTAATTAATATATTGCAAAAACTACTTTAAAACAGGAGATCGGGGCCATCAAAAGAAACATTGTTTTTAGAAATGCTTCTTTAAATCTTAAATATATATTATTTTTTTAAGTTCTTAAAGATAACGACAGATTTTTGGAATCGTGGTACATAGAAAGCGGTTATTGGTATTTTCTTTTTTGTGGTTATATAATTTTTATTAGATTAAGAAATATTTGTCTTTTATTATAGTAAAGTTATTCTAATTTGTATAACTTCAATTTTTTAATTATTATCCTTTATATTGTTTGCCGAAATTACGTAAACTCAATATTAGTAACTATTTTGTAATACAATTTTTAAAATGTAATTGTGATAAAAATTAATTTTTTGAGATAAACAGAACTGATGAATTCATTTGTCTAATTTATACCAACTCTTTGCTTATTATCTTTTAAATTTCTTGAAGAAATTTTTATTAACTTTTTATTATTTATTGTTATTAAATTTTTATTATTTAATTATTTTTAGTAATAAATGAGAGGTTCAGTATCAAAATCTTTCAAGTCCATGTATGATTCTCTACATTCTACAGCTATATTTTTATTTACTTTTATGTTTCACGGAACACTTACCACGGAACACTTGGCATACTTACCAGGGAGCACAAAATAGCTGGGATAAGGTTCACTAATTATTGGGCAACAGCAAGAAATAGACGCCTAACCGTATCATTTGACAATAAAGACTAAAAATGGCATAGTCATTGATGCAATGTTCAGTTTTTAAATTACATACTTAATTTTCATATCATAATATTAAAATATTTATTTGCTTAAAAGACGTTATAAAAACATTAAAAGTAAATAAAAAACTCTTTATTTACATGTTTCAACTGATTTTCTGATTCGTCGTCAGAATGTATAATAGAAAATTAGAAATGCATAATGGATAATGGAAAATGGAAAAAATCATCGAAAATAAACAAGTAATCATGTTACGCGCCCTATATTTTCGCGATTGCTCGTGTTCTCTCTATGTCGCGATGCCGTAATTTATCTAACCATTCAACCCATAAATTCGGTATACGAAATGATAAAGTATCGTTACAAACTCCTGAACCTCTTAAATAAACTTCAATGGACTCAATGGCTACAGGATACATGAACTTCAGAATTTAGTAACCAGTTAGGATATATTAACCTCTCAGGGGTTTATGTGATACCATTTATTAGGGAGGGAGGAATCAAAAATCATTATATAGGTATAACCCAACGAAAATTCAATATCAGATGTAAAGAACATATAGCGGACATAAAATACAATAGAGGTAATACTACTTTATACCGACTAAATCAAATAGAGAACATTAACATACTTTTTAACCAGAGTAAAATCATCTACAGGTCTAATTTTTATTTACAATTATTCATAAGAGAGTCCATTGAAATTTATTTAAGAGGTTCAGGAGTTTGTAACGATACTTTATCATTTCGTATCCCGAATTTATGGGTTGAATGGTTAGATAAATTACGGCATCGCGACATAGAGAGAACACGAGCAATCGCGAAAATATAGGGCGCGTTACATGATTACTTGTTTATTTTCGGTGATTTTTTCCATTTTCCATTTTTCATTATGCACTTGTAATTTTCTACTATGCAATCTGACGACGACTCAGAAAATGAGTTGAAACATATAAATAAAGAGTTTTTAATTTACTTTTAATGCGTTTTTATAACGTCTTTTAAACAAATAAACATTTTAATATTATGATATGATTAGAAATGGACGTAATTTTGACTTCGCACTTATTTATTTTTGTAGAATTTTACTATTGACTGAAAGTTATTTTCCTTTTCACATGAACTACAAGTTGTAGTTTTAAAAAGATATTTAAAAGATTTATTCTTTAAAATTTATCTCAAATAATAGAATTTATCAAAAAAACAAAAATGAGTGTGCCAAAAATTTTAAGCACAGTAGTTCTTTAGTCCTTAGTACAACAAGAATAGAAAAGATTGATTATAGATCAATTCTGCTGAATTACTTTAAATATAAGGTCTTTCTTCGATAAAATGATGTTCTGTATTATTTCTGGTTCAATTTTAAACCACGCGTTTTCAATGGCATCATTCAGATCTTAAATAGAAGAATATTGCTTTCCATTTGGATAAACTGCATGAGCGAGAATACCCCACCATATTTTCTAAAGTTGGCCGTCCATTTCGAAACAGATATATATATATATTTTACTTAAGCCACGTTGAAGTTCACTTTCAGGTATGGATTGAAGCATTATCATGTTGAAATAACCATTTTCCTCCTCCCTATACCTCGCATCAGGGGACAAATGATTGGCAATTGTCGCTTGATAATTTTCAGAGTTTTCATGACCATTGATGAATGGTAGAAATGTCTGACCATTGAAAGAAATTACCCCCACATACCATTACACAACCACAACCATGTTGTTGGTTAAACATACTCCTAGGTTCTTTGCGGAGATCATGCCAATAGTACTTAAACCCATCAGGGCCATCGAGGTTCCATTTTTTTAACCTCTTAACAGTGTGGCCCGAACTGGATTCGGGCAAGAACATTTTGCTTGCTTCGTTATTAAAAGCATTATGATACCACTAATTTGTAACTGTAAATTTATCTTTATTGATTGTCAGATATTTTTCGATTAAGTAAGGTAAATATTTTAGTATGGAAAAAGTGGTGTCCATCACCATTTTTAATTTTTTTGTAAGAAAACAAATGTCACTGTTAAGGGGTTAATCACTGAATATGACATCACATTCAGCCGCTTATCACCAAATGATATGTGCTCTTTGACCCACTGTAAGTAACCGAGCCATTTAACGGTTTTTGTTATATGCCGATTCCAAAATTCTTCTATGAACAGTTTTTTTCGTATTTGTCTCCAATTGCATGTTTTATTTGCGAAAGAGATTAATTAGCAGCTGAAGCCAAATTTCTGATGCGGCGGACTTCGCGTAACGCAGTCACTTGTGGCCTTCTTGAACGGAATTTTCATTTGAAATCATTACCACGAACCAAAACTTGATGAATACCTCTTTTTGATCTTTCTAATGCACTTGCAATTTCAGAAATAGACATGTTTTGCTCTCATACTCCAGATATTTATCACCTCCTCCACTGAAAATTCTTTCGACTTAGGCATTTTGTACTAACTCAAAAACAACAACTGCCTGATTCTTATACACCCAGAAATCGTTTACGTGAGAAACCGCTTACATCAATTACGTCAGTCAATTTACAAAAAAACTTAAACTTGTTTTTGTGCTTTAACTTTGAGCTTAAACTTTTGACATTGTTATTTTTCTTCTAGTCTTAAAGTCCATGGTTTGAAATAAAATTTTAAACATAATTTAATTGAATATGGCGATAAAGCTGTTATCGTTAACATATGCAAGACAGATATTGAAATAAAAGGAATATTTAAAGTTTTATTTTAAAATTGTTATTGTGCTTAAGCTATTGAAACACATTGTATGAGTTCACTAATTAGTCGACAGCAAAATGCAGAATTGTCTGTAAAAAAAATATCTATAAATCCAATACAGACCAAGATGTGCAAATACCGGAACAAGTATAAATTAACAATATTATTATTAACAATATTATGATTTTGTAAAATTTCTGGTTTTCTACTATTCATTGGCTCCATATTTCATATTAGTATTTTAAATGAAAAAAATTAATTATTACTAATTTTGAAAAAGATTTTCAGTAATTTCCATTTATTATTACTAAGGTTTTCTTTTGCATTATTTTGGGAATGTTTTTATTTATTTTGTGCTCAGCAGTCCATTTGTAACATCCTCAATAGCACATCTTCTTCCGTAAACTATGAGCAGCTCTAAATCAATGTTATTTTTTAACATAGGTTTTTTTTCGTTCATGTAAGATTAACGGTTAAGTTTCAGTTTTATTAGCGCATAGTTTGCGCTCTTTCAGTTCATACAGTATTTAACTGTTCTAAAAAAAATAAATAACTAGTAAATTTTACTATGTGTCATTTAATCGTGTTGATTTATGAGACTAGTTTTACAGTACAACAAACTGTAAAAAGAAAATAACGATTTTTCAACTTATAAGTGATAATTTGCATTTTTTTAATGCATCCCCGAAAACATTCTCGTCCGCGATTTACTTTTAATACGCGAAAAATATTTTTGTTCATTCCTATTGTACATACACAATTAACTAATCTTAACTAATCTTTTTAACTGATACTTAAATAGTTATATATTATTCTTTTTTAATCTAAAAGTGCTAAACCATAAGTGACTTAAAACATTAAAACATTATCTTAAATATATATTAGTACCAATGTTTTAGTAATATTCTCAAAATTTTTAGTTACAACATTCCATTATATGTATGTGGTTGGAAAATATAGACTTTCCATCTCAAAATCTGAAATCTGAAATTAAATCATATTTCTGCTATTACTGCTAATTTTTAAAAGACCAATATAAGTTAAGTTTAATTTTGAAAGATTATTATTTCCACCTATGTTACCAGTGGAGATCTTTGACATGCAAAATAAAGATAATCTCCATTTATTTTATTAAAAAAAAGAACTGAGATATGAAAGATAATTCATATTATTTCCAATATATCATTTCAATCCATTCATATCCAATATCATTTCCAAGATTGTAAAGAAACAACGCATAAAGATAACTCCTTCATATTCTGAGGGATAATCAGACCATGAGGTCAGATTGGTCCTATAAAGACCTTATACAAAGTATCACCCGCACGCAGATTTATTAATTTATAGCACATACAAAACAATTTTCGTTCACGCGAAGATAGCAACATGATCTATAAAACACACAATATTAGCATAACATCAAACAAAGGCTTCTAGATGCTGCATCTAAATAGTCTCACTGTGTTCAATTTGCCGATGTACTGCAGGACAATGTACAATTTTCATGTAACATTGTTCAGTGATACCATCTCACATGATGATCCATAACGGTAAGTAATTGATCAGTATAAATCTTAGACGCGTGGAAACTTATGCGGTTTTCCTTTCTATGAGTTTTCTTTTTTTTAGAAAACGATTTAACTCTTATGAAAAGCATATCCAAATTTCTCAATATAGCAGTAATATCGCACGTTCTACTAAATTCGCATTGAACTGTTCAAAAATAGTCGCTTCAGCATGTTACCTCGCTTGCGATATCCTTTGTTTTCGCTTTAACGGGCCTTATCAGTGGTGACGTCACATGCAACTCAACTCCGCGTATCAACCGCAAATTGGATCCAAACAAACCACAGAGTTCAGAGAAAGATAGACATAGAATGTGATGGTATAGCAAGAAGCTACAAATGTAACCCTAAAACCGATTAAAAACGGCCACAATTCGGCCCAAACAATATCTGTTGGCTTTGAAAACCTCTCCTATTCCATTCAATTAGCCTTGTATTCACGTGCTTGTCTTGTTTGGACCGAATAATTTGAGCGGTATCTGGTTTCATATTGGAAACCGTTCTGAAGGTATAGTGCATCTCTTATACACTCTGAACTCTTTGGGTTTTTTTAATCCAATTTGCGTTTCTTACGTGGAGTTGCGTTGCGTTTGACGTCACACTGATTGGGTCTATATAGTGTTAATGAAAAAAAAAACTTTCCTGTTTTCTAGGACCATAGAACAAGAACTATTCGCTACAAACCATAAGCTGTTTGATGATATGTAAGCAATAGCTTATATCTATTACACTCACAAAGAATTTTTCAAATATTTTCGCTGTTGTGTAAAACAACATAATTAACACCGCACTCTTCTTCAACAATAGAACCATCGTGTTTGCCGAATAATAATTCTCTGAAAAGGCTACTACGACTTTTTATTTCTGACACGAAACCATTTTGTGTGCATGTTATGCAAATTTATGTCTTGGAAGAGTTTATGCACCCAGCTATCGGCTACTTTTGAAAGTAAAAATTTCATTGCATCAGTCATTTCCTCATGGTCTGAAAATTACATTCTCTAAATATTATACTAAATAGCATTATGTCCATGTGTTTCATATCCCAACAGTCCAAATGATTAATTTAATTTGAATCATCAGATCTATGTAAGGAGAAAAAGGACAAATATTATAAGGACAAACGTGTCCGCAGGTAACTCTGACGTCCTTTCGATGGTGGCAACAGCAGACTTTTAAAATTTATCTTTTACTGCAAGTTTTTAAACTTTTAAATATCGCACATTTTCAATTTTATACAGTGGAGTGAAGAAAAAAAAGTAGTTCCAAACGCAATTTGCTTGAAAACTGTATCGCAATTTACTCAATTTTTTATAATTTTTATTAAATTAACTTTTAAACAAGATTTTTTAAAAATTATCTCTATCGCGTAATCGATTACGAAAGATCAATCCGTTTGCTCCTAAATTAATATAAATAGCACAACATTTACTTGCAGCTTCTACTCCAGACCGAAATTTAAACCTTCGTCAACCACTTAAAAAATATATAAATAAACCAAATTTAAGGCATCTAAAGGAACTAGCCGCTTTAACAACTGAAATTAACAACATCAAAAAGGCTGATTGAAAATTGTGATCTTTGGAGATATCTTCGGCTGCCAACTCTTGGTAATAGGCCAATACGAAAATATGGTTTTTAATAAGTTTCAAAACATTATTTTAACGCATAATTGCAATTTTTCCTATAAATATTTTTTTAATATTGTTAGCGTGTGAAAACAAAATGTAAAAATATCTATTAGAGTTATCAATAATTATAATAATAATAATAATAACATAGACCAAGTGCTAGTTCGCAAACTTTGAGATTATTTTCTAACACTTTTTTTCCACTAATTTTTGTTTAATTTATTTATTTTTATTATTAAACAACGCATTTTACCGATATGTAAGTATACTACGTCAAAAGCCGTTTACATAATCTTTCAAAAAGTACCTCATTTATCACTGTGTCTTTAGAATGTGCACAGAAAAATGGAGTGGTGACATCAGAAATAATATATATGATAGTTTTCCCCTACACTTTAAAACAAAAACGACTAAAATAATGAAATACTACTGCAATCGAGACACCAGTACTATTTCCGTATTTTAACGGAAGATTTCCCCCGTAAATTCAAAAAAAAAAAAAAAAAAAAAAAAAAAAAAAAAAAAAACGAAATTTTTTCGGTAATTTACCGGGAAACGTTCCGTTAAGATACGGAATTAGTACTGGCGTCTTGATTTCCAGTAGTATTTCAGTATTTTAGTCCTTTTTTTTATATTGCTTATTTTGTAATCCGGAAAGTCGCGGTTTATCCCCTTGTATTTGAAAAGACTCATTTGTGTTGGCTTATTAAGTTAACATAATAATTACTTTATTTTCCTTACTTTTTTGCTATTGTTATTTTTTCGGTGAAGTTGCATCTGACAGCGTCATTTCATCTAAGTTAATCTGTAAACTCATCCAGATTTCATCGATGAATTTGTAGAACAAGCAAATAAAAATAGGCGAGCGTCTATATTATAAAGGACGAACGTGTCAGGTTAAATAAATGTTTTTCATCTGCATCCTATAATCCAGGAAGCCCGTTTATATCCCCTTTTATCCATTAAAAATTAAACGTTTCTGTTCTTATGTAAAATTAGTAATAATAAATAAATAAATATTAGATAGAGGAAAACGTATTTAACACTTTGTACTCCAAGCAATTTACTTAACGAAACAATGAATTTTTTCTTTCAGTTATTCTGACCAGGAAGCATCTTCAAGTAACATCGCTACTAATTTAACTGATTTACCTGGTGATAGTATTCCTCAAGAATTTAACAATGACTTTACAGCATGTTATGATGAAATAAGATGAGTATATATTTCACAATATAAACATTTCTTCCCCTCAGTAATAAAGGTAATAATAAATAAAGTTCGAGTAAAACAGGTATTTTTTAACACTTTGTACTCCAAGCAATTTACTTAACAAAACAATGACTTTTTCTTTGAGTTATTCTGACCAGGTCACACCTTCAAGTAACATCACTACTGATTTACCTGATTTAACTGGTGATGATCTGCCTCAAGAATTTAACCATGACTTTACAGCATGTTATGGTGAATCAAGGTGAGTATATATTTCACAATATAAACATTTCTATCCCTCAGTAATAAGGGCAATCATACATGTTAAAACGCTAAGGTAAATTTTCAGTTCACTGCGAAATGAGCATAAATGCGCATACGTAAAGGTAAATCTATAACCTGTTCAATTTTAAAGGAAAGGTGGTCAAGATCCGATTAGCGTAATGATCAAAGACGGCAGTTTAAAGCTGTAAATCTATGTTGCGAACACGAGTTCTATCTCTGCGCCCAGTAAAATGATTTCTGTAAAAAAAAAATTGGCGATAATTCATTTTCAATAATGCCATATTTTATTTCAGGGGGATAAGTTATATGATATTTCTTTTATTATTGTTATTTGAATGCTCTATAATTAAGTAAAATTAACACTCAACAATACTTTTTTAAATACTAATTTTATCTTTAAAATATTTAAGCTAAAATATTGAAATTATCAATGAGATAAATTGAACTGATGTACTATTATTGATCTTATTTTCTGATCATTATCAAGAATATATGTTTGTGTGTGTACAAAAATAAGTTTGCTATATTTTTCCGGAAAAAAAAATCATATGAGAACGGTAACCGAAATGGCCTTGATATCTATGGTTTTTATAATTAAATAATGAAAATATAAATGAAAATTCTAGTAATTAAAAATATATATATTAAAAAGTGTTATCAGCTGCTAGCATTTAGATTTAAATTTAAGGTTTTAGAATGAGACTGATAAAAATAAAGTTGGTAAAAACTTTTATCAGTCGTGTAGTTAAAGAAAAAAAACTATATATTGTTATTTTTTTTCCAAAAAAAATGAGACTGTATTAAGTAAAAATAAATTCGCTACCCAATAATTTTAGTAAAACGTCTGATTAAAAACAAGCATAATTGGTTATAAATTACAAACTTAACATTATTTTACTTCATTGAGTAGGTTAGACTGACCGAGCCATCTATCGCCTTAAATCTATAGGAATCCTACATACAATATATCAAATTCATCAAAATTTTGGTACTTAATTTAAAAGCTACTAATTAAAAATTCATGCATTTTTCTAATGAAACGTTCAAGTTGTTTGCCATCAAATCTTGTCAGGTAACACAAATAAAGTACAGTGAATTCTCGATAAGTCGAATTCGAAGGGACAGACAAAAATATTCGAGTTATCGTAAGTTCGACTTATCAAAAATCCTTAAATACATACAGAAAATATATGAAAAATAATTCGATCATATACATAGGAATTGCAATTATACTGTAATAACGGAGTCTGCAAAATGAACGCTAAAGACACATCTTTTGCTTCAGTGTCAAATGTCCGAAACACAATATTGTGTCTAGCTTTAAATTTTCCCCGTCATCCCGTGCTTGCAGAGAATCCTTCCACATTCAACAATTTTGTGAAATCCAAAGCATTCTCATGTAACATCGTAGCACTTAAAGGAATTACACTCTTCTGTGTACTGCAAGATGTAAACCACTTTACGAGGTCTGTTTCGATATCTTGGAAGCACGCGTATTCATCCTTTTGCACTTTGGGTTGACACTTGGACTTACGTCTTTTGAAAATGTGTTCTTTATCTTTGAGTATGGTAGATACAGTGTTGCGAGGGATGCCATATTTCAAGGCTAGATCTTTTTCATTAAATTAGGATTGTTTTCAATATCTTTTATCAAATTTACTTTTTGTTCTAAAGTAAGAATTTCTAATTTTCGCTTCGACATTTTAAAAAACCCGACTAAAAATGTATCACGATGTGAAAGCAATAAACACTAAAATGACAAGACTCAACATTAAAACAAAGAACCCGAATGAAATCTCAATAATGGAATCGAAAGATTAAAAAAATCCTTCCATAAAAGCGTGAGAAATTTGGCAAATTAGAATACAGTAAGCCACCTGAAAGTTGAGAAAAAGGAATACGTAAAGGAGAAATGAATGGAGGAGGGAGAACGATTGCCACCGAAATTGCAAACTCGCAGACTCTTCTCACTGTCTAAGATGGGAAGTAAAAATAGCATCCTTCAAAGGCCGCGAAGGAGTTCAGAAAAGTTTTATCTAACAGAAAGTGCCAGCATTTTTTAGCTGTGGTTGAAAAATTAAGAAATTAGTCAATTACTGTTATTTGTCTTTCTGAAAAAAAATCAACATAAAAGATGTATACTTCGACAAAACAAGAAAGTTTAACATTGATTTGTAATAAAGGGGACGAGACTTCGTGTAAACTTCGACTTATCAGACTTCGACTTATCGAGAATTCACTGTATAGTATACAGAGAACAGTGTATTAATTAACACTTTGTACTACAGCAATTCATTTAACGAGGATATATATAATTTTTTAAACTTTTACAGAGGTTCTTCACTATTGATTCCTGAAAATGATTTTACCACAGAAGAAAGGAAAATGACATAAAAGGGAAGAAAGACTGGCTGTATTTGTTATCACTCAGTGGGTATGTAATATCATGCACTTATACCTTTTAGTTTATTAAAATTAGTTCTAAAAATGAAAATTTATTATGACCTATATTAGGATAGATGAAGTTATTTTAATCATTTTTCTTCTAGCTCAAAATATTAGAAATTATCCGAATTATCCAAAAGTCGATTTAAATGTATTATCTGATCCATAATGTTCTTTATTAGTTAAATCTTCAGTTTTGAATGTTATACCCATGGACTTGGAATGCATTCGCATTTTTCAAAATATTCATCAAAAAATTTATTTAGGTGGTGAACTTCAACCACCACCACCAGGTATTTTATTTTTTTTTTCACTATACTTAAAGGATTTTTATTTTACTTTTTTCTTGACAAAATATTTCCAAAGTATATACATTCTTTCATTACATTTTATTAATCTTCTACACATTTCGTCAGCTTCACTAAACATTTGATAAAAGAGGCACTTTAAAAAAGTATATATATACATATTATATACAAAAGGGTGCATCATAAATTCTTGCAAACTTAAAAAATGCATAATAAAAGAAGAAATGCTCGCAAAAAAATTCGATTCCCACAAATATGATCAAAAGGACATTGAAGTTTTTTTTCCATGTATATATAAATATATATATATTCCAAGAGTAACCGAAAAAGGGCGCTAACGTGTCAAACTTAGACATTGTATGCAAATCAGAGAAACACAAACAGACACTGAAGCATATCGCAAAAACATGACACCTGTATTTATTTTAATGTAAACGATGTTCAACATTAACACCACCACCACGTATTATTCAAAAGAGGTACTCTTGCGTGACCACGTTGTGCCTGCATTGCATCAAAGACATGCATTACCTGTCGTCTTCATGCAGGATGGTTCCCGCACCACTTTGAACGTGAAGTCAAGACGTTCCTATTGGACACTTTCACAGAAGACCATTTGATAACTCGAGGTTGTAAGTATCTGTGGCCCTAACGATCTCCAGACTTGACACCGGAAGTTTTTTGTTTGTGGATATACTTAAAGTCTCGTGTATACCGGGACTCCCCAGCCACTTTGGTGGAACTGAAAGATGCCATTCGAAGGACCGTTGGTTGCATCGATGCCGACATGCTACATTCAGCTGTAATAGGCACATTGACCCACCTCACTTGGCTAATACCTGGTGGTGTTGGTCATGTTGAATATCTTTTACTTTTTAAAAAATGCATCATGTTATTGTGATTTGTTTCATTGTTTGTTTGTGTTCGCCTGATTTACATAAACTGTCGCAGACGTGTGAGTGCCCTCTTTCGGTTACTGTTGGAAACATTTTTTTACACATGAAAAAAAATCCAATATCCTTCTGCTGATATTCGCGCAAACAGCAATTTTTGCCAAGTATTACTTCTTTTATTATGATTTTTTTAAGTTTTCACAAATTTATGACGCACCCTGCATATATTAAAAATTTCTGTAAATTTACAGTGTACCTTACTTTTGACGGATTGACGGATGTCAATTGTACATAAAAAGAAAATATTGGATTCTTGAAAATTTTTCACGTCCGTTTTTTGATGGTTTTATATACGTTTTCTAATGTCCTGAACACGATTTGACTATTTTCAAGAAATGTCTGCCTGTCTGATACAAACATTGTGACCGCTGTATTTCAAGAACTAATACACGGAATTTAATCAATCTTCAGATTCAGTCTCACCTTGGCATAAATTGGTGGTGTTAAGGTTTAGATAAATAACGTCATAAAGGGGTCTGCTATGATGAGGTTTTTAGGATTTTTAGGACAATATTTCTCGTCACCTGGGTGGAATTTCATCAAACTTCATATTCAGTTAAACCTTGAAATAACTAGGCATTGATTAAGTTTGTGTGTATCTTGCTAAACAAGTGGCGCTATTATGCTGGGTTTTCAAGAGTTTTTGAGAATAACTTGTGGAAAAGTTGGGTACAACAGCGTAGTCGTGATAAAACCACATATTTCAGTTTAACGCATTTTCAATCACACTCTAGGTCAGGGACGGCGAATCTATGGCACGCGAAAGAATAATTTTGGCACAGCAGTTCTTGTGGTTCTAAATCAAAATAAAGTGAGATTAAACAACATCGCGACTGATCTTTTCTATATTTGATTAAATGGCATTTGAAAAATTTTAATTGCGGGATATTATATTCCAACCTCATTAATTATGGTCTCAAAATGTTTCAAACAAAGACGGTATTTGGAAATTATCGACAGGAATTGGCTATTAGACATTACTTAATTTTGAAGGAAAAATTCTGGCTATTAAAAAAAAACTGCCGTTTGCTATTTTAACAGTTTTTCTGCCTATCTATGATTTTGAGTAACTGTTTTCACAAATGAATAATAACAAAAATCAAACTGAAAGCACTTGACAGATAAATCCGGATCATTTTGCATTAAAATTAACCTGATGTTAAGATGCAACAACAGAAATCAAATTACATCGCATTAATTTGTTTTTATTAATTTCTAAAAAATTTTTTGTTTCCATAATTATTATAGTGTAATACCTACATGCATGCTCCTCATATTTTTTAAATCTCAATAGAAAATTTTAAGTAATTTTAAACCATTATTTTTCATTCTAACTAAATTTGATTTCTAGTTGTCACGTCATAGTCACGAAAAATATTGTTTGATGAAATTTGGCACGTGACAACAAAAAGGATCGCCAACCCTGCTCTAGGTAAATGGTTGAAATACTTAACTCTAGGCAAGAAAAAAAAAAGAAGATATTACGTCATCTCGCTTACGTATACGCGACACTCATTTTTGTAATTTCTGTTTTGAAGATTTATTTTGATCCTTTTTTCTTTTGATGCTTGCTGCTTTTCAAATCTGTTAAATATGAACACATTTAAAGTTTCTGAAAAGAAACTTCTATTACCGTGTTTAGCACATTTTATAATTATTTATTTACAATAAATGAACATTCGAAGCATTCATAAGTGTAATTCTACAAATTGCTTTTGGAACCACAATTTATTAGGGTGAAACTGGATATTCTAACTTGCAAAAAAAAAGGGGGGGGGGTCATTGCAAAGCAAAAATTGAAAATCCCGTAAATTGTCTTTAAAGAAAGACAATAAAACTACAAGGACAGAGTTATTAATATTTTTTAGGTAGCTTTCATTACAAAAAGCTACCTATTGCAGCCGTTCGGAGGAAAGCGATTTCAAAAAATTTTGGTATATTTTCATCGATCATGACCCCCAGACCCCGAAACCACCCTCCGTTCAAAATTGATATATATATATATATATATATCTGACTTTTGTCATACTGTAACTCTCGTATTTCTGAACCGATTTGGATGTAATTCGGTGTGTACATAGTACATACCAATGTCTCGTCCGAGTTCGTTGGCCAGATTCATCCGCCATTTTGTTTCAAGATGGCGGCCATTTAAAAAATTTTTAAAAAATTTAAATTTGAAATGTGGTACCAAAATTTCGAAAATGGAAAAATATTTTTTTCTTATGTATTTGACCTTTATACAAAGACTCTGGAACAGTTTTTGTTTCGTATATATCTTAAAAAATGGCTGAGTTATAGCATTTTGAATTTCTAGCATGGCTGACATTTTGAAACGTCCTGAATTTTGTCACGCGATAAAAGGCGTATTTAGGAACCGATTTGGATGTAACTTCGTTTATACATAGTACATACCAATGTCTCGACCGAGTTCGTTGGCCAGCTGCATCCGCCGTCTTGTTTAAAAATGGCGGCCATTTAAATTTTTAAGAAAAATTTAAATTTGAAATGTGGTACCAAAAAACTGAAAATTGAAAAAATACTTTTTTTTATGTGTTTGACCTTGATAAAAAGATTCGGGTGCAGTTTTTGTTTCGTCTATATCTTAAAAAATGGCTGAGTTGTAGCATTTTGAATTTCTAGCGTGGCTGACATTTTGAAACGTCCTGATTTTTCTCACGTGATAACAGGCGTATTTATGAACCGATTTGCATGTACCTTGGCGTGTACATAGTATATACAAATATTTCGACCGAGTTCGTTGGCCAGCTTCATCCGCCATCTAGTTTCAAAATGGCGGCCATTTAAAAAAATTTTTTAAATTTAAAATTTAAAATGAGATACCAAAAAATTAGAGAATGAAAAAGATTTTTTTCGTATGTGTTTTACCTTAATACAAAGATTCCGGAACAGGTTTTGTTTCGTCTATATCTAAAAAAATGGCTGAGTTATAGCATTTTGAATTTCTATTGTGGCTGACATTTTAAAACGACCTGATTTTTGTCACGCGATAACAGGCGTATTTATGAACCGATTTGGATGTAACTTGGTCTGTCTCTGTACATAGTACATAAAAATGTCTCGACCGAGTTCGTTGGCAAGCTTCATTAGCCATCTTGTTTCAAAAGGGTTGCCATTTAAAAAAAAATAATTTAAGGTATTAAAAAATTGGAAAATGAAAAAGATTTTTTTTATGAGTTTGGCCTTGATACAAAGATTCTGGAGCAGTTTTTGTTTCTGAAAATTTGTTCTTTTGTTTATATCTTAAAAAATGGTTGAATTATTGCACTTTGAATTTCTAGCATGGCTAAAATTTTGAAACGATCTTGTATTTGTCACGCCATAACACACGTATTCGCCTATTTCGATGTAAGAAAGCATGTGGATAGTATACATCAATATCTCCACCAAGTTCGCTGGCCAGCTTCATCAGCCATCTTGTTTCAAAATGGCGGCCATTAAATTTAAAAAAATTATATTTAAAGTGAGGCGCAAAAGAATTAGAAAATGAAAAAGGTTTCTTTTTTAAGTACTTGACCTTGATATAAGGATTCAGGAGCATTTTCTGTTTGTCTTTATCTTAAAAAATGGCTCAGATATAGCAGTTTCAATTTCTAATGTGGGTGACATTTTGAAAAATCTGATTTTTTGCCTGTGACAGCACTCGTATATATCAACAGATTCAGATGTGAGTGAGCATGTGCACATGAATTACTAAGGTCTCGACCAAGTTCACTGGTTAGCCTCATCCCCCAAGTTGTCTTAAAATGGCAGCACTTTAAGAAATCGCCCAATTTGGCAGCCAAATATAAGTTACCTTAAATAAAAGCAGCTTGGATAAAGCTGACTAATTTCGCGAAATTCTCATTCATAATGATTTAGTATTGATAAAAATTAGTATTGAATCTCCTATATTCGGTTTCCACTAAATTGAGCTTCGTGTGTTTGAATAATATAAGTTGGCTTTTTTAAAATAAGGAATATGAAAGCTACCTCTTCCTCCCGGCACTGGCCGGAAGGACTTTATAAACTCATAATGGAGATAAGACGGGACAATTTCACTCTAAATAAACAATAATTTAGTTATAACAAGTTAGAAATAGCACGCAAACGTGGCAAATGCGGTGCGTTCGTACTATAACTAGTTTAAAAAATATTTTTTTGCACCGCATGTTGTTCTGAATGTATATTTCAGTGCACTTCAAAAGTGCATATCAATTTTATTATGTTCGAAAGGCTGTAACATCATTAAAATGCATATGAAATATTTTTCCACATTGGCCGTAATGGAACGGAAAAATTTTGACTGTCCCTGTCATTAAACTATATATTCAATTTTCATAAAATTTGAAATGACTCGACATATTTGCAATAATTATATATTTAAAATTTCAGACCATTCGGTTGGGCAGTTTTTGCTCTGTTATATGTGGACAGATGGACCGAACGACGACTATAGGTGCTACGTATTTATATAATTACGAACGCACCTAAAAATGGAATGAACTAATCATATATTTCAAAAGATAATATGGTAGAAATACATGTGCGTAGTGTGCACATGAACATTATATATTGCTGGAAATTCTGGTTTCAAGAAACAAATTTTACTAGATACACAGTTTTACCACACTTTCTCCTGCCTGACTGAGAATGCATTGGTTCAATCGTTTTATATTGGAGATGCGTTAAAAGTATGGCAATATAAATCTATCTATTTTTAAGTTTTAGACCAGAAAAGCCTCTTAAACCAAGGATATTAAATATAAAGTTATGCATTAGGTGTTAATTCATTATGTTTTAAAATATATAGGAAATGATAAAAATGGTTATTCAAATTTAATGTTACTCTTAATATTTAGATACTTTTCTTGAATTATAAGTAAACATTAAACTATGAAATACGCTTTTCTAAAATATAAACTTATAATGTATGTCTTTTGTATTAACTTTTTATATTTAGAAAATTACGTTTGAAAGACAGCATTCCACAAGTGCAAATACTCCTAGCCATTATAGAGGATGAAGAAGTAAACGATAAGGGAGCTGAAAGTTCAGAGGAAAAATTTGAGTCTCATGTTCTTGATTTCTGTTCTTCGAAATCTTGGGAAGATATTTTTCCGGAAACAGATATAAGCGATGGAGATCAGGAAAAAATAAATATATAACACATATAATGTTTAACTTGCATTCTTTTATTAAGGTGGATGCCGATGTAAAACCTTCTGAAAAATAGAAGAAAAAGAGTCTAAATAATAGTAATTTATTTCCGTTTGCAACATCTATTTTCTCAGTGCTGAATTTAAAATAAAAATACTTTTCTATACCCTTTCTTTTACGTTGTATACCGAAGCTTCAATATTTCTTTTAAAACATTCAAATACGTTTTTATAAAAGTGTATTTTTAAATGGTTGCGCGTAGCGAAAATGTTCTTAATTAGTCTATCGACTTCACTGTAGAGTGAACTTACTTGAGATATTTGTACTGATCAACTGATCCATAAAATTCTCCGGTATAATTTTGTTTCACACTTTACAAATGTGGGTTTTAAGAAAATCTTTTGTATTATTTTATAAAATTTCTTTAGAAATTGTAATATATATATTTTTTAGAAAATGTTTGCTTTTCCACGTTTCGACATTCAGTTTAAAAATTTAAAACCCTTAGTATGTTTATTTCAGATGCATCTGTACCATGCATGAGCCAGAGGTCGATATTTGGGGGGGGGGGGGGTTGACAAAGGGTATATTTCTCCGTCCTTGTTTGATACTTAACGATGTATCAGACATCATGACTCGGTCTCAGAAAGATTTTTTGAAAATTTCCACAAAAGTTAAAGTAACTTTCCAGATTTGATTGCAATAGAAACATTAGCAGTAAAGAAACTCTTTAAGGCGACTCAGTACCTGTCATTTTGATAAAAAATTATAAAAATTTCGAATTTCAGATTTTTATTTTAAAATGTACTTTAGTATTCTTGGAACATTCAAGCCAAAATTTGGAACGTTTCGATAAATAATAAAGGATATATACTTAATTTTCGTACGCCTTCCCGTTAGACGTCCCCGTAAGTGAAATGTTTAAACTCACATTTCTTAGTTCGTAATTTTTTTATTAACCATTTAGAAAAATGGTTATTGTTCTCGTCAGGATGGGAAATCAAAGCATATCTGAAGGTTCTTATTGGTTTAATCCGCCTTTTATTCGTTTCCTGATTGGTCTATACAGTAATCTGTATTTCCCTTTACTTTCAACCAGAAATTGATACCTTCTGTTGCCACTATGACAAAAAAGTAATAAAAACTACAAAAAAAAATTAATAACTCAGAAAGAAATTGAGATACAGCTTTCAAACAAATGGCATTTAAAAGTAATTTTTTTTTCTTTATACGACGGTGTAAAAAGTAATATTGTGGGATGTTTAGAAGTTTAAGAATGAAATTTCTTAAAATGAGTCGTCAGATTTCTTGGAAATCTGACGATGGAAAAGGCTTTTCCCGAACAGCCAATGGAATGCTTTGCTAATACATAAGTTTCAGGTGGATAATACGTACGAGTCGCAGGCGATTTTTGTCGCTTTGAATTTTTACGTGTACTAACACTATTAATGTTTAATTCATGGCGTACGTAATGTATGATCAACTCCATGCGATTTTTTATGTCTTAAATTTTAGTCTTCGGAAAAATCATTTTCCAAATGGTAGTTATAATTTGATAAATTGCTTTTTTTTTTTTTTTATTCACATTTTAATCGAAATGCTAACGCTTCTTTCAATAATTAAGGAAATTGTCTGAAAATTTAAAAAATGTACATCTTTAGAACCTGTGTGTAGTAGTTGAGTATCGGATTTTTTATGTGTTTGTCACTAAAAAAAAAAAAAAAATATGAACTTAAAAACATGCTATTTTTTTTCTGTTGATCTAATAGACTCATAAAAAAATCCGATACTTAAATTTATATGTGAAAAAAAAAACTACTCGGAATAAAGCATTAAAAAATCTATTTACAAATATGAAAAATGAAAAAGAAGAAGGAATTTTAAAATTGTTATTTTTTTTTTCAAAATTCAATTTTTTTCAAAAAAGTTATTGCTGTATTGAGAATTTAACACTATTTTATGATCTATTATGACTATGCTTTTCTCAAACATGAACATAAAAATATAATAGGTATTAGTTACAAAACATTTTTTTTTATCGAGTCCCCTTAACCCTTTAAGGGGTCTCAAGACTCTTAAAGCTTTAAAATTTTCGAAATTTTAAATTTTTTAGATGTTAAAATTCTATCTTTTCTGAACATTTTGATATAATTGTTATCGTCAAATTCCAATTAGAACAGAAGTTATGACTTTTAGAATTATACCCGCTCAATAGCTGAAGCGGTGTTTCCGAATCTTTAAAGTTATTTTTCTCCAAGTGACGGTTTTGGGTATAACGCGCACGATATCTCAAAAACTTCTGAATATTTTTTCATGAAATTTTCAAAATATATGTTTTATGTTAGTCTGTATAAACTGAATCTAAAATTTCCTTTTTATTGTAAAAATAAAATACTTTTTTAGGTGATTATATTGATGAAATTATCTAAATTTTGCATTAGCTAAATGCAACTTTGTACTAAAAATATATAAATGCTTTAAATACAAATATATTTAGATTGAGTGTAATTATTACAATCTGAGGTATAAGTAGACACGAAAATTTTCATTCTAGTTGCAAAATTTATTTTGTAACCGTGCGCGTAAGCTGTTATGCTGATTTTCTTCTTGTCAAATGTCTGAAAGTTTAGAACACCCTGTAAATGCTAATTCTTCATCCTGTAATTTTTTAAATATTTGAAATGAAAAAAAAATACTTATATCTTTCATTCCCAATTAAAATTGTGTCTTAAAATTAAATACATTTTATGTTATTAAATGTTGAAAATGGTCTTTTATTTTATTTTATTTTTCTTTCTTTCTTTCTTTTTTTTTTTTTTTTTTTTTTTTTTTTTGTGAAATTTTAAGAGTCCCGAGACCCCTTAAGACCTGATGTATTTCTAAACAAAGTTAGCCATGCCTGTAGAAAGTAAAACATGGACTACAACCGCTATCTGTTGATAAAAAATGATACTTAACTCTATCTGAAAACCAGTACGATCGTTCGATTCGAGTTTTTATTGCATACGGCTCAGAAACAAAAATTTTAAATGAATGTCTAACCCGCACGATCGTGCGGGTTGGGTCTTAAAGGGTTAAGCACAGGGATGCAAGCGCTGCGCCAGAAATGGCTGACTGCTACCACTGAATGTTTATAGTATTCCTCACCTTATCTAATGACTGAATTTCTGAGATTTAAAAAGGCGAAGTATACTATTAAAATTTAGTGGTGAAAACTAGCCATTTGTGGCGCAGCGCTTGCATCCCTGCCTTAAGCATAGAAATTATTCATTATCAACAATATTTGTTATACCTTACACTTGACCACCTGTCTTATTTAACCTTACAACTTTAACCGGTTTTTGTTTAACCTTACAAAACCTTACACTTGAAACGTTCTCAAAATGCGACATTCGTCATCAATAAGTACTTTTACTAATTTTTAAAATGTATGCCAAAAAGAAAACTATATCAATTACTTCTCAACTGTACACAACAAAATTAAAAGAAATCTGTCCTTCTTAAAGAAACTTTTACGCCCCCTCCTCCCCCATCGCCAAGAAAAAATTTAAATCTCCCTTGGATCATCTATGTTCACCAGACAAAAGGAAGATTTCGAATCATTTTCTTTTTCTGAGCTACGGGATGCTTCTTTCTTTTTCAAATTGTTGTTTAAACCATTTTTAATCTAATGGTCATTTCCCTTTGAGAATAATTTGTCAATATTTATTTATTTTTTTTAATCTACAAAACTGACCGTAAGAGATAACAATACTTTGACTCGATTTTTTTACAAAATATTTATTTATTTTTATTTATATTTATTTATATATAGCTTAAGATATTCTTTATACACACGAAGTTTATATTTTATTTGTTAGCAATATCGAAAGTGAAAGCCTAATTTTGGAGTTACAAAATTAAAACAGCGAGTAAGCAATAAACATTTTAGGACATTTTTTATTTCTTTTTTACGGAACAGCATTTGGAAATATAAGGAAAATTACTCTAGCTCTTCTAAGTTACACCAATCAGCCTGATTTTTCTTAATTAATCGTCACAAATCTTACTAGTGTACTTTTTGGAGATATTGATATTTTGCTTTTTATTGCAGCTTTAAACAAGGAAATTTTTAGTTGAACAGTTAGAATTTAATTGAATCGCTGCATTTCACTAAACATGCATATTATTAACAACGACTAGCTATTTCATTGGCTAAAAATAAATTTTTAATCTTATTTTTCAGAATTAAGTTTCAGCTTAACACTCTTTTTAGGTAGCTTTCTTTACAAAAAGCTACCTATTGCAGCCGTTCGGAGGAAAGCGATTTCAAAAAATTTTGGTATATTTTCATCGATCATGACCCCCAGACCCCGAAACCACCCTCCGTTCAAAATTGATATATATATATATATATATATATATATATATCAATATATATATATATATATATATATAACCATTAATTAAACATAACCTCCCACCGTCAATTATTATGAATTAAAGCTGTAAGTATTAAAAAAATAATAATAATATAAGAATTATTATGGAAGAAAAAGAAAAAAGTGGACACCCACAAAAATTGAAAAATATATATATATATCTGACCTATGTCACACTGTAACTCTCGTATTTATGAACCGATTTGGATGTAATTCGGTGTGTACATAGTACATACCAATGTCTCGACCGAGATCGTTGGCCAACTTCATCCGCCATTTTGTTTCAAAATGGCGGCCATTTAAAAATTTAAAAAAAAAAATTAAAATTTGAAATGTGGTACCAAAAAATTGAAAATGGAAAAATATTTTTTTCTTCTGTATTTGACCTTTATACAAAGACTCCGTAGCAGTTTTTGTTTCGTCTATATCTTAAAAAATGGCTCAGTTATAGCATTTTGAATTTCTAGCGAAGCTGACATTTTGAAACGTCCTGAATTTTGTCACGCGATAAAAGGCGTATTTATGAACCGATTTGGATGTAACTTCGTTTATACATAGTATAAACCAATGTCTCGACTGAGTTCGTTGGCTAGCTTCATCCGCCATTTTGTTTAAAAATGGCGGCCATTTAAAATTTTAAGAAAAATTTAAATTTGAAATGTGGTACCAAAAAATTGAAAAGTGAAAAAATATTTTTTTCTTATGTGTTTGACCTCGATAAAAAGATTCGGGAGCAGTTTTTGCTTCGTCTATACCTTAAAAATGGCTGAGTTATAGCGTTTTGAATTTCTAGTGTGGCTGACATTTTGAAACGCCCTGATATTTGCCACGTGATAACAGACGTATTTATGAACCGATTTGGATGTACCTTGGTGTGTACATAGTACATACAAATAACTCAACCGAGTTCGTTGTCCAGCTTCATCCGCCATCTTGTTTCAAAACGGCGGCCATTTAAAAAAATTAAAAAAAAATTAAATTTAAAATGAGATACCAAAATTTTGAAAATGAAAAGGAGTTTCTTCGTATGTGTTTGACCTTAATACAAAGATTCCGGAACAGGTTTTGTTTCGTCTATATCTAAAAAAAAATGGCTGAGTTATAACATTTTGAATTTCTATTTGGCTGACATTTTAAAACGACCTGATTTTTGTCACGCGATAACAGGCGTATTTATGAACCGATTTGAATGTAACTTGGTCTGTACATAGTACATACCAATGTCTCGACCGAGTTCGTTGGCCAGCTTCATTCGCCATCTTGTTTCAAAAGGGTTGCCATTTAAAAAAAAAATGTAATTTAAAATTTAAAATGAGGTATTAAAAAATTGGAAAATGAAAAAGATTTTTTTTATGTGTTTGGCCTTGATACAAAGACTCTGGAGCAGTTTTTGTTTCTGAAAATTTGTTCTTTTGTTTATATCTTAAAAAATGGTTGAATTATAGCACTTTGAAACGATCTTGTATTTGTCTCGCGATACCACACGTATTCACCTATTTCGATGGAAGAAGGCATGTGGATAGTATACATCAATATCTCGACCCAAGTTCGCTGGCCAGCTTCATCAGCCATCTTGTTTCAAAATGCCGGCCATTAAATTAAAAAATATATATATTTAAAGTGAGGTGCAAAAAAATTAGAAATTGAAAAAGGTTTCTTTCTTAAGTATTTGACCTTGATATAAGAATTCAGGAGCATTTTTTGTTTGTCTTTATCTTAAAAAATGGCTCAGATATAGCAGTTTCAATTTCTAACGTGGGTGACATTTTGAAAAATCTGATTTTTTGCCTGCGACAGCACTCGTATATATCAACCGATTCCGATGTGAGTGGGCACGTGCACAGCAATTACTAAGGTCTCGACCAAGTTCACTGGTTAACCTCATCCACCATGTTGTCTTAAAATGGCAGGAACTTTAAGAAATCGCCGAATTTTGCAGCCAAATATAAGTTACTTTAAATAAAAGCAGCTTGGATAAAGCTGACTAATTTCGCGAAATTCTCATTCATAATGATTTAGTATTGATAAAAATTAGTATTGAATCTCCTACATTCGGTTTCCACTTAATTGAGCTTCGTGTGTTTGAATAATATAAGTTGGCTTTTTTAAAATAAGGAATATGAAAGCTACCTCTTCCTCCCGGCACTGGCCGGAAGGACTTTTTTCGAAGTGCTCTCGCCCATTAACTGTCACGCCGCCATTTCATAATATATCATCTAAAACAAAATAATTTATAATTATAAATTATAATCTAATTTAATATAAGAATAATAATTTAGTATGTGAGCATTTTCATAAATATTTCCATTTCTTTTTTTAAAAATCTCGAGCAATCTTTAAATTTCAAGACTTTAAAGTGTTGTTTGCCCGTTAATTTAATTATCGATACAATGGTATCCCACATTCGTGGCTATTCTTTTTATGTTATATCTAAATTTCGATAACGATACAAAAAATCTTCACCTGAAAACTTGTTTGCAACACTGGAGCATCAAACAATTAGGAGGGTAACGTATCATGTTTTGACTGAAAAGTATTCACTTTCTTGTTTTACTGTTTGAATATGAGCACTTTCTTAAACGAAATTTTATTAGAATGTACGTATCACCTTATGATAACACCTCTCAATTTCAAAGACTGAATACGTATTTAAGAAATGAGACAAACAATCTATTTTTATTTCATTCTAATAATGTTTTAAAATGTAATTTAAACTTTTTTTTTTCTTTTAGAATTTTCCACGTAATGGTGTGGTAGAAACATCACATGCTAGCAGCACGAAAAACGAACCGTCCGAAGTAACATTTCCGGACAGCGGGGATGAGAAATATATTTGGGAAAATTCTTTTTACTCCTGTTACAAAAACGATGATAAACACAAATCTAATTTGCCACCCCCGAGCCGGTATGTAAAAATATAATACTTTTAGCTTCATAGTATACAGTAAAAAATTTAGTTCAATGTTTCACGAAAAACTTGGCCAAAAGTGTTGCCGCCATAAGATAGTAAATCATTATAAATTATATACAGGGTGCAATATGTTATCTATCGCCGACCTTTAATTTCTCAACCGTTAGTCATAGACATATAGTTCCAATTAGAAAAACGTTTCAAATAAGATAAATATTCATGTTGTGGCATTATTTAAAGTAAAAAAATAAATTTGATAAAAATTACCAAAACTAACTTTTTATACGGTCCCCCATTCCCTATAGTTATATTTAGTAAAAGTTTACACATATCATAACAGATGTAACACAAACAGTTTGACATCTGTACTACAAAAATTAGCACAGTTATTAAATTTCGAAGTTTGAGATTTTTGCACATGATTTTGTCTTTCATTGAGGGATCAGTTAAAAGATGAATTAAAGTAATTCGAGATCAAAATCAGGGTGCAATGTCTTTCTTACGGCGAAGCCACTTTTAGACGGTATCGTCGGTACTTTTGAATGTTGTTCGACCCATAAAAGTTAGCTCAAATTTTTAGATGAAATAACCCTATTTGGTGATTCCCGATTTGGTGATACCGGCTAAAGGTGGTTTCGCCGTAAAAAGGGCATTGCACTCAGATTTTGATCTCGAATTACTTTAATTCATCTTTTAACTGATCCCTATGAAAGGCAAAATCATGGGCGAAAATCTCAAACTTTGACATTTAATAACTGGGTCAATTTTTGCAGTACAGATGTCATTTTTTTTGTGTTATATCTATTATGATATGAGTAAACTTTTTCTAAATATAACTATATGGACAGGGGGACCGTATAAAAAGTTAGATTTCGTAATTTTTATAAAATTGATTTTTTATTTCAAATAATGCCACAACATGAATATTTAGCTCATTTGAAACGTTTTTGTAATTGGAACTGTATGTCTACGACCAACGGTTGAGAAATTAAAGGTCGGCGATAGATAACATATTGCACACTGTATAAAAATCACTTCAAAACATCAAAGTACTCAATAACAGCTATAAGTGATAAAAAATAAACTTTAAAAGGGAAAAAATACCTTTATTTATTTACACTTCGACATGTTTCATTGCATCCGACGGCAACATTCTCCAGAAAATAAAATTATAAATATATTATCGGAAAAAATTTAAATTGAATGAAAATTAAATTAAAAAAAATCAAAAAATCCGACTGCGTAAAAAGTGAACTAATTAATTATTTCTCATCAATGTGAAACTATTTTTTATGTTACTTACCTACTCTTTTTTTTATTTACTTGTATTCATGACTTTTAAGTTGCGTTTAATTATTAGTTTCTATGTATAAACACTGTTTTGATGAGGTCTATAGATGTCTATGATGGTTAGAGTTGCAGTAAAGATAGAGATCCTACCTACACAACTTCCAGATTGTGTAATATTTAAACGGAGCTTCTGACTGTAAAATAGTGAATGAAACATCGTCTTCATTTGAAAGACCTGATCAATGATATGCCACTCAATAGGGTGCGTAATTTTTTTTTTGTCTCCCGTCATTTTGTATTTTACGGTTGCCATTTTGAATTTATAAAAACAAAACCTAGCCTATAACTATTGAGCGGTTAAGTCGAATCGATAGAGACCTCATTCATTAAAATCCAACCAGCCGTTGGGATGTTTCGAGGGTATCAAGAAATCCACATATTCGCGTGAAACACATAACCCTTCTTGATGTAGCGTAAAAAATAGTAAACAAAAACAAAAAATCATTGTTGCAGCATTTTTTGCACCAGTTGAATAACAAACCTGTGTAGAATGTAAATATGAACTGGTAAATTGTTGAACTATAAAGGGGCTACAGATATTCTTCTTGCACAAAAGCTAATCAGACCAAAACCCCTGTTTAACGCCTTCAGGGGCAAAGTTCTTCTGTTGCAAAAATGTTGAAATGATTGAATGGCACCGGTATTTATGAACGAATTTATAATAAAGTAAGTAAAAGCTTTTCTTTGCGTACATTATACGAAGGAAAAATTAATTCATAAACGCTGATGCCAACGTGGCATTTGAGAATTAAAATTAACTGGTATATATAATATACCAGTGCCCTTCAAGGGGTTAAAAGATAATTCGTGAAAGTACGATAATCTAGATTTGGCCTGGATTGGTACCTGATATCTCCTGATTTATAGCATGGGTTTTAAAATCCAAAATTTCTGATTAGTATTATCAATCTCTAAAGCAGCATACTGAGATTGCATATGCAAAATTGTTCTGTTTAGCTGTTTCATATTACCATAGGATGTTGAAAAGCATCTCTTGAAGTTTTACTGTAAGGAGGAATTTCATAAAATCAACAGTACCCATTGTTTGGTACTTCTGCTATTTAGGAGCACCACGTGGTTGGAAGTTGAGGCAACAATTTTAATGTAGATTGAAACTCAGTTCCCTCAGCCTTTTACTAATGTTGGTAAGAGTGAGCAGCAGTTTTCCTGACATACGTTAAACTATTTCTTATATTTTGAAAATATAATTGCTGAATTGTTATTCAACTTGACTAAGCGAGGTAAAACCTACAGAGTTAAAAAGTGTCCAAGCCTGGATTCCTAGAAGGACCATTGACATTTCGTGCTAGTGCTCTGCCAATGATAAACATGGTCGATAGCGAGATTTAGCACTTCTCACTCATATCTGTTTGCAAAACTGCAGCCGCAGCACACGATGGAATATTTTCATGAGCCACCAAATCATGGGCATATACCAAACTAAAGCGAATCCATCCTCGATAAAAATTAATATGCCTATATATTTTTCTGGAAATTTGTAGAAAAGTTTGCACGCCTATATTTATATTTTTAAATTTTAACTGCAGAATTTTTATTCAACTTGGCTAAGTAAAACCAAAAGGATAAAAATGTGTCTTAAGCCAGGATTCAAAGCAGTTTTAATGACATTACGCGACAATGCATTACCATTGGACTACCTAGACGATATCCTTATTAGGGCTTCTCACAGTTGTCAGTTGGCAAAGCTGCACCCGGACCACACTATGCCATATTTTCATGATCCAGCAGACCAGGTTCTAATACAGGCTTGGACGCTTTATCACTCTGTCGGAAGGCCTCTTAGCCAAATTGAACAAAAATTCAGTTATTAAAATTTCAAATTACAAAAAATAACCGTGCGAAAATTTCTACAAACTTCCATAAAATTATATATGCATATGTCATGTACTTCACAAAATGTCTTTTGAAAAATTTGGCACATGTTTCGCGACGATATTAAATTTTTGATCAAGTGACAGAGGTTAGCATTTACTACAAATTATCTACACTTTAAACACTATTAATGTGAAATTCCTTGAATTTTTAATGTGAAATTCTTTAAAGCGTCGTACTCATTATTGAAAGAATTTTCATAAATATATTTGCATTTCCAAATAAAACCAAAAAACCTCTTGAAGTATACCCGGTCTAACTGTTTTAAGAAACGAGATAAAACTTCGCTGCGATTAAAATTTTTGCTACGATGTCAGCGTTGTATCCAATAGTACACTAACAGAGGTGCAGACTAGCGGAAGAATATTACCAATCTCTAGAGCAGCATATTGAGAATGTATAGAACAGTTTGTTCTGGTTGGCTGTTTCATATTAACCATAGGTTGGTTAAAAGTTGAAACACTCTTGAAGTTATACAATAATGAAGAGATTTTTCAAATCAACCGAACCATGTTTTGGTGCTTCTGCTTTTTTTAAGGCATCAAGTAGTTTATCACTAAGAGAATTATTTTCCCAGTGTACATTGAAAGGCAGTTCACTCAGCGTTTCACCATTGTTACGAACATGTGCCAGATTTTACATAAAAAAATTAACAAAAGTTTTAAACTTTACAACATATTTTTCGAAAAATCTCGCACACGCTTGGTAACGATGTTAAACTTCCGATCAAAGACAAAAGTCCGTTGTTATGACAAGTGTGTGCCTTAAACTCTATTAATTTGAACTAGCTATTTCTTATTCCAAACTTAGTGCTCGTTTTCAAAGAATTGTCATGAATATACTTCCATTTTTCAAATAAAACAGAAAAAGCTATTGAAGCATACTTGGTCATAATTGTTTTCAAAAACGAGGTACAACTTTCCGGTAATAATAATTTTCGCTACTTCGTACTATCCAATGGTAAAGCTGTATAACCCTATAAGACCAAGGTGATCCCAATAAAAAAGAAAAAACAGTTTCCTCTTTTTGTGTTACTTAAATCCACGCTGCATCCACACAATTGCGCGGATCCCCCCTTAACGTAACCTAACACCGGAAATTATATATATATATATATTTTTTTTTTCAATCAGATATGATTCTATTAATTAGCCTTAACCACCAAGACTTTTAATTTCTACAAAAAATCTTCAGGTCTTAAAGCGATAAGTCGGAATAGACATAGTATTATACAGATATCCTATGAAATTGTGGAATACTCATTTAACCCTTTAGTGCGCAGCTTTTCATATATGCAAACAACAGTGTTTTGAATTCAATGGATTTTTTTATTCGTATATATCTAATTCACACCATAAAATTAAAATAACAATATTTACTTTAATTAAAAACAGACATTCCGTATTTAAATAAAGCGAAATAAACCATTGGAACTTTCTGGTGTAAAGTCAGATTACCTGAACTACGTAATTTCTAGAACGTGTTCTATCATGGGAATATAAGGGGCTAAAATAAAGGTTAAATTTTATAAAATAAATAATTATATAAAATGCGGTATTTGGAGACATACTTCTTAAAATATTTACTAACTTGCAATATTTTAACGTAAAACAGCCACACGACAGTATTTTCTACTTGTATTGCAGATGTGCAACAGAAGAAAAGTTTGACGTATTATATGAAAAATGTATCTCTAATTTTTTTCATTATTTTTCCTGTATGATAAACCTTTCAGAGAATCATACATAATTTTTTGAAACAAAATAAAGAAAATCGCGCATTTAAGAGTTAAAATAGCTTTTTTGTGCCAGCACGGAAAATTAATAAAGCTAGAAAATGAAATATTTTTATGTATAAATATTAACCAAAGTAGACTTTCTAAGATATCTTCCACACTACGTTTGATACATAATTAAGCAATATAGCCTGCACCACTCACGTCACAACCTGTTAAATTCAAAATTTTGGAAGAAAACTTGTAGTAGAGTTTTTACAATTTTTTTTTCTCGTATTTATCGCATTCACAGTATACCAATTAGTTTTCTAGTAGAGAACATAAACGAATTAAGCTGTTTTAAATTAAGAACACACACCTTTATGACAGATTTATGACGTGAGTTTAACTTTAAACAGCACGAAATAATCATGCTCTTTTATTTAGAAACAAACAAAATCGATTTTCTTATATATATATATATATATATTTGGGTGGCCCTTATTTTTCAAAATTTTAAAAGTTTAGCTCCCACCCTCCAATTTTGTTCGAATTAATATAAAAACAATGTATGCAAAATTTTAGCTCAATCGGACAACTTCAAGGCGACCCTCATTGACCTTGAATTTTTGAAATTTTTGGCCGATTTTTTTTTTCAAGTAAAATGATTTTATCTCTTATAAAATTTTCTCTTTCATAAAAGAAATATCCATACTTAGTCATAGTATTAAAATGATAATTTAGTATAAATATAATGGAGAAATAAATTTGAGAAGTTGTGGGCAAAGAGCAGGTATAGGGAAACATCTGTACTCATTATCCTTTTTCGTTGCCATCCGTGATTGTAAATAAAAATCACCTTATTTGTAAAAACTTGTAGACACTTGTTCATTTTACTGTGGCATTATGATATGAATGTTTCTGTGTTGTTTTGGTATCCCTGGCAATGCTGGAAAACCATATTTTTGTAACCTCTCCGTTTTTACAATGTTATTTGTTTTGTACGCTTATTTTGTGGCCAAATTTTATGCCTTTGATGACAGATTCACTATTTTTTTCAGAACTGTTTGTATCACTGTGACGTGTTTTTTTCTAGAACCGTGAAATTGCATCAACGTCTTTCGTTAGTTCATCACACAAGTTAGGAAAAGATTTTTTAGTCACTCTTGTTCGTTACATTTCCAATCCAATCATGGCAGCCAATCTACAATCGAATCAACAAGTTTTAAGCATTTCATTCTACAATGTAAGGGTTGTAAACCTTACAACGAAAGAAAGCGTAATACTGGTGATTCAAGACGTTTCCATTTTTGGCAAAAAGCAAGAATTCCTGCTAGAAAAACTGACCATTGCGTTGATTAGCTTCTCAAAATCCATGATGAATGGAAAGTTTTACAGAAAATTTTAACTCGTGCTAAAAACAAGGAAAAAGAAAAAACTTTTTGTAGAAATGACAGACGATCGCTTTGACACAGTTCACTCATATTCTTTGGGAAAGGTGACAATTGAAGTGAATAAGAAATTCTTAATGCTTCAACGCCAAAAATGAAGATCGGGTTCTATGTTTGGTGTAGATCAAAAACTAAAACACAAGGAAGAACCAGCACTTAAGCGCACTTGAATGGAAATTGCCAAGGAAAAAAAGACGTATGAAGAAATGGAAAATATATATATACTTATATAAGTTTGTTTTATCAGTAACTGATGATTCAGCGTAAGCAGCCAAATCGGTGATTGTGACAACGACAGTAAAAATTCTTTTGTCGTTGATTAGAAAATATAAGAAATAGCAACAACCGCAGCAACAAGAACACTTTTAGCCACTCGAGGTACATTGAATTTTTTACTGCCCGTATTTCTGAAGTTTTTCATATGTGGAAAATCATTGACAGAAATACGGTTTACATATTAATGGCGCTGGTGCAGATACTTTCGGGGATAATACTGAAAACCTGATAATAAACCGCACTTCTTTTAAACAAATTAGAAAACAATTTAGAGCGGCGAGAAACACATAAATACAGAAAAATTTATCATAAATGACTGTCAAGAATTGGTGTTGGACTGGTATGGAAAACTCTTTTCATCACTCAGAGGTATTCAAAAAGTTGATAGCCTGGCAGTATTAGCAATTTTTCAAGGTAAGGAGCAGCTGTTGAGAGACCTTGAAATCTCAACATCTCCAGGAGAAGAACAAGCCATGGCTGTTTAAGAAACAGTAGAGAAATTGGGCATAACTGACAAAATTCAAGCACTTTGCTGTGATACGAGAGCAAGCAACGCAGGTCAAGTAAAGGGTGCCTGTACACATCTAGAAAAAGTGTTCAATCGCGACATTTTGTACTTCCCTTGCCTCATCACATTTATGAGTTAGTTTTTACGTGTTTTTTTGACTCACTGATGAGAACAACTTCTGGTCCTCACATGGCGTTTTTCAAAAGATTTAGATACATTTGGACTAAACTCAATAAAAATGTTTACATGACTGGTAGCAATTATGTGCCTTGTGATGTCTTCACAGAACACTGAAGAGTATTCACAATGTTTAGTGTGAAAACTACTCATATTATGTTTCTGATGCTATAGCAATTATTGTTGAAAATAAAGATGCGTCTATCTTATCGAGGTTGTGAACTTTATTAAAAGATCGTAATATTTTCTAACTTTTTCACGATATCTTTGGAATTTTTCAAATTGAATTTTGGTAAATTTGATTTAAAACGTTTTTAAACAATAGCTGGGGTTACATGAATTACTTTTAGAAGAAAAAAAATGGTGAAGATAGGTACGGATATACTGTTTTGGAACTGAATTACTCATTGCGTAGACTATGTTACAAATTTAAAGACATTTCAGGGTCGCCTTAAAGTTGTCCGTTTGAGTTAAAATTTTGCTCACACCTTTTTTTTTTGTTCATTGGAACAGGTTTAGAGGTTGGGAGCAGGAAATATTTTACTTTCAGAAAATTGCCTATTGCTAAGGACCACCCTAATATATATATATATATATATATATATATATATATAAAAGGGGGGGGGCTTTTGTATTATTACTATATTTTTGTTACGTATTTTATATGGATGTTGATTTCATATTTTATATGTAATTGGAGAATTTCATTAATATTATAATTAGCTTAATTATTGATTAATCTAATTTACAATTATTTGTTATTAAATTTTAATTTACTAAGGACAATATCATATTAATTACTAATAGTATGCCATTCTTATAATGAATAATATACATATAAGTGTGTTTAATATAAATATAGTTATACTGTATGCATTAAAATTGGGTAATTATTTTTATTATTATTCCTCTATTCTTTTTAATATTTATTATCGGTTTAATGTTTTTGAATGTCCCACATTCATACTTTTTGGATTTTTATGGATGTCTGAAAATAATCCACACTCTATATTTGTGCTTTTTAAGTAATGGGAATTTAAGTATCATTTAACCTTATATATACTTCCACGTGTTTTTTTATTTCCTGTTCATTTTATAAATATGTTATATATTGATTAAAAAATAATTTTTATATTATTTTTAATAATTATTTATATTAATTATTACTGAATTTATTTTGTTTTATAGTATATAGCTATATGCTATATATTATCAAAGTTCTAGAATTATTTAAATTCTTAGTTTAGGTTAAATAAGTTAGCTAATAGAATATATTGTATGCTTTTAAATTTTATTAACAATAGTTTTTAAATACATTGTGTGGATTATATTAGATTTATAATTCTCTATATATAAGGATATGTTTGGTTTTGCTGTTTAAACAGTTATTTACATTCAAATGCTTACAAATATTTATCTTGCGACAGTTGTTTAATAAAAGTAATACTAGATGGCAGCACCAAATTTGTCTCTTTAAGATTGCTCTAAATTTTAATTTTTCTAGCTCAATTTCAGTTATAATTTAATACACCAGGGGGTATTTTTAGCTAAATTTTGACGATATTGTTAAACAGTTATTAATTAATTTAATAGTGCATTTTAAATAATGTAATTACTATCTATTTATTTTATATTAGATTAAATGTGTTTAACAAGGTATTTCAAATTTTATTTCAAAATGTATTAACTGCATCCTTTGGTATCATTTACTGTGATTTCTTAACTGTTTTATTCACCTTAATCTTTATGATATTCTGGTAGCCATGTGCGCGTGGATTTTTGTAAAATACTGAAATATTAATCGGTATGGTGTTTATTATTTATATTTTATATCCTATAAATATTTAAATACGTTTTATTGATTCTTCCATTTCATATTATTTGTTTCTATTCTGCTTTCATTTTTAATCAATTCACTTGATTTTAATGGTTGTTTGGGCACAGGGGAAAATAATTTTTAGCTTTAGCTTATTTTTCCCACAGAAAACAACCATTTTGCTTATATCATTGAATTCTGTGCCCTTGATAACGTAATTCAATGTATAAGCTTTTCAATTTTTGTCGATGTCCACTTTTTTCTTTTTCTTCCATAATAATTCTTATAATATTTTTTTTATATATATTTACAGCTTTAATTCATATTAATTGACGGTGGTACGTTATGTTTAATTAATGGTTATATATATATATATATATATATATATACCTATATATATATTACAAAAAAATACATGTATTCAAATTTCTCACTCTTTAAGTTTAAATTCATTAAATACTATTTACACGCATTCTAAAAATCAAATAACAAGCAATTTTCAGATACATTGTTTGTTTTTGGTGTGGAAAAGTGATGCTCGCCAATTCGCTAAAGGCAAAGTTTCTTTCATAAAAGTCGTTTTAAGTGAAGTTTCGAAACGTACCAGCCCCGTGAAGGTGTTTCTGAGATAGCAATAGGTTTCATCTCAATATACAATGCATATATAGAATGCTAAAAAACGCTATTGGATTCAGAATCTCTTTACTTACAAGGAAGGTCTCCATACGGGCATACTGCGAAAAATCTGAAAAAAATATAGAATGTTCTTCGCATGAGGATAGATATGTTTATAAAATAAATTTCGGCCGAAACAAGATAGAGTGTCCGTAAAAAATAATGAAAATTTCGTTATTTGGCGATTTATCACCCGTTGGCGATGCAATAAAATTTCAAAAAATTCTTTTTTATGTCAAATATTCTTTAAGGTAAAAATGTTTAATATCGAACTTGTTTAAATAAATTTAATTTAAATAACTTCAGTTTTGTCAGTTTTAGTTTCTTTTAACTATAGTTTTGTCATACATATATTTATAATGAACGTTAACAATGAAATTTTCTGAAATAAAACGAAATTTAAATTAATTAAAATTCTTTCAATCTCAAAATTAAGCCCAATTGAGCATTGTCGATTAAATTTTGTTCCTATGAAAACAAAATCTTCTCCGATATATAAATGTACTGAAAAATTCTTCATCTGGCGCATAAATCATATCATCATAACGCATAAATACATGAAAATATAGTTTTAAATATAAAAATATTTTATGTATATGAAATTATTTTTACTGTGATAAAATTAAATAACTGCAGCAACGAGCAACATAAATATGAATACAAAAAAAAAAATACATGTATTTAAATTTCTCACTGTTTAAGTTTAAATTCATTAAATACTATTTACACGCATTCTAAAAATCAATTAACAAGCAATTTTCAGATACATTGTTTGTTTTTGGTGTGGAAAAGTGATGCTCGCCAATTCGCGTGACGGTTTCATCTTTTCGTGCTAAATACTCGAAAGTATTTTACTTTTTTACAGACTTTCTAGTGTAATTCCGCCGCTTAATTTGGCTGATACTTTATTACATACATAAGTAGTTTAATTAGTTTTTTTTTTTTCAAAATATTCTGAGTATGCCCAGTAAGGAAACCTTCCTTGTAAGCATTCTTGGCAGTTTTATGCCTTTACTTATAAAATTGAATATCTCAGCAAATATGTCAAAAAGGTTCGTCCTTTTGAATGGAAAAATATTTTTTTGAGAACCGGCAAGAGCAGCAAATGTGAACAGATCATTTAAAGATCTCAGATGCTAAAAGTGGTAAGTGACAATAATCATTGTGAGAAAATCACATAAAATATCAATAATTACATTTATTTTTCTTTTATCAAGTGCCTCATTTATCAATTAAAACCCGTTTGAGCATTAAGTTTTTTAGAGACGGTACTTTAACAGATGGTGGAGGACCATTGATTATCTTCAATCATATGATTAAGTCAATTTTTAAGTGCGTGCGTAGTTACATAAATATGTAGCACCTACAGTCGTCGTCTGGTCGGTCCGTCTGTCCGTCTGTCTGTCTGTCGGTCTGTCGGTCTGTCCGCATATAAGACCGCAAAAACTACCCAACTAAACGGCTTGAAATTTAATATATAGAATCGTTGCAGAATTTTGTAGAGTCATTTCAAATTTTATGAAAATCGAATCAAAACTTAAAAAGATATTCATAAAAGTTTTCTTCATTCTATTAAATCCTATTATACGTATTTAATTCAATGATATCTCGTGATTGGTCATGATTCTTGGTTGTAATGGTAATGACGTCCTACTTAAGATGCAATCCTATTATTTCCATATTATTGAATTTAATATACAACATCGTAATAAATTTTGTATTCATGCATTTTTGCACAAGAGTGCAACAGCTATTGCACCACCAAGATCTGAATATTTTTAAACTAGTTATCGTGTGGAAGCATCTAATTTGGCACGTTTGACGTAAAATTTTCGACTTGTTTTTATTTTGTCGCATATTACCTTTATCATCTGAAACTCTTAATTCATCTGAACAAATGCAAAATGCGGCGCTGTTATACTTTATTGTTTGTTCGTAATGTGCCGAATATACCTAAACAAATTCCAAATCTATCCGTCATGTAAAATTATACCTTTTTCTCCTCTCTAGAAAAACATTCATGATTTTACCGCGCTTGGATAACCAAATTCAAATGTTACCAACTATCGAGGAAAAGGAGGAACCAGTTGTGGATAGTGAGAATCTACACGTTATGGTTCAAAAGACTCCACTTGAAATTAATCAAGATATTTCCAGAGTTCTTGAGGAAGGATGTTTTGAATCTGAGCAACAAAATGCTTTAAAAGTTGAAAACAACTGTGGATTACCTGAAGCAATAGTTGAAGTAAATGACCATTTTCTCATTTTGCAATAGCTTTCGCTATCTTTAGAAGAGACTTAAAAAAATAAAATTCGACAAACATTAAGAGTTGGTAAACCAAATGAAAACGAGCAATTTTTGTACGCTAAACGAGGCACGGAATCCATTTACTCAGACAAATACAGGGTGTCTCATACCAGTCTGAACCCAGATTTTTCCTTGATAAATTCAACTATAATGAACATACACTGGTTATCAAAAATTAAGGAAAAGTCACAAAATGCTAATTTTCAAATACGCGAACACTCAAAAGGAAATAATATAATTCGAGTAATTACTATCTCTACAACACACCTAGTCCATATAACATCTCATTCATGTCACACATGGTCACAAATGTCACAGTCACTACGGTGAAGCAAAAAAATAGGAAATTCCATACATCTCATTATGAGTCTGAAATGATCACTATATGTGACTCCACTGAGACGTCACTGTGACTGCTGCTTTGTGACTAGTCACCGGGTGACTTTACAATGTAGTTAAATTGTGACTCTCATGTGACTGTCATTTTGAGACTCAAATTCATAGTCATCATGAACGTTGCATTATGATAAGTCACCAAATAATATCATATTATAGTCACATGGAGACTTTTCCCAAAAGAGCACAATGGTGACTTCACTGTAGTCTCTCTGTCACCTGAAAGTCATCATGTGACTTTAATGTGACATTATTTGGTAACTTATCACAATGCAGCGTTCACGATGACTTTGAAATTTAGTCTACATTTGACAGTCACATGAGAGTCACAATGTAACTACATTGTAAAGTCACATGGTGACTCGTCCCAAAGCAGCAGTCACAGTGACGTCTCAGTTGAGTCACATATAGTGATCATTTGAGACTCATAATGAGATGTATGGAATTTCCTATTTTTTGACTTCACCGTAGTGACTGTGACATTTGTGACCATGTGTGACATGAATGAGATGTTATATGGACTAGCTGTGTTGTAGAGATAGTAATTACTCGAATTATATTATTTCCTTTTGAGTGTTCGCGTATTTGAAAACTAGCATTTTGTTACTTTTCCTTAATTTTTGATAACCAGTGTATTTTAATGAAATTTCTTGCAGGCTTAACTTGCTATTTGTTAAATATTACAATCAGTGGTGGAAGTCCCACTCTTGCTCTACCAACTCTTAGAGTTTGTATGGTATTGTTTGAGTAACTGCACTATGTTTATTAGAAATTTCTTTTAGTTAAAATTCAATAATGTTTATACCAGGGCCCGATTAAACTCTCAAGCTATGGGAAGTACAATGTCATATTACGTCACTTTTTCATTCGAGAAGACTTTCCTATGATAAGCACAGTGTTGTTTCGGCGGAATTAATTCGATATTAAATATGAGACCCCTGTTTTCTCAATTTCAGGACCCTTCACAATTTTCTAAGTGAAGCATTTGCTTGTCGTGCCGATTTCATAGTCAAAGCTTCTGATTGATACAATTTTTTAACAAAAAGGTTCGCATGTGTTTGGAGAAACAAAAGGGAGAAAGTGAAGCATTTTCTTATATGTATAACGCCGGAAGACGTTTTCACAATCACAGATATAGAAATACATTATTAATCTATAGGAAAATTTTAAAACTCATATACCCATTAGAATAATCAAAATTGGATTATCCGAATTTGAAAATTAAAATCCTTTATCAACGCACTACATTTTCAAAAAATGATTTTGTCAATTTTAAGTATTTAAGAAAACCAATGAAACATTTTTCTTGAGTAAAATTTTTATGTTTATTAAGTTATTAAGTTTATTAAGTTTTATAAGAGTGTTTTAAATTTTAGGAAGAAAAATTTACGGTATCTGCCTGTGTTTGGAGCGCTTTTTTTTAAATAAATGAATCATTTTCAATAAATATACATACTTTTAGTTTAATTGTAATACATAATGATGAAAAAACATAAAATTATAACAATATATTCAAAACATTATTTTAAAATACGGGTTTTATGCCGTCTGTTTAGCAAAATTTCAAGATTATACGCCGGACAGCTTACTCTCAATTTAAGTAAATATACTTCAATTTCCTTTGTACTACATACTACTATTACACTTACATGTGCACTAAACAGGAGATTTACAATATCTTCGAAATTAACTGAAATATTTCAAAATATGTCTAAAAATACATACATTTTATAAAAATTACCATTTCTTTATGTTGGAGTACCTATAAAATAATTACATTATCACATAAAGTTTAGATTATAATTCAGAACATAGTGAGTAATATGGAAAGCACTCGGACAAAATTTCACTGAAATGTGTTTAAAATCGGTAAAGTGGAGCATTTTGTGACATAAATAACGCTTTAGCACAAGACATTTTCGCAATCGCAAATCTCGAAATGCATTATTAATCACTTGGAAGTTTTTCCAGAGAGAAATATTCGCCTTGCATACAATATTTCAAATGAAAATCAAATTTTAAATTAAATGCTTAAAAAGCGCAAGGCCAACCAAGTGAAAAAGATTCGGGACACGAACCCGGGCCATCATAGTATAGCGCACTGATTTCTACCGGCTAAACCACATGGAACGATACCGAAACTTCTCACTATTATAGGTTGGCAAGGCTACAAACGCAGCACAAGATGGAATATTTTTCGCTGAGCCACCGATATGGGGCAAACACGAAACTTAATTAAATCCAGCATCGATTGAAACTATATTAATACTTGGAAATTTTTCCAGAGAGAAACATAGATTTTTATTTGTGTATTCATTGTAGATTGTAGATTTTGTTTGGAGCTCTTTTTTAAATAAATGAACAATTTTGAATAAATATATATATTTTCAGTTTTATTTTAACACAGAATGATTAAAAAATATAAAACCCTAACGTAACTTCAAAACATTTTTAGAAAAAGGATTTTTTGCCATTTTTTTTAGCAAAATTTCATGCTTACGCCAAACAGCTTACAACACTCAACTCAATATATTTCAATTTCCTTTGTACTGCATTCAGTTTCTATACTTATCTGTCCGCTGAACTAGGAGTTCCACGTCGAGTCCAGGCATGGAATCTTTTTCACTAGGTCGGCCTTTGCGCCTTTTAAGCAATTAATTTGAAATTTGATTTTCATTTGAAATATTGTATGCAAGGCGAATTTTTCTGTCTGGAAAAATTTCCAAGTATTAATATTGCTACAATAAAACCAATATTTATGCAATATTGACGTTTCAATGGCAATATTTACAAAGCAAAAGAAACATATAAAATAATTATCTCCTTAACATTGCAAATGCCAAACTTCTAAACGTTATTTACGGAAATTGTATTCTTTTGAAAGCAATATGTAAATATTACATAACATTTACAAAAAACTACCTACGCTTTACGGATTTTTAATCTCAAAATTTCGATAACGGGTATTGTACTGCTTTTAGAAAAATTATACTATTCCGGAAAATTTTCTTTATTTTGAGAGATTTTTTTATAGATGTAATTTTTTATGTAATTCTTCAGAAATGGGAACTGTTTTATGTTTCTTTTTGCTTCTATTGATTATTCCATTTAAATCTTTTTTTTATAGGTAGTTTCAGAAGATTCTTTTCTGAGCTCAAATTTTGCTTCAGGAAGAGTGAAAGTCCTCCGGGGTAATTGAATTATCACCTCTCAATATCATATGATCAACCATTCAAAAAATTGTTATTATATATTTTTTTAAATGGTATATTGTAAACACAAAAAAGTTACAAGCAGATTATAATAGTTTCTTCTCCCTCTAACAAAATAAAGTAAAAAAAAAAAAAAATAGATAAATATTTGCCTCTGTTTTCTTCTTTCTGTTTAAGTTATTCATGTACAGTAATTTTTAACGTTGTAAATTTGTGAATTTCCCTAAGTCTTGCGTAAATTTTTTCTGCTTTCCAAAAACAAGCTAATTCTTGAAAAGGTATATAGCATTACTAAATATGTGAGTAAATGGGGAAGGTGCTTTGTTTTATACAATTTAGAATTCACATGTAGTCTACAGTGTCATCTTATGTTTTCAGGTCAAAAATTAAATCATTTCGTGCATTTATTTGATGAAACAACGGATTAATAAAGCAGCAATTTTTTTTATGAAAGTAACAAAAAGTATCAATTAAAATAAATAATTCAAACATAAGGTTACAAATAACTCTGATTCTGGGCTTTCTTCGGAATTTGACTTCCATATTTTTTACAATGTATAGTGGGGATTTTTCAAAAATTCATTAATGTTGAAAGCCGACTGATACATTTTCACTTTCTTCTATCTGTTCAAGAAAAAAGTATTGGATTCGTGAAATTTTTCGAATTCCGATTTCTGACGGATTTACACGTTTTAAAGGTCGGAGATCCCGAAAAACATGTTTTTACAAAATGTTTGTCTGTGAGTCTGTCTCAAGAACTAAGGAACGGTATTTAATACAACTTTAGATTCAGTTAGTCCCTGATATAAATGGCTGCTGATTACTTTTTGGTGTAAATCGGACAAAAGATAGGCTAGGATGCATTTTTCACATCTAAAGAACTAATGCACGGATTTTCATAAAACTTCAGATTCAGTTAGTTCCTGATATATATTGGTCTCGATTAGATTTTATTGTAAATCGACCAACAAGTGGCACTGCTATGAATAATTTTTTGCAATTTCCGCAATAGCTCTATCTCAAAAACTAATGAGCGGATTTTCATCAAACTTTAAATTCAGTTAGAAGTTGACATAAGTTGTTTGCTGATTAGATTTTGGCGTAAATCGCCTAATCGGTGGCGCTGCTATGCTGCATTTTTCAGGAAGTATTAACATGTATGAGATAGAAGAGAGTTTTGGGATTGCCATGTCCGACTAGTTTTAAAAATATAGTCTATCGTAAAACACTAAAACTTATTTCCAGAAAAAGATTAATTTTCAGCGTATCGTTTTCAACAATGGAGATACTTCAGTTTGAAAATATTCAATGTCAGATAGTATGAACTAATAAAATAAATTGTCATGCCTTTACATCACTCAGTAAAAGTGAGTTAAATGTATTTTAAGTATATTGATGTAATTTTACCCAAAAAATGTTCGCAAAAAGTCAATTTATTTAAAATATACATTGTAAAAAAAAAAAAAAAAAAAAAACCTCCCAAATTGGGAGAAAACTGTTTAATTTGCAGAAAATACTGTAATTTTTCATTAAAACCACCTTTTTTTTTAACAGAAATAAACACTTTTTTCACCACACTACAGAATTTCATCCACATACATCCACAAAATTCATCCACATAACAGAAATCCTCATTTTTTTAGAGAAAAAAAAACATTTTTTTTTTTTTTTTTTTTCTGAAAAAAAATACAATTTTTTTTTCTTTAAAAATTACAGATTCTTTACAGTGTAAGTTCAATTTTAGAAAATTGTATCATAAATGATAGTTTGCAAATGCAATTTATATGTTGGATTTTTAGATGCATTTATTTATTTGTTTTTGTTGTTGTTGTTTGTTTGTTTGTTGTTTTTGTTTTTTTTGGGGGGGGGGGGGCAGGTTAATGTAAAATATTGACTTAATGTTTTCAATTTGTCAGTTAATTGATTGAATGATTTAAGATGAATCCAGATAATTTATTGAAGAAGAAATAACTAAAGCCAACAAATTTTTTTAAAACTTTTTCTAAAAAAAAAAAAAAAATAACAAAAAAAAACTATACGCATTTTTAAAGTTTACCATTCGTTAGAAAGGTCTTGATAAATTCAAAGTTTAGTAAAAATGTACATTATTAGTACACAAGATAGAATTTTTTTTATTTACCTTTTATATCAAGCAACAGCATTCAATCATCTTATATAATGTTTAAGTATATAGAATCAGATTTCACAATTTCTACTTGAGTTTTTTAAATATGAATTCCTATTTTACATATGTGTGAGTGGTATGAATCCTTTTAATATATTTATTAGAGGCGAACAAATAGTAAACTTCCATAAAGCTGAATGGTTCTATAATCCTTCTTATAAAATTACCGCAAATACTCGTGTATAAGTCGACCCCCCAATTCTTAAGCGAAATTTTGAAAAAAATTGAATTTTCGTGTATAAGTCGAACCACACTTCTGGTAGTATGTTGATAATTGATTTGTAATCGAGGATAAAAAAAATTATAAATTTTCATTAAATTAGTAAATTGTTTTACTTTTCTAATAAGCCTTTTTTTTAAAAAATATTTCTTTTAAAACCATATCATTATGTAAAACCGAAGCTTAAACTATTTTGAAAAATATTCCCACCAATTCAATGATATTTAAAAAGAAAAAAAGTCTTTCAAATATCTATTCAAGCCTTATTTACAAGGGAAAACAATTTCTTTGACTGCTAAAATATAGCACTTCTTTGTATTGTAAGACTTTTAGGAGAGATTTCTAGAAGTATTCTTAAACTGAACTATTTTTAAAAAGGGGATTAAAATGTTGAAAGGAATTACCCCTATATTGGAGGGAATTCTCTCCCAAGAGAAAATGGGTGCAGAACAATTACAAGGACATTATTGTTAACTTTTATTTTGTCAATGACAGGGAAATGACCGTCGTCCGCTTTTATCTCTCATGTGATTACTTAAATGACTTGCCCATTCGCCGATTATATGCTGTTTTTTATTTTTTTATTTTTTTACGACCCCTCATTTTCAACTCCTAGATTTTGTCTAAAATTCTTCGACTTATACACGACCACATACGGTAATATTTTTTTAATGTCAAATCTCTATTTTTAAGCGATGCAAAACCGTAAAGAAAGCATTTTTGGAAACAGAATAACATTTGAACCAAAGTGAATTGAGATGCACTAGCTAGGTAAGTGCAAGAAGTGTTACGCGCCGATTTTGACGAGAATGATATCGTTGGAAAGATCTCGTCGTGGGGAGTAAAAAATTCAATGAAACTACTTGTCGCAAATCAGACGTTTTAAAGATATCTGACAATTTATGTCACGCAATTTGTTTATTTATAATAATGTATTTATGCTGTAACATTTGTTAGGTCGTTAAATTTATACTTTTTGCTGTTAAATGGCTTCATGCACACTTCTCTATAGAAGACCACAACCACCAGCGAACACTACAAATGTCCAGTATCGAGAAACACGCACACAGCACACGAAATAATAAATTTGCTAGGCTATCATCAGGGACTATATTCCTCGGTATGTTATTTCTTTCTCCCAGCTATTAAAATGTCGTCTCCAAAAAATAACTTTCCGTTGTATAAGGCAGCCGTGAAACAAATCAGATGTATCACTGTACTGTTAAATACTCTACTTCAATTTTTTAAACTTCTAAGCATCGCACATTTTTAATTTTTATACCGTCGTATTGGTGAAAAAAGTACTTTTAAATGAAATTTGTTTAAAAACTGCATCTCAATTTATTTTTGATGTATTAATTTTTTTGTGGTTTTTAGCACCTTTTGTTTTTTATTGGCAACTCAAGTACTCAATTTCTGTAGAAAGTAAAGAAAAAATAGTTAGAAAATAGTAATTATATCTTTTTGTTGCCATTTTCCCATAACAACTGAAAAAAATGTAATTAAAATAAGTGATATTTTGAAACAATTATAAATGAATGATTTCTGATAAAACATGGAGGTATTATAAACTATATTTAATTTTAAGTATCTATACTAATATTACAAACAAATGAAGACGTATGAATCATTAGATAGTCGATTTTTTTTGCCGAGTTTCTTGAATGTCGACATCTCTTTCTTGGATTTGAGTATTATTTAGCGACAGTGACGTTATATGCATGCTTTACTGCTGTTGTTGTTCAAGGGGAATGGGGAATTCTTCCTCCGGATGCGGATGACGTCATTTTATATAAAATAAAAGCTTATGCTTTAAGTATTAAAACTGGAATATGTTTTGTACTATCTATATTTATATACATACATTCTTTTTTTCATCGGGGGCAACACTAAATTCTGAAAAAGCAGAATTTCTGTTTTCTAGATTTTTAATTCATCTCGCACTACTTTCTCAAATAAAAATCTTTCACATATAGCATGTGCAAAATAAATGTACTACAAAATTTATTTTTTAAAAAATAGTGGTGCGAATAGAATATAAGGATAGTCGCCGTGGCAGGCCTGCCTTTACAGCCGTTAACTTTTTTTTCTTTTCTATTCTTCTTCTTCTTCTTTTTTTTTTTTTTTTGTCATATTTAATTTCTAAACATAAGCAACAAAATTCAGTTAACAGGAAGCCATTTAACAGCAACAATTATAAATTTAATGATGTAACAAATGTACATCATAAATATATTGTATTAAATAAACAAATTGTGTGATATAAATTGTCGGATATCTCGAAAACGGCTGATATGCGACGGTTAGTTCCATTGAGTTTTATACTCTTTCCGAAGAGATCTTTCCAATGATACCACACTCGTCAAAATCGGCGCGTAATACTTTTTATACTTCCCTGGTAAGTAATGTCAATGAGCGCATGCGCGGAAAGCAAAATCATCGGGAACTCGAAGCTCTTGTGCACTGGAGGGTTTGGATGGGCAGGCTTCTTCGGGATTTTTTTTTTTTTAAGAAATGCTAAATGTTTATAAAAAATAATGTACACCGTATACATATACATATATTAATGTAGAAAAACGTACCTATATATATATATTTAGTGCATATATTAAAAAAATGATAGACATCATCTTAAAATAAATGTACATTATCCGAAAGTCTGTTTTCTTAACGTTACACAGAGAAGAAAGATATCAATGTTTTGAAAAATAAATTACATATTTCTCAAAACAAAAATATGTGAGGTTCTATTTTATAAAATATCAAGATTATTGATTGAATATTTTCTGAGCTAGAGTGCCTACCGATTTTGAAAAAGCTGTTCCGAAAACAATAACCAAAAAAAATTAAAAAAAAAGTAATTTAACAAATTACAACGACCATTTGGAAAATGATTTTTAATTTTATGACTAAAATTTAAGACATAAGAAATCGCACGGAGTTGATCCTACACTACGTACGCCATGGATTAAACATTAATAGTGTTATTACACATAAAATTTGCAAGCGACAGAAATTGCCTGCGACTCGTACGTATTATCCACCTGAAACTTATGTATTATCCAAGCATTTCATTGGCTGCTCGGGAAAAGGCTTTTCCATCGTCAGATTTCTTGGAAGTCTGACGACTCATTTAAAAGGAAATTTCATTCCTAAACTTCTAAACATCCCACAATATTACTTTTACACCGTCGTATAGAGAAAAATATGTACTTATAAATGCAATTTGTTTGAAAGCTGTATCTCAATTTGTTTCTGAGTTATTATTTTTTTTTTGTAGTTTTCATTACTTTTTTGTCATAGGGGCAACAGATCTCTGTTGAAAGTAAAGGGAAATACATATTACTGTATAGACCAATCAGGAAACGTATAAAATGCGGATTAAACCAATAAAAACCTTCAGATATGCTTTTGATTTCCCATCCTGACGAGAACAATAACCATTTTTCCAAATGGTTAAGTATAAACGAAAATTTATGGTTATGTATTCATGATAATGAAGAGATGGAAATTTTATTTCAACTGGATAAGTCATATTCAATGCTGGAGTAGCACAGTTGAGGTTTATTCCAACAGAGCGAAAAATGCCCAGACCAGGGATCAAAACCGGATACCTTGGCTTGTCGTGTCAATGTTTTACGTGTTAGCCCTTTCATGCAATTCCTTTCTGCTCCAAAAATGTTCAAATAATTAATTCACACCGTAATTAACCCTTTGAGCTCTGCCGGGTGAATTTTCACCCACATAAAATCAAAATCTTTTAATTTCCTTCAAAAAGTCTCCATTTTAATTGCAAAAACTGGGTTTTGTAGATTTTACTTGTCTTCTTAAAATCTATATGACAGCACTATTCTCTGCAAATATCTAGTAGGTTTTAATGCCACCTTAAAAACAGTCCAATTTTGAAGGTTTAGAAATTTTGTATTTTTCAAGCATTATAAAGAAATATTTTTCAAAGCAGATAACATTTTTTTTCTCTTGGACACATCAAACATTTAATAATAATTACATGCAAATCACTAAAATGAAAATTTAAATAATTACAGGGGATAGAAATAAGTAATGGTAGAATTTTCTACCAGCAGAGCTCTAAGGACTACAAAAATGTGCTTTGTCACTAGATGGCAGCACTAAAATTACATACCAGACAGTGTTTCAGAACCAAAATTTAGATGCTTATAATTTAATTCCAAGGAATTTAAATTTGTGTTTAATTTAGCAGATTGACGAGTTTATTATGTTTTAAATATTTCTAAACAAAAAATAAATATTTTTTAAATCTGTTTCATCTATAAATTTGATTAGTTTGTATTTTTATATTATGATTTAAAAATTTTTAAATTTTGAATTTTCTCATTTAATAAATTTTTAAAATATTTTAACAGTCTTAGAATTTGTTTAAACCATGTAACTGCTTAAAATATGTTGAAATTTCAGCAATTATAGTAATTTTAGAATAACTTTGAGGTGTCATTTCTTGTATTTGCGTGTTGAAATGAATGCTCTAGAGCTCTGATGGTGGAAAAACTTCCCACGTCCCCCAGCCTAAAGGGGGTATTTAAAAAAAAATTTTAATCGCATGGTTCAATTTCAGACAGTCCCCTAATCACATTTTAAGTGTTTTTCTAGCATATTTTTAAAATTTTAATAACCCGGAGCTCAAAGGGTTAACGAACAAATGTATTTGAAAATAATCAAAATCTTTTTTTACATTGTTATCAGATCGAAATTTTACTAAAATATTACTGGTGCCATTCGGCAATTTAGTCGTTAATATTAGCCGTTTACAGACTGCAAACGGCGCCCCTCAAGGAGTTAAAGTACATGCCTACCCTCAAATCGCTGTATTTACGAAAATTTTCGATTATTTTTTGATTAAAGCAGTGATGGAACAGTGACGCAACAGTTTTGCGTTTGTCATCACTAAATTTAAATAGTATTCTTTCCCCTAAAAATTTTCAGAAATTCTGTCCTGAAGAATACTCGTCTAAGACAAAGAATACTACACTGGCCTCCAAAAGTTAAGGTACAGGGACTGGATGCTTTCGATTGCACACGGATTGTCGAATATCTACCAACATTATTGACTAATTGTTCTTGAACATCCGGGATGTAAAAAACATGCTTGATTTCATATTTCTCGAGGAAGATTTAGTCGACCCGACAATTAGGGGGGTAATAATAAATTTAATAATAAAATAATATTTGCGATCAGCTATGCAACAGAAAGTGCTGGAAATGGTTTATCACTGCATTAAATGGTTATTTGGGTTCTGTTCAACGTTTGTGTGCATTTGTGTAAGCATATCACTGATATTCGTAACGATATAAACGTTTTTGTGAAAAATTCAAAAGTTTTTTTTTATAGCACACAGAGTTTTCAACCAAATTTAACACAACTTTCCGAAAACCTGACAAAGAAGAATAGCAACAGTACACTTCAATTAAAACATAAATATACTGAATATTTGATGAGATATGGGCACTTGCATGACAATTTTTTTAACTGCGAATGCGTGTAAGATTTCAAAATTTTTATTTCATAATTTGGTAGTCAGCTATTTAGGGCAACTTATCTAAAATGTCCAGTCAAATATCGAGAAATTTCACACAGATAGGGGCGATATAGTGAGCTGCTTTCTAAAAATAGCTTTATTATAAGGGTTTTTCCACAACTTTTCAATCAACTCACTATATCACAATTTTTTCGCAACAATTATCACAACAATAGTTATCACAATATTTGACTGATTTTTTTACAGAAGTTACTCAAAATAGCTGGCAACCAAATTATGAAATAAAAATTTTGAAATCTTACACGCATGCGCAGTTAAAAATTATTTCATACAAGTGCCCATATCTCATCAAATAGTCAATATATTCATGTCTTAATTGCAGTATACTTTTGCTACTGTTCTTTGTCAGGTTTTTGGAAAGTTATGTTAAATTTGGTTGAAAACTCTGTATGCTATAAACAAAAAACCTTTGAATTTAAAAAAAAACGTTGACATCTCCACAAATATGAGTGCTATGCTTACACAAATGCATACAAACGTTGAACAGGACCCAGATAGTCATTTACCAAAGTGACAAACTATTTCCAGCGTTTTCTGTTACACAGGTGATCGCAAATATTATTTTATTAATAAATTTAGTATTAGCCACCTAATTGTACCCCCCGATAAATCTTCAACGAGAAATATGAAATCAAACATGCACTTTACATCCTAGAAGTTCAAGAACAATTCGCCAATAATGTTGGTAGATATTCGACAAACCGTGTACAATCGAAAGCATCCAGTCCCTGTACCTTGACTTTTGGAGGCCAGTGTAATAAAATTTAGCGGTGTCAATTGATTCTCTGCTGCTACACTGTTCCATCACTGTTAAAATTCAAACATTTAGGATTCCAAAAATACCTTACTTCAGCGATCATTAGAAGCAAATTTATAGCCCAAAATATAAACCGGAAATGAACTTTCTGAAACCGGGAGTGAGTCACAAGAAAGGTAAATAATACATTTTAATACATAAATATGTAACATATAATGTGTACACAAATATATAAACACCTAAAAATAGGGTGGAATTTAAAGTTGTAAACTTTATATATATTTTTTGTGAAATATCAAAATCTTAATTTGCGTTTTCTGGAAAACTGGGTTTTTCATTGAGTACGTTTACGAGAAACCTCATTTCTTAAAAATGTTTTTAAGATGTTGAAATGAAATTTTGTCACAAGGTTTTGCTCATCTCTTGATATGCTATAAAGCAAAATATAGCTTGTAAGTTTGTATATATTAATTTTAGAGCTATTTTTATCGAAAAATATACGTTTAATAAAAAAAAATCATGTTTTGTATACAGAATTTGGTATACGTTATATATTTAAGATGTATTGCAAATCTTTTGCTTCATAACACAGGCAAGTGGTTTGCTAACATATTGTTGAAAAAAAAGTGAAATATCTTGAACAGATTTCGTTACAGAAGGTTTGGCATAAACGTAAATCCTTACTAAAATTTCACTAAATATTTCTTAAATTTGAAAAGTTAATTAAAATTCCATTAAAAATATATATGAATTCATAGTTTTATTCCCTGTTTTAACTAAAAACACGTCGGCGTTGATGTTAACTATACAGCATCAAATGAGAGGTAAGCTTTCTATCATATTTCAGCGTTAGTGTAGCTATCCCTGCTATCTTCTTAGATTCGCATTCTTTGAGGTTAAATCGCAATGTACAAATTTTATAAAACTCGAATTACTTGAGTCATGGATAATTCAGCTATTCCAATAACTCGGTACTTATTTTTCCCATCGTTGGCCCAATATTAGCTCTGAGGAAGGAAAAAAACGCTTTATCGATTGCTTTTCAATATAAACACACCTAAATGCATTAATATTTCCACAAATCTTGAAAATCCACCGGAAATATTTCTTAAAAAGTGTCCTTGGATTTGCCAGTTTGTCTCTCATATCCTAGATTTAGCAATCTAACAAGGAAACTTTTCCAATTAAGAACCATTTATTTGCTTGAAAAAATTAAAACCATGCACTGCAAGAAATAAATCGGTAAATTAACGGAGTTTTTACCGTAAATTTCTGTAGTCGATTTACGGGAATAGCCAATTTTTTTAAGCTAAACTATCAAAATCGGGGAAATTCATGTTTTTACGTTAAAATCCGTTACATTTAAAGGAAAATCCTGTATAAAAAGCTCATCTTTGCCCTTTGCCTGGAGGTTTTACTTGAATTTTACTACAATATTTTTTACAGACAAATTAGAGCTGTCCAATGTACGGGCCAGGAAAAAATCAAAATTTCTCTTTAAAAACGATAGATCTAATGTACTTTTAAAATATCAGATTAGTAAATTACTACGGGTATGGAATCTTTCAAATTGTCAATGTTTCATTACAGAAAGCCAATAATGTACTGCGAATATTCGAGAAGTATGATAATCGTTTACATTAATAGCTTCTTTTCTTGAATCACTGAATAGTGGAACTGCATTTCGTATCTGAAACTGGGTGACCTGTGCCTTTATATTTAGTCTAGTCTACATTCGGCCCTTTTTAATTATTTTTCCCTTCGATTCCATGAAGAATTGCAAATTTTCTTCACATCTATGTTGAATCAGCACAAAATTATGGGGATATTTATGATATTTAAGCTGATGTTCTCGAAAAAACAATTAAAAGGAAATAGAAAAAGAGTCTTAGTCAAACATGATTTTCTTCAAACATTTTTACATTTTTATCGCATTCGTTATTTTCTATATTTGTACATTATTGTTTAATGATTGTCGTCGTATTAACACAGTGTATTTGCGGTTTGAGAAACTTGTTTTAACCTCGAATGACGCTCCACGAAATTTTTTCCTCACAAATACGCCTCAAGGAAATAAGAAAATTAGACACTCCAGCCCGAGTTTTAATCAAAGAAGAGGTATTTCTCAAGAATAAAAGGAGAGATCTATCATTTTTAAACATACATAGGATGTCTGAAAATTATTGCACATATTTTAAAATTTAAGAAAGAATCAAGTAACTCTCGTACCAGTGTGCGCTATGAACTAAAATACTTTCCGCCGTAAAAATTCAATTATTAATGGTTTTTACGCTTGTTACATTTTGAGAAACATACATATAAATATAAACATCAATCACCAGTGTCCACTGATTACGTTTTCTACCGAAACTAGAATGTAATATTTGATGATTTTTTTTTAAATATTTTATTCGCTTATACAGGGTTGTTATAATTAAAGTTCGCCTATTCAGAAGGCTCTAGAGCCGGTTCTATGGTTCCAAACGAAACAGAATTTCACTAGTACGTAGTTGATGAGATGCGCTCTGCAAAAATCGAAAAAAAAAATTATCTAAAATTTTTGTCGATGGGGGGCACTGCGCCAATATTTAAGCCGATATTTGCAGATTCCTTTATTTTGTAAAAAACAAAATGCAGGAAATTTTATTTCACAGTTGGTAAAAGTAAACTTTTTCAGATTCGTTATGAGCGATTCTCAAAAGGTGGGCACTGGACACACGTCATAACTTTAAGCCTTTCAAACATAACTTTAATTATCATTGACTTTATTTTTATTTTTTACACCATAGTTTTTAATTCTATTCAGAGACAGAAAATGACATAATTTATTGTAAAAACTTTGTATAAATATCTTAAAATTTTATTATTTTATGCTAAAAAGACCAATTTCGGACATTCATAACGTTAACTGCTCCAATGTACCACCAAGAAAAAGAGTTTTAACTTTTTTCCAGGAGGTTATAATGTTAAACAACGAATGCATAAAGGAAATGGGTGATTCTTTTGATAATTTCGTTAAGAGATGGCAGGCTAATTTATTGCTTTTTTGAAGATAGAAGGACTTTTCTATAAAGAATTTTTTTGTATTTTGTTATGTCCGAAAGTAACGTATGCGACAATGCATTTGATTTTATTATTATTATTACTGGGTTACAAAAAGTTAATTATACATATATATATATGTATACACATACAATTATAGGACACATTTACTATATTCTTAGTCATAAGAATTTTTTAAATACTAAGCGCAACGTCCAAAATCTTTAACGTACGTGCGAAAAAGTGTCCAAAATTTGTAACGTACACAACTGCTTATTAAATGCTTTAATAATTAATTTTCCCGAATAGTTGCTGTCTTTTAATGTTTGTGTATAATTTTGTAGACATACTATTAAAAATATTTATATATTATATTTATAGACAAAATACTATACTATTAAAAAAAATTGGCCTTAAATTTGAAAAATTTAAAAATTACATATAGTTAACGTTTAATGATCCCACCCTTTGAGAATTTCCCTTATATCAATTTCGGTGAATCCAGATGACACACACAAAATTACAAAATTTCACTCAACGCTTCAAAAAGATCATATTTTATTCAAATTTTCGACGAACGACGTCAAAGTGACGTCGCAACCTCGAAAACTTCAAATACCCTTCGAACCACCTGACGATTTAAAACTTGCTAATAAAGTGTGTCTGTGATTTCTTTGACACTGGAACAGTTGATTGTTTCTGAAAAGAATTTGAATCTACGCTTTGTGGGTAATGGTAACATTGAAAGAAAAGGCACTTCTTGTAAAGTTATTTTATCAAAATAACAGCAACGCAGCTACAGCGCTTTGAGAATTCCGGAAACTAAAAGATGTGAGACATGGACCAATGTCGGGGAGTTCACAAAATGATTAAAAAGTTCGAGGAAACAGGAAAACTCGACTTTCTTTCTAACACAGAGGACGAAAAAAGGTAGACATTTCTAGCATTGAATATATTGCTACTGCTGCCGTGAATTTAGCAAGCCAGTCATCATTTAGTAATGCATGTGTGCCAGCTATTGCAAATGAAGTCGATATGTCGATTTCCACTGTGAGAAAAGTGATGCGTCAAATTTTGCGCTACCATCCATACAAGATTCAGAGGGTGCAACACCTAATACAGGGTGATACCAAAAGTCGGCTATCATTTTCACTACAGTTTCTTGCACGAATGAATGTGGACAATTCTTGGCCCTAGAATAATCTATTTACTGATGAAGCGCATTTTTATTTAAACGGACAAGTGAACACGCACAACTGTCGAATTTGGGCGAAAGAGAATCCTAATGTTGTCCAAGACGTTCCATTGCTTGCAGCTAAAGTGACGCTGTGGTGCAGTTTCACAGCTACCTTTATGACAGGGCCATATTTTTTTTGAGGAACTAACATCCACAGAACCCATTACATGTTCCATAAATGGGAGAAGGTATCTCAATATGTTGTCATATTTTCTGATTCCCGAGCTGCAACAGCGAGGCTGTCTTCAAAATATCGTGTTTATGCAAGACGATGCACCACCGCACATTACTAGAGCAGTTCGGACTTTCATAACACGCCATTGTAGGGCCGCATAGGACCACATCATAAGTCGTTATTTTCAAACAGTCTGGCCACCACGATCGCCTGATCTAACACCATGCGATTTTTGGTTGTGGGGATTTTTGAAAGATTATGTATCTAAATACAGATGTCAGACAATCTCTGATCTTAAAGACATTATTAGACTTCATATTCGTTCAATCTCACAGGACAGTTTACGCAATGCTGTAGAAAGCACAATTCTGAGAATGGAATGCGTTATTGAAAATGGTGGAGGATTCATTGAGCATGCGTAATGTTATTCTTCGTTATTTCCTCGTTGCCGCGACATGTTTTATTTTTGTTGATGCAGATTACATCACATGAAATTCTATTCATTTTTCTGTATTGTTTGGAGTCATAGGTCAGGCTCTAGAGCTGTCTGATTAGGTGAAGAACTTTAATTATAACAATTCGCAGTTCCTCGAAGTTTGTTGAAACTTTTAAATTTGTGTGCTTCATCTGGATTGACTGAAATTGATATAATGGATCTGCAAACATCGCCTTAAATATTGGCGCAGCGCCACCTACTGACGAAAAATGTAACTAATTTTTTTTTCAATTTTCGCAGAGCGCATCTCTTCAGCTACGTACTAGTGAAATTTCGTTTCGTTTGGAACCATAGAACCGGCTCTAGAGCCTTCTGAATAGGCGAACTTTAATTATAACAACCCTGTACTTCTTCGACTCTGTTCTAACGTAAACAGTAATGTCTGCTAATTTCATGCATTTACTTTTAAAAATGACTTTGCAAATGAGCTGGAATTGTCGAGTTATTTGATAGAAAAACACACGTTTTAAACAACTTTCGCTGATTAATAAAATATTTTCTGGTACGTCGAATTAGGCTATGTGACTCTGCGTATGAATTTCAAATGTAAATTATATACTATAATGTGTGAATTCGTTGCCTTTGATCTACAAATAAGGTAAATGCTGAAATATGAGATACATTTATATTATTTGAAATTTGATTCATCTGAATTTTTTATTTGTTATAGTTTAAGTCACTTAAAACTTTATTCTGATTTGCAGTTTTGAGTCGGGCTATATTGTCGGCTCTGCGTATTTTCAATCCTCTAGTCAGGTCTACGAAGAGCAGTTTATAGAATATGCTCCTGATGTCTATTCTGACAGTTATGTTGTTGATGACGGGTAAGTAAAATTAAATGACCATTTTAGAGTATTTATGTAAATGTACGGACATGTAAGATGTACATGTACGGATAACGTTCAGTTATTTTACTCGTGTTTTCTTTAAGTTATTTGTATGTTGGTGATTAGGTTATCATTATGTTAGACCGGGAGTCGGCAGCACAGACAACCGCCTCATGGAGTTGGAGGCTGAAATTCCAGAATTAGTTAAAACTCGATTTCCATATTAAAATGTCGGTCTGCCAAGTCGTATATTGGTGGAAAACACCTAAAAACCCGATTTTAGCCGTCGACTCGTAGGTTTAACATTGCGTTTTCCTACACCAAAAGGTATGAAAACATAGCGGACAGGGAGCAGAAAATTTAGTAGAAATTATTTATTAATAAAAAAAAAATGCGTCGTAAAATACACTAATGAAAATAATTATTTGTTTGTGTTCAGTTAAAATTGTTCACAAACTAAAAATATTTGCATTAATTGCTGAATTTATTTTATTCGTAAATGAAAAAAAAAAATTAAAGTTTTTAGTTCAGAAGCTACAAAATCAAATAGTGATTTATATTGCTTCGATAAAGACAAAAGATCTTAAAAAATATATATATAGTGTTTTGAACCGAATTTCTGGGCTAAACAGACTTAGAAAGTTCGCCATGAAACAGTGAAGTACTGTAGTCCTAGAAAAAAAAACACGCACACAAAAGGTATACACACATAAGTTCAAGGTATGTGCTACAGAATATACTTCATAGATTTATATATTAGACACAGAGGCTGTACGTAGACTCTCAAAAACTTTGAGAAGTTAAACAGTGTATACCGCCGTACAATCCCACTGCATACAAGCATATAACTAAAAATGCAATAGTATTTTGTCGAAGAAAGAAAAACGATATTCTATTCTAAATCACGTGAATATTTATGCCTGTCACTTTCATGCTGTTGAATATAGAATTATATTTGTGAATGCGTCAGAAAGTACAGTTTTGTTGAGCGGAGGAAAATACCTTTTGAGAGCCGTCTTATGATAACCAATATCAGAAAAGAAGTGTTATTCACTAAATATTTCTGTAAGAGACAAATTCGCGTTGAGAAGTGCGCACTGTAAACATAATTTCTGTATTTTATATCAAAAGGTGCTGGTACACCGGCTGCCAACACATTTTCTGTAAAATTTATAAGTTGCTATCTTTAAGAGACCGTAAAATTGCTCACGTCTGGAGTCATTCGCATTAACGTTGGCCGCGGTGTACTCCTAACAGAAATAATTCGATTTCAACTTCAATTGTCGCTTGAATTCGCTTTCACAGCATCGGTGCTTGGATTCGCTTTCGAAGTATCGGTGCTTAAAAAATCATAACATAAAGTGCAAAAATAAAGCATTATATTTTACAACAAAAAATGCTGGCACCCCAGCTGAACAATACATTTGCTGTAAAATTTACAAGGTGCTGTCTTGAAGAGGGCTATAAAATTTCTCAAATCTGGGAAAAGTCGCTTTGATATTAGCTACGTGGCGCACGTGATAGAAAAAATTCGATTTTTACTTCACTTGTTGCTTGAATTCGATTTCATAGCATCGGTACTTGAATTCGATTTCACAACATCAGTGTTTGAATAATTATAACATAAAATGCAGGAAAATCATAACTTTTTTTACAGTGCGTCCAGGGGACGCAATTATACTTTTGCAGACTATAACAGGTTTGCATATTATAACAGGTTACGGGAAAATAAAAAAATTCCCATACAAAATATAAATTGCAATTAAAGAGCTATACAGTATAACTTCAAAAATCCGGCATCATCGGGACTGAGACTATGCCGGATATTTGAAAATTCCGGATTTTTGAAGGAATAGCCAAAGTAGTAACTAGGAATTTCAAAAGTAGTATATTCTTAATAGTGCCTTTTAGCTATAATTTACTTTATTATTAAGTGATAATTATGTAAGAAAAAGAGAAAATTAAATATTTAAACTAACTTACTTTAATTGATATAAAATACACTCTTGTTTCTCTAAACCATATATTAATTCTCCAATCAAATTTATACACGTTTCTAATGACGCCCTTTCTTCTGCCGGCTATTCATCCTCGTCTTCTGAGCTACTACTGGAATTATTGGCAGTTCTATTTAGCTCAGCGTTTGTGATCTCGCTGTCCGTTAAATTGTTCGTTATTGATGCATTTTCGTTAATGATTAGCCAGTGATCCATATCCCTATTTTCGACACTTAATGCATTTTCAGATTTTGCGTGTTCAATCAGCTCATAAATTGCGGTATTTTCACGGCAAATTTGAAAGCCTGAAAATTCTTCCACATTATTGATGTCGCCCTTGGCGAAAATTCGTTCCCGCCATATATTGTGCCATGCGTTCACCAAAGTTGTCCCCGTTGCTAAGCAACAGTACAGCTTTCGGAAAATTTGTGCAGAAAATAATCGCCTCTGACAAATGAAAAGAAAAAGTCAAATATTCTTTTTTTGCATGTTTACTTTCGATTTTGAAATTTTTAATTCATAAAGAATTGCTACTTTTCATCACCCATAACTTGAAAGTGTAAAAGAAAAGAGAAGGGAAAAGATTGTTTTGATGCCGGATTTTTAAAGTCGTGCTGTAGTAAACTCCATTACTGAATTTTTTTTATCCCTACATCAGAAATAAATTTAGGCCTTATTGTAACAGGTTGCTTGAACTTGGTGATAATGGTCTCCCAGAAAACTGTGACCCTCACATTCAGATTACTCGACACTGTAAAAAATGACAGATGTTTATCTACGAAAAGGTACAATAATCACGAACGCAAATATATGATAATCTGTTTCGAGGGACCCAAGATTCCGAAAACTGTTCCTTTATCTATAGAAAACTCAAAAAACAATTTATTTTTTGAAATTTAAAGAAGAATTTACAAAAATAATTTTTTATTAGCTGCCCGTCATTTTCGTAAACGTTTCCTATTAGCTTTTACAATGCATTCATCAGTTCTCTGTACCCGGAAAATCTGTTTTTCGGATTCTATCATTTCTCAAGCAAGCATTTTAATCTCCATAACTGAATTGGCGCATGCAATTGCAACAAAATAATCTTAAATTTCATATTAATGATAATGCTATTAATACTGTATGTTTGTCTGTTAAACATGTTTTCAGATTATCAAAATATTTACCTGAGAATAGATAACATCGAAAAAGGTGATATTCCGGTTAGAGAAAACTGATTATTGCACTGTAAAAGCTACTCAGAAACGTTTCCGAAAAGACCGGCAGGCAGCTAATGAAAGTTTATTTTTATAAATTCTTCTTTAAATTTCGAAAAATAAATAGTTTTTTGGAGTTTTTAAAGGTAAAGGAACGTTTTTTCGAATCTTCGGTGACTTGAAATAGGTTGTTGTATATTTTAGTTCCGGATTATAGTACGTTTGTGTAGTAGATTAAGAAACAACTTTCATTTTTTACAGTGTAGGCATAGTGTAATGAAAGTTCGATCGGGTGGTGAATGGTGCAAGTTTCACTTTGTCGGACACCGTGAAACGTTAACACCCATAGTCAAAACTGAGCCTGTCGAGATTTTAAAAAAAAACAAAAAAACGAAAAATGAACATTCACGAAAATGTAATTTGAGTATAACAATTATTATACGCATTCCGAAATTTTGATGGAAAATTCACAAAGAACGCTATCATGAACACAGAGATAGTTTGAGAAATTGTGAAAGATTAGTTTGGATATTAGTCTAAAAAATGTATCACTATCAGAATCCTACGGTCTCTGCACAAAAATTTAAAAATTCGCAAATTGAATGCATTAATGAAATAAGCCATTTATGACTAATGACAAAATTATTTTCAAAATTGTCACTCACAGACTTTTAAAAAATCGATCTGTTAGTTTATCAGACATAATTGACGACAAAAGATGAACACGGATAAGATTTGAGGTGGAATTTGTTCAATTCGCTAAATCCCGCTTGCTTTTGCTCATAAATGCATCAAAATTAACCCCGAAATGTTCCAAAAATTATACTGAAGAGTGTTTTACTTTACTGGCCTAAATAGCATTTTGGAAATGAAAAATAGTTTTAAAACAAAAGATTCTTTTTCAGCACAAGGAAGAGGAAGAGAACCTGAATGAGTCAGATATCACAAATTTCTCAGAGCAAAGAAAATGGCTCCTGTACACTGTAGATATCAACCAAGTTTGGTGTTCTGGATGATCATCTTACGCAAATGTCTTTTGTTTAAATTTTACAAACATTCACTGTGTCTGAAAAAAATCTCTTCAGAAGGAATAGCTAAATTATCCGGAGGAAAGTGGCGACTCGTTGATGAAAATGTTATCAAAAGTTTGTTGATTCCTAATAAAAGCGGAAGGCGGGCCAATTCAAAACTACTAGTTTTTGTGCAAATTGATTTTTATTTCTATGCTTAGTATTAAAAGAATAATAAGCTAAAATGTTATGCTTATTAAAAGTACAATAAGCTAAAATGCTTGCTCGAGTTTTTGCCATGCATATACTAATTATTAATACGACAATTCTATTTCTAACAAATGATTACAGTTTAATAGGGAGGTTCTTAAAAATGAGACAAAACTCTTAAGACCACATGAGAATTTTTTTTAGTCCTGTCTTGCGGATTATTGCTTTGCGAAAAAACTGACAGAACTCGTAGCTGCAAAACCTTTCAATTTTTAAGTACGACTTCGGAATAGGATTTTTCACTAATTTAATGAAAGAAATTTGCGACAGTTTCCAGCAATATCCAACTTTTTATCAAGATCATTATTCGGATACTCAACAGCTGGAAGGATTGGCAGCTATGTAGAAACCTTAACATTCTATTGCATAAAATTTTAAAAATAAAGGCAATGCCCTTAAATACTACATTTTACAAAATGCAAATATTTATATGTATATCTTTAATTATGTCTTCAACATACCGGATCGCAAGAAATTAGCTTCAAAACTGTATGTGTTCCGCGGACCGCGAAGTGAGTACCACAAATATAACCTTATTATAATTTGTTTTTTCAGGTCTCAAGTAGTCCCCATATATTGTCCAATTACGACGTATTACCAACTTTACAATGGAGTCTCAGCTGTTGAAAGTATTGGGACGACCTACTATGATTACTATCAGTTTGCAGTGCCTATGTAATGGTAAGCAGAAGATTCGTTTTGTAGAGCAAAATAAATTACATGTGTTTATAATAGTAATCTAGCATCACGCCAGTATTTTTTTCAGATCCTGAGAAATATATTAATAAAGCATTATGTCCTAAATTATGTATATGTTAGTGATCGTAATTATGATGTCCACAAACTTGATTCTTATGATCATTACAACATTTTTCTTTAGCACAAATACATAGGTGCCAAGTTGCCAGTAATCCTCCGTAATATGTGGATTAATTTAACCCTGGTTTAATACATTTCGCACCAGAATTTTTTTAGAGATGAAATTAAACAAGTTCCATGTAGAAAACTGGAATTAAATAAATAAAGATTCATCAAATAATTTTGCTGGTACGAAACGTTGTTAAACTGGGTTAAATTAATCCACGCATTACGGAAGATTAGTGCGAACTTGGCACCTCTGCAAATATCCAAAATGTTTAAGATATCACAATTTAGAAAAAAAAGTTTTCATGCAAATTTAAAAACATTCAATACATTATACGTCCAACTAGAAGACATATACTCTCCCCATTTATTTTCTGTTATTTGTATATAGTACGTGTCGTCAATCTATATCATATACTTGGCACACAGACGTATTTTCAGTATCACGACTGAATTATTGTAATATTAAATTTTTCACATTTGAAAGCTGATATGAGTTTACTAATTACTCTGAAAGCAAAATATTCAGAATCGTGTGTAAAAAATGAAATAAAATAAAAGAGTACTTAGCTCTAAATTCAATATATAGGCCAAGTTATTCAAATACAAGAACAATTAAAAACAATGAAGAATAAACAACATTATGATTTTGTAAATTTTCTGTTTTTCTACAATGCATTACTCAATATTTCATGTTATTTGAAATGGAAAAAATAAATTAATAATAATTTGGAAAAAGATTTTCAGTACTTTCGACTTATAATTACTATAGTTTTGTCACAGTTTACATTGTTTTTGGAATCTTTTTCTGTATTTCATGCACAGAGTTCGTTTTTCACATATTAAATAGTACAATTTGTTTGCGTAAACTATGAAAATCTATCAATAAATGTTTCTTTTCAATATAGATTTTTTTTTCGTTCATTTAACATTAACTTTTCAATTTCACTTTTATTAGCGCATAGTTTGCGCTTTTTCAGTTCAATTAATATATGAAGTGTGAGTGACATATGAAGCAACTGTAACTTAAATATATATTAGTACTAAGGTTTTAATAGCATCCTCAATTTTTTTGTCACAACGTAACCGTTATAGAAATGTGGTTGGAAAATCTAGACTTTCCATCTCTAAAAGTTAAATCATCCTTCTGCTATTATTGCTAATTTTTAAAAGACCAATATAAATTAATTTTATAATTTTTAAAGACTTTTTTAATCCGAAGTTCCCAGTGGAGATCCTTGACCCGTTAAAGAAAGGAAATCTCCATTTAATTCTAAAAAAAAAAAGAAAAGAATGAAACTGGGATATAGCAGATAATTTATTTTAAAGTAGTTTCCAACATTGTAAAGAGACCACTATTAAAAATTAGAAAAACATCACATGAAAAAAAAAATAGATACATTATTTTTGATGTGAAATTCCTTTTAAGTAGACGAAAACTGATTTAGTAATGAATGGGACAATAGGAAGATTTTTATTCTGGTTATAGAAAGTGATATGCAGTTCTATTAAAATAAAGTTTTGGATGAAATATGAATTAGAAATGTGTTTTAAAATTAAGTTGATATGCATAAGTTGCAATCAACTACTGAACAGAAGATAGAGGCTCAAGTGATCGCGCAGACCAGTAAAAGCAACGATTTCAGTATGAGCATTTATAAGAGCTCAAGTAACGCCTAAAGCTTCACATGTTTAAGCGTTATGAACTGGGGTATTTTTATTTAGTGTTTACATACGAACAATTATAAAACTATACGTCTCGTGGATGCGGAACTAGGGGCGCCAACATACGGGGTATTAAGCAAATGACTTATATAAGATAATTTCTTGTGACAATAGTTGTCTTTCAAACTATACATAAACAATATTAATTGAACATAAACAATATACAATGATTTCAAATTGAAACTCAGATTAACATTACAAAGCTCTCAATTAAAAAAAAGTAATGTGACATGAAGGAAAGTTTTTAATCAACATTACAGCCCCTGTAAGTTGTACAAACTAAGGCTTCGACAGGCCACAGACAGGAGTTGCCAGGTTCTGTGGACACATTATTTATGTGAACATACAATATTTATTATTATTTAATTATTTACATGCATGGCAAGATTTGGGAGCAAAGTAAGCATGTTTTACCTCCCATTTAAAAATTAAAGTAATTCTTTCATTTCTCCTTTTTTTTTTACTTTTTTTAATGTCTGAGAAGATAAAATAAATTTTATTTTCCGAAATGAAATGAAGTATTTAAACTCTAAAAAAAGAAGAATTAATAATTATTCATCTAAGGGGAGGGACGTGAATTCAGAGCCTAAACTTTATATTCAAGATAATTTTTAGTTCTTTATTATTTATTATTTATGCTCATGTATTTAAAAATTCTTAAGGGGGCTGGTCACTCAGCTTCCGATTTCTCCTCATTAATGTAAAATCTATGGGCATTGGATACATTCGTATATTTAAAATATCTCCTCGGAAAATTATCATTTTTAATTTCTATTTTTTGTGTTCCCTTCCTAAAAGATGTCTCTTTTTCTCTTAGTTCTCGAAATATTTCTAAAGTATAAACTTAATTTTATAGGAAGAGTTAAAATCTTACTCACAGTTCGCCCGCTTTTAACACATAAAATATTAAATTCAGCATAGATTTTAGAAATATTTTGAAAACTAAGAAAAAAAGAGACATTCTTTAAGAAGAATACACAGAAAAAAGACGGTAAAAATAGAAATTTCCCGAGAAGATATTTTAAATATACGAATGCATCAAAAGTCCATAGACTTAACATTGCGGAGGAGAATTCCGAAGCTGAGTGACCCGCCCTCTTGAAGCAGAGGTTCAGGGACCTCCATCACTTTCCCGGCCAAAAAAGAAGACAGAAATTGTTTTAGTTCTCCATTCTGTAAAATATCGTTAAAACTTACTTTTGAGTACCGTATATAGTCATGCATAAGTCGACTCGTGTATAAGTTGCCCCCCCCCCCTCTCCCTCCCCAATTCTTAAGTAAAATTTTGAGAAAAAGTTGAATTTTCGAGTATAAGTCGAACCACATTTCTGGCAGTATTATGAAAAATGATTTGCAATTGAGGATTTAATAAATATGTATAAATCTTCATTAAATTAGTAAACGTTTTTACGTTTCTAATCAACTTTTTTTTTTTAATTCAACGTTTTAAAACTGTATAATTATGTAAAACCGAAGAATCTTAAACTTTTTCGAAACCTATTCCCATCAATTCAATGATACTTAAAAAGAAAAAAATTCTTTCAAAAATATATTCAAGCTTGATTTACAAGGATAAACAACTTCTTAGACTGCTAAAACATAGTACTTCATTGTATCGTAGGAATTTTAGGAGAGATGTCTACAAGCATTCTCAAGTTGAACTCTATTTAAAAAGGGGAATAAAATGTTGAAAGGAATACACCTGTATTGAAGAGTATTCTGTCTCAATGTAAAATGGATCTAGAACAATTCCAGGAACATTATTGTTGAGCTTTTTTTTTTTTGTTTTTTTGTCAATCACAGGGAAATGACCATTGTCCGCTATTATCTCTTATGTGATTACTTAAAAGACTTGCCCATTCGCCGATTATCTACGGATTTTCTTTTTTCTTTTATTTTCTTTTACAACCTCGTGTATAAGTCGACCTCCCATTTTCAACTCCCAAATTTTGTCTAAAATTCTTCGATTTATACACGAGTATATACGATATGTAATGTTTCATAATTGTTGCATTATTTTGAAAAAGTAATTAAAATATGATCATAAATAAAGGAAAACTACGATATGTGTAAGGACTCTAATTTTTCAGCTTGGTTTTAACGAAAAAATAAAATTATTTTCCAGTATTTATGCTGATTTAATCACTGAAAACATTCTGATATCTGATGTCACCAGTGTGAATCACCCTGATGATTTTAGTTATGAGATTTTTGAAAATGTTAATCCAGACAGGTGAGTATGCTTATAAAGAATTATTTTTTTATCGTAATAATGATAATAACTATTAAATTACATGGGAGAAAATAAATATTATTTAACACGCTGTACTCTAAACAGCTTTTATATCATCGTAACTTGAAAAACAAAAGCTTTTTTAATTAATTCAGTATTTGATGTAATGTTATCACAACATAGGGAAACTTTTATTAAATATTCCGTATTCAGAATGGTTAAATACTAAAAATTATTTGCTTTTACAGGTTTTTTAAGATCTATGATTTTAAGTTCTCCTATTTTGTAATAGTGATCGTCTCTTGTTTAAATTCATAATTTCTGATATTAAATAGCATTTTTAGGTAATAGGATTACTTAAATTCGTGCACCCGTGAGTAACCATTTTTAAAATTTGAACGATAGCTAATTTGTTTTAGAATTCCTCAAGGAAAATTCTGAAAGCCTCTGTATTATTTTTTACATCGAAATTTAGTGTTCATTACGCTATTTGAAAATCTGTAAGATTTCCTCCTGAAATAAATCTCGATGTGCCTAATCAATTTCCTTCATATTCTGAATGATAACCAGACCATAGGAAAATGATTAATACAGAAAATTTATTTACCAAAATGGTAGATAGGTAATGTGGTGCTGTGAGCTTTGCCAGGCATAAGATATAAAACCGTCAATAAAGACCTTTATACAAAGTATCACCACGCAGATTTATTATTTCATATCACATACCAAGAATTTTCGTTCATGCGGATATAGCAGCATCTACAAAACACACACGTTTAACATAACAGCAAACAAAGGTTCCTAGATTCTGCCTGTGAATAGTCTCACTGTGTTCAATATGCCCATGGGGTGCATGGCAATGAGCAATATTTATGTAACGATGTTCATTATTAGCATTTCCGAAAATGGTCCACAACAGTATGTAACTTATCATCATAAATTTTAGATACGTGCAAAAATTATGCGATTTTTCTTTCTATGTGTTTTCTTCTTTCAGAAAACCTCTTTAAATCTTATGAAAAGCATATCCAAGTTTCTTAATATTGCACAAGCATAAGACGCTCTGCTAAATTCGAATTGAACTGCTCAATAATAGCCGCTTCACATTTTTCAGCCGCTTGCAATATCTTTTGTTTTCGACTTTATGCTGCTTGAATGGAAAAAAAATCAAATTTTCGTGTTTTCTAGGACCATAGAACAAGAACTATCAGCTACAAGCCATTAGCTATTTGAGGATATGTTAGCATTAGTTTATATCTCTTATATTCACGAAGAATTTTACAAAACATTTTCGCTGTTTTGGAAAACAACATAATTAACACCGCACGCTTCTTCAACAACAAAACTACCGTGTCTGTGAGAGCAATATTGCTAAACGACTATTACGACTTTTTATTTCTGATGCGAAACCATGTTGTACGTATGCGTATGCAGAATTATGTCTTGGAAGAGTTCATCCCTCCAACTATTGCCCACTTTTTAACTAAAAAATTCATTGCGTCAATCATTTCCTCGTGGTCTGAAATTTACATTATCTTAATATATAGTCCATGTGTTTCATATACTGAGAACTCCAAATAGAGTTAATTTGATTTGAACTGTCCTATACAGTGTGTCCATGTATAACCTGAACGACCTTTATTTTCGCAACCGTTGGTCCTAGATGCATACTTCCAGTTACAAAAATGGTCAAAATTAGGTGCAGAGTTAAGATAAAAAAAATTTGAAGCGAAAAAACAATTTAGCGAAGAATTACAGAATTTAAATTTTTATACGGTCCCCAGTCCTATAAGTTATATTTAGTAAAATATTACTGTTACACTGACAAGTAAGGCCAAAAAAGTACAGTTATTCTACGATTAAAATTGACCGAGTAATAGCTGTTTAAAGTTTAAGCATATTTTTTTATTCAAATTAGGGGTCATTCACAAATTTAGTAGAAATATAATTATCGTCAGATATATTAAAGAAATGGTTGAGAGTAAAATTAGCATTGCAATATAACTTTGAAATCTTTAATTATTCTGACATATTACTGCAAAACATAAAATTTGTACTGAACATATAAAAGAATAAAAATAAGAGAATCTTTTAAATAAAAGAATGAAAAACAACAACCTCAATTCTTTACAAAAAGATACATATTTTTAAATGCTGTTAGATTGCACCGTCTTTCAAATTTTGGATTGTGCCACGTTTTTCAGCTTTTGAAAATTGATTCACATGTATTTTTTAAAGCTGAATCAGAAAATGACCTTCATTTAAACCATCACGTCAGGATTTTTCTCAAATCGCAAAATTCAAAGTTAAAAAGCTCAAAGTTAAAATTGATCCCCCCTCTCCTCCCAACTACATCGGAACCCTGAGCTGTTTAGCTGTAAGAAACCCAGTATAAGTCACAAAATTGAATAAATTAATGAATTAAATAAAATTAAACTGAATAAAAAAGTCTTACATCTACTTTTAGAATCAGATTTTTCGCTATTTTTTAACCTTTAAATTTACGATTTGCGAAAAATCCTGACATGATTGTTAAAAGTGAAGGTAATTTTTTTATTTAGCGTTAAAAAATACATAAAACGTAATTATAAAAGTAAAAAAAAAAATAACCATCGCAGGTTTGTGTTATCTAATCTAAAACCATTTCTTAAACTTGTTGACGGTAATCTATCCGAATTATTTTATGTTATCCACTAATATAAGTATGTATAAGATGGTAATCGTCAAAAATCATAATAATGTTATTTTATAATCGGATTTAAGTCAGTATGTAAAATTTTAACTTCGATCGGACTTTTGACAGTCAGTTAAAGTTCGAGCACAAATTTTAAACTGGAAAGACGATCGTTGCAAGTTAAGTAAACCCTTATGAAAATAACATAATTTTTGTTAAAAGAAGTCATAGCCTCAAATATTTATAAAATACAACATATGTTAAAATACAATTATTTTAACTAATCTGAAATTTGACTAATAAAGTTAACTAAATCGTAATAGTTGTACGATTTCTTTCCTTGAAATAATATAGATACCTTGAAATAAGTGTAAGTACTTTATATACGACCCCTGAAAGCATGGTCGAAATCGTGTGTTTTGATATGCAAAAAAGTGATATAAGTCATGCATTTCAAAGTTTCATAACTCGGTCAATTTTAATGTTAGTAGAATGGGACTTTTTCTGTCTTACTTGTTAGATCCATAGTAAATTTTTACTAAATATCACATATAGGACCGGGGGACCGTATAAAAATTTAAATTTCGTATTTTTTTAATAAATATTTTTCTTGACCCAAATCGCTTTAAAAATAATTCTTTACCTTATTTAAACCATTTTTGTAATTGGAAGTATGCATCTAGGACCAACGGTTGCGAAAATAAAGGTCGGTCAGGTTAAACGTGGACACACTGTATATATGATAAACAGAAAACGTGTCCGTTCGTGACGCTGATGTCATTTTGACAGTGGCAACAGTAGACAATAAAATTTAACTTTTTCTGCAATTTATTAAACTTCTAAATATCGCACATTTTGAAATTTTTACCGTCGAATTGAGAAAAATATGTAATTTCAAATGCAATTATTTTGAAAACTGCACTGCAATTTACTCTATACTTTACTTTATAGTTTTTTAAATAGCTTTTAAGCATGATTTTTTAAAATTTATATCTATCGCATGAAGGCGATTACGAAAGATCAATCCGTTTGCACTTCTATTAATATAAATATCTCAGCATTTGCTTTCAGCTCCTATTCCAGACCGAAATATAAACATTCGACAACCAGTAAATAAAATATAAATAAACCAAATTTAAGAGATGTCATAAAACTACCCGATTAAAACACTGGAATTATCAGAATCAAAAAGCCTGATTGAAAATAGTGATCTTTTGGTGATATTTTCGGCTGTTAACTCCTGGTACGAGGCCAGTGTAAAAGTATCGATTTTAATCATTTTAAAAATTTTATTTTAACGCATTGTTGCTATTTTTCATATAAAAAAAATTAATATTGTTAGTGGATGCAAAATAAATAAATAAATAAAAAAAATAAATGTAAAAAAAAATCTGTTAGAGTTATCAGCAATAATATATATATCTATATATATATATATATTTTTTTTTTGTGTGTGTGTGTAGTCATATGAAGAGCTAAGTAGAAGAACATGTTAAGTAACAAAAAATACATTTGAAGAAATTTGATGTGAAAGTTTTTGTTCTCAATTTTAATGATTTATTTTCTGTTATATACAATGCGTTTAAAATATTAACAGGTGTGGTACTAAGCTCTATCAAAGAAAACTTATTCATATATAATTTTTAAATATTAAAAAATATTAATATTATTATGATTATTAAATATTAAAATATTAAATATTAATGAATAATGTCTTAAATCTTCAAGGCTAAATAGAACTTTGGTATTTTAGCTTTACCATGTGACAGAATACCTGAATACACCTTCGTCCAAAAGATAAAATCATTTTTAAGAAAATGTATCATAACATGTTCTTCCACTCAGCTCTTCATATCTGACAATATCATTGCATTTGATTTAAAAACTTTGTAGAACGAGTCAATAAAAATGGGCGAGGGAATCTATAAAAAATTAAACTTTTCTGTCCTTAGGTAATAATGGTTATAATAAATAAATAGATATTAGATAGAGGAAAATGCATTAAGGCTGTATACTGTAAGCAATCCACTTAACAAAACAATGAATTTTTCTTTCAGTTATTCTGACCTGTTCACTCCTTTGAGTAACAATGGTAATGATGTAGCTGATAATGGTCCTCCTGAAGAATTTATTGATGAATTCACAGAATATTGTGATGAAGCAATGTGGGTACATTTATCACAATATAAACATTTCTATCCCTCAGTAGTAAGGGAAATAATAAATGAAGTCAAAGAGAACAGTGTATTATTTAGCACGTTGTACTCCAAGTAATTCACCTAACAAAACAATGAATTTTTTTATTAGTTATTCTGGGGACCAGATCAATCCTTCATATAACAATGATAATGATGTAGCTGATAATGGTCCTCCTGAAGAATTTATTGATGAATCCACAGAATATTGTGATGAAGCAAGGTGGGTACATTTATTACAATATAAACATTTCTATTCCTCATTAATAAGGGAAATAATAAATAAAGTACAAAGAGAACAGTGTATTATTTAACATGTTGTACTCCAAGTAATTCACTTAACAAAACAATGAATTTTTCTTTTAGTTATTCTGGCAGCCAGTTCACTCCTTCGAGTAACAATGATAATGATGTAGCTGATAATGGTCCTCCTGAAGAATTTATTGATGAATCCACAGAATATTGTGATGAAGCAAGGTGGGTACATTTATCATAATATAAACATTTCTATCCCTCAGTAATAAGGGGAATAATAAATAAAGTACAAAGAGAACAGTGTATTATTTAACACTTTCTACTTCAAACAATTCACTTAACGAATCATTTTTTTTCTTTTTTTTACAGAGATTCTTCGATTATGATTTCTGAAAATAATTTTACAGCAGAAGAAAGAAAAAATGATATAAAAAGGAAGAAAGACTGGTTGTATCTCTTGTCACTCAGTGGGTATGTAACATGATGTACTTCTACTTTTTAGTTTATTAAAATAAACTCAAAAAATGAAAATAATTTGGACGTAAATGATAATAGATGAAGTTGTTTTAATCGTTTTTGTTATAACTAAAAATACTAGAAATTATCCGAATACAATAGAAGTGAGTAAAAAAACTCGATATTTTGATCGATTTACATGTATTATCTGATCCATAAAGTTTCTTATCAGTTAAACGTTAAATTTCCAATGTTAAACCTATGAATTTGGAATGTACTCGCATTTTCCAAAGAAATTATCAAAAAATTAAATTTTAAAATTTATTTCTCTATACTTAAAGGATTTCTTTTTCTTTTCGATCGGCAAAACATTTACAAAGTATGTACATTATTTCATTTCATTTCATAAATCGTCTTATCAGCTGATGAGCTTCACTAAAAATTTGAGAAAAGAGGCACATTAAGAAGATAATATATACATGAGGACGAGAGTTTCAAAACTCGCTTTATTCAGAAAATCGAATCTTGGGAAATCGCGAAAAATTTCTAACAGCTTTCATTGGTTTTCATTGTAAATCAAGATTTTACAATGCCAGAAACACAGGATAAAACTAGTTTCTTATTTGCAGGTTGCAGTATTTTTTCGGTGCAAGTTTACCAATAAAATAGATTGATAGAGAAAACACGCTTTTTTAAATTTTGAATAAGGCGAGTTTTGAAACTCAAGTCCTCTTATATATTACATATATTTAAAATTTCTGCAAATTTATAATTTATTTTATATCTACATAACAAGGAAGTGTTGGAATCGTGAAAAATTTTAATATCCTTTTCTTGATGGTTTTGCACGTTTTCGAAAGTCCTGAACACGATTTGACTATTTTCGGGAAAGGTCTGCCAGTTTGTGTGTGACACAAACTTCGTCGCTGCTCTATGGACTATACTCCAAATCTGGGTTCAAGGCACTGGGTCAAAAGTCTAGTGGTACAGGTAATTTACCCAAAGAACTTATAAATGATAAGAAGGGAAGCTACTACTGCTTTCATATGAACTGTTTCACTGGCTGGCGGGGACTTACATTGCGTCTACGGAGCTTAACTTTCCTTTCTTTACACTAGAAGTTTTTGCCTTGACCACGTGACCATGACGTACGTGGAATATCCTCCATTTCAGGAACTATTGCACATAATTTAATTAATCTTTAGATTCAGTTTCACATTGACATAAATTAGCGGTGATTAGGTTTAGCTGTATAACGCCAAAAATGTCTCATGCTGGGGTTTTCGCTTCTATTTTTGTTATTTTACGGCATCTGTGGGGTGAAATTTCATCAAACTTTATATTCAGTTAATTTTTAACATAAGTAGGTATTCATTAGGCTTGGGTACATCTTACTTCGCAGGTGGCGCTTCTGTACTGGGTTTTTCAGGAGAGTTTTTGTGAACAACTTAGGTAATACTTGGGTAAAACCGTACAGTCGGGAGAAAACCAGGTATTTCAGTTCAACCCCGTAAGAGAATAATTTAAATACTTAGCTTGGCAAGAAGAAAAAATAGACATTACAGCATTTCCCTACTAACATTTGTCCAGTAATTGTGTTGAAGAATTAATTCAATCTTTTTTGTTTTGATTTTTGCTACTTTTCAAAATTGTTAAATACGAATACAAAGTTTTAAAATTTCTTAAAACGTTCTTTAATTTGTTTTATATTAGTGTGTTTAACACATTTTATAAGGATTTATTTCGAATGATAAGACTGTTGACAGTATTTATAGGTGCAATTCTATAACTTGCTTTACGAACCACATTCTAATGGGGTGAAACTGAATATACTACGTTTGAAAAAAAGGGATATCGGAAAGCAAAAATTGCAGAACTCGTAAATAGTCTTTCAAGAATGGCAATCAAAACTAATAGCACAAGAGTCATGTATATTTTTATGAAAATCGTAATGAGGGTAAGACCAGCTGTATTTGACTCTTTATAAATAATCATTTATTATTAAATATGCGATGAACTGATCATATATTTAAATAGGAATTGTAATACAAGCATAATTGGAGAGTATGTAGGCAAAATTACATTAAATACGACTGGAAATTCTGGATCCAAGAATAAACTAATAATGTATACAATTGCACCACATTTTCTCCCGCTTCACTGAGAATGCGATGGTTCAATTGTTTTATGTAGGAGATGCGTCGAAAGTATGGTTCTGTTGTTAGTCACTAGGTGGGTCTGGTGTAAATCTCTTGAAGTAGATGTCACTTAAAGGCTGCATATTGGTCATTTGGAGTTTTTCAAAATTTCCTTAAAAATTGGTAATTTAAATCCATTTAAGATTTAGTTCAGTTTTTTAACTTAAATTATTGACTAAACAATAATTATTCGAATTTTTTTTTAAATATAAACTGACCGATTACAATGTATGTCTTTTGTATTTAGGAAATTACACGTGAAAGATCACATCCCGGAGGTTGATGTAATGCCTGAAATTTTAGACGAAGATGAAGAAGTCCAAATTTCACAAGAAATATTGCAATCTGGTGATAGTCTTAAAAAAGAATTATGGACTGATGTTATTCCGGAAATAGATAAATCCGATGGCAATCAGGTGAATATATAAATATATATATATATTTATTTAATTTGCATATTTCCATTAAGAGAATTTTCAGTGTAAATCCTATGTATAAAAAAAAGAATGAATTGAGAATATTGTAAATTTATCTCCGTTTGCAGCACCTTTTATCACAACGTTCTGCATTGCTTTGTTTCGTTCTGTGCCAGAGAAACAATACTTCTTCTAAAACATTTAAGTGCGTTTTTCTGAAAATGATGTTTTTTAGTACATGTGGGCGTAGAGGAAAAGTTCGTAACCATGAGAATATTGTAAATTTATCTCCGTTTGCAGCACCTTTTATCACAACGTTCTGCATTGCTTTGTTTCGTTCTGTGCCAGAGAAACAATACTTCTTCTAAAACATTTAAGTGCGTTTTTCTGAAAATGATGTTTTTTAGTACATGTGGGCGTAGAGGAAAAGTTCGTAACCATGAGAATATTGTAAATTTATCTCCGTTTGCAGCACCTTTTATCACAACGTTCTGCATTGCTTTGTTTCGTTCTGTGCCAGAGAAACAATACTTCTTCTAAAACATTTAAGTGCGTTTTTCTGAAAATGATGTTTTTTAGTACATGTGGGCGTAGAGGAAAAGTTCGTAACCATGCTATCGAACCTAACTGAGAGGTGTAGCTTACCTAGTGAATCTTTGATTTAAAAAAAAAAAAGATCAATCATGGATTTTAAGAAAATCCTTTGTATCATTTTCTAAAACTTATTAGTTATTATTTTTATTATTATTTCGAAATGATTGCTTTTCTAGGTTTCTACATTCATTTTCAAAGTTTAAAACCTTTAGTATTTTCATTTCAGATGCATCAATACCACGTCTCAGTCAAGTGGTCTGATTTTGACTACTATGAGATATTTTTCCCTTCTTAAGGTATTTGATATTTAAGGATATATCAGTCATCATAAATCGGTCTCAAAAACAATTTGTAGTAACTTGTCAGATTTTATAGTAATAGAAAAATTTCAGCAAACAGGGATCTGTTTATGAAAAAAATTGGGTTCCTTAAAGGACCCTTCACAAAATTTTTCATTTCTAACAGGACCTTTCACACAAATTTTCATTTCTGACAGAACCCTTCACAAAACTTTTCACCTTGAAACAGGACCATTCACAAAATTCTTTGTCTTAAAAATAGACAATTCACAAAGGTTTGCCATCTCTGAACTGAACATTTCACAAGTTTAATCATTTTAAAGTAAAATATGACCTGTGACCTTTACCTATATAATGAAATATATGTATTTTACGCAATTATATGTTATTTAAAATGTATAAACAAAGAACCTGAACATGAGAATCATTTCAAATTCACAAAATTATGACTAGACTGTTCACAAATGTAAAAAGCTGTTCACAATTTCACAAAAACAGGACCCTGGGAAAAAAAGTCTGGACAGACCACTGGTAAATGAACACTTTAAGCACAGAAATTATTAATCATCAACAATATTTGCGTAAAACTTACTGCAGGAACATTTTCAACATGAGACATATGTCTTTAATAAGTACTTTAATTTTTAAAATATATATGTGAAGAAAACTGTATGAATTCTTTCTCAACTATGTACAACAAATTAAAAGAAATCTCCTTCTTTTTTGATGAGAATTTTACTATCCCCCCTCCCCCAGAAAGTTTTCAAATGGCGTCGCTGGCATCAGTGTACACCAGGCAGAAGGAAGACATCAAATCATTTTCTTGATTTGAACTACATGATGCTCAGATCAAATGTTATTTATTTTGCAATTTGTTGTTTAAAGTTTGTTTAATCTGATTGTCATTTCCATTTAAAATAAACTGCCAAATTATAAAAAAAAATTGACAAGCAATATCGTAAGAGATATAAACACTTTTCCACGTTCGAAATTTAGATTGTTTTTACTATATATATGTTACATTATTAGATATAATTCGGCGATTTCCTTATCTTATTCTAAATTACTACTTTATATTCACTGAACCCTTATTCTTAAATAATCTCTATCGTTAACTATGTTAAATTCCCTTTAAGTTAATGTCTCACTTACCTAACTTGCTTAAATATTAAGCTTTTAGTATTCTTAAATTAATGTTCTATTTCCGCGCTTTTTTTCTTTCTAGAATGTTCTTTTAACAACCATTTTATTTTCTCTTCCGAATTTTACTTTCCCGCGCATTCCAATGTTATCCCTTTTCCCTTCAAATTCATCCGCTCGCTCTGTCCGCACTCTTTCCACTTCTTTCCGCACTTTTGGCGTGGTTTTCTTAATTATTCATTGGTTGAGAGCACGATCTACGTTATATTTGTATTCCTACAGTTGACGAACAAAAAAGCCGATGCTCGCTGTGTTTCAGCAGATTTGAATCGTATTTACATTTTTCATACTACTCCCTGGTCATCGTTCATTTATTCGATTATCTATAACTTTGTTTAGCCCTAATTACTACTATGGAGAAATGGTTAATATTCTTGGTTGAAACTGCGTCGCCGAAAAATGTTTAATAAATTGCTGAGCTGATATTATGTTTTGTCTCAATTATTTCTGGGGAAACTTTCACGGAAAAATGTAATCCATGGTCTTCACTTGTCGACTGCTACAGCTTCCAATCATCATCCGATCTTCGTTATACTAATACAACAGGATCGAATTACCGGTTCTGACAACTTATATTACGCTATTACTGCTGGATGTGATCCACTACTGCTATCGAGTCAGCCAGCAACTGCATTTTAAACTATAGAAATGATCCATGTTGCTATATGCAACATTTAGTCGACAGGATAAAGAATGAGCGTATATATATTTATATATACTATGATGACTACTATATATGACAAAACACATATATTTATTTTTATTTATTTTTTATCGTTTAAAATATTCTTTATTCACACAAAATTGGCATTTTATTAGTTAGAAATCTTTCTCAAAAGTCAAAGAGCAATTTTTGAACAGAATTGAGTTAACCATTAACGAAAAACAAAATTTTAAGGCTTATTACTCTACTTTTCAGAACAGCGCTTTCAAAATATAAAAAAAACTTTTGCTCCTCTAAGCTTCAATCAAGTAACCTGATTTAAAAAAAAATAATCATCACATATTTTTTCTAATAGTACATTTTCGAAATATTATTATCATACTTTTTAAGTGTAAATTTAAATAATAAAAACTTTTGTCTAAAAGTTACATTTTAATTTGAATCTCTGCATTTCACTAACGGTGTGGGTTTTTTTTTTCAACAGTTACACATTTTATTAGCTCTTTGAATGAAAAAAACTGATTATGCACATTTTTTAAGGTTAAGTCTACGATAATTCACCGTGTTCACCACTACATCATTTTTTTTTTTTTTTTTTTGCAAGTGCTCCCGCTCATTAACTGTCAAGCTACCATTTTTTAATATATCACATAAAACAAAATACAGCTTTTTAATTTAATATAAGCATAGTAATTTAGTGTGTATGTATTTCCATAAATAATTCGTATTTCTTTAAAAACAAATTACCGAGCAATTTTTAAATTTCAAAACTTGAAAGTGTTGTTTGCCCATTAATTTAACTAACTATACAACGGCATCCCTCATTCATGGCTATTCTATTTATGTTATATATGACAAGGAGAGGGCCAACCTTGTTAATCACAGATTTTGATTATTTTAATATATGTTGTAGGGTAGAGACCACTTAGTGTCAGGTTCAACGGATTTTATCCAACGCTCCTTAGTTCTTGAGAAACCAGGGGGTCTAATAATAGTACACAAGTTAAATACTTACATTCGATCCCCGATGATAGGTTGGTCGTAGCTCAGTTGGTATGGCGGCTACCGGCAGATCCGCGGGCCCGGGTTCAATACCTGAATGCACTACATTTGTTTTTCTCAATTTTTGTTTTATAAATACACTTGTAAGTATAATTAATCATCTCATTGTCAATTAAAATTTGTAATATTGTATATCCATTATAATTTTAACCTATTTAATTTTTTACTTTTAACTAAATAGTTGTATAAAAAACTCATAAAACTGTTAATTTTTTAAAAATCACTTTTAAAATGTACTTCATATATTCTTTATCGATGCAATGATATTGAGCAATTCTGTCAATTCGTGATTTTAAAGAAACATCATTTACGCATTGCTTTAATAAAGGAAGTCAATGCGATAATACTAATATTCTGTTTTTAACGTAACAAGCATAATTATATTAAAAATTAGCATCAGAATTAAATTACAACTTATTTTTTGCATATTAAAGATTTTTAAATTTGCAATACGTATGTTTGCGCTTTCAATTATTTTGCTTTCACCTTTATCTTCTTTCTGCTATTATTTTTATTTTATTTGAATATTCTTTTATTTTATCATAACTAGATGGCACCACAACAGATTTTGTCACGATTTTGGAATTTTTATCATTCAATAACAGATCCAATTTCTTTTTAAACCTCTTTAAAGGATGAGAAATAATAGCTTAAATATAAAAAATGATAAATTTAAGTTTCTTAACATTATAATTAATGTATGATATTAAACTTTGCAATTGAAATTATTAAATTATAATTACAAGTATATTTATAGAACAAAAAATGAGAAAAACAAATGTAGCGAGTTCGGGTACCGAACCCTGGCCCCGAAGATCAGCCAGCGAACGCCGTGCCGTACCAACTGAGCTACGACCAACCTATCATTGGGGTTGCAATGTAACTATTTAAGTTGTGTACTATTATTAGACCCCCCGGTTTCTCAAGAACTAAGGAGCGTTGAATAAAATCCGTTGAACCTGACACTAATGGTTTCTACCCTACAGCATATATGTAAATAATTAAAATCTGTGATTAACAAGGTTGGCCCTCTCCTTGTGAGTATTGATAACGGTACTAAAAGTTTTCACTTGAAAACTTGTTTGTAACACTGGAGCATCAAACTATTAGGAGTGTACTGTTTTGACTGTAAAGTGTACACTTTCTTATTTTGCTGGGTGAATATGAGCACTTTTCTAAACGTATGGTGTGCTATTCTATTTGTGGTTAATCAATTTATGTTATATCTGAATATCGATAATGGTACTAAAATCTTTCACTTTAATACTTGTTTCCAACCGTAGGGCATCAAGTTATTAGGAGTGTAACTCATAATTTTTTTACTGTAAAAGGTACGTTTTCTTGATTTGCTGGTTGAATGTGAACACTTTCTAAACGAGTGGCGGGTTATTCTATTTATGGCTAACCTATGTTATATCTGAATATCGATAACGGTACAAAAAAGTTTCTCTTGAAAACATGTTTCCAACACTGAGGCATCAAGTTATTAGGAGTGTAACTCATAATGTTTTGATTGTAAAGTGTACACTTTCTTGTTTTACTTAATATGAGCACATTTCTAAACGAAATTTTACAAATGCGCACCAAACGTTTCATACAATCTCTTAGTTTAAACGATCAAAAATACATTTAAGAAATAAACAATGAATCAATATTTTATTCATTCTAATAATGTTTCAAAATTTAGTCTACTGCATGTTGTTTTTTTAGAAAAATCCGAATGAAGATGGGTTAGGATTATCTTATGCCAATGCGACTCATAAAGGGAAATGTCAGGCCAGCGGGGAAGAAAATGATCTTTGGAAGGATTTCTTTTATAGTATGGATGATCCGGTATTTGGGATCGAAGCATGTTTTAATAATTTGTGCGAGAAGGAGTCCTCTAGTAATGACTTGGATAAAATGAATTTTAATTTGTCATCTACTTATGGGTATGTAATGATATAATACTTTTAGCTTCATATATAGTAAAAAATTTAATTCAATATTTCACCAAAAATTGTGCAAAATATTTTGCCACCATGAGATGGTAAAACATTGTTCCAACATTAGTTGCCCTAGTTGAATCACAAACCTGTGCAATCTGAAATACAGCCGATTTTCTCTATAACGAACTTCCATATAACAAGTCTCTCTATAACGAATTTTTACTTGGAAAAATCACTTTTTCTAATATTACATTAAAATTAATTTCCATATAGCGAAATATCAATTTCTATGTAACGAACTTTTGCAGAACATTTTCTGCATTTGTTCCGAAAAAGCTTCAATGGATGTTGAATGGCAATCTCATTGTTGTGTAGTATACCACTAATAGTGACATTTTCAACAGCGCAGCGATGTGAGCGACAATGAGTGTAAAAGTGAAAACTTACAACAAGGAGGAAAAACGAAGTGGAATTATAACTCCTTTTATGTTATAAGGAGAGGATTTCATATTAAGAGAAATGTTCCCGATTCAATTCTGCATTCCTTGTTAACGTATGAAAATTTCCAAAAATTATAGATTTCTTCAACTAAAACAAATGTTTTTCTTCTAAAACAAATGTTTTCTTCATGCTTTTTTTCAATATGCTTTCAAGTAAATGTTTATTTTCCTTTTTGAAACAGACTAAAAAATTAAAAAATACAATATAATGTTAATATTTAGAGTTAAATATTTCAAAACCTTTTGACGAATTTTTTGACTGGAACAATGGATTTCGTTACATATAGACTCGACTGTATGTGCTGGTAAATTGTTGAGCTACAAAGTGGCTTCAGAGTTTCTTCGCACACAAAAGCTAACCAGAGAAGGACCTCTGTTTAAAAAATAATTGGAGAAAGTAGGAAAACCTAGGTCTGACCTAGATTGAAATCTAACATCTGCTAACTTATACATAGACTGGATTTTAAGATCCAAATTTGCAGACGAGTATCATCAACCTCTAAAACAGCATACTGAGAGTGCATATAGAAATGTGTTTTGTTTGGCTGTTTTATATTACTATAGAAGAGTGAAAAGTTGAACCTCTCTTGAAGTTTTACCATAATGATAAGTTTTATAAAATGCGGTACCATGATTTGTGCTTCTGCATTTTTTACAGCATCAAGTGGTTCAACTTTGAGAGAATTTTGTTTTGTGTGTGCAGAATGAAATGCAGTTTTCTCAGCCTTTTACTATTGTTACCCAGCGAAAGCCGAAATTTCCCTTGCAAATGTTATTATATGTCTTATGCTTTGAAAGTGTAATTGCTGATTTTTTATTGAACTTGGCTAAGAGCAGAGTTAAAAAGTGTCCAAACCTAGATTCGAAGAAAGGCCATTGACATTACGCGCCAATGCTCTACCTCTGAGATACCTGGGCGATAGCAAGATTTAGCACCCTCACTCATATCTGTTGGCAACACTGGACCCGCAGCATAGAATGGAATATTTTCTTGAGCAACCAACCCAGGGGTATACACGAAACGGAAGAGTATCCAGCCTCGATTCCACTTAATATACATAGATAATTTTGTGGAAATTTGTACAAAATTTCGCACGCCTATATTTATATTTTGAAATTTTAACAGCAGAATTTTTATTCAACTTGACTAAGTAAAACCAAAAGTATAAAAATTTATCTATGTCTGGATTCGAAGCAGGGTTAATGACATTTGCACGCCAATGTTTTACCGCTGAACTACCTAGACGATAGCTAGCTTAGGACTTCTCACACTTGTGTGTTGACAAGGCTGCACTTGGAGCACACAATGGAATATTTTTATGATCAAGCAGCCCTGGTTGGAATCCAGGCTTGGATATTTTCACTCTCTTGGTTGGCCTCTCAACAAAGTTGAATATATGTTGAGTAATTAAAATTTTAAATTACAAAAAATAGGCATGCGAAATTTTCTACGAACTTTTTACAAAATTATGTATGTATATGTCATATACTTCACAAAATGTCCTTCAAAGAATCTGACACACGTTTGGCAATGATTTTAAATTTCCGAAGAAGTGATACAGGTTAATTTTTACTAGAAGTAATCTGCACTTGAAACTCGATTGATGTGGACTACCCTTTGTTTTTTCAAAGCGCAGTGCTCATTATTAAAACAATTTTCATAAATATCTTTGGATTTTCAAATAAAACCAAAAAAGCTCTTGGATTATATCTGGTCTAACTCTTTTCAAAAACGAGATATAATTTTGCTGCAGTTATACTTTTTGCTACGCTGTTAGCGTACTATCCAATAGTATACGAACAGAGTTTCGAACATGAAATCTGCTGGATTCAAAACTGACATCTGTTGACTTATAGTCTGGGTGCAGACTAGCAGATGAACATCACCAGTCTCTAAAGCAGCATATTGAGAATGTATAGAGCAATTTTTTCTAGTTGGCTTTTTCATATTACCAGAGGTTGGTGACTGGTGAACCACTCTTGAATTTTACCATAATGAGGAAATTTATGAAACTGACCGAACTATGTTTTGGTACTTTTTGTTTTTATGCAGCATCCAATGTTTCATCTTTGAGAGATATATTTTTTCTAGTGTGTACAATGGAACGAAGTTCATTCAGCGTTTTACCTTCGTTAGCATGTGCCGAATTTTACCTGAAAAATCTTAAAACGTGTTTTAAACAATTCTCAATATATCATTCGGAAAATCTTGCACACCCTTGGCAACGATGTTAAACTTCCGATCAAATGAAAAATCCCAAACATCAGCATTCTATACCTTAAACTCTATTCATCCTGAATTAGCCATTTATTATTCAAAGCGCAGTACAGTACTCATTTGTAAAGAATTTTCATGAATATCTTTGTATTTTCAAATAAAACCGAAAAAACTTTGAAGTACACTTGGTCATAACTGTTTTCAAAAACGAGATACAACTTTGTGGTCATAACAATTTTCGCTACTCTGTTAGTGTACTATCCAGTGATACAGGGAATAAGTCAGTATAGCAGAGTAATGGATTTCCTGTAAAAATGTGGAACACTCATTTGTGTCAACGCGCTTGCTAGAAGAAAAAAAATAAAGATAGAAAATGGAATATTTTCATGTAAATATTAACTACAGTAGGCTGTCTAACCTATCTGCCAAACTACTTTTGATATGTAGGTAAGCAATATAGTCTGCACCACTCATGCCACAACCTACGAGGGCTGTTTTTTTTTCAACTTCCGATGGGCCGTAAAATAAAAAACTAGTGATAATAATAAAATTCTTTTATAGCCTGGAGTTAAGTGCAATCAATTACTTCAATTGGACATAATTATAATGAAGATTGAGCCATTTGTCATACCGGTGTGCGACTGAGGGGGGTACCCTTTTTATAAACCGTTGCCGCTAACGTATTGAGATAAGTCTCCAAGGCGTCTTGAAGATTTTTGATAGAATGGAAGCGGAATTGAGTGCTGTCGTCCCAGTTCTGTCTTCAGATTTTGAAAAAGGTGACAATTGGTTGGTGCCAGCCCAATAGCTTCTTTCACAAATCGGACACATACCATCAAATCTGTGAGAGAAGCTGCTGGCCCATCAGTCCGGCTGGCACTGAGTGATTGTCACCTTTTTCAAGTTCTGAAAACAGAACTGGGACGACAGCACTCCATTCCGATTCCATTTCAACAAAAATCTCCAAGACGCCTTGGAGACTTATCTCAATACGTTGGTGGCAACGGTCTGTGAAAAGGGTACCACCCCCCTTCCTCCCCCACCCGTATGACAAATGACTCAATCTTCATTATGACAACGTCCAATTGAAGTAATTGATTGTACTTAACTCCAGGCTATAAGAATTTTATTATTATCACTAGTCTTTATTTTACGGCCCATCGGAGGTTGAAAAAAACAGTCCTCGTATTAAATTCAAAATTTTGGAAGAAAATTTTTAGTAATATTTTTATATATTTTTTCTCATATATATCACATTCACATTACACCAATATGTTTTCTAGTAGAGATCATAAAGAAAATAAGCTGTTTTTAATTAAAAACTCGTTTCTTTCTGTCACATTCATAACATCAGATTAATTTAAAAATGCACGAAATAATCATGCGTTTTTATTTACATTCAAACAAACAAGAATATCGTTTATCTTTTTTGATAAAGCGAAGGTCCTTTAAAAAAACAAAAACAAAAAGGCGCTTTGAGTCAATTTTTGGAACGCAGCAGCTTGGTAAATGTCTTCCTGAGATAGCAATTGATTGTAACTCAATATACAATGCGCATATCGAACGCTAAAAAAGGCTATTCGATTCTAAATCTTTTCACTAAAATTTCTTGCCATTTTCATGCTTTTACTTATAAAATTGAAAAAGAAAAAAAATTGAAAACCGACAAGTGCAGCATGTGTGAACAGAACGTCTGAATAGCTGAGATGCTATGAAGGTGGTAAGTGATAGCAATAATTTTGAGAAAATCAGCTGATCAAATAATACATTTATTTTTCTTTTGTCAAATGCCTCGTTTATCAATTAAAATCTGTGTAAGTATTAGATTTTTTCAAGTAGTAATTTAATAGACGGTGGAGGACCATTTATTATCTTCAATTATATGATTATCTCAATTTATTTTTATTTTGTCACACATCACATTTGTCATCTAAGGCTGTTGGTTGTGGTATTATATTATTCTTCACAACCAACACAGTGATTCTCATCCAATTCTATTCCCTCAGAATCTGTAGAATCTAATAATTTCAAATTGTTTCATCTACTTCACAGCTAATAAATGTCGTATTTTTGTATTTTTTCGCTATTATTTCAAACTTTTGCACGATTTTAAGTTTATTTATCGACTTTATCTGTCTCTGGGATGAACGTTTCCGAAGTTTTACAATATTTTATTAAATAAAAATACATCGCTAGACTCTATTATATTTTTGTTATTGAAATATTTATATCAGTTAAAATTTAAATAATTATGTCAATTAATATAATTATAAAAATAAAATTAAATAGTTATTATTAAATTATTATATTTAGCTAAAAACCTCACTCTGTATAATTTTGAAATATTGATTATAGGTTGCCATCTCTCTTCGATTTGATGTGGCAATCTCTCCTGAAATTGATAGACAGATTGCCACCGAATTTAAGGCGACACTCCGCCATTGTACGTCTTTGTTTTAGACTTAAAAGCAAAGATTGGATTATATACGTGCCTTAAAAGTCCTTATAGTAAAAAGAAAAGTAACATGCGTACAGCAAAACGTTCAAATATCTAACTTAACAAAAATATCCAACTACTAAATTAAATAAACTTTAAAATTACACTTTTTTTTTATAATTGAAAAACACAGCTGCACGTCATATTGAATGAACACGTTGAACTATTTCTTACGAACAAAGTTTATACTGCAATCTATAATATAGTTTTTGAAATATTTAAACTGACAACCTCTCCTCGATGGCCATCTATCCTAGAATTACCCTATACCTAAACAAATTGCAAATTAAACCTTCATGTAAAATTATACCTTTTTCTCCACTAGAAAAACGTTCATGATTTTAACGCGCTTGAACAAACAGATTGAGATATTACCAACTATACAAGAAGAGGAGGAAGTTGTAGTGAAGAATGAGAAACTACACATTATGACTGAAATGCTTCCAGTTAAAATAAATCACGAGAATATCAAAAGTCCTGAGGAAGGCTGCCATAAATCTGAGTAGAAGAATGCAGAAAAAATGGAAAACCACTGTGGATTACCTGAAGCAAAGGAAGAAGTAAATGATCATTTTCTTATTTTTCAATAGCTATCTCTATCATTAGAAAAGTAATATATATATATATATATATATATATATATATATATATGTATATATATAATTGGACAAACGTTAAGAGGTGGTACAGCAAATGAAAATGTGCAATTTTCGTACGCTAAACGAGACACGCAATCAATTTATTCAGACAAATGCAAGGTGCCTCATTCCAGTCTGAAAACAGATTTTCCTTCAAAAATTTAACAATACTGAAGATATTTTACTGAAATTTCTTGCAGGCGTAACTTGATTTTTTGTTAAATATTACAATCAGTGGTGGGAGTGTCACTCTTGCGCATCCAAACTCCGCTAAACTTACCGCTCCATATTTAAGAATGTATTAAAACTATACACGCTACAACTGGACGAATTACTGTGAATTTCCAACACTTTCTTGATTTCATCGCATTTCCTGCATACGAAGAAAATTCTGCAAAAAAACTTACTTAAAATAAAGTAAACTCTCTCTAAGGCGGATTCTGGAAAAGACTTAAATCTGCCTGGCGCGGAAAGATTTTAAAGTCCAGCAAAACGATTTTTAATACATTAAACTCGGAAAGTTCTGTTCGATTCCACCAAAACTTCGACAGAGTTTATTGCAGACTGCATTAACGTTATGATAAAAAGTTTTACTTCAGCTTTAAGTGAGACATCAAGTGGATTGCTTGCTTGGTTTCCTATAAAAATACTTTTCTGTTGATGTGTTCACTTCCACCTCTTAGAGTTTGTCCGGTATTGTTTGAATAACTGCATGTATTACACTATATTTAATGCAAATTTCTTTCACATATAATACAATAATGTTGATACCAGGGCCCGATTAAACTCTGAAGTGATGGGAATCTGAGTGTCATTACGGCTCTCTTTTTTATTCAAATTACTACAAGTATTATATTATTGGGTTTTCTTGAGTTTTATTGGTTATACGATAAAACTGCCTAATAAACTGACGACTCTGTTTGGTTGGAAAAACTGAGAAATTTTGATCATGAGGCTGAAACTGAATAAAAAATTAATTTGTTACCAAAGACATTTCTAAAAAATACTTTTAATATTTTAATAATAATATTTTAATAATATACTTTTAATATTTTAATAATAATATTTTAATAATATACTTTTAATATTTTAATAATAATATTTTAATAATATACTTTTAATATTTTAAAAATAATATTTTAATAATATACTTTTAATGTTTTAATAATAATTTGCAAAGTAATTAAAATTTTGGAATGGAATTAATTCATTATCAAATTTGGGACTCCTTTTTTCTCATTTCCGGGCCCCTTCAAAATTTTCGAAGGGAAGCACTTGCTTCTCGTGCCTACTCCTTAATCAGGGCCAGGTTGATACAATTTTTTTATGAAAAAGATTCGCATCTTTTTTGAGAAACAACAGAGGAAAGTGAAGTATTGTGTGATATACTATAAAACACTTTTGCGGAAGATGTTTCCGCAGTCGAAGATCTCAAAATACATTATTAATATATAGGAAAAATTTTAAACTCATATTTCCAATACAATAATCAAAATTTGATTTTCTATATTGGAAAATAAAAATCCTATATCAACACATTACATTTTCAAAAGATATTTTAGTAAATTTTAAGTATTTTTAAAAAGTCAATAAAACATTTTTCTTGAGGAAATTTTTTTAATGTATTGTTTTCCTATTTTAAATTTCAATAAAACAAACATTTAAGGTATCTGCCTACGTTCGGAATGCTTTTTTTTTAATAAATGAAAATTTTTGAATAAATACATACATTTCATAGTTTAATTGTAATGCAGAGTGAAGAAAAAACATAAAATCATAACAATATCTTATGCAATCTATATCTTACCAGTAGGTTGAAAATGGTAATAACAATATGTTGAAAAAACATAAAATCACTAGAGAACAGGAATTCTGAATTTTCAGAATTTAGCGTCGCCTTCGGCATTTCCATTGCTTCATTTTCTTCTGATGGACTGATGGCTTCTATTATTATGAAACAGCCATTATAAATGAAGCGTAGGTGAAGATGTAAGAACAGCCGTAATAATAAAAGCAGTCAGTCTATCAGAAGAAAATAACTCGGTTAACCGGGACTCTACTGCAGTACAAAACATATTTCAATTTTGAGACTTAAAGCACACGTTTTATTTTACGTAAAATGACGTCATTCGCATCCGCTTAAGAATTCTACATTTACGATCTACTCTTAAACATCTACAGTAAAGCATGCATAGCACATCACTATCGCGAAATAATGCACAAATGCAGCAAAAAGATTCCGTCATTCAAGAAAAAAAAAACGGCTATTTAAATGATTCATATAGATACTTAAAATTAAATATAGTTTATAATAGCTCCATTGTTTTAACAGAAATCATTCGTTTATATTTTTTCAAAATAGCACGTATTTTAATTGCATTTTCTTTCGGTTGTTATGAGAAAATGGCAACAAAAATATATAATTACTATTTTAGAACCATTTTTTCGTTTACTTTCTACAGAAATGGAGTACTTTTGTTGCCAATATTAAGCAAATGTCTCTAAAAACTACAAAAAAAATAATATTTCAAAAATAAATGGAGATACAGTTTTCAAACAAAATGCATTTAAAATAACTTTTTTTGCAATAAGGCGGTTTAAAAATCGAAAATGTAGTAATCTTAGAAGTTTAAAAAATTGCTAAAGAGTATTTAATCGTACTGCTTTGTTTTACGGCTGGCTTCTGTAAGGTAACGTTATTTTTTGCAATACACAAAATAAGCTGGGAGAAAGAAATTGCACACCGTACCGGGGGCTATTAACAATATCTTATACAATCTATATCTTAACGATATGTTGAAAATGTTTTTTTTTTCTCATTTTTTTTCTAATTTTAAGAGTCCTGAGACCCCTTAATATTTTAACCATGAATATTCCTGTGCAAAGACGCAAATTCTATGCTCGTATCTTTTCGTGCTTGCGTGCTTTAAGCGGGCAATTTACATCAAAATTTATCAAAAAGTGAATTTTTCTTTTTTAATTTTAAATGAAAGCCTGATTAATTGTAATCATTTTGACACCTCATTTTTAGCCATATACGGTAATTATATCGCGAGATATTGTAATTTTTTTAATACAATTAGCGCAATTCACCACACAAATGAAAACTTTAAACGGCTTTTCCTCCATGTTCATATTTTCTTCACTTTAATGTTTTAAAAATACTAAGGCTTTTTTTTTTTTTTTTTTTTTTGTATTTGCGATAGAGATTTAAAAACTTTTAAACATATTCTCTATTATATATGTGATGTGATAAATCTGCGCATGGATATAGCCGTCAGGTTATTATTATTTTTTAAAAATGTATATGAAGATGTGTTAGATTTAATCACTTTACACTACATATATCAGGGAAAAAATTACATATTAAATCTAATATTAGATGTATCTAAAAATCCATTCGCAGCTTGTCTAATACACATTTAGAAATCTAAAAAAATGGCCAAAAATATTAAATAATATTTTAAAAAGTAATAGAGATTTAAAAAAAATTCAAATTTTCTTAAACTTTTTAAAAATTTTAATTAATATGCAGTTAATTTTTATTTTCCTTTCTGTTTCTTTTTTTGTATTTATTTATTTTATTTTTATTTTATTTTTATTTATTTTTATTTATTTATTTATTTATTTATTTTCAAAATTTACGTTTTTTTTTTTTTTTTTTTTTTTTTTTTTTTTTTTTTTTTAACCATTGAAATGTAGTGAGTGCACCATTTGAAGCATACTAAAAAAAAAAAAAAAAAAAAAAAAAAAAAAAAATGTTGAAAAGGTAAACTGTCCCCTTAAAGGATGTACAAAGTAATTTGTTAGATTTTAAAATTTACGATTTACGAAACATTCTGACGTGATGGTTAAAAAGAAGGTCATTTACGGATTCAACACAAAAAAATATCTAAAAATCAATTATTAAAAATTAAAAATAACAACTATCACATCTATCTATTTTATAATATCAGGTTTTCACTGTTTTTTTTTTTTTTTTTAATTTTTTTTTTTTTTTTTTTTTTTTTTTTTACTTTTTATCTTTCAAATGTACGATTTGCAAAATATTCTGACATAATAGTTAAGAACAGGGTTCGGTGATATATAGCTTGATATATATCATGATATATATCCGATATTTATTTTCAAATATCATTATTTTTGATATTTTTACATATTTAATTTTTTTTTTCAAAATATCACTGTGCATATTGTTGATATTTTCAGTTAGAACTTCTTTTGTAAATGAATTTTTCTTAGATAATTTAGATAAAAGACTTTTGCTCTGGCAGTGACTTTTTAACCAAGAACAACAATAGCAAGAAAAAAAAAAATCTTAACTTTAGAAGCTGCATTTTTAAGTGTAGGACTGATAGAGCAATATTTAGTAAGAACAGACACTGAAAGATAAACTGTCTAATTTATATAACTAGTTATTTACAGGTTCATTAAAAGTAATCTTTTCTTTGGTTTTGTTTATTTCAAACTCATGAAAGTTCATGGAATGAAATAACAGACAAACATACATTTATTTTCAATAGTTTTAATAAAAGCAACTTACTTTATATTAAAATGTCATTGTATAAAACATAAAATTTTTTTGAAAATCCTGTAGTTTGTTTTTTGAGAATATTGAAAGCAAATATATTTAGAATATTGTTAATTAAGTTTTAATACTAGGGGCAATAATATTTAGTTATTTATTTATATTAAGCCTGAAATTATTTATAATCATCAATAAGTTGACTATTTTGAAAATATCGAAAATATCGGATATACAGTAAAACCTCCCTAAAGCGACCACGTTCTGTTCCAATAAAAAATGGTCGCTCCGAGAAGTGGTCTCTTAATGGAGGTTGTGTTTAAATCTAGATATTAATTTTTGAAAAAAGGTAACAATTAATGTTACTAAAATTTATTTTTCACATTAGGCAAAAATATGCAAATTTAAGTATCAAAACAAAAGTTAATTGCATAAGTTAATTACTGTAGAGTTTAAAAAATGAATACATTGACGTTTGCTTTGATTTTACGGTTTTATCTTCTATAACTTTTATTTCCATATCCTTTCGAAGTTCAGTAAATAAATGCAATTTTTTGGACGGGAAAAAATTATGACGATTTCATTAATTTATCTATTTCGTTGAGAGTTTTCTGTCAGAATAGCTCAGGAGAGTTTATTGAAAGTCATCCTTAATTTGTCATTAGTGTTAAATCCATTGCCTAAAAATGCACAAAGGGGGTTTAAACACTTAAAAGTTACCGGAAGAATTAAAAATTCTAAACTGAGTTTAGACGTTTGGTGAATAATGCGCTCTCCGGAATTATTATTCTAATAAAATCTTCTTCAAGCGACCAGAAAAAAAACGGAATTTGTTTCATTTTCTTCAAAGAAATGGGTCGATCATGGAGGGAGTTCAACTGGGATGGTCTCTGAATAGAGGTAAAATTAGTATTGAGCATGTGGGAATAAATTTCGTTCCATGAAAAAAAAAAAAATGTCGTTCAGGGAGGTGGTCTCTTAATGGAGGTGGTCGCACAGGGAGGTTTCATTGTCTATCAAAATATCGGATATTTTTAATGTTTTCGAAAATATCATGATATTTACGAATCCTCGTTAAAAATGAAGGTCATTTTCGCATTCAGAACTACCAAATACATAAGAATCAATTATCAAAAGCTAATAAACGTTTCACAACTGTGTTGTGTAATACTTGAGAAATGTGATTTTTTTTATATTTTCTTTTGCTTTTATTGATTATTCTATTTAAATCTTTTCTTTTATAGGTAGACCCCTTGCAGAAGCCAACAAAAAAGAGATTTAAAAGAATCAGAAGATTCTTTTCGGAGATTAGAAGTTGCTTCAGGAAGAGTAAAGATCCAGCGGGGTGATTGATTTATCATCTCCCAAGCATATTAGGAACCATCTAAAAAATGTTATTATGTCAACAACAAAAGTTATTTATTGTAGAAAACAAATACATACAAGCATATTACAATAGTTTGTTCTGCCTCTAACAACAATAAAAATGAAACACAATAGTAAAAAATTGCCTCTGTTTTCATGTTTAAGATATTCATGTACAGTAATTTTTAACCGTATATATTACGATGCTCACAGCCATACTAGATCAAATTTCATAAAATCCGATTTTCATAAAATTTGAAATGGCTCGACAAAATTTTGCAACAATTATATATTTAAGATTTCAGACCATTCGGAAGGCTATAACATCGTTAAAATGCACTTACAATAATTTTTCCCATTGGCCGTAATGTAAAGGAAAACTTTTGACTGTTCCTGTCATTAAACTATACATCCGATTTTCATAAAATATGAAATGGCTCAACAAAATTTTGCAACAATTATATATTTAAGATTTCAGACCATTCGGAAGGCTATAACATCGTTAAAATGCACTTACAATAATTTTTCCCATTGGCCGTAATGTAAAGGAAAATTTTTGACTGTCCTTGTAATTAAACTATACAACCGATTTTCATAAAATTTGAAACGGCTCGACAAAATTTTGCAATAATTATATATTTAAGATTTCAGACCATTCGGAAGGCTATAACATCGTTAAAATGCACTTACAATAATTTTTCCCATTGGCCGTAATGTAAAGGAAAATTTTTGACTGTCCTTGTAATTAAACTATACATCCGATTTTCATAAAATTTGAAATGGCTCGACAACATTTTGCAACAATCATATATTTAAATTTTCAGACCATTCGGTTGGGTAGTTTTTGCTCTGTTATATGCGGACAGACGGACTGAACGACGACTATAGGTGCTACGTATTTATGTAAATTAAGAACGCACCTAAAAAATGAGATAGCTCATTTAGAAAGTGCATAAAATCTGTTTTATCCACTCGCACAGTGAACCAATTCTGTTTTCACATACTTTCTCATATACAGTCGAACTTCCCTTTAACGAAGTTTTCTACTTAACAAAATTTTCTGCTGAACACCATTAACATCTTTGAACACCATTAACATGCAAAATAATCTCTATATTGCGAAAGATATATTCTGTATAACGAAGATTATTCTACTTTTGTGCGTGTACAGCAGTCAAACGGGGAGGTTGTTGTTGCGAATTATGCATGAATTTATTTCAGCGGATTGTATGAAAATGAAATTATTTATTTAATCATTTCCATTCAAAAGGAGAAATTTAAAAAGCCTTCGATACAAGAAGTTCCCTTAAACACTTAAATAAATACAGATTGCCTTCGCTATGTGTTAATGATTTCGGACAACAGGTTTGCATCATAGTCTCGCATTTCAGGTTTTTTTTTTTTTTTTTTTTTTTTTTTTTTTTTTTTTTTTTTTTTTTTTTAACCATTTGGAAAAATGGTTATTGTTCTCGTCAGGGTAGGAAATCAAAAGCATATCTGAAGCTTTTTATTGGTTGAATCCGCATTTTATTCGTGTTCTGATTGGTCTATACAGTAATATGTATTTCCCTTTACTTTCAACAGAGATGGATTACTTCTGTTGCCACTATGACAAAAATGTAATAAAAACTACAAAAAAAAAATTAATAACTCAGAAACAAACTGAGATACAGTTTTCAAACAAATTGCATTTAAAAGTACATTTTATCTCTATACGACGGTGTAAAAAGTAATATTGTGGGATGTTTAGAAGTTTAAGAAATAAATTTCATTTAAAATGGGTCGTCAGATTTCCATGAAATCTGACGATGGAAAAGCCTTTTCTCGAACAGCCAATGAAATGCTTGGGTAATACATAAGTTTCAGGTGGATAATACGCACGAGTTTCGGGCGATTTCTGTCGCTTGGAATTTTTACGTGTAATAACACTATTAATGTTTAATTCATGGCGTACGTAATGTATAATCAACTCCGTGCGATTTTTTATGTCTTAAATTTTAGTCTTTGAAAAAATCATTTTCCAAATGGTCGTTGTAATTTATTAAATTGCATTTATTTTTTTATTTTTTCAATATTCCGAATGGATAAGGAATTTTTGAATAAAAAATAAATTCTTAAATTTCCGCTTTTATGCGCTAATGATGCAAATGCATTTATGCGAGTTTCAGTTAGTGCGGCAATCTTTTTAAAATGCTGCCACACTTAGTGCAAGGGAAATTAGTGCGCAAGCCAGTTTCATGAAAATGTTACAGATAAATTGTTCGGATACTTAAAAAAACGGGAATTTTTTTATGAAAAGTGTATTTTTTTATAAGAAACCTGTAACAAAGAAATATTAAAGACATTTTAAAAGTTAAGGATTTAAAATACTAAGAAAAAGAGAAAAGTTACGCTACGCTTCAGTTTTTGTTTACCTCTCTTTACTATGTGATTTTTTAGACATTATTCTAATAATTTTTTTCTCATATGTCTACATTGCATAAAAATAATAATAAATAAATAAATAAATAAATACTGCCTGAATTAGAATACATTTTCCCAATATTTCCATTTTATGTGTATTTTTCATTTAATGCATATGTATTTTATTATACAACTTTCATGAATTATGAGCTGATTTGTGTTTAACGAATTTTCTTCATAACGAAGAATTTAAGTGTAACGACGAGACTTCGGTAACTGGAGGTTTCGCTGTATATCATCTGTTTACAGACTTGATTTGCTATGGGAGTGGATAAAACAGATTTCATGCACCTTCAGAAATGGACTATCTCATTTTTTGTTTTTTCAAAATGGACTTGGTCTACTATGGTTGTGAATCCCTCATATGTAAATTTTATTAAGTCTTGCGAAAATTTTTTCTGTTTCTCATTTTCAAAAACAAGCTAATGCTCAAAATAGTGTATAGCATTACTAAATATCTGAGTAAAGTGTGCGTGTGTGTGTGGGGGGGGGGGGTGAGGGGAGTTACTTCGTTTTATAAAACTTTGAATTCACAGGTACTCTGCGGTGTCAGCTTATGAATCTCAAGGCACAATTTAAATCATTTCGCGCATTTATTGAGTGAAATAGCGAAATAATAAAGCAGCATTTTGTATCTGGAAGTACATAAAACCATCAATTAAAATTAATCATGTTGTAAAGATCAGATTACAAATAATTTCATTCATTAATTCATTTAGATTCTGTTGAATTTTAAACTTTTTCCATAAAGGTATGTATCGAAATATGATTTTACTCATTCCACATGAAAAAAAAATGTAAATTTACAGGTATTTGTCATATAAATCTAAAAGGAAATTCAGTTTTTATAAAACTAAGCGGCAAAATTCCGTAAATTTACATAATAAAAATATAATTTGGGAATACTGACATGTTTTTGAAACTCTGCTTTTTGGATTTCCTCGGAATTTGACTTCAATATTATTTACAATGTATAGTGGGCTTTTTCTAAAATTCCTTAATGTTTAAAACCGACTGATACATTTAAAAAAAATAGACTCCATTATAAGACATTAAAATTTATCTTCAAGAAAATATTAATTTTCAGTACATCGTTTGAACATATCGTTTTAGAGATACTTAAGTTTGAAAATATTCAACATAGATACATGAGCTAATAAAATAAACCGTCCTACTTTTACATCACTGTATAAAGATGAGTTAAACATATTTTAAGTACAATGATATAAAATCCTCCAAAAAAATGTGCGCAGAAAGTCAATTCATTTAAAAAAACATTGTAAAAAAATCTCTCAGATTGTCAGGATAAAAACTGTCAATTTTGGCGTCAGTAGAAAACCGTTTAGTTTACAGAAAATATCTGTAATTTTTATTAAAAGAGTTTTTTTCTGTAAAAAGTATTTTTTTCTGTAAAAACTACGAAATACACATTTTTTTTTTTTAACCGAAAAAAGCTGTTTTTCTGTAAAAACAGTTCGTTTCTGTTAAAATTACAGACATTTTTTTCACTGTAATTTAAGTTTTAGAAATTCTATCATAAATTATAGTTGTATTTATCTTTAACAAACGGCTTCTAGTATTTTATTTCGGTGTTGCATGCTGCTTTATCATCGTAATTTAAAAGGATTGCAAACGCAATTTAGATGTTGGATTTTTAGATGCATTTATTTATTGGTTTTATTTTTATTTATTTATTTACTTTTTGGAGGTGAGGGGGGGGGGGGTGAGTAAAATATGTCGGCTTCTTGTTTTCAATTCGTAAGTTAATCCATTTACTGATTTAAAGTGAATCCGGATAATTTTATGAAGAAATAATTAAATCAAAAAAAATTTTGTTGACCCCTTTTTTCTAACAAAAAAAAAAATGCGCATTTTTAATGTTAAATTTTAATGCAATTTTTAATGCTAATTTTTTAATTATTTTACGCTTTTTTTTTTTTTTTTTTTTTTTTTTTTTTTTGTTAAGAAAGATCTTGATAAATTCAATGTTTAGTAAAAAAAAAAAAAAAAAAAAAAAAAAACTACATTAATACCGAATATTGAATTTCCTTTAATTACATTTTCTATTGAGCAACAGTGATCATATATAATATTTAAATAAATAGATTCAGATTTAACAATTTATACTTGCGCTCTAAGAATAGAAGTGAATATTTACAAGCGATATTTTAATTTTAAAAGGATAATTTTTCCTTTAAAACTGGTTTAATGGAAAATTTCAGTGATTTTATCATCAAAAGCAGCTACTCTTTGTAAAATAATTCACACGCTATTGATGATTTGACAACTTTAATTATGCTTAAACCATTTTAAATTCCACCAAGTTAATTAGTTTATTTATTATTTTTTTTCTTCTTCATTCTCTTTTCCAAAAAGTTCGTATATTCTATCGGTAACGATATCTTATCTGTTATTGTTATACACCGAAATTTTTTTTAAAAGAGAGAAAAAAGAAATCGGAAAATAGTTTTAATGACTTAAGATACTGCTTTAAAAAAAATCATAACAATAGTTAATGTGGTGAAAATTTAAGTTTACCAACGTCAAATATACAAAACGTCCACTCTCAATGATGTCCAATCTCTGATTCCTAAACTGTTAGTCGAATTTCAAATACCCATATAGTTCGAATTACAAAAAATGTTTTAAGTGAAGTAAAGAAGGTAATTTAAAGTAAACTAGATATTTGTTTTTGGCCATAATTATGACTGAAATTCTGCATTAACAAGGAGTTTAAAAAAGGAGAAGTATTCTTTTGAAATTTACTGGTAGAATTTTCTCCTCGTGGTAATGAGCCGTTGCGAAACTGGTTACATTTCAAGCTTCACCATTTCGAGGATATATCAATTCCCCTTTATTCATAGTTCAATGTGAATACCAATATTTAAGAAATGTTATCTTTGTCTTATCTAACAGCAGAATTCGCCAAAGTTTTCTGATGCTAAATAAGTCGAAGAAAAGTAGTAAAAATACTGATATTTAAAGTATTTTTTCTTAAATGTAGAGGTCGGCTTATGCACGAGTATATACAGTAATCTTTAATTTCGTGAAGATTGCATATAAAAATATTAAATGGTTTAAACCCTTAACGGTCGCATTAAATTATGGTTTAAAAATTCAAATTGCTTATTGGCACATCTTTTTTGGAAAAGAAATATTCACCTTATTTAATGACAGGTAAAATGATACCATTATAAATCCAATTATACTATATTATAAAACTGGTGGGAATCGAACAATCTGAATAAAAGACACAGCCCGTGAATATCACGGGAGAAAGAATTAAGGGGTTCAGAGAATCCTTGCATGCAATTTAAAAGAAGCTGCTTTTCAATATTTTGAAATAAGCGTTTTTAAATTAATTGCTTACCAGTCATTAAAAAAACATTTAGATTCAAAACTAGCGTAATTATCAAGAATTAGTATGCAGTTTATTTTAAAATTCGCAGAAATTGCTGTTTTTTTTTATATACGCATTCCTCCAAAAGTCTGCCTATGTGAACATTTAACAATAATACGCCCTTTTAAATATCTCAGTTAGTTTTAAATATAAATTATTTGCTAAAAAACATTGCAATTACTGAATATTCTCGTGTATAATCCGACACCAAATTAGGGAGGAATAAAGACCAAATACCATTATTTTAAAAAATGCTATTTCAGTCTTAACTAACTGTAGAATTTGTTAAAATTATCTGATATTAAATAAGTGGAAGATATCTAGTCTAAAACACCGGTATTCAACATATTTTTTTCTCGCATGTAGGGATTGACTTATACACGTATATATACGGTATGTAATTCATTTTTATTGTTTCATTGGCGATTTATACTGGTCATGAACCAGGATTCGAAAAAACTATATACCGGATATGCATGTGATAAAGTGACACATTGGTGCTAAAATAGGCAGCTGGCGAAATCTGTTTTAATCTGCGTTTCCGTATACTAAGGTACAGGCATAGGCCGGATGGATATATCATTAAGAAAATATGTGAATTCCATAAATAAGCAATCGAATTCTATATTTTCAAGCTTTATTACACAATCAGAAACAATTCGGCAGGAGAAATGCTCAAGCTGCTCGCTAGTAAAATGATTATTTACTATCTCTATATGGCAGTCGGAGTTTTTAATAGTCTTTACATGATGCCACCGAAGAGAACGATGTCATTCAGGCACCATAGATCTTATTAGGTACCGTATAGAGGAGAGTAGCCGAATTTGGACCGCTTCACTTATTTTTAGGTGTAACTCACTTAATTTTTGGAATACCTGCAAAACATCAAAATGGGGTCAATCTATTCATCTATTAACTAAATAAATCTTTAGATCAATTTCTTTTTGAAAATCTTAAGTTTTTGTTTAATTTGAAAAATTTGTCAAAAGTGTACCAAATTCAGCAACTGGTCACCTAAGTTGGACCCCCAGTCTGCTAAATTGGACCAAACAATCTCAGGTTGTTTTAAAGACTATGGAATGTAACTATTTTTATTAAAAGAAAAGTTTGCAATTAATGAAACAATCAAACAAAATAACAGCAATAAAATATAATGAAATCAAATATCTGAAAATAAGAGTAATTCTTTTAAATCAAAATGTATTCAAAATATAAATCAAAGTTATCAGTAATTAAGAACAGAAATTATGGAACTAATTGTCCGCTACCTGAATATCACGTAAGAAGTGGTGCAAAGCTTACACGTGAATTTCGTTTATTTTTTTTTTCCAGTGCACACAACATGGAACCGTAATTGGCAATCTGAACACTGAATCATTTCTGCTATTTTATGTTTTTTACAAATTAGGGAAACCAATCATCACTGTCTAGATTTTTCTATTTATATTCTGAATCATTAGGCATTTGTTTGCAACAGAAGTTTTCTTTACATTATGTTTGAAGTTCTTCCCTTCCATCATTTTCTTTCCAATTGGATTACGCCTATTTTTAAAAACGATGTTCCAATTGCTTTTGTGCTATGAGAGCTTCCTTTTTGTCGGTTTTTTTTTTCATTTCAAGATTTTATTTTAAATGGCGAAGATACAATTGTTTTTTTGGCTCCTTCTGTTCTTCGATTTAACCGAATTTAGCAAGGGAGATTACATTTCTAATGATTCTTCGGCTTTTGGGAGGATTTGTAGCTGCAGCCTTTATGCAACTCAGTGTCTTCACAACTTACTCTCTCCTTTTCATTTCCTATATCTTTAACAGCATTTGCTGTCACAGATGTTTTTTTTTTCAGACAGTTTGTCTGTGTCGTTTTCAACATTTTTCAATTATATTGAAAAAGTGTTTAAAAAATATGCTACGATTAATCATATGCAAAACATTATATATTCAAACAGTGTTGAAGATAGGGGTCACCCCCCCCCCCCCTCCGGAGCCTTGAAATGAGCAGTCCCCCACAGAAGGTTTGATATTTTATGCGTTTTAATGTCAAAAAAGTGTAATTCTACCCACACGAACTGTAAAAAGTCTGCCCTTCCTCACGGAACCGAAAATATCCACCAGGAGGAAAATGTTTGAATTCAACTCTATAAATCAAATACGCCATAGGAATAAAGAATTCAAAGAAAGTAATTAGAAATACATACTAGATAAAACAAATTACAAACAAAATTTGTTTCATAAACATGTAAAAATATCTTTATGTTTATATAGGTACTGTATAAAGTATACTGTATAAAGAAATTGACCCAGATATACAAATTTTTTTTTCAAAAACTTGCATGGAGATAGTAATTCATTATGAAATAAAAAAATAGTGTACAAAGCGTACAGCCCTTGAAATTCATTGCTTACTTTTCAAATTTATGATCGTATATCTGGTCCAATATAAGCAAATTAAATTCGCCCAATTTAGGCAAGTGCGCAATTTTTAAAAACAAATAATCTCAAGACTAAGAACAAAAACGAAATCAAACAAATACGCGTGAAACATATGCGCAATAAACAGATGAATCTAGATATGTATATGAAAACGTTACAGCTTAACTTAGTTTTAAAGAATTCACTTACGTTTAGTAGGAAAAAGTTAGATCAAAACAGCTAATTTTAGGTTTTTTTAAATTGTCTGAAAACAGCACGTGGTAGGCAGGTGCTTCTTCTAATCATAAATGACGTCATTCTCATGAGTAGGATTTCAGCGGTAGATGGCGTCTCTTTCTATAATTGGCGACAATGGTCCATTTAAAGCGGCTGTCCTAATATAGCTACTCTCCCCTAACTATTACTGGGTTTGAAAATGATCGTCTTTGTGAGTACTGGACGTCTCAAAAACAATGCTTCGCGTAATACTTCGAAGTATCTAAACCCCGAAAAACTTCTCTCTTTTTCCCTGTTTGTCTTCCGTCATCTCTTGTATCGGATCTGGCTGCGCGTATGTATTTAAGTTATTCTAGCGCAAAGTAAAAATCAAGTCACAAGACTTCCCTTCGCCAATCATAACCCCATTAAGAGGAACTTATTAACAGTTCCGATGGAATAATCTTGAGGTGATTCAATTTCCGTAGCGTGAAAAATTCTTTCTAGAACACTCGATAGTCGCGAATCAGGTACACAGTGTGTAAATAAAAAATAAGCTCTGAGCCCGAGAGTGCTGACTAATAATAGATTTTAGATTGACAGACGTAGACGATAATTTTATCAGAAAAGAAAAAAATGAACTTATTGATGTGGAATGAAACTTAGAATACTAAACCATTGAAATATTATAATAGACAGTTTGATATTTTAATAAAAGAATGATTTTAAATACATAGGTTTTTTAGAACGGGATAGTTTAGTAATTACGACATTTTAGCAATTAAGTAAAGGATTTAGAGGGGTTTGATATACACAAGAAATCATAGTGAAATTTAGAAGGGATTTAAGTAATAAAACGGTTTTATATAAGGAATATAAGCAGTTAGCACCATTTTTGGATTTAAGCAATTTGGAATAAATATTATTAGGTGGATTAAGATCTTATGCCTTTACATATGAAGATTGATAGATTAGTTTAAGAATATGGTTTTAATTTAATAAGCCGGTATAATATATGGAATATTATTAAAATGAAAACTTATATAGAATAATGTTAACGTTGGGTAAAAAGATTTTAAATTTTGTAATATAAATAACTACTGACTTCGCTTTACTAAATGACTGAATACTGTAATTAAATGAAGATAATATTTCAAATCGGAATAAGTTTGGCAGGCATGCATATCGAGCGCAGTGTCATTGCCATGTTAGGGGCGAGGGGATCCAAAGGATCGCAACCGACAAATCACCATTTTTAATTACAGTAATTTTGAATTGCGAAGAACTACAATTTTTGGAGTAAAGAAGAACGAATTTACTATTTTAATTCTTGAAATTTTGTGTATGAGCCTTCCCGTGATTTAAACCCGAGTTCTCTAGGTTTGGAGATTAGTATTGTACTAACTCCGCTATAAGAGCAGTTACCAGCTGCTTCCAAATGACACCTTTTATCAATCAGCGACGGAAGATCGCTAACAGCAGAGATGGATTTTCCCTTTCATAAATATTCTAATTTCTAATAAAACTATTTTTAAACTAAATTTTCTTCTTTAACATTTCTATTGAAATTGTAAATAAATTTGAAAAGTGTGCATTATAAATTAAAATTTATAACAAAGGTAGACATATCTTTAAATAAAAGCTTGGAAATCCCTACTGTCAATTCGGCATAAGAAAAGGGTTTATCAGAAAACTCATAGTTTTGAGCACATAGGATTTAAACATGAATATTAAGACTTTAAAATATAAAATATATGTATTCATTTCTGCATACATTTAAAAATAAAGTATAAGTATACACAACTTCAAAATATCATGCACTCGTTTCTGAATTGATTGTACTTAAAAAAATCGAGTACAAAGAAATTTTCAAATAGATTAATGCTCCTTTTTGAAGCAATTGTACTTCAAAATTATGAGTACATAGAAATGTTTATTTTTAAGTTCATTATGGAAGTTCTCATTTTTAAGTAAATTATTTTTGAGAGTGTACTTACAAAGTAAAGTGACTGCGTAAATTTGTAGCCTTAGCGTGGGCAGAGTTCTTGATACAAAATAAATAGAAAAATTACTAACGTGATTTTTATACTCGCATATAACAGAAGACAAAAAACCTCAAACAAACAAGCACTCAAGATGATACTCTTGGCTAAAAACACAAAAATATTCTTTTCAGGTTAGATATCCTAAAAAACAGCCAATTAAAAATTATCCCACTGTCACAAAAGAAAATTGAACTGAAAGCAAATTCATTGTTTAGTCTTATGAGTGGCGCCGTATTAACAATGCGTCAATATAAATTTTAATATAATAAATTTCAAATACAAAAACACGATTTCAGTTTTCCCTTCATTCTGATCAAAATACCATCAAAATCATTTGAAAGAGAGTAAACGTAATTTGATTGTGCAAAAAAAAAATTTTCTGTACATGATTAAATATAATTTAGAAGATTGAGCTTTAGACAGTCCAAGCCCCAAAACTGATAAAAAAAATTGAGTCCGGTTTATCTTCATCTTCTACGTGTGTTTTGATAAAAAAGAATGCAAAAGCTTGGAGATGGAATGGAAAGAAACGTATAATTTAGAATTCGGTTTTTCGGAATCGCTATTGCACTGGGCTCCGGAGCCCTCTTTTATGAGCTCTGCTGAATTCCGACAATATTTAAATATTTGCTAAAAATAGAGGAGTACCGGAGCTGGGATCCGGAGCTAATTAAGCCCTGATTGCGGGCCTCCTGTTATTGATTCTTCGATCAGTCATTTCGAAGACAAATATGCATTACTCTAATGTCGAGGTGACGCAACGATCGTGTCTCAGGTCGATGATCCTGATCAATAGTTTACTGAAACGAAAAGACATTGATGAGGAATGGACTATTTTAGTCTTTGTTGATGACATATTTATTCTTGCACCCAAAGAGGAGGCTTACCGATTTGCATATATTGTCCGGTGGAATCTCGCAGAGATTCACGTCTGGGCGATGGAATGCAGCTTGGAATTCATCTATGACAAGGGCATGTACACAGTCATACCATCGAAGGGAAAGATGGAGAATAATCTTTCCCGTGTCATATGGATAGATGATCATAAAGTCAAGTTCTCCCGTCTGATCAGCTACATTAGGCGTTTTTTTAACTGCGACTACAGTTGGATGCCTCATTCGGACCTCGTCCAAAAGGAAGAAACCAAGGCCCAGTACAGGTGAAGTAGGATAGCTACAGCCACCTGAAGTATGAGGCCCGATGTCCGCAAGGCAGTCTACTCTGTCGTATCCTATTGTACGCTGCGCTTAATTGGTAGTCGAATAAAGTTGCTCTCTGCAGAAGACTGTTGAGCATCATGTTATCTCTTGTTGCATCTCCTGTTATGCATCGCCTAATGTTACAGCACGGTGTCAACAGATGCGTTGAATGTTTTGCATGGTGTGGTTCCCCTGGACCTCCGTCCTTGTATCGAACGCGTCTTCGAAGCCCGCACTCAATGGTGTGAGAGTGTTGAAAATGTCAATCTCAGGCCAGATTCGGTAGAAATTTGTAAGAACCCACCTCGACAGGCGACCTCGGCGAGAGTGGTCGCCACCTCCATCGACCACTCTCTCCCGGAGTCCATGATATTCTACACTGTTCGTGTAGAATCTCATGGACTCCGGACCTCAGCCGGAAGACATCTTATACGTATTACATGGAGTCTAGGCTTGAGGATGAGAAAGTAGTGTGTGCCTATCTCCCCGCTACGAAGAACGGGACTGTTGCGGAAGTTCGGTTTCGCCGGATCGATCAGTCGACCGTTTTTGCTGCCGGGGTCCATGCGATCAATTAGACAATTTCAGACGCTCTTCGGAAAGGTGTCGGTGAACTCGATATCTTTCGGATTCGAAGTCCGCGCTTCAGGTGCTTTACTCTATTGTGACTCGTCACGGAGCAGTTGCCAAGAATAGTCACCTGATCAAAAATATGGGGATCAAGTTCCATATGCACTGTATCAAAGCCCACATAGGTTAGCTTACAATGAGCACGCCTATGCACTGGCAAAGGGAGCTGCTACTCTTTCCACGATATGCAGATTTCCATCTCCTGCCGTCAGGTGAAATGGAGGTTCTTTGGTCAGGTCCTTATCAATTGGCAGAATAGATCTCTGAGGTTGGTCGGGTGGCATATGCGATCTTCCGGAGAGCCTCCACTTGAAGACTGTAAGGGGATTTCTTCGTCAACCAGGTTCTAGCGGGATACTTTGCCTTTAGTGATCATCAAGCCCATTTTTTCAGGGCATCTCTGCATGCTACTGCGGGACAGAGCACATTTGACATTGAGTCTATGCATGTCCCTTGTGGGGATCCGTAAGTGAAAAGCACTTTCTCAGCGATTTTAACACTCGAACGCTTGTCGATATTTGCTTTGATCATTACCGCAGAAAAGGTGTTTTTACTATTGTAAGAGACTTCTTGACAAGGACTTTAGATCGGGTTGGTGATCGATGGTGTATTTGAGCTCTCGCTCACCTTGTCCCGAAGTCTTCGAACAAAGATCTGTAATCATACGAACGCAACACTCTTTTAGAGGAGTTCGATCCGTAGTGTGAGCGCCTTTCAGACGAGTGACCGCACAAGATTTTTCAGGGTTTTTCCTTGTGTGTAATTGTATGTACCTTGGTCGCTTTTCTTAGTAAGACCTCCCTGAAGGCAGTGTCTCATGCTATAGCGATGTGGCTCCGGCTGCGTCTACTGGCTTTGGCACTGCGCACGGACTTATCGTGGGCGCACAGATTTTCGTCTCGGGTGACTCTTTTGGGCTGAGTCTTTTTCCGGCTTGCTCTCCCTTCGTGCAGGCGGGTGAGCTCTGCCAGGTTTCTTTACCGATATGGGATCATCGGATCCTCGCTTCACTTTACATCACTTCATTTATACATTATTGGATAGTTTCTATAACGTCCATTGCAAAAGTCTTACTAGCGGAAATATGTATCGGGCCTGCCCCCTATCACCTATCCACTATCCATCCGGATGAGGGTCCTTAACTCCAACCTGTCTTTTTTTAAGCACGTACGGGCTTAAAAAATATATATAAAAGGGTGTATTTAACAATTATTTAGGCAAAAATTATAGAACATTTTAGCAAACTACCCTCATCCCCCACAGAATTTGGGTTATTTTTTTATTAATGGAGCTGCGAGTCCAGCTTTTGTTAGGGCATTGACAGCCTCTGGGGTGTACTCTCCTATTCCACCGAGTAACTTTGAATTCAGGTGGAGGAGCGGGGATCTAACCCAGCACGTTTGTGTGAGAATTACATGTCTTAACCACTGAGCTAACTACCTGGAAGAGATATTTTCACTAAAAAATAAGCATAACGTTTAGACTAAGCTTATTTTGATGAAAAATTAGACATAGAATGTCGACGGCTTACCATAATAAACACATCATTACTCTAAGCTCCTTTATACTGGAAACACAATGACTCGGCTTGACATTTCGGGAACCGAAGCGTGCAGCTTCCGTTTACTTAAGAACAGGTGTACCAACGACAGCACCGTCGCCACTTGTATTTACTCAGTGATCAGCTTCCGTTGTCATGGTAACGCAGAAGTTTAGAGCAGCGACTTAGAGGAGCGGCTGCAACTCCAACCTTAAGCTAGCTGCTGTCGGGTGACTTGCAGCTGAACAAACAGAGGTGACCTTCAACAGTTCTTTGCCGAATGGGGATACATTGTACTTCACGGCCGCTTAAAGAAGTCGGTAATAGATGGCACCACTAAACATTAGCAGAACTTCAGAATTTTAAATACGGCTCTCGGCTTTTTAAGAGTACTGGAATCTTTCGGAACGCTGGGTTCCGGATCGTGGAATTTTTTTTTTGGAAAACCGGAATTCTTAACACAGCCTAGGGGTATGGTCAGACCGCTATGCAAACGGCCGGACGACCGGACAGGTACCTGGAAGATAGGGAAGACCGCTTAAAAGACTAGGATTCGTTCCATAGTCCTGCACTCTAGATCTGCAGGGCAGTGTGTGTTTTTTTTCTCCTCCGTTTAATAAACAAAACGATGTTCGCAAGTGTGAATCAAAGTGGATGTGTGGAGAGTCTCGGATTCCGTAAGTTTGGCTATATGCAGTTAAAGAACACCTATCGTATCATGGAGGCAGAGAAGATTACGATCCAGTTCGAAGAGAAAGTTCGCCTGGATCTAGAGTGTTTCGGGCGGGTCCTGCTACCTGAGAGATTTAACCCAGTTGTTATGAAGGAAGTATTGAGAAAGATGAACAGAAGAGAGAGCACTCTGCTCTATAAGGGGACGCAGGACATAGGGAAGCTCCACCCTGCTTATATGTTAAAATTCGTGCAGGGATAACTGCTACTTCTAAAAACAATTAAGGCCTGCCGGTTTTAAATTACTCAGACGCGGCTTCCGGAATCTTTCAGATATCCGGAACGTTCCGGACTGGAAAATTTCAGAGGTACGGACCCTCATAATTCTTAAGACAGCGCGGAATCTTCCGAGCGAAGGGCTCCGAATCCTGCCTTGCAGGCGGTCTTCGGGTGCACACGGAGATTACTGATTACCATTCGAGCTCGACTGAAATCCCTCAGATCCGGAATTCATGGACAATGGCCGCTTGGTCTACACTGCGCCAGAATCGATATAAAACAGTTTCCAAAAAATGATACAAAAAAAAAAGAGAAAAGAACACAAGAAGACAAAACGCATACAATACCCGAGAAATAAATGCATAATTTATTTTACAATATTTCGATTTTTAAGAATTCAACATATTTTTCACAGAATTTTAGTGCACGGATACCGCAAAATTGAGTAAATATGAAATAAAATACTGTAAGATCCAAAAGGAAATATACCCGTCATTTTATCATTATACGTTTGAACTGTTTAATGGAATAAAGTGAATACCTGAGGTTCCAGTTAAGCGCACAACATATTTGAACGACGCGAAAAGTTTCACATGGGTGCCATTTCCTAACTTTTTCTGCACCATATTCTCACACTTGTTTTTAAATTTATTCAATAAATTTTCGATTAGGATCTTCGATGGAAAATGCCTGTTTTGAATTTGCAAATGTAATGTAGTTGTGAATATAAGATGGATTTTGGAAGTACTTTTCCACGATGCAGATCATCTCTAATAAATACAGCTACTCAGTGGAAAAAATAACGTAACCGTTGTACACACGTGATGGAAATTAAGAGTAATCTTGCACATTGGACGTTTAGCACCATTTGGTGCACAACCACTGATATATGTTAGTCTGTGATTGCAAGCGTGTAATTTGATTTCTTAAGGTATTATTTGCGATATCTTGGATATGGAAATTTGGCATCATTATGCTTATACGTTGCGGTAATTAGCATGTTTAAGCAATATAAGTCGCACAAAAATAGTAAGTAAATGTGTAAAACCCTTTATCAAACATGTTTTTGATGTATTCTTTGGTGTAAATCAAAAGTTAAAATTTTAGATTTATAGAAATCAAACCATCCAAGTTCGTTAATTCTGTATTTTTGTTAGTACGTAGTTTTCTTTATTGCAGTAATATCATAGGTACAGTCCAGTACATATGGATTCTATATCACATGAACAAAAGACTTTATTCTTTTCTTATTTCTGAAAAAAAATAAACAAACTTAAAACAAAATGTAATGGTGTGCACATTTATTTTTCAAAATTTTATATAAAAGCTATTATTCAAAATAAATTTGTACTCTTGTATTTTTCCTAATTTTATCTAAAAATCTAATATTTAAATTAAGTAAGGTTAGTTGGGGTAACTGGGCCATAGGTTATTTTATAAAAAACTGTTCATATTTTTTAAAGTTTTAGCTTTTGTGAACAATGCACCTTAATCTCTACTTCCTAAAACAACATGTGTCAAGTCAAGCATAACTCTCACTTTGCTGTGATACGTTGTCAAAAATTTACGTTTCTTTTTTTAAAAACAACGTCAATATGGTTGAACTTCCTCGGCTTTTTATTAAAATACTGTAAGTACGTTTATTAAACAATCTTTTTTAAAAAAAGATTAGGCATATAACTACATTAATATTATTAGGTAACTGTACATATTTACTCCATGTTTAAAATGTAAGCCCGGTGTCCCAGTTACCCCATGAATTTTTCAAGAATGGGGTAACTGGGACATGTATCCGTGGTAACTGGACCATGTTACCCCAATAGTTATAAATAATTTCTTTGAGTTTCTCTTACTATGGGAAATAAATTTCTCCATTGTTTTTTGCTCACAGTAAAGAAAATTATACAATACCTTATTAAAATTACGTAATAAAATTTAAAAAAAAGCATATTAGGTGGTATCAGACCAAATTTCTTGACCCCTTGAGAGGCGGTGATGCCGTTACGGCATCACATAATTTTAATTCCTAATTGCCACATTGGCAAGGGAATTTTATAATGAAAATTTCACCTTTACTAAGTACGCGAAAATATACTTTTACTTGTTTACAAATAGATTATCTTATAAATACTATTGTCTTTAAATTATTTCAACATTTTACGAATGTAAGTACCTTGCCCCTGAAAGCTAGATAGCCAAATCTTGAAATTGCACGATACACAGGGGCCACATTCTATAGAATAACTTTTATTGCTCCTACCACTATTTTGAAATAATATCTTCATCGCACCTTTATTTAGAATATGTTCAATAAAATCATCATAAAGGTAACTCATTAAAGGTACTGGTAGGAACAATAAAATTTCCCCTATATAATGCGACCCCTGGATAGAGATAAAGTACTTACGTAGCCGTTTGTTTATAGATTTACCTTGCTATTTTTTCCTTAAAATACCCATGTGACTTTTATACTTATTACCTATACTAAAGTACATATGACCTTACTTAATTTTTATATTGTTGGTATAAATAAATCTAATATTTTCACTTTTAGTGTTTTTTTACCCACTTTGACAGCAAAGTTTTCCCTTACAACGCTCTTTAGTTGATATATAATTTACATGATCTGCCAGGTTTAAATTTTTTTAAGTAGTTTACACTTTTTCAAACAGGACTTGATATCCCATATGAAAAAAATAATAAACGCGTGTGGAACATAGACCCTCCTGGTCCACTTACACCATTTTTGGAGAGCTACTGGACCCATGAGGAAAGAATGATGAAAGATGCATATTTTTATATTTTTATATATTAAAATGTAATTTTGAGCATTTCTGTCTGATAGAGAGAACCTAACTGAACACATTTACAGAAGTTCAAACTTTAATTCAAATGAACATTCACTTTCTGAATCTGAATTGTCAGAAGCACCAGAGCCACATTGTAAAATCATGGCCCAGTTGCCCCAACTAACCTTATACTTAGAAAAATAAAAACAAAAAATCGAATAATTTCTTGTCTGAATAAAAAACTAAAATAAATGGTCACTTCCAGAAATTAAAAATCACATCTTAATTGCTGACATATGTAATAACTTTTCGGCGTAAAAAAGGAATTTTTTTTTAATTGCTATATAAAATATGACAAACACATTTGTTAATGTAGAATCAAATATATTCCATAAAAAGTATCCCAATTTTTTAATTTTTATTTATTTCTTAGAAATAATCGCATACAATAATGAAATGAAAGTTTATGACAGACAATAATTGGCCTATTGGGAAAGTTCTTTATTATAGCAATTAGTTCAATGTTTTCTGAAATTTACATTTACGGCATACATTTTAGAACTATCTAAAATTAAATTAAAAATTGTGTCATGGAGTATTTTAAATAATTCTCCTTTCAATTCCCTTACAAAAAATATTTCCGCTATCTACTTTAATACTTTTAAATTTTCAAACAAAAATTATTATTTGATGTGTTAAACGTCATGGAGCAAATACGAGGTAGAAAAAATGAGAGAAATAATTCTGCAAAAAACTCAATACACATTTTACAGGTTATTAAACCCATACATACATTAGACACTATTAGTGGTGGAATTTAACCTGTTTGCATTGGTTCAGTAGAACCGCTACCGAATATTTAGTTGAGTTTGGCAAACTGGTTGTTGTAGTGGAACTTGTAATGTTGAAATCACAAATCTGCATTCTTTAAAATGTTCATTTGCACAAAATTGGATTCTGATAAAAACATTTTCAAGTTTATGTCTTCTTTGTGTTGCGTCTAAGATTCACGAAAGTTAAATACAGTGGTGTTAAGTAGAGAATATTTATAAGAAAATAGAGACATACACTCAATGGAAGTTTTTGTGTTACTCTGAATATTATCGCTTCATCCTCCAGTCCCAATATTCTGTCTGCTAATTAATGTTTTTAAAGAAAATTACACATTTACAAACTATACTAAAATTGATTAATGATACCAGCTACATACACTATATGGCCATTAATAACCGGACACTTTCAATTTTAGACATTTTTTCGAATATTTAGAAATATACTAGTCAGATTCTTCGGAATTTCAGGATTAAAAAGTACAGGTTTGATCTCATATTTATCAACGTCGATTTGATAAGGAGGACAATTAGGGGGTCAGTAAAAAATCAATATGTGTATTCATTTGTGTAAGAATAGCACGTACAATAAAAGAGATAAAAAGATTTAAAAAAATAAAAAAAATTATTGCATGTTTTTTGTTTATAACATGCAGGGTTTTCAACCAAATTTAACGACGGTTTCAGAACAATCGACAAAATATAACAGAAACAATATAGTGCAATTGGAATATAAATATATTGAATATTTTAGGAAATATGAACAGTTGTACAAAATAATTTTTATCTGCGCCTGCGCGAACGATAACAACGATGTTTTTACATAATTTAATAGTCAACTCTATTGAGCAACGTATTAAAAAAACCCAGTCAAATATAGTAAAAATTCAAAAAGATACTGGCGTTAGAGTTAGCTGATTTTTAGTTGTTCTCTAAAAGCAGTTGAATGATAAGGGATTTTCAACTTGTCACTTTTTATTAACTGGACTTTCAGAAAAAAGTTAGTAATTAGTGAGTATCAACGATTAATTTGGAAAAAATGCTTCGATTTTGATACTTCATTTTACCATGGTATAGGCTCGTTCTGATGGTTATCGAAGAAGAAGTAAAGCATCAATAAAAAAGAGAAAAAAATAAAATTGACAATTTATTGACAATCTCTTATCGTTCAGCTAGTATTAGCGGACAATTAAAAAACAGCTCAATCTAACGCCACTATCGTTCTAAGATTTTACGATATTTGACTGGATTTTTTTAGTAATAAGTAATAGTAAGTTGCTTCATAGAATTTACTATTAAATTATGTAAAACGATCATTCTTATCGTTCGCACATGTGCAGATAAAATTTATTTCATACAACTGATCATAGTATTTCCTAAAATATTTAATATATTTATATTCCCATTGCACTATATTTTTCTACTACAATTTGTCAACTTTTCTGAAATTGGTGTTAAATTTGGTTGAAAACTCTGCATGTTATAAGTAAAAAACATGCAAGAATTTTTTTAATTTAAAAAAAAATCTCTATTAATACACGTGCAGTACATCCTTACACAAATGAATACAAATATTGTACAATGTCTGTTTATTTATATTCTGTAGCGGTAGATCATTTCGTGTCTTATATTTTACAGGGTGATTTTAATTATTATTTATTTTCTTTGATTTCTTGTTGGCCCCCTAATTGCCCCCTTATCAAATCGGCATTGCTAAATATGAGAATAATAATAAATAATTTGACAAATATATTTCTAAATATTCGACAAAATATCTAAAATTGAAAGTGTCTTGTCCTTAATGCCCATATCTCTTTTGCACATTGTTACAATAAAAATTGATTTAGTGGCATTTGCAATCTATGTTAGAATTCGACATTGAAGACAATATCAGCTTTTTGATTAAAATAAATAAATAAATAAATAAATAAATAAATAAAATAAAAATCGCAAAACATGTATTTTATAAAATCCAAAATTTGCTATCCATTGCCTTTGTGAGCGCTAAGAATTGTTTATCAATATTTGAAATTTGCATTAAAATGTTAAAGTTCTAGCCGAAGCAAGGCTATAATTAGGAGTGTTAGGCAGTCAGTGTGTTATTATTCTCCCTGTATTAATAACTTCATCAGTATCTTGTGTTTTTCTAGGTTCTCAGTGAGTAAAGCAAAAAACTGGACATTATTTGTATCTAAAATAATATTCTCAAAAGTTCTTACATTTTCTTTTATATCTTTATTTTTGAAAGTTTAAATAATAATAGGAATTGATGATTATGTTAAACCTTTAACGGGTTTTCACGAGCACCGCTAGCACATTAAGAGTTTGCTTACATCGTTACTAAAAGCTTTTGAACACAACTAATGTTAACTGTAACTTTTGCTTTATTAATTGTGGGATATTTTTCGATTATAAAAGGCGGATATTGTAGTATAAAAAAAAAAGAGGTATTTTCTCTAAATTTTTAGTTTTTTGTGTGAAAAAAATGAAACTGTTCAAAGGTTAATAGACATTATTTGCTACTTATTTGAAAAAAAATGCAATTTTTATACATTTTGCTCTTTATAGAAAGTGTAATTACCATTACTTAGTGAAAAGTAATTAAAATTTTGATTATTTGCTACTTATTTGTAAAAAAAATGCAGCTTTTATGCATTTTGCTCTTTATAGTAAATGTAATTCGCTTTACGGAGTGAAAAGTAATTAAAATTTTAATTTTTTTTTCAACGAAATATTTACACGATTAGACACTTTCATTTATATCACAAAAATTAAAACTGCATACCGGTGTCGATTAGAAAGATAAACGATTCTAAATGTTTAGATAGTGTCATTACAGCCAAAAAACATAAACCTATAAACCTATTTTTAAAAAAGCAAGACTAATTATCACGGTAAAAATGTGGTTCTAAAATAAGCCTCCACTATTTTGTAATAATTAAAATTATTTTAAAGATTTTAATTTAATTAGACAACATTTAGCGAACTTTTTTATGAATATTTACGATTATCTTATAATTAAATAAGAATTTATAATTTTGATATAATAATTTTCTTCTTAACCATCTCGCAGGACCGATATAACGCCGAAATTATAAAATTTTCGCGAGCATTGTTTTGAGGACGCTGCAGCCAAAATTCTGCCAAAATAGTTCAATTTCATTTTCTGCTTGTTGTAAAATAATGCTGAATTTTTAAGTTTTGTCTTTTTACCCTTGCCTTTTTCTCTGATTTATGAGGTCATTTTTCGGGTCTGAAAGGTGAACAAGTAACCTATTTAAAACAGCAATGTTTAAAAATTTCATTGTTTCGAAACTGTTGGTGCCTTTTTTTTATAGAAATGATCCCATTTTTAAAATATAGATGGTCCCTTTAAGCCCCTTTTTAAGTCAGAAGGTATTCCTTTTCGGGGGGTGGGGGGGCTAAAATGTGTTGATAGTACTTGTGGTAGAGAACCGTTTGTTAAATTATTTGAATATGACCACTGCATATGTTTATCTCTTTAATCTTCAAAATGTTTTTTTCAAAGAATAGGGTTTCCTAAAATGCATTGCCGGTTTTTAAATTTGCTGGTAGTACCAAATGACGCAGCGTTGTCTTAAAATGTAACAATGTCGTAAAACCGTACTTATTATTGTTAAGTGTTTTGTCAGCTAAAGAGATAAAATGGTAGAAAGTCAGTTAAATTCGATCCATCATCAATCGTTAGTTTGACCATTCTCACAGTTTAAGTTTGTGAAATTTGGAAATAGAAAAGTGACTTCACAAAAGAAATACCACAATTTGCACATTGCTCTCGTGCAAAAATAACTTAAGAAACTGTCTCTATTTCTTGTATCACCCTTTTTCATTTTAGAAACTGTCCGTAATTTTTAGGACACAATTTAGAAAGTCGTGCACTATAACTTCACTTCTATGCACTCACAATGTCTTTCGAAATGCATATCTACCAACAGTAATGATACTTCCAAAAACGTCTAAGATGTCCATCAGTGCGATTCCAAGCCAACATCCCATAAAACCACCGACTGAGCTAATGACGTCAACTGTCTAGAATAAAAAATAAATTGATTTTCATGATTAGTAAATACTTTTAAAAAAAATAAAGATTTGTTAAAAATCTTCATGTAAAATGTTTACTAAGCTTGTAAAATGTATAACAACATTTTTTTAATATGAAAAATTTGAAAACAAATGAATATAGGATGCGTTTTAAAATTTAACTTCAACTCACTTAAATACAAAACAAATTTTAAAAAATATAACATAGGTTTACATGACAATAATTTTTACCGTAATAAAACACTTAAAACTATAAAACATCAATTGGAATCGTTATTTATCCATCAGAATTAACACTCTCGCTGCGTAAGCAATTCTTTGCGATGAGCGTCTTTTACAGAATTTTTAATCTTTTATCACCGGTTCTTTAAAGCAGAAATTTTTGACTATTGTAAACGGGGAAAATGTCTTGATTACTTAATCTCAGGGGGGTACCATTCGTGCGATGCGCCAACTGTAAAGATTTCCTAACTGCTCGCGCATTACGTCACGTGGCGGACAGATTCGCCTCGCTCCGCTCTTTTCAATAGTATTTATAATGCTGTTCTGCGTTGGAAGCTTCTTTCTGTGACTGATTTTAATTATTCTATTATTTTAACAGACTTTTTGAAAACAAAACCTAATGAATGCGCTATATCAAGGTGTTCTAGTAACTTTCGGAGAACGTTATACAGATTTAACAATACAGTTCAGAATCTCAAATCCGGACGTCGAAATAGACGGCATTTTGTTAACTGCCGATTATTATTCTGGGAAATCGAAACGAAAAACACTAAAATCGCAGGGGACAAAATTTACTATATTATGCTGCATTTCTAAAACCGAATTACATTTACGAATGTCAAAAAATTTCTGCAGAACACGAAAATCTCTAAAAATTGCATAAAAGAATCTCGAGAAATTCTTTACAAACTTTAATGAAAGGGGAAAAAAAGAGGACAGTATTTACAATATTCGAAAAAAAGACTAAAACCGGATTTCTTTCACAAATGCAGACAAATCGCCATCAAATGTGGAAAAAAAAAAGGTTCAAAGTTCAAAATCGCAGAGGAGAAAATTTATGATATTTGGTAACCGAGTTCCTTTTACAAATCTTTAAAAAAAAAAAAAAAAAAAAAAAAAAAAAGGCCACGGAACATTAGAAAACTCTAAAAATCGCATAAAAAATTCACAAAAAGGCACGAAATCAAAATAAATCTCTGCACGAAATCAAAATAAATTTTATTGAATACATGACAAGGTTTAATATATTGTGCTAAAAAAAATAATAAAGGATCCATTTTACTCATATGAAAAAATCGCCTCAAAATTAAAAAAAAAAGTTAAAAATTGCATAAAAAATTTTCTTTCGTTATTGTGATTTTTTTTACCGTTTTTTTTTTTTTTTAAATTCTTCTATTAAACTATTTGCTTTAGCATTACCTTTTTTTACTTTCTTTTATCTATAATAGAAGAAAGTATTGTAGTCGAAATTTTGTTCGATTTCCGGTTTTTGACGGACATCCACGTTTTAAAAGTCAGATAACCCGAAAAACATGTTTTTACAAAATATCTGTCTGTCCTTTTCTATGTGTGTCTCATTATATCATCGGAAAGTATATAAAGTTATGCATACATTTGAACCAAACTTCATACATGGGGCGCTGTGATAAGGATTTTTGTGCGATTTTCTCAATTTTTCGTAGATCTGTTGTACATCGGCTGCTGATGCAGCGACATGCACTTCTTATCTAGCTAACCCGGCGCTTAGCAAACAGCTGACGTACAATATACGCTGACGTACAATATACGCTACAGATATTTGAATCATATTGATGTGCATTTGAAACTAAAGAATTTAAAAATTTAATTTTGATTATTAATAATGAAGATCAATGATTTTACAACATGATAGTGTGTAAAAAGTATTATTCACATGCATTATTGAAAATATGATATTGGTTCTTACTTTTTTTCTTTTCTATTTTTTGAAAATGTTAGGACATTGTTAAATCTCTGCAACCTCCATATATTTTTTTTTCTATTGTTTCCTATTTATATGGAGAAATGTTATATTTGATGTGTTTTATAAGATAACATGGATTACTGAAGTTGTAACATTACTGAAGTTGTTTTAAATTTTACGATATTGTTATTTGAGTATCATAATGTAAAAAATATGCATAGTACATATTTTTTTTACATAATGGAATTAGTTTAATTATAGAGCAATATTATTGTATTATTTTGATCCTGAATAAGCATAGTGACATTCGAAATTTTTTGAAAACTTATATCTAGTAATTGGATAATGCATTATTGTTAAATGTTTTAATGTGTGAGTTTTGTTTAATTGATTCTGTTTGATAATACTAGTCTTTTTTATACTACAGCTTTGTAATCATATTCATATAATTCATTCATTTATTTTATTTTACAATAGTTTAAAAGTTTTTATTTGTACTTTTACACGTTAAAAATTTAATTTTTTTTTTGCGAATTTATTCAAGTGTTTGAATGTAAACAAACGTATCGTGATATTATTTAACCATCATGCATTTTATATTTAATTAACTCCAATCAGTGTTTGAACAAATTATTTTAAGGAAAATGATTTCGTCCAATTTACTTTCGAAGATCTGCTTTTTAAAAAATTATTTTACTGGATATTTCATTCATTCTTTCGCATCCATTTACTTTATGACAGCTGGTCGATCTCCAATCTTGTCCGCCACGTGACGTTTCAGTCCTGCTCTACTCTGATTGGCTATCCTTCAAATGGAACAACCTTATGATAGAAGAACCTTGCTTAATCTTTCTTTTAGACTCTTCCTTCCTTATTTTTTACTTTTCATTTTGAACTCTTTTTCCCATGCATTCCCCAGTTAGATTTTTTTTTTAATTTTAATGCCCACGTTGCTACCAGCTATGAAGTTTGCTATACCATTTAATCTGCACAATCTTATGTGACGGGGATGTGGGACAAGTGGCCCCTGGCTCCTCGACCAAATCGTCTTCGAACCGTCCTGATTAAATCAGACAAAGTTTTCGCTAAAAAATAACTGGTGGGAATAACCAAATAGTACTAATTAGACGGAGTATATCTCGTTTTGCAAAGCGAGAGAATTAAACATTAAACAATGAAAAAAAAAATTTTTTAAGTATGCTCTTTTTTGTAATTTATTTTTTCCTGGAAAACTCTATTTCATTCCGTTACTAATGAATAGCCAAACTAACATCAGGCTAGGATTGTAATATTGTTCAGTGGGATGGTTCGCTTAAATGCAAAAACTCCAACCATATTACAGGAACTATTTCTTTATTAATAAAATCTTATAAAATGTGGTTCAAGTGGAGCCAAAATGGGAGAGAGAGACCCCCATATACATGGGACGCCGAAGCGCCTTTTCTTTTTAGACAACTTTACATCTCGAGAGCTGAAACAGAAGTGAAGTTTTTGCACGAAATCAAGAAATCTTGGCGTTGCACAGAATCGCCAAATTACAAACTTTTGGAGACTGCGCGAAAGTGTACAAAGGCTTTTGGCGATAAACATTACCGCAAAAATGTGGTGACACTACCGGATGGGTGAGGCCGAGATTGCAAGTAAGCGCTTCTAATTAGGATGAGAAAAGTAACAGACAAACCAAAATGTTTATCTTGCAGATAGACCTTTGCCCAACTAACTGTTACATGAAATTGCAGACTGCAGATTGCTCGATGAGAAAAATGCAGAAAATCCAGGACATCTGGCTTTTAGCTCGACCACAAAACACGATAGCTACTTGCTTCCCATAAGATTCGTTCATTTTTACTTTTTATTGTTAATATCTATTCAACGTTCACGTATTAGTAGAGATAAAAATTTCTTATCACTGCGGCGGGGAAAAAATCCAATGCAAGAAAATGAAATGAGACTAGCAGCTGTGCTATTTAATTCTTATTTATTTCTTTGCACAAGCAGCGGTAACAGGTAGATACAGATTAAAATAAGAAAGGGGAAAAGGAAATGATTATATGAGCGCTTTGAATTAAAGATGATTTTAGAAAGAAGAAAGAAATCACTTTAATAAACTCTGGATGGTTTTGAGAAATGAATTTAATCACCTATTTCATTATAGGAAAGAGGGGGGGGAGGATAATATGATCTAAAAGTAAGAAAGTTATGGCAAACTCCGAGGTCTTGCTAGGTCGTCAAATAAACCTAAGTCAAGTGTAATATGCATACACAATCAAGACCCCCTTACCATTTATATGAACAGTTCAATCATGCTTTTCCTGTAAAAAGTAATTGAAGACATTCAAACTATGCACTGGCAATAATTGACGGCTCTACGTTCCGAATTTTCCGAACAATTTTCCGAATATGCAGTTAAGTGTGATTTCGAGTTACTGAGGTTGTATGACGTCCCCAACTGATCTTCGTGAGTTTTATAGTAAGGAGGTCTTGCGTGTAACAAAATGGAAAATCCAATTGATCCATACTAAACTATCAACCGAAAATATAAGACAGGGATAGGTACAAGAAAGAGGAAAAACCCTGCGATCCGCTCTAATTTACCGACCGAAAACATAAGGCAGCGATAGGTACAACAAACAGAATAACCTAGCGATCCTCAATATTCTACAGGCAGGAAACATAAGACAGTGATAAGTACAACAAATAAGGAAAAACCCAACGACCCGCACTAATCTATAAACTAAAAACATAAGACAAGAATGGGTAGAAGAAAAACTCAGCGATCCTCAGTAATCTACCGATCAAAAACATAAGACATGTTAAGTTTACGCAATTAGTTTTTTTTTTTTTTTTACTGTTCCTTAAGATTATGTTTCAGCAGATTTTAATTGTATAACCTGCATAATATTTGACATTTTAATAAGACTCTTAACATACATTTAATCTTGTGGGTTATTGAACACCCTTACAAAGCCCTTGGAACTTGTTTAACAAATATTTTATTGAATATTTTTAAAATAATATTTTATAACAAACCTCATATTTTGGAGAATGTCTTAGTACTTTGACTTCTTCATTTGACAGATAGATTTCCACTCTTATATGTCGATGTCTAAAGTAAATAGAAAAATGTACAGTATTATATAAAATGTCTTTGTAAATATAGGTTTCACATTCAGCACATTTGAAGCCAGAATTTTATTTGCACAAAATGTATACAAAAGAAAGTGTAATATAAAACTTATCCACGTACACATATTTTAATTCTGTGAATAAGATAGTTTCTGTTTACATTTTTGTTAAATATTTTAAATTTAGACTACTGTTTTCTAGGATAAAATTATGCATGAACATTCATTAAATTCAATTTGTTGAAATATGTTTGAATTAAATCAGGTTTTTTGAATCAAAAATCGGCCATTTTTTAATAAATTTGAATGTTAAGATTCTGAAAATGAGCAGGGTGATTGGATAACAACTGGCCAATTTCCAATAATATTAAGGATACTCTCTGTCTCCAAGAAGCCTAACAAAATATATATATTTTTTTTTTTTCAAAAATAGTGATGATACTCAGTTTAACACTAGAACGTCCGGAAACTTTACCAAACCTTAATTAAAACATTTTAACACTAGAATTTTTATTTTAAACTATTTTACTTATTTATTTAAGGGGGCTCAGGGCTTGATCGATAACGAAAAACATGTAAACAGAGCTCTTGCTTCGAGTCCATATCAAAACAAAAGTATTCAATGTAACTAATTTAAACTTTCTGATATTTTTAAGGTATGTTTGTAGTCTTATAAAATTATAAAATGAAGTACTTCAATGTAATGAAACAAAAAATATAGCAAAATTTATATAACACAACTTTCGGAAAAAATTTTAAGTGTCATATCACCATCCGTAAGATATCTTAACGTTAAATTGGCATAAGAACCTAATTTTTGCTTTACAATGATCAGGAAGCTTTACTCTATAGAATGAATTAAGGATATAACTATCACTCAAAGGAAACCTTATTTAAAAAACCTTATTTAAAAAACATCTCCAATTTGAAAATTTAAAAAACCCTAAACTAGTTGGATGTGCCAATCCCAAAACTTTCTTCTATCTTATACATCTTAATATTTCAAAACCTAGTTACACATGTTAATACTTCAATATTATCAGTTCAATACTATAACAACTTTGATTTTCATCTTAAATTTCTGCTCCAGTCAATTAAACGGACTAAAAACGAGTTAATCTATATCATGATATTTGTTAAAATTATTAATTTTTCCTTATGCTGTTGTTATCATGTGTTTGCGAATATCCGGCATAGCAGGAAGCGAGTTCCCGCCACCGCACGAGCCGCGGATGCACAATAGAACTACGAAAAATCAAGAAAAGTATACAAAAATCGCTATCGCAGAACCCCTTTACCGCGCAATATTTCCAAATTCAAGGAGGACCTGTTGGCTAAAGCCAAAAACATGCACAAAAATTTTGGTTCAATTGTATGCATAATTTTATACACTGTTCGATGGTACAATAATGAAAATGGCACAGAGATCGCAATTATAGCACCCTCTTCTGGCGAAATTTTTTCAAGTTCAGGAAGGACTTGCTTGCCATAGCCAGAAACATACACAAAAAATTTGGTTGAATTATATGCATACCTTCATACACTTTTCGGTGGTACAATAATTAAAATGGTACAGACATCGCAATTATAGCGCCCCTACCTGCAGAATTTTTCCAAATTCAGGTAGGACCTTCGTGCCATGACCAAAAACAAACGCAAAAATTTTGTTTCAATTCTATCCATAACTTCATACACTTTTCGATGGTACAATATTAAAAATGGCACAAAAATCGAAGAAATATCACTATTACAGCGCACCCTACCAGCGATTTTTTTCGAAATTCAGGGAGTACTTGCTTGTCATATCCAAAAACTTAAAATAAAAATTTGGTTCAGTTCTATGCATAACTTCATACACTTTTGGATGATACAATATTCAAAATCGCACAAAAATCACTATTACAGCGCCCCTACCGGCGAATTTTTTCAAAATTCAGGGAAGACCTGCTTGCCATAGCCAAAAACTTAAAATAAAAATTTAGTTCAATTCTGTGCATAACTTCATACACTTTTTGATGGTACAATGGTGACAGACCCATGGACAGACGGACAGACAGACATTTTCTATAAACATGTTTTTTGGGACCTCTGACCACTAAAACGTGTAGATCCGTCAAAAACCAGAAGTCGAAAGAAATTTCGATTACAATACTTTCTTCTATTGAAGATAGAAGAAAGTAAAACTACAGCTTTTTTTTCAATAAAAATACTCAAAATATTAAAGTATCTAAAATATATTAATTCATTCTATAGATTCTGTTATATGCATGGAAAAAAAAAATTAATCCATTCCATCAAATAGTTTTTTTTTTAATCTTACGGATATTCATCAAAAATCAAGTTTTGAGAAAACGCGACTTAAAGTTGCAATTAAATGGGTGCGGCTTTGTAACGATTGTTACATAAATGCTCATAACTCCGTTAAAAAAGCAAATATTTGTATACAGTTTTTTGCAATGTGTTCAGAATTAATTAAATAATCAAAATAGATGCTAAAAGAAAAATCGGTCTTTTTTAAAATTTTCAAGCCCTGACCACCTTAACTGAATTTTCTCTGTTACTTTTTGTAACAGATTTTACGAAAAAAATTCTGGTTCGAATCGACATTTTATAATTTGATCGCGGTCAAATTGACACCAGCTGGACGTTCTAGTGTTAAAAACGTCGTAAAGAGACAGATTTTGCTATTAGCCTACGGAAGGAACCCACCCACATATACAGGGTGGTCATAAAAATACTTCTCCGATATATGAACCCCTAGCGGCCTAACCGCTCAACCAATCGAAAAGAAATTTTATATATACTTATTTGAAGATATGCGCTCGAGATAGTGATGATTTAAAACAATAGAGCTCTCACGGTCACTTACGGTTACAGTGAAAAAGGTTCGAAATTTTCGAATAGCAACACCCATTCTCTTCATGCAAAAATTCATCAGCGCATTGAAAAACCGTAAATGGCGTTGGAATGTACACATAAGATGAAAATTGCGGGCGTAAAACACTTGCAAAAAAGTCCATAGCGAGGAACGAAGGAGTGGCTACAAGACATGTTTTTCAGTAGCCGATTATTTTTTTCACTTGTGAACTGAGTAATGTTGTAAGATATGTTTTAAAATGAGTTTTTGAGTTGTGTTTGTGTACACATAGTGAAAATAAAAATGTAATCATTTTTTTAGGGTGCTAAATAATGCGTTACATAGGAACTGGTAAGGATTGAGTATCACGGTATTACACCAGCAATTTTAGTCATACGTGTATCGTTCCAACACCATTTTTGGTTTTTTAATGCCCTGATGAATTTGCGCAGGAAAAAAAATGGTGTTGCCATTTGAAAATTTCGAATTTTTTTCACTCTAAACGTAACTGCGAGAGCTCTAGTTTTTTTAAATTCATCACGATCTCGAGCGCATACTATCAAATAACTAAATCTGAAATTTCCTTTCGATTGGATGGGCGGTTAAGTCGCACATATATTGGGGAAGTTTTTTATCACCACCCTGTTTGTATATATACATCTATATATGGGGCATTCTCGCAATCTTTTGACTTTCATGTCCCTGAATAATATTTTTTTTATTTAATACACTTTTTTTTCTCATATACTGGAGAACATCCCATTGCATGATTGCATAACAATATTAACGAGATAAATAAGTTTTGGACGATGTTGGGGGTCCAAATACCCGGAAAACTCATCTACTGTCCAGTGTCCCTGATGCTGATTTTTAAGTTTGGAGCTCTCTAGATAAAATTGTTTAGATAAAAATAACTCGATGTAATTTTTTTCTGAAACTGGAACTATCGTTTTATATAAATATGTAACTAAAAATTAACCTGCACACATTTTTAGGGTTGTTATTATTTTTTAAACTCTGTCCATGGGTTTTAGATTCCTTACCATCCCTCTTCAAAAATTATACAGAAAATCATTTCAGATGCAGCCACAGAATTTTTTTCAAGTTTTTTCTCATGCAGAAGTATGCTAAAAAAATAATGTCTAAAATTCTTTTGGAAGTAATTTACTGTAGCATTTAAATATCAATTTCAAGCATCGTGACTTTATTGGTAGTCTCACCGTCCCCAAGGTTTATTCCTGCACTTTTCGAGGTAAATTAAAAAAAAAATAAACCGATGTTAACAATTGTTTCTAAAAATCAATGAACACTGTGGCTGTCACTTTGTCTTAACATGATTTTCCTATAAATAAATAGTAAATTTCCTTACCGTTCCATCCTTATACCGTCCCTTTTTTCCAATACCAACCCCCTTTTTTACCTTACCGTCCCTTATTTAACGCCCCTTTAAGACAATGTTATACAAAAATTCTGTATTAAAAGTACTACATTGTTATTATTTCTTATTTGAATGTCCTGTGGGTACTATGCAAATTAGCAAAAATAAGTAATAAGTAAATAAGTAAAAATTTATAAGAAAATAAAAAGTTATAGGGGTAAAATGGTAAGGAAAATCAAACTCGCAAGTTTAACTTAAACCCCAGTTAAATAAAAAATTTTTCGCTGCTGACCATTTTTTCTTTATTTTGAATCATTAAGGCATTCGTCTATCAGATTAAAATGTTATTTTAGCAAGTTTAATTTCGCCAGATTTTTTTCCCAAAAGTCAGAAGATTGTGAGAATGCCCCATATATCAAATAATTAAACGATAAAAAATTTAATCACTTACTCTTCTTCAGGATCTTCCTGAAAAAAAAATATATACATAAGGATTATTGTTGGATGATGCATTTTCAAAATATATGGTTACCAAAATTTAGAGACAATATTAGAAACAATGTTTGCGGAATATATGAATTAACATTTTAATGTCAAAAATATTTATCGCAATATTCCATTTTAAACTTTGTATTGAAATTTCCCTCTCTTTTTTTTATTGTTGTGTCGGACAGATGGGACACGATGGACTAATTTTGCATTTCTAATTTTATTCATTTACACCTTATATAACATTGAAAATTTTAATTGAGCTTTTTACGTATAAATATTACATAAGTCCTTCCATAAATATAAGACACAATACATATTTTTTATAATACTTTGAAAAGCATAAATATTTCCTTTAAACATATTATCTTGCCCTTTTTGTAAGAATCATTTCCTCTTTTTGTTTGATATCAAACCTATATGTTAAATATAAACATAAATTTAAATATATTATACCTCTAAACATCATGAAAGACATAATAATTTGTTTGTTTTTAATCCAAATAACATTTTTACTATTTCAATAAACTAGTTCCTAATTATGAAATTACTTTTTTTCAACACCATGCAATTAATTTAACAGTCATCTAAAGCATGTGTAATCTCTGTTACGTCAATTACAATTAAACATAATTAAAAGTGAGTTTTTCGTCCCCCCAGAACGCAGAAAAAAAATATTACAAAAGAAATCTGAGAGCATCCTGATGCTCTATAACCAGTTTGGAATCTAAGCGTACTTTCAAGCGAATTCAGCGTACATTAACTGTTATTCCAATTTTATTTTTAAATATTATTCGATTTTTTTTTATAAGCTTTCAGTGGTGGAAAAGTGGCGCAGAGGAGGAGCCTATTGACACCACTAAATTTTAGTAGAATTTTTCGGATTATCTAATGACAGAATTCCTGAGCTTTTATTAAGATGAAGAATACAATAAAACATTAGTGTTGTCAATAGGCTCCTCCCCTGCGCCAATTTTCCGCCACTGAGCTTTGTGAAAAAGAACCACTGGTCAGAATGACCTGATATTTCATGTGAGCATACGAGAAGCAATAAGAATTTCTTTTCCGGAAGAAAAAAAATGTACAAATGTTGACAGGTAGATGGCGCTGTACTCGTCATAAGATGCTAATTAAAAGACGTGACATGCTGTTGTGACACTCTTTTTTCAAAGGATATCAACCACGACAAGGTTGTGCCAGAGCCGATAGGAAGAAATCGGTGTTTAATTGAAGAGCTGAGAGGAAGATCATGTTATGCTACATTTTCTTAAAAATTATTTTATCTTTTGGACGAAGGTGTTATCAGGTATTCTATAACATGGTGAAGCTAAAATACCAAAGTTCTATTTAGTCTGGAAGATTTAACACACTATTCATTAATATTTAATATTTTAATATTTAATAATGCAAAAAATATTAATATTTTTTAATATTTAGAAATTAAATATGAATAAATTTTTTAGATAGAGTTTAGTACCACACCTCTTAATATTTTAAACACATGGTATCAAACAGAAAATAAATCAGTAAAATTGACAACAAAAACTTTCACATCAAATTTCTTCAAATGTAATTTTTGTTACTTAACATGTTCTTCCACTTAGCTCTTCAATTGTCCCTAGGGCAAAAACCGTGGAAATAGCAAAAACGAAAATGAACCAGTCTCTTCAAATTTATCAATTACTTCTTCAGACCGAATGCAGTCATCAGGTCAGAGCTGCTTCTTAAATCCTTTAATGTTCGAAATTTCTTGAATTCAATTGTCGCACAGTCACCGTTCTTGTAAAAAAAGCTTCACAAGCAGAGGCCGATCCCTTCAATGATAGAGTCATAACTACCTTTCCAGACGTAGAACAAGAACTGTAAGTTCACCACCTTTTTATCACAAGTGTAATGTACAGTGAACATGTCACGTATTTTTATTAGCACTTTTTGAAGATTCCAGCACCATCTATCGGTCAATTTTGGTACTTTTTTCTTTTGCAAAACAAATTTCCATTGCTTCATCTATACTCACATGAAATATCAGGTCATTCTCACAAGTGTTTTTTTTTTTTTTTTTTTTTTTTTTTTTTTTTTTTTTACAGCCTTTTGAAAGTGAAACTTTAATTATAATCAGCCTGTATGTATATACATTTTTAAATTGAGTAAAACTGTAGAAAAATAAGAAAATAGTTTATGAGAAGTAACCTCTGTAAGTATATTTTTACAGTTTTTCTTTAAATACTATTTTAAAATGATGCCCTTTATATTTAAAATTGAGTTATTAATATTACTGTTTAAATTTTATATACACAGTCTCGTCAATAAAAATAAATGCTTTTTTCGATCAGCGAAATACTGAAAATTCTTGAAGTTCAATAAATCATTAGTTTTGGTTATTGAAGATTGATAATTTTACTGTCTCACTTGCTAAAATACATTAAAATATTTCCATTTTCTGAATATTATTTATGTAAAACAAGGATCATATAAAAGCTTGTATTTCGAACTTAAGAAAAACAACTATCCAGGTAATTTGTGTGATGAAGAACAACATTTTGTACTTTTTTGTGAAGATATTTCTAAAACTATTAGTTTAGAGATTTGCTGTTGGACAGAAGATACATCTAGTATCAGTCCATATCTCTATTTCCCGAAATTATGTATTCTTAAGGCATAAAAGAGTTCCGCCTATAGGAGGAATTCCATCTTTTTAAAAGTAATTTTGGACATTCTCTGGATTGATGCAGAAATGCAAAGAAAATTTTGGAACCATATAAGGTGGGGGAGGGCGGGGCTGCAAAATTTAATAATTTTGTCTACTCAAATCCTTGAAGTTTGTTTCTGAATTTTGGTAAATGAAGTTCGTTAAATTGTTTTAAAAAGTGAAAGAAAATTTCCATTAGGTTTTTTTTTTGGAAAAGAATATTTTGTCCTATATATACGAATTTTTGGATGATTTTAGTGATACATTTTTAAAGATATATTTCAGGAGCTAAGATCAATTTGTCGTGCATATATTTTGCATAGAATTTTTTTTTTCTTTTGAAAAAAGGGAAAATTTTTAACAGCCAAACCATTCAAAATAATTTTGATCTTGAAAAATTAATCATTTTCCTCCATATAAGTTCATCATATATATTTCTATTTATACCTTTAGCAAACTGTCTTCAGTTTCATGTTTTGACTCAATGAACCTATACATTTATTGTTTAAAATTTTTTTAATACTTTCTAAATCGCAAAACGAAAATAACAATCAAATGTACAGTTATTTCATTTTATTGTTTCAATCACTGTTAAAATTATTAAATTAAATTAAAAAAATGTGTCTAAACTATATGAATTTGGCGTCATTGTATAAATGGAAAAACAATTCCACCTTTTACTCTATTTCCCACTTTCCTGCCTGATTCTTAAATTGTAGGAGTTTATAATTCTGTCTAAATAACTTCATTTGAATGTTTTAAACGTTTTCAGTGAAAAAACAAGCACTGCAGGCCATTAAGAAGGAGGAAAAGATAAGAAAAGTGCAGTGTGTTTCGATTGAGTTAAGAAAAATGTTTGATAACAAATTTTCTTATTTTGTAGTCTTCGCAGGTTTAGACTGATAATGAAGTGAATTAAATGGATTAAAATAATTAAAGAAAAAGACAATTTTTAAAATGGTGTTGCCATCTAGCAGAGAGAGTCTTATTTATGGAAATGAATGTTCGTATAGGCTTAAAAAAATGGTGGGGATAAACTTTTCTACAAAACGAATGATCGTGTATTCGACTGGTAAGCAATAGCAGACTGACCTAGAGGATCTCAACAGTTTACAACAGCACAATCAAGGATTTCGTTACAGTCTCACATAGGTAGACTTCTCTTTATAAATAACTCGTAAATTCTATTAAATACAAAACGGGCGAAGATTCTATGAATGTTTTTCATTCCAATTTTTCAAGGAGAAAGCCCGGGTACACCAATTTAATTTAATGTACGATCCATCTTTCCGGAAGATTTTTAAAGCTAGAATATGTTCTATTCAAAACTAATTTATAAATCTAACGATCAAAACTTAATTGATAAAGCAGCGACTAAAGTTAAGGCGATCATTGGTTAAGCGGGTTACTACCGCTTACAGAGAATTTTTAGGAACATCGCATGATTTTATGTATTTTTAAGTCTAATATTTTTATCATTGTGACATTTTACAATAATTAGAGATATAGTAGATGGCAAACGTTTTGAGACGATATTTTTTTCTGACCTAAATTTTTACTGTAAGAAAATTTCTTAATGATGTGAATTAGTAAATTATACCCCTTTTAAAGCTCAACAAAATGCAACATTACAACAATTGAGATGCTATCACATATGCATGAATTAAAAGTAATTCGAAAATTCCCTAAATTACTTAAGCAAAAGTTTGAGAAGTTTCAGTTTTTCTAAACTTTTATTAAAATAAAGTGTCTTAATGTAACGAAATACAGTAATGTTCAACATTTAGTTGGATATCCTTTTGCTTTGAGGATTGTTGCACATAGTCTGGCCATGTAATTAAGGGTACACGACATTTCGTCCCAGCTTTTTGACCTGGCGTTTCGGTCCAGAGACATTTCGGTTCTTGGCCGTTTCGGCCCCGAGACATTTCGGTGCCTGGTCATTTCTGTCCCCAGCCATTGCGGTCCCTTGCTATTCCGATCTCTTAGCCATTTCGGTGCCCACCACCAAATAATTCGGACTCTAATTGTCGTAGGCCCGCCAAACGCTGTAGTTTCAACATTATTTGGGCCTTTTATTTATTTTTTATCACCCTCCCACGAAATTTTATAAAAAGCTGAATGTAAGAGTCCGATAAATTTAAACGTTTATAACTCGTGTTAATGAAATCACAGCGAGCTGAAATTTTGTTTGATTGAACAATGTGACATAATTTTACAGGGGACATTGTCTTTTTATTATTGTTATTATTATTTAAGAGAATGGATTTTTAAAGTTTTATTATTTATTATTAGTATTAGGTATTTTATACATACTGTAAAGTGCCATAAACATTTTTTGCTTGATTTCATACATATATTTAGAACCTTTAAATTATCATTAATTGAATAATTAAAAAAAATCTGTGCATAGTTTTTTTTTCTTCCAATTAGATTAATAATAAATGTCTTCAATAATTCAGTTAGACACTAATAAGCCATTATGTGTAAATATTTCCTCAAGTCACCCCTCTATATCCTTTTTTTAACAGTCTTCCCACCGCTTGAAGACGATTTTTTTTTAGCAAATTTTATTGAAACTAGGCCTATTACCTTGTAATAAGATTAGTATTTTAATTTTATGTAATAATGTACATTTTATTTTAATTAATTTTTTTTTATTTTTTAACAGACGATACTAAGCTTTTTTGCATTTGTTGTTTATTTATTTTTTAATTACATTTTCCCTCCCACTTTCCCAGAATATAAATTTAATAATTTTTTATTTTGCTTTTATTTTTAATTATATTAATAGTTTTAAATGTCAGTAATTTTAAGTATAAAATAAATAAACAAGTAAATGATAAATTTCAATTTATAGCTACAATGAAATACAATGATAAACTGAATATAAAATATATTATGTATTAAGTTTATTTCAAAAGTAAAAAATGGTAATTTATGTTAATAATGTCATTATAAATTAAGAATACATTAAATTACAAAATATATGTTTAATAAAATATTAATTCTATTTTTATACTAAAATTACTAACTATTTTCAGAATTAATTAATAGCAATTATGCATCACTTACAGTTTTCATTCAAAATTTTTGATTTATTATTTCCAAACAATGAAACATAATTTTTTGAAAAAAATCAGTCAAAAAGATAAAGTCTAATTAATAATTAATTAATTAATAATAATAATTAATAATAATAATAATAATAATAATAATAATAATAATAATAATAATAATAATAATAATAATAATAATGCATTGTAAAAATACGTAATTTTTTTTTTCTACAGTGTTAGGTGATATTATTGTCCAAATGCAGATTTTATTTTATTTACGCACAGTTATAGATTACAATTCACAAAGAGCAATATATTATTAATTTATTATATTTAAAGAGCGAGAAAAATATTATAAATTAACTAATAAATAAATAAACAACATATTTATCTTCAGAAGCCTTATCATTTTTATACATCCTAATGAAGTTAAAAACATTATAGTAACTGAAATAAAAAAATATATATTTGCATTTACCTTATAATAACTATTATATAGTTCATGTACTAGTTTTTAAACAAGTAATTGACAAATTAGTTATATAAACTAATAATAATTGAAATAATTTTGTAATGTTATAATTAAATTCGTTTAATAAAACCAATTTAATTTTTGAGAATTTTTCTATTTAATAATATAGCTGCCTCCAACAACAACTGCAAGGGATCGAAATGGCAATGGACTGAAATAGCTAGGGACAGCCTAGTGCAATATTAGGAGTTTCAAGTACGAAGTAGAATTCTAATGCTTTGAATGACTAAGCAAATAAGTTTCGCATTCAACAACTCGGCGCAGTTGCCGGATTGTTTCGTGCGTTATATATGAAGCATAGTACATTCTAGTACATTCTGGGAACATGACAACGCAGAGCTACTAATTTTCATATCTGCGGAAAGTTATTGAAATTATAAAATAATTTGCATACAGCTCGTATAGAAAGAAAGTAACGAAATTGTAATTTAAAAGCCAGGGACGAGATTTGAAAACACATATTCAGCGCCGAATTTTTCTGCTCTGCCCAATCAGCTTTTTCTGTGTGACAGTATCACATGTATTTCAGCCAAGTATTAAAAATTTGAATTTTATCAGATCTCCTCAAAACTTCTGCTTTTAACTTTTACAATTCACGTTTGGTACAGTAGAGCGCAGTTTATCGGAACTCCAATTAACCGAACTTCTAGATATCCAAACAGCCCCTTTTTCTCAATTTGTTTTAACCGAACTTTTAATTATCCGAACAGCCTCTTTCTCTCAAACTAAATAAATAAATAAAATAACCGAACTTCCAATTATCCAAACACCATGTTTCTCTCATTTTTCCCCTTCAGATTCAGCATGCGAAATCGAAGCCCCGATTAGTGTATCCTTGCGCGCAGTAACAACGAAAAAAAAATGAAGAAAATGAAAGCGAATGCTTTGAAAATGACCCAGGTCCATCATATAAATCACGTCGCCTTTGAATGTTTGGAAACAGATATGAAAATGCCCGAACGACAGGAGACGGCTGATTCTTTTCAACTAACGTATTTAAGAATAATTGAAGATATGCCAGCATTGAAAATAATATCTTCTTTGAAGAATGCGACAATCGAAAGCTTTTTGCTTAAATTATTATCTCTGGAGTTCAAAAGATGATAAAAATGGAAAATTGTAAATGATAAAAAAGTAAACAAAAAAATTAGAAAGAAAAAAAAATTAAAATAAAAAATAAATAAATAAATAAACACGCCAGCTCTAACTGGAACTGTCAGTCCTAAGCCTTGATAAAGTGTGAAGATTTTAGTATAGTCAGAAATGTCCCTTAAATTGTCTGTCCATTTATACGAACTAGAGTCGGTCACGACTTGTTCGAATAATCGGTGCTCTACTGTACTTATAAAATAACAATTTTCACACATACCATTCGTTGCACACCATGAGGATGACTAAAGCTACAAGTTACTAATTTACATCATTAAGCGGGCTCCGTGCACTTTGCACATTTTTTTTTAGATTTAAGCATTTTAAGGTACATTTTTGGCATAATAATAAAGTACTGAATGCAGGGAAATGATTCTATCAAGAAATTGTTCAATTGTCCTGGCAAAATATGAAAAATTAAAAAAAAAAAATAAGTAAATTTTAAAATGTATCTTCTCGTACAATTTTGAATATTTTGAGCTATTTTTTTTTTTAACTCTTCTTAGAAATATGCTGTATAATTTAATTATCGAATTTACTACAAGTTAATTAGTTTGGGCGAAAAAAATAAAATATACGTTTAAAATTACAGTAAAAACTCAATTTATTTTACTATTTTATGTGCGATAAAACCTTTTTACTTTATTGCAAATCCAATACATAATTTTATTAAATAGACAACAAGGAACAGCTAAAAACACATTCAAGTAAATCGGAGAATTCTTGCTGTGAAAGAACAGTAGACGATAGTCATTCAACAGGCTCGAGAACTGTTAGACGTGCAGTGTGTGTGAGCTATTTCCTTGTGCCATTTTTCCTTGTGAGCTATTTCCTTGTGCAGCCCCATGCATAAAAGGCATGTCGGCAAGCTCCATATTGGTGTAATGATGCATGTGGCTCGAAATTTCTGCGGGTAATGACGATTCACTTCAGCGAATTTCTTTCCTCCGCCTAATTCAACAGCACCCACTACTACCACAACGCTGCATTTCCGCACCCACATTCCTGTACGAAATCCGCTTATATATTTCCCTCTACTTGCCTTTCCATTTTTGCCATATAGTCCTGAACCACCCTGTATATTAGCTCTATATAGTTTAACAATATATAGTTCATTATAACTTATTTCATTACTGATTAACATTGAAACTTTTATTCTTTTATTTATTTATTCATTTGGTGGTTGGTGAAAGACGTTCTGAACTCTGTTCCCATAAAGTGTAATAAAAGTAGGCATCACAACCGAAGGGAATTCTTTAAATTAGTACTTACCAATTCTACCCGATTCCGTAGATAATATTCTGTCTTATACTTTGATGATCTGAAATTTAAGAAACAAATTGTCAGGAATGTAAAATATTAAATCAATTATTTATTTCACATATTCAAATGAAAAATTCATAGAATTATGAAATACTTCACGCTCCTCCGCCATTCTAGATTATGGGTGTGTGTTGACTCTTTACTTATGGAATTATTTATTAAGAATTTGCTTCGCCTCAATAATTATCTTCTTTAATATCTCAAGATATACTGGAATTTTTAAATGATAATAATGTGAAATTTAGATACGATTTTTCATTAAAACTGATTAAATAAATCGGTAGTTATAACTTTTTTTTGTACAATATTTACAAAAAAAGAGATTAATTAACCAAAAATACTCTTACGGAAATATCATAATTCTTATAAAAGCAATGTGTTTAAATGTATTATGATCCTCTCCTGTAAGTGGAAAGGCTTTTGCAGTTAAAAGTGTTTCATTTAACTCTTTCTAAAATAGAAAAGCTATATCTATGTAAATGATTTAAAAAAATTACCACTTTTTGAAAATATTTAGCTTACACTTTTTCTCTATACTTTACAAATTTGATCGCTCATAATATCTTGCGTAGAAAAAAAATAATCACTAATATTTTCATCCGGGGTGGTTCGAACTCACGACCTCCAGTGTAGGAGTCCGTTGCTCTATCTATCTCATTATTGGGTCATCGCATAGATGTGATTTTAGAAGCATGTAGTGGATTCTACTGTGTGCTTATATTTTTATAAGGAAGATTGTAATTTTATCGATGCTGTTTTATTTCCTGCAAGTTTTAATTAATAAGACCAATTTATTATTATAGTTTTCCTATGGTTTATGAATAATTATAATATGGCTTGATTAGTATAATTTATGAGAGAAATTTTATTTGCGCAATGAATAATAAAATATGGTTTGGTTAATTTGTTGCTCAGAAATAGCGAATTTTGAAGTGCATATTGGGGGAGATTTTATCAATTTGAGTAGGTTGTTATGATTTTAAGACTTTACTGTTTACGGAAGGGAGAGGGATGAATTATGCATATTTTTAATTTGATAGTTATATGATTATACTTCTTAAATGCAAAAGTGATCCTGGAATTCTAAAATTTTATTGAACAAATATTCTTTTTGAATGATTTCGTAAAACACGGGAAATTTATTCTTTTCGAATTAAACCATAACGAACAACAGTAAAATAATAATAATAATAAACATTCTTAAAAATTTTAACAGCTAAAACCATAACTGCCTATATTTCAGTATTTTCTGAAAAGCACTAGAAAGTGCTATTTTTAAAATAAATTGTGACAGGAATAACATAGCAAGCAGATTGAACTTGGCGAAAAACGTTGATTGTCAAAAACGACGAAATATGGCTCAAGGATTGCCGAATCGTCAAAAGTGAGAGTTTTATTTCTGAGAGTGTGAATACCGCCTTCATATGATTCTGATAAAACCAGCTCTTACAGAAAAATGAAATTAAAAACTCGTCAAAAGCGGCCAGATAAAATTCTTAAACTAGGTTTATCTCTAATCTTGATTTAGTTTTTGTTGGGGAAATGAATAGTTAACCTCAAAATCTACCTTCGCCTGAGGCCGAGCCGGCAGGGATTTTTTTTTCCTTGAACTAATTAACTTATGATAAATCCGATACTTAAAGTTATACAGCAAAGAAAGAAATATTAAAAATTACAAAAATAAGCTATGATTTTTAATATATTTAGCATGTAAATAAAGAAAATCAGATCATCAAATTCAGTTAATAACAAACAGCACAGAAATATTACTAAATTATGCATACAAGTTCTTAAAGTAAGTTATGAATAAGGAGGTATGAATATGAAGGTTTCCATAAATCTAAATTGCCACAAATAACGGTTCATCTCGAACAATTTTTCCTTTTTTTCGCCAAGTTCAATCTGCGGACCTCTAACACGTCTGCGCCAATCATATTGTCGATACGATAGTTAGCATTTCAAAAATATAACATTTGAAAATGATAGATTTTCATGAGTATTTTATTAAATCTATACAAATTCTCCGGTAGCACAGTTTTTCGTTATAACAGCACCAATTTCTCCAAGCGTAATAGTTGGCACAAAATTAAATTTATGTGTAATCTAACATTTAAAAAAAAATAATATTGTTCATACGAAAGTGAGCATTTCAAAAATATAACATTTTAAAATAACAGATTTTCAGAAATATCTAATTAAATCTATACAAATCTATACTACTTAAAACAAAACTAACAATAAATATTATATAATAAATTAAAACTCAATTTAAACTGCAGGCATGAAATTGTAAATACAGCTTAGCATTGCAGTAAAAATTTCATTTTTTTTAAATGAACATGTTCTGGTTTTTTTGAAGTAAACTTTTTTCATTTGTAATTCCTGAATCAATTTTATTACAGCTTCCTCTACATCAAGCAACTGCCAAATGGTAAAATCCATCTCAGCGTCAGCAATATGTGCTAGTTATAACTATTGCATGCTCAATTATAGAAAGGCGAATTCATTTCGCCTGAAACCGCGCAAAAAGCGTTGTCGTGTTTAGTCACATGGTTTAGCACAAACCCTGCCAAATTTGTTCCCAACCTGCTCAGATTGTGACAGTTTTGGTTAGGAATTTGCAGGGCTGGGCAAAATTGTGATTGTAGATTGCAGCTTCTTCTGGTGATTAACTTCACACATTATAAACAAATGAGTAGCCTTCTTTCGTACTGTACGGTTATAACTTATTTGATACTATAAAGAAGTAAAGTTTCATAGTGTGTTTGTTTGTTTGTTCGACGTAATCTCTGGAACTACCGAATATATTTCAAAAGCAATGGTATCAAAACGTAAGTGTTAGTCCTTGTTTGAACATAAGCTATATTTTATGTCCATGCCACTACCCCAAATTGGAGTGCAGGGGCAAAAAACATTTTAAAACTGCGATTTTTGTGTTACTGAACAAACTAGAAAGATGAAATTTGGAATGGTACTTAGTTATAAGATGTAAATGATCTCTAAGAACATTGCTTAAAAAATTTTTTATTTAAAGGGGAACAAAATGCGCAAAAAGCGGTATATAAAACGTTCTAAATGGTAATATTTACGCAATCTTAGGAAGTACCAAACCGATTTTTAAAATAATGGCGTCAAAATGATGGTGAATAGCCCTTGTTCCAACACAGGCTAAAAAGTATATCGGTGCCACTATTGCAAAGAGGCATGCAGAACCAAAATCGTACTAAAAACGCGATTATTGTGTTGCTGAAGAACCTGGAAACATAAAATTTAGCCTGGTAGTGATTTATTAGATATAAATGATCTCTACGAACATTTCTTTAAAAAATCGAAATATAAAAAGGGTGATAATGCTCGAAAAGCATTCTAAATGGCGATTTCTACGAAATCTCATGAAGTATCAAACAGATTTCAAAAGTAACGTTTGGAAATTGAAGCTGACAGCACTTACTCTAACATAGTCTTAATTTTATGTCGGTGTCAATACCACCTGTGGGTTGCAGGAGCAAAAAACGTTCTATATTGAGATGTTTGTGTTACTGAAGGACCTTGAAACATGAAATTTGGCATGGTAGTTACTTATTAGATAAAACTTATCTGTAAGAAAATCGTAATTAAAAAGGGATGGAAATGGGCGAAGAGCGTCCTAAAAACGTTCTAAATTGCTATTTTTACGCAATCTCAGGAAGTTCAAAAGTAATGGTTGGAAATTCATGGTGACAGCCCTTGCTGCAAGATAGGCTATATTTTATGTCTGTGCCACTACCCCAAATGGGTGCAGGAGCCAAACACGTTCTAAATATGCGATATTTGTGTTACTGAGGAGCCTAGAAACATGAAATTTGGCATGCTTATTTGATATAAATCACCTCTAAAAACATTGCTTAAACAATTCGAAATTTAAAAGGGGTGGTAATGCGCGAAAAGTGTTCTAAAAACGCTATAAATGACGATTTCTAAGCAATCTCAGGAACTATCATATCGATTTCAAAAGTAAAGATTAGAAGTTTATGGTGATATGCCTTGCTCTAACATAAGCCTATTTTATGCCGGTGTCACTAACACCTGGGGAATGCAGCAGTAAAAAACGCTCTAAATTGTGATTTTTGTGTTACTGAAAGGCCTACAAACATGAAATCAGGCATGGTAGTTACGTATTAGATATAAATGATCTTTAAGAACATTTCCTAAAAAAATCGAAATTTAAAAGGTGTGAAAATGCACGAAAAGTGTTCTAAATTTCGATTTCTACGTAATCTCAGGAACTACGGAACTGATTTAAAAAAAATAATGGTGTGAGAATGATAGTGACAGCCCTTGCTCCAAGATCGGCTATATTTTATGTCGGTGCCACTACCCCAAAGGTGCTACTGGAGCGAAAAATTTCTTATAATGCGATTTTTGTGTTATTGGAAGGCCTAGATACAGGCAATTTGGTAAGGTAGTTACTTGTTAGATATAAATTACCTCTAAGAACATTTCTTAAAACATGCGCGAAAAGTGTACTAAAAATGTTCTAAATGGCGACTTCTACGCAATCTTGTGAAGTATCAAAGCAATTTCAGAAGTAATGGTTGTAAATTAATTGTGATAGTTTTTGTCAAACTTAGGCTCTATTTCATTTGTCATTACCACCGGGGCGTTGCAGGAGAAAAAATCGTCCTAAATCGCGATTTTTGTGGTACTGCAGGGGCTAGCAACTTGAAATTAGATAAGTTATGAATGATATCAAAGAACATTTCCTAAAAAATTCGAAATTTAAAAGTGGTAAAATTAAGTCTAAAGCGCCATAAAAACGTTCTAAATTACGATTTCTACGCAATCTCAGGAAATATCAAACCAATTTTAAAACTACTTGTTGAAAATCGATGGTGACAGTCCCTGCTACAACATAGGCTATACTTTGTGTTGTTGTCACTTTTACTTGAAGGTTGTAATAGGAAAAAATGTTCTAAACTGCGTTTTTGTGTGATACTGAGTGGTCTAACATTTTAAAATTTGGCACTTAAGAGATGCAAATGCTTTCTAAGAACCATCGTAAGAAAATTCCAAATGTAACAGGAAGAAGTGAGCGAATAGCGTTCCAAAAACGTTCTAAATTATGATTTTTATGCAAAGTATTAAATACGAAACCTTTTTTAAAAATTTGTAGTTTCAAATTGGTGGTGATAGAACCTGCTTTAACATAAACTATACTTTATGAGGGTTTGACTATCTCTAGAGGGTTGCAGGAGCAAAAAAGTTCTGAATTTGTTATTTCTGTGATACTGAAGAGGCTAGAAACTTGAAATATGACATGATAGTAACTTATAAAATATAATTGCCCTCTAAGAACAGTCGAAAACAAATTCGAAAATTAAAAATGGGTAAAGTGAAGGGAAGGAGTTCTAAAAATGTCCAAAAGTTATGCTTTCTATGCAATCTCAGTACCGATTCCAACGTTAATGATTGGGAATCAATAGTGACAGACTCTGATCCTACAGAGGCTATCTTTTATGTCGGTGTCACCTCCATCTTGCGTTGCCAAGAACAACAAACATTCTAAAAAAGTCTTTAAATCTTTCTAAATTACCTTTTCTGTGGAATATTATTTAACCCTTTAGATCCCAAACCGCTCGACACCGCCCGAGGTACTAGGATCCCATAACGCCCGGCTGACGGCCTAGTTCATTTCTCCCCCCTCTTTTAGGAAAAGCAACTGATCCAACATGGATTGGGCGTGACTGCCTAATCCGCTTAACGAACAGTAACACAATGGGAATATGGGACGTTCAACAATAGGTATTCGGAGGTGCCTATTGCCAGATACAAATGTACAAACATATGGAGATCCGAAAAGCGTCCTCTAAATAGAGAGAGAATCAAACTAAAGATAATAGCTTGTCTACAGTAGAAAAATCAAATTAAATAATAAAAAGTTTTAATAAATATTTTCGCTTCTTTTATAATTTTTTCCTTTTTTTTTAAATCTTCAAGTAATAAGATATAAAATTATTAATGAAATCTTATTATCATGCCAATTTATAACATTGTATCTCAGGAGTGAAAAAAATATTCAACAGTTTAATTCTTACAGTTAATTAATTAAATTTTTGTATACCCTTTTTTTTCACAGTAATTCATTACATGCAGTGATTAAGTCATAAGTTCTGATATGGACACATGAAATTTTGTTAATCTGTTTTAATACCACCAGCTCTAATCAGTAGAGAACCTTTTTTAAGTGTTTTATATTTTGATGATTAAAATGTTTTGATTTAAAAATTATCTAAATTCTTAAATTCAAGAATTAGTCATAGGGCTACTCAAGTATTACATAAGCATTTTTAATCATTGTTATTTTTAGTCATTTTGTATCCGCTCCCCCTCTTGTAAAGAAAAATAAACAAATGCTTGACTCCCACCCCCTTTTTTTTGCTTATACAAGATTTTATAATATTTTCTACATCAATACTTTTTCCAAGAAAACAATTACCTGTAAATTACATTATTAATTGTCGTAACTCTCCCTCCCCCTTGTCAGAAAAAAGTAGATCCTGCACACCACCACCCCCCTTCTTCCATAGTGCTTACATAATACTTGAATGGTTCCCAACAGGAAAATGACTTTTTCAGTTACCTTCATAAATAAAAACTATAAGTGGACGAATATTTTAAAATAATAATTATTTTTTTAAATTGCCTTTTTATATATATATTTATTTAATTAACCGAATTATTTATTAAATTTATTGAATCCATTGATATATTAAGGAAAAGTTACTTAGAAAAAATTGAATCAAATAAAGTTTTAAAAAAATTTCAAACATATGAATATTTATGTAATAATTTATCGCATAATTTAAATTAATGTACAAATGTTTCATTATTAAACATTTTTAGCATATAACTTTATTTGAAAAGAAATAGATATTCTGTAAGAATATGTTGTATAAATGGTTTAAAAATGCATTAAATAGTTTGATTTTTTCGAAAAATGTCGCAAGCATAAATTTTAAAATTTTAAATGTAAGTTCCATTTTTTCTACTAGTAAAGCAAAAATCTTTTAAATATTATTACAAATGTGTATAATTAATTTACAAGTAAAAATAAGGTTTATAAAACAAAGAACTAAAAAATTCTTTTATCATATGATTATTCTGCAGAGATGTCATAAACATACTCTTAAGTCTAAAACTAATTTATCACTGCGCTTAGCAGAAGGTAACGGGAAAGTAAAACTTGGGGATTTATGGTTAGTTGGGGATAAGGGGGAATTGGATAACAAAAGGTAATGCAGTAGATTTTTCTTTGGACAGATACTACTGCAAAGGGGTTGAACCATAGCATATTCATTTGAATAGCTAAAGCGGACCGCTAACTCTTTCTTGGGGGAACGAAATCTCGAGCGTTTGGCTGGGATCCTAAGGAGGTTAAAAAAAATTCTGGTATGGGATTCAAAGAGTTAATACTAAACCGATTTCAAAATTAATGTTTTCAAATTAATGGTGACAGTCTGTGTTTTAACATAGGAATTTTATGTTTGTGTCACTACCACTAAAAAGTGGTAGACCGTTAGACGAGCTTGAAATTTGACATGTTGGTTGATTTTAACCCTTAACCGGAAATGTACGTCTGTGAGATGTTTGCGTATACATATCTGCCCTTAATATTTTCTCTCTCCGAAATTCCAAACTTATTTTTATGCTGTTATAGTAAAAAATTGGTCCTGTTAATGCATTATTTGTTTAAGTTCACTATTCATGTGCCATGTAAATTCAAGTGCCCTGTTTGTGCACGGGATTTTCGCATTTCCGGTTAAGGGTTAAGATGTAAGTGCGTTTTACGAAGATGGTTTCTAAAAAATTCAAAACTTTAACTGAATGCTGAAATGAGCAAAAAAGCTTTAAAATATTTTCTAAATTATCATTTGTTTAGAATTAGTTTTAGTTCTTATTAAGTCTCATTTCTGCCTCATGTAGTGTAATAAGGAAGTTTATTCAAACTGTGACTTAATAAGTAATTTTTGAATTATTCCTAAAAGTAGAATTCCTTCTAATATAAATTAGACATGCAAATATCATTGGAATATTTCAGCTATTACGAGTACAAAGCCGCGAGGTTTGCTAGTAATAAATATTTTAGATTTTAAAAATAGCAAATTAAGAAATTTGGAGTGGTTACAATTACATTATAATAATAATTAAAATATTCACGTTCGATTAGTAGCAAATCAAATGTTTGGAAAAAGTTTGTACTAAATAACATTTGCAAGATTAGAGTTTGAAATAAATGATGTTCATTTTGGCATGGTGTTGCGATAATAGAAAAGTACCAAACATTTTAGAGAAAACCACGATTTTAACCTGCCGTTCATTAACATTAAACTAGGTGGGCGGACATTTACACTAGTTGTAAATAAAATAATTTGTATTTAGGTAGAAAGTTATCAAAAGTTGAAAAAATAATAAAAATATTTATCTGAGCCCTGTATACCATAAAAATCATTTAACAAATAAAAACCGAATTGTATTGTATTCCTTATAATGGAATTAAATAAATTTTCAATTCCGTTAACATGTTTTAATTTTTGCATATTTTAATCTATTAAACATACTTTAAAGTTAAAGGTACAGTCGTGGAAAAAGAAAAGTAAACACCCCCTACTAATTCCTCAACAAATCATCATAGAAGAAAGTGACTGGTACCGAACGATTGGAAATAAAGTCCACTTTTAAATGATGTATATAAAATTTTCTTAGGGGGTCATCTACATATTAAAATGAATCCAAACTTCATTTTTTTCAATGGCAATACCCAATTTTAACGAGATATTTCAAATCTTCGGTTCAAACTATGCCTAGACACCAAATTTCAAGTCATTTGAATGTTAAGTTTTTGAATTATAAACATTCAAAATTGAGTGCTTCTAATGTTAAATTATATTTTCATATTTTTATTTATATCTCCCGAAATTATGGTCCTAATGTGCTAATTTCTTTTGTCGTAATAATACTAATATACCCAAACATAAATAAGCTGAATTTGCAATTTTTATAACTTTATGATATAAATTATGAATTATGAAATTAATATTCGAAAAAAATATATTGCAGCCTACAATTTTTTTGATGGATTTAGATTTATTAAGTCCTGCTTTACGGAATTTCAAAATTTTCACATTTTTCTTCCAAGTAGTTTTCAAATTATGCTTAAAAATGGCAAAATGATGGTTTAAGGGGCCGTCTATGATGGAAGTGAGTAGACATTTTGAAATTTATTCTGCCGTACTGTAATCTAACACGCTTCATTGACTCCTTGAGTGGCGCTTAAGTTGCCTTGATCAAGGAAGGGGCTCTCTCGGTTAACAATCCAGTACAGAACTTCAATTTGGATACAGCCCTTAAAATACGCTCGTTTTAAAATAATTAATTTCTCGGAAACTTATGGTACGAATTGCATAAAAATTCATTTTTAGGCTAATTGAAGGGTGTAGAGTTCATTTATGCTGTCAGAATTGGGTACTGCTATTGAAAAAAAAACAAAGTTACGGTTCGTTTTAATATGTAGGTGGCCCCCTAAGCAAATTTTATATACATCATTTAAAAGTAGACTTTATTTCCAATCGTTCGGTACCAGTAACTTTCTTCTACGATAATTTGTTGAGGAGTTAGTAGGGGGTGTTTACTTTTTTTTTCCACGACTGTACATATAAATATTTTACAGACATACATACAATAAATACAATAAACCCAACTGGAGTGAAAAATTAGCCAGAGCCAGGAATCGAACCCTGGACCACAGTATACAAGACTGCTGCTCTAACCACTGAGCTACTCCGGCCGATACCTGAGTCTGCAATTCCTCAATAATAAACCTTGTTGGGGAAGTCACCAGCCATCTATATGACAGCCTTGGATGACCGGACAACGATGAATAGATTTTACTATTACATCGATCTACGAAGTAGATAGGCCGGAGTAGCTCAGTGGTTAGAGCAGCAGTCTTGTATACTGTGGTCCCGGGCTCGATTCCTGGCTCTGGCTAATTTTTCACTCCAGTTGGGTTTATTGTATTTATTGTATGTATGTCTGTAAAATATTTATATATTCCTTTAACTGTTGAATTCAGGCGTTATTTATGTGAGTATGTGTGTTTATTATTATACTTTAAATTGTTCCAATTATTATTTTGAATTTTTGTACTCGCCAAGCAATATAATTATTTTTTTGTGATGTTTCGAAAGTTTCATTTTAAGAGTACTATATCTTGTATTCTATAAGTAAATATACATGTGATTTTTTTATAAATTAATTCTGTAACATTTATTAAATAATTTTTCAAGAAAACATGCGCGTATAACAGTAAAAAAATTTAAGCCACTGTAAACTTATTTTAAACAATACAAATATGTAAGCGATAATACATTATAAAGATTTTATTCAAACCTGGGTAATAATTGTAATAATATAAAATGTGAAGCATTCAACAATTTCCATAACCAACATATTCAATTTTCGAGCCATTCCAGTACTTTTACTAATGTTTCATTTTACTAAGGTTTCATATGCTGATAAACAAATAAGGTATTGAAATTGTAAATATTTTTTCAGTTACACTGACAAAAAAAAATGGATATATTTTATAAAGTACGCATATAGTTTAATTGCTATGTACCTGCATTCGATTCGACATTTTTTACTGCACTTGCGATGCAAACGCTGGGTCTCTTCGATATGCAATTTTCCAGTTGTAAAATTCATCCGTTCTCCTAAAAATAAGAAGTTGATTGCTTAGAAATAAAATACAATATATGAAGAAAAATATAAAGTAGTGCGAAAGAACTGAGAGAAAAGAAAATTATTTTTCTTTAATTTTCTTTTCTCATGCCGCCTAATATTAAAGTAAAAGTTTAAAGTTAGTTTTAAACAGATTAATCTCTTATAATACTTAGTAAAAAAATATGTCTGCATTTATGAGTTAAGTAATAAATAAAAACATGAAAGAATCTTTCTTGCCGATTTGTACTGGCAAAGAAAAAAAATGGCATAATCCAAGTTTTAAGTTATTATTTTGATTACATTTTCTGTGAAAATATTTTTTTTTCTTTCTCACAACTAAGACATGTAAGACATGCCGAATTTTCTTCATAACAATCCAAGTGTAGGGGATTCTTTTAAATTATATTTTTTCAAAGTTGTAAGTATTTAAATTTCTATAAAACACACCATAAATGTATTATAAAATACTAATCGTATCTTTCAAATAAATTACAATTTTTCTTTATAGTTGTTATGGTTAAAGATTTAGATTTTAATTGGCGTAGCACTGTTGCGTTGCCAGTGATTATTTCCAGTTTTAAGTAATGAGGATAAACGCTTTTCACATAATGTTCACAGACAATAAAACTAAAGCTAAATAATAATTTAACGATTATTTAATGAATGATCAATTCGTGAAAAGACTAAACATAAAAAAAATTTGTGCGTTTAAAAATGTTCCCTTAAAACTCATTTTAATTGCATTTTTTTTTTTTTCAAATTTAAGCCATCTACTTCTACTTCTACTTATATATATATAAAATACAAACGAAATTTTCGTTCCGGCTTCCTATAATTCAAGTTCTACTGAATGGATTTTTATAAAAACTTGCACTGTTAGATAAATATTATTTCAGGGAAGGTTCATAACACATCGTTCTACGTAGATTAGTTAGAGAAGTATGACGGAAAGTTTGTTATTTTGGGTGCAAATCTTACCATTATTTTTTGGCAATAATTTTCGTCGATAAATTAATTGAAAAGGTTCTCAGAAAAAGAAACTGTTACTAATTTTATTCAAAATAAAAAATATATATATCAGAAAAAGAAAAAACTGTTTTGATGAGTGGTAATGCTATAAAACGAAAATATTTAATTTAAACAAGAAAAGGAATGTTTGTAATGCGTAAAAAATTATTCAGTATGAAAGATTGCAGTTTTAAACAACATTTGGCGATTTATTTCCTGCGTCTGATTAAGAAAATTGCATCAGAAAATTTGATAAGATTACCCGAGTGACAATTTTGTTTTTGATTTTTTGTTTATTTACTTTTTATTTTTATCTAACTCATCCATCAGGCTTGCAGAAGAAACTAGCAGATGTAATTATAAAAATGACGGTACTTGTGAGTTACATGATGTATGTTTATTTACGATTTGGATTTTAAAATCAAACAATTTCATTTTAAGGCAAAAAAGCATAACCGTGATATTGGTCTGAGCGACGTTCACAATATTGGTGATTTTTCAAGAAGACGACACCATTTTGAAATTATATAATTCTACTTATATATATATATATATATATATATATATATAATACAAATGGAAATTTCGTCCCGGCTGCTTATAACTCAAGTTCAGCTGAATTTGCACTGTTAAATAGGTAAATTTTTCGGGGAAGGTTTTAGTACACAACATGTCGTTCTACGTTGCTGGACACCAAATTATTTTTGAAGTTCTTTAATGATACGAACGTAATAATGAAAAATTAGCCTTTTTAAAAGATTCTGCCGAATGTATTTCGATGGAACTTGCACAGATAATTAGACAATTTTCCAGGGAAGGTTTCAGTATAAAACATATCCTTCTACGTTGCTGAGCTATAGAGGTTTGGGAAAAAATCTGTAATCTGATGAACTCAATTATCAAACATTAGTCATTTTATAAAGTTATAATAAACGCTTTTTGATAGGATTTGCATTGTTAGTTTAGCAATTTTTTAGAAATAGTTTTAGTATATAATACATTGCTCGATACTGCTGAGTCATAGAAAGATTGGAGAAAATTCGATAATTTTGCAGTATCCCTTTAAGCCCTGACCCGCACAATTGTGCGAGTGATACTAAAGTAAAAGAGAGTGACCATTTCCTGTTTTTGTGAGATTTAAAACCAAATCTGCACATTTGTATGAGTTAATTGGCAACACATGTTTTGATAAGACACAACTAGGGGGCACCAACTAAAATACAGGGTTAGATTTTCTGCTTTTAAAAAGACTATATCATCTGTCAGCAACAGACAAAAAGTATGTATTGTCGTAATATCTTTTAAATATGTGTTTTAATGTTTGCTTAGATTTAATTTTTCTTTTCATATACTTTATTTGTGATTTTAATTGATTTTGTCTTTGATAAATTTAATTAGACTTTACTAATGTTGAAAACAAATGACCCGCACAATTGTGCGTGTCCGGGTTTTACCGTTTCCAAAATGGGTACAATTCCTAATATATAATTTTTTTATTTTTAAGTGATTTTCTAAAACTTATATTTTTAGCAATTTATTTTTTATTAATTACATATTGAAACCGCATTAATTTAAATTAATAGGTTTGTACTATTCGTGATTTCTATTTAAAATATTCATGATTTTTATTTAAAATTGATAGTATTAGATATATAATATGCACATGTAACGAACTGCATGTTTCTGCTCTGAGTTATAGATGTCATATATGACTTATAAGTTTTATATGAGTTATATGCATATCACGAGATAGATTTTTAAGTTTGATAAATTCATTCCATTTTGTCAACACAGCAAGTAAGCCACCAGGAATAAATAATAAATTATGGAAAGTTCAGATAATGCTCGACAGATTCTGTAGTGTCTACTTGAATTTACCAGGAGATCAGGGAAAATTTTCCATAGATGAGCAGACGATTCCTTTTTTTAGAACTTGATTCAGTAAAGCACTATATAAAAAACAAACCACACTCTGTTGTAACAATATCACCTGGATAGTTTTAAATCTTATAGTTTACCAGTGGGAAAGTACAAACCTAGTCCACAAGGATCTGGGCTTAAGACCTGCTGTAGTCCTTACTCTGGTTGAGACCTAGTTTTATGTACTTCAATCGGTATTTCAACAAAATACTTCTGCTGTAAAATCTAAAAAAAAAAGAAATTCTAAGGACCAGGCACAATCCCAACGGTATGAAAGGCATACTATTTGTCAACGGCTCTTAAAAGGGGTGCGAGCATTTAGCATATCTCAGAAAATGAAATTGTAGTGGTCAGTCCAGAAACAAAAATTGTTTCAAACATTTTCATTGTGGCTAATAATATTATCTCAATAAACAACAACTTTTTTTGCTTAAACTTTTATTTTTAGATATTTTCACACATAATCCCAAACTACACAATTGTGTAGATTTAGCCCAAAAACGGCTGCATTAAGCCCGAACCCGCACAATTGTGCGGGTCCTCCTCCCTTGGCATAACCTAACATGGGATAATTTTTTAAATATTCTTTTTCAATCAAATACGGTCCTCTCGATAAGGGCAAACAACCCAAACTTTCAATTTCTACAATAAATCTCCCAGTCTTAAAGGTAAATAGGGCTTTTGGCGAGATGGAGAAAATGGGCTTGTTTTCATGCATATTGTCTGTTCAATAATTATGGAATGTATTTTCTATAAAGAAGACATTTATCTCTTCTTATATAAAAACAGAAGTAAATTGTATATAAATAACAACAGTATTAATATACATAATTAATAAGTTTATGTATATGAATACATATGTAAATAAAAAGAAATGTGCCCAGTTAAACTCATGGCATTGAGCTCACAGACTAGTCACACTAATTGTATATTAAACTGTCATTTCAAAAAATAATGAATCTCGAAAAATAAATTAAAGGGGGATTAGCCCCCACACCTCTGTTTCACATATTTATACTTAACCAATGAGCCTCCAAATCTCATCAAAGAAGCCTTATTAAAATAAATCGGTATACCAAATTTGAAGTAAATCGGATAAAAAAAAACATTTATCTAAATTAAGGAGATATTAACCACCCGTTCACACCCGTTCACCCCATTTATACTTAAACAATCAACCTCCAAATCTAATAAGGGAAATGCCTTATCAGGATAAACCAGTATACCAAATTTGAAGCAAATCGGATAGAAAACCCCTTTTATCTAAATAAAGGAGGCTATTAGCCTTCCGTTCCTCCCTTTATACTTAAAAAATGAACCGCCAAATCTAATCGGGGAAGCGCCTTATCAGAATTAACCGGTATACCAAATTTGAAGCAAATCTGATAATTTTCCATGAAAAGTCCATTTACTTAAATTAAGGTAAGGATTAGTCCCCGTTCTCCCCTTTATACTTAATCAATGAATTCCCAAAACTAATCATCGATGCGCCTTATCAGAATGAACCTAGATTTTTTTAAGCAAATCGGATATTTCCATCAAAAGTTATCGCGTTACATACATACATACGTACATACAGAATCTGCGGGCACATTAGCTCTCAGGCTCTGATAACATGTGAGCTAAAAAGCCTAAAAGTTCATTACATTTGTTTTCATAGCTGTTCAGATCATTTGGCCACAAATCTCACATTCTGAAGCCCAAATTGCGCTAAGTTTAAAAAACAAACAAACAATAATGCCCCTACTGGAAAAGTACCAAAAGTTCTGTAAACAAGTGAACCAATTTACGATAGATCTCGAATTACAACCTTGCTAATTGACAATCCGTCGTCAATTTTTTTGGAAAATATTCGTAAATGTTAGCAATCAAACAATCCCTGATTGATATTTTACACCAAACTTGACTGTAAATCACTAATAGAGACATCGGAGTGGTCTCATTTTTAACTATCACAATTTTCTTACAAAACGTTTCGTTTTACATGTTTTTTACAAATATCGTAGAAACCCGCTACGCGAGGATTTTTATTATTTTTTATACTTTTAGCCGGGCGCAAATCTCGCAAATAGCATTTTTTTTTCTCGGCAACAGCATAATTTATTTTTTAGAAATCAGGATAAATTTCTTGTGAAATTTCATTAAACTCTCCATTAAAGTTTAAAACAATCAAATCACCAATGTATCTATAAGAGAGGAATCGAACATCAGCTGCATTAATACTGTACTGAAACTCATAATAAAAAAATTAAAAAAGTTAGCTGCTGTAGATGAGTAACTAGTACCCATTACAATACCATTGATTTGTAAGTGTATAAACATAATTATTGCACAGACAAAAAAAAAACTGCTTTTTTTTTTAATTTGTCTAACCAGAAAAAGCCAGCTGGTTTTAACCGGCGTGGATAAAATCCGACAACCCTGAATTAAATAAAGTTTTATTATTGGGTACAGAGACCCCAACATATCCTTATCAAGGTATTTCATCAACTACTTGCCTTACCTTTAAATTTCTAAAAATGAAGAAAAACCAGTCAAATAACTTGCTAGAAGATGCACAATTTAATTTAGAACAAAGGAAGGAAAACAGAGAAGGAATATTCCATTTTCACAGGGGAAAGCATGGGAATGGGAATGAGAAAAGGGATGTTTTATTTTCTGATAAGGCCTAATCATTGACACTGCCTTTTTGTAAATTTCGTCATTTTTTTTTCTGAAAATAACATGAGACACCACTTCTTTTTCTTTTACATGTTTTTGTAAACATGTTAAACAACCACATGAAATATTTTGTTTTATTCAACTCTGTTACTTTTTTGAGATAGGACAAATTCAAAAGTTGCAGATTTTGAAACTTTTGAAATTTAACAGATTATAACTGCTAACAGCAACGATATCCCGATAAAGTTCTATAATACTTAGCTTATCCTAATAGTAAACTTTCATATTCTATAAGAAACATTTGGGGTGCTATTGCTTAAATAAGATAATACATGCAGAAAACGGTCAAAAACGTCATTTTGATTGCATTTTGTGGCAACATAACAATGAAAAGTAACCCATGCAATAAGATAACCCATGCAATGAAAATAAGAATTACCCATGCAACCAAGTAAATTTTACTAAGTAGATAGTGTCATACTAACAGTTTATGGCAAAAGAATTTTGGGATGTTGTTCCTTTCCAGAGATATAGATATCCAAACCTACTGGCATTTCACATTTCATGAAAAATGGGATTCATGATCTTGAACTTTGACATTTTCTACAGGAAACAGAAATTTTTTTCAGAGCTTCAAAACTGCACATTATTCATTAAATATAATCTTCTTCAACTTAAAAAAAATCAAGCAAATAAAAAAATACAACAATCATACTTTGTCAGATTTACAAAATAATGGCTCTTAATGTTAATCAGCTCGTTCACTGGTCCTCCAACATTCATAAACGTATGTATAGGGGTGGGAAAAAAAGTAAACACCCCCAACTAACTCCTCAACAAATTATGGTATACGAAAGTTACTGGTACCGAACGATTGGAAATAAAGTCTACGTTTAAATAAGGTATATAAAATTTGCTTAGGGTGTCATTTACAAATTAAAACGAATCCACGCGTCATTTTTTTCAATAGCAATGCCCAATTTTAACGAGATATTTCAAATCTTCGGTTCAAGCTATGCCTAGATACCAAATTTCAAGTCATTTGAATAATAAGTTTTTGAATTATAAACGTTCAAAATTGAGTGCTTCTAATGTTAAATTACATTTTCATATTTTTATTTATATCTCCTGAAATTATGCTCCTAATTTGCTATTTTTTGTGTAGCAGTAATACTAATATACCCAAACATAAATACGTTGAATTTGCAATTTTTATAATTTTATGATATGAATTATGAAATTAATATTCGAAAAAATTATTAATTGCAACCTACAATTTTTTTGATGGATTTAGATTTATGTCCTTATTTATGGAAATCCAAAATTTCACATTTTTCTTCTAAGAAGATTTCAAATTATGCTTAAAAAACGGCAAAATGATGGTTTAAGTGCCCGGGAACGTCCACCGTTACTCTTGTGACCACCAGAGCAAATTTCCATATATATTTCTTATTCTTCTATTACAAAATATATTTAACATAAATTTGATGCAACTTCTTAAAAATACATGTACTCTACTTCCATAAACCATATACAATTTGTATCAAAAAGCATTTTACTTGGCTAGATAATAAATGAAAATTTTGTTACTCTTGTGACCACAAAAAAATGCAATTTAAAAAAAAATTTGTTTGACGCAGAAATTCTGTGAATTATATGAGACTATAGAAATAAAATTTACAGAATATATCAAAGTAATTATATCTTTTTAAAAATCATTAATCATTGAACTCGTCTGATAACACATGAATTAGTTACATTTTATTTTGCAAAATGCTAAGTGTTACCCTTGTGACATTTTGTCCATAATGATATTTCAGCAAAAATTCACTTTAAATACTAAAGAAAATAATCAAAATAAGTTTTAAAAAACTATTTTCCATAGAGAACAACATTTAATGAAGGTTTAATTTTAAAATAACATAAAATAATGTAAAAAATTCTAAAATTAACAAACACTGTAACCGCATAGCAACCTCTCAGTTTCTGCTACTTAACAGAATAAGTCATTGTCTTCATTATCAATAATATCACTTGCAACTTCCCGTGTATCATGATTTACTTAATGAAACACAAATTCTTTGTACGAGTCATGTTAGTGTAAGGTTTGTAGTAGATAGTGTCATTTTCCATGGTTTTAGCAAATTGTATTTGTTGAATACCCTTCGCTGTTGGTATTTTCTCCCAAAGTAATGAAACTTTATTGTTTTATTTTAACAAAATAAATAGTATATCTTAGAATTGCTTTTTTAGCACGCACTTCATTCCATATATACCATTATACAACAACACAAAATAAATCTACAACATCTATACCAGGAGTATTTGAAAAAAAATATGTCCAATTAAGTTAATTGAGAAAGGTGTCTGATTCATTGCAGGCATATTTACATAGTTATATTTTTCGTTTAAATTGGAAAGCGCAACTTTCATATAAAAAAGTAAAACAGGTACATTTTAGGAAAATACAAATTCCCTTAAAGATGCAATGTTGAAATTTTACATGCGAAAGCATTTACAAAAAATTGATTATGAGTTACATTGCATAAAATAATAGCATAAGATTTTACTTTATTGTGATCATACTAAATAAAAAGCTGAAAATACATTCGCTTGTGGATTTGACCAGTAATGTAGTATTCCATACCAAAATTTCGTCTTGGCATGAAAAGAAAACAGTTTCCAAAAAATCCACTGGCATAACTATTCTTTGAGAAATGGTTATTGTTTTTTGGCATTACAAAAATAATCCCTTGTACAAGTTTCAATGAATGTATGCCACAGAAAGGGATTTAGTTGCTTTCGAAAATTTTTAAACAAACATAAATGGTTTCTTTAACTGTTACTTTTTCAAAACGTTTTGAAAAGTAACAGTATTGAAAAGCTGTTGATAAACGTTTTGTCAATAGCTATCAACGTTTTGCTATTTACAATAACTTATAAGAAGTTCTGTATTATGGACTTCCGTTTCATATAATTCTTCAATGTATCTCCGCAAATTAGACATTCTGAATTCCTAAATTCTAATTATCATGTATCTCGGCAGACAAAGTCATTACATCCATCACAGGAATGTTTAATGCAGGAAATACACCAGTTATTACATTATGAGTTGCTTGAATGTATTCATGACAGCAACAAATGGAGATATTCTCATGAGTTATTTTCTATTGTTTTCTGAAACTAGGCTTTAAAGCTGCACGGGAATCTCCAATTTTTCAATTTAGGAAAGCTTCTTAAAGCAAAAAACGTATTCTCTTATTAAATGTTTTCTAGAATTGATGAAATTATATGACCCTTTTCATGCTTAACTAACGTAGATTTCGCTGAAAAATGTCCTCTTCTTAAATTTTCATCGACATAAAATTCTCCAAAGCTGTGGCGTTAGACTGTTTTCCGTTACAGTATCTGAGGTTAGCTAGTTCTCTACTTTTTCCTTTTCTTAATATTTCCATTTTCTTGCTGAAAGTTTTGCTGGTTCTAAGACTTTTCTTCACCGTATCGTAATATATTTTGTTTTGCTTCTTTCTCCCAACAAAGTATTCATTTTCATTCTTATTTTTTCTCTAAAATTTTTGGCGCTTAGCAGAATTTTTCCTGCTCTTTAAAGCAAGTGTATAAGAAGCAATATTAGGATCTTTCCTTTAAAATATGCTATCAGAATCCTTTCCATAAGAGTTACTATAAGAACCTCTGTAGGTTATACAGCAGAATTTAGTAAACGAAGCTTTACAAAGACTATATAATATCTAATCAAAGACCATGTGCTTCAAACCAAAAGAAAGCACACAAAAATGACACGAGTTGAGTTGTTTTATTATATCTTTAATAACTTGTCATGATTATTTTATAATCGTAAGTAATACCAAAAATGAATAAAAATAAATCCACCCATTAAAAATACACTAATAAAGATAATTTATCTTCCTTAAAATTTACAAAATAATGTTATAGCTAAAACTATTTCAAGAACTGCTCTGATAACAGAGAAAAAAACAACAAAACTTTAAGCATTCTGTTCGTTTTGGTTGTAACTCAGTTTTATATAAAACTATCAACAAAAGTATTATGTGTTACTCTTGTGACACAGATTTTTGTTACTCTTGTGACAACTCCCCAGAGCCTATTCCATGCATTGCATACACAAAATATTTAATGTAAAATATGTGTTATACCTCGAAGTCAGAGAATTAAAAGTTTTGTGTAAAAATTTTAAGTAGATTATCAAAACTTTTGTATGTTTTCTTTTACTCTTGTGACATTTAAGTATTAACGTTTAAATACAGCCAAAAATATATTAAAGACATTATCTAAAAGATTTTATCTATGTCTACTATAACTATCTTAAGGATATGATAATAGTTTGTTGATTTGAATGCATATAAATTTTATTGAATTCTAAAAAGTAAAAAAATCATACATTTCAATAAGTTGTATTTTAAGCTCAAATGTAATAGTAGTTTTATACTGTTAGTATCTAGCTCGTTTTCAGTAAACACTTGCTCTTATGAAATTAAAACTTACCAATTCATACACTTCAACTCTTTAGCTTTAAATTGATGTATCACACTTATATTTCCATTTTAAAAAATTCAGCAAAACTTTTTTTCTGCCGTGGACGTTTCCGGGCCGTCTATGACAGAAGTGACTAGATATTTTCAAATTTCTTGCGCTGTCCTGTAATCTAGCAGACTTCATTGACTGCTTGAGTGACGCTTAAGGTACCTTGATCAAGAAGGATGCTCTCTCGGTGAACAATCGAGTACCGAACTTCAATTAGGATACAGCCCTTAAAATACGCTCGTTTTAAAATAATTAATTTCTCGGAAACTTATGCACGAATTGCATAAAAATTTGTTTTTAGGCTAATTAAATGGTGTAGAATTCATTTATGCTGTCAGAATTGTGTATTGTTTTTGAAAAAAAAAAAAGTTATTGTTCGTTTTAATATGTAGATGCCTCGCTAAGTAAATTTTATATACATAATTTAAAAGTAGACTTTATTTCGAATCGTTCGGTACCAGTAACTTTCTTCTACGGTAATTTGTTGAGGAGTTAGTAGGGGGTGTTTACTTTTTTCACCCACGACTCTACATTAGGGTGGTCACAAGAAATCAATTTTCGAATTTTTTCTGGGAATCCTCCATAAAGTTGCCAATAGACTAGAAAATGACATTGGCAAAGTTTCAGCTCATTTGGATAATATTAACACGTGCCTCATTGAGATTTAATTTTGAAGAAAACGTAATTTTTTTGCCAAAAAATTGCTGTTTTTCCTTCATGAAATATAAATAGAATTGAACCTAGAAACATAATTCAGGTGCCATTTTATAAAAAAAAAGTTTCGTTTTGAAGAACCACACACCATTTTTTTCTAAAAATATATAGATTTAAAAATATGCGCATTTTTCAGGACCAGACATCACCCGAATCCTAAAACTTTACTTTTTATGAAAATGCGAAAAAAATGTAACATTCTATTTCATCTGCTTGCGACCTTTTGTTTTTCTTTTTGTTTCATTTTGTACATAATAAAGGGTTTAAGTTTTTTAAAAAATCAAAAGAAAATAAAAAAAATCATATTTTAAACTGAAAGAATTTAAAAAAAAGGTGGTGGGCAAAGAAAGTATAAAAATGAGAACAAATAATGCTCAAATGCATTTTATTATTAAAGTTGTGTTACAAGAAAGGAAGTATAGTAAAGAAAAGAAATAATTATCCCTTATAATTGTCATGTTAACCTTTTCTAGTACAGAAAATTCTGTTCGTAAAATAATGAAATGATTGACTACATCGAAATTTACAAACGACTTTTTTAGAAATTAAAAACACATTACTTTAATCTTTCATTGTAAAAGGAAAATTTTATTAAAATATTCTTGGTGCCATTTGTATGTTTGGAATTAAAATTAGGTAATCTCGACATGGACCACTGCGCTGGAAAGGAATAAGGTGGTGATGGCTTAGATAAGGTGGCTTTTAAAAAATATTGAAAAGTTTTTCTACATTCTGATACAACTTTTAGCAGATACTATTTTTGTTTTTCGTCTTTTGTTAAACAGGAATTTAAATCTTGGGTTAATTTTCTTCCCCTTTCAGCTGTGTCATTGACAACTTTAGAACCATTCACTGTTTTCTTGCTTTCAAATAAGGTTTATTTTCACACAATACATTGGGATCAGTATTTTAAAAATGCTTATTAATATAAAATCTCTTAAAAATTTTACAGTTGGAGATGAAACAAAAACACTGACTTCATTGTTCAATAAATAATCCACTTCGTTGAAACCTTTTGTTGCTCTTAAATTCCTATCATCATCATCATTTCATTTTCAAATGTCATTAATTTTAGATCCAAGCTTATGTTGACCTCCTTTTTCCAAAGTGTCATCTAAAATGAAAATGCAATTTGTTTCTAGTTAAGATACCGAAGGCGGTTTATCATTTTAGAGAGTGCTTTGTCTGCAACCTATTTATCAAATTTTCTGCAGTGAACAAGTGATTTTATTATTTGCAAGTCTTGGATTGTGGTCCATAGTGGAAGTGGGAGTATTGAAGCATGCTTTTACATACACATTGATTAGAAATAAGCAAAGGTCTCTAATACGTTCTTTTTCTAAATTTGTTATTGAGAGAGTATCCCAGAAACAATATATTTTGTTAGAAAAAAATGGCCTGTACCATCCATCTGACATGCTTAAAAGCACCAGGTGCTCTGACAGAAAGTCTTTTGCAGAAAGGAGTCCTATGAAAATTAAACAAAGTTGGATAAACTCTTTATAATCATCCTTGAGCTGTTAATTTTTAAAAGGTCCTGTAATAAAACTTGAAATTTCTTCTGAATTAACTATTTATATATTTTATTTCATCTTCAATAGCATTTTTATACGTACTCTGGTTTAATTTAGACCACACAACCAGAATTGTTTTTTTATATCTGGCTGAGGGGCAGAGATTATGCCCACTTTACAATCAAAAACAGCTTTTAGGATAATTTCTAAATCATGGTGGCGACATGGTAAATACAGAAGACTTTTCTTTAACAATTGCTATAGAAAAATGCAGGTTCCTCTGAGGCGACCTGTGTTTACTGCAGTTGTATCAAAACACATTGCCTGGATTTTATCAACTTCCTCCCACTCTTCAACTGCTGAAAACACAGCTTTCGCCTGAATTATTCCGATACTATTTTCAAGCTGTGGAATTCGTAGTAACTGTTCCCCCCCCCACACACAACTAATTACAACTTCTATCCATTCTACATTTTCTTTATTCAAAAAATGGTGAAGCAGTTTTCCATCCCAGTGAACAACAGTTCTCTCTAAACTGGAATTTTTAAATCTGTTTTTGATGAGCTCATTTCTTTGTTTACGAAATAGTTATTTGGGGAGCCGATTGCACTTCTACTTAAAATTAAAGTCTGTGGTTAACTGGTGGATGTACCCTAAGTCTAGTTGCTTCTCTAGCGTTCAGTTTCATTTTGCGAATATTATAAAATAAAATACATAAAACTTCACAATTACTTGGTAGCTTACTGTCGATGCTTTGATGAGACATGGGACCAATTTCAAAAACCTTACGTTTCTGCCATCATATCAAAATGGGAGGGGTTTTACGGAATGTTTCGTCAATTCTAAAAATAGATAACGATAACGGGTAACAAAAACGGGTAATAAAATGAGAAATTCAGAAGTTCAAATGCAATACAAATAGAGAAATTCTTACTGGATACAGAACTAGATAACTAATAATCAATTATAATTCGTGAAATATTTTTAAAGTTGCAAAAATTGTTCACTTATTTTTGCCTATTATAGAAATAATAGAAAAAAAATATCAAAAGAAATTAAATTATTAATTTGTCATTTTTCATTTATGTTTCAAAAATGCAGAGTTTGGTTCACGAGCTGACTTGAAAAATAATAAATATTCATTAAATGTTCATTAAATGTCACTCTTTGATGAGAGTAAACGTTCAAGGCAACAACAGTTTCTATGAAATAAAACAAGAATCAGGTTTCTAAGATAAATAGTTCTCACTTAAAGAAAGAAAAACGACAATTTTTTGCCAAAAATTAGCAAATTTTAAAGAACTTAACCTCGATGAGGCACGGGTTAATTTTATTCTTTTGAGCTGAAACTTTGCCAATCTCATTTTCTAACTAACTGGCAACTTTTAGGAGGGTCCACCCGAAGAAAACGTTAATTTTTTTCCCATGTTGCTTGTGACCACCCTTATGTACATTAATATCATTATCAGTTAAATATAATTTTTTTTTAGAATTTGTACAGGTAAAAACCTGTTTAAAAGTAATTATTTTATTTTAATGGCAATGTACAATGTTACAAAAACAATATTCTTCTTAATTTTTCTTTTTTTTTAAATTCAGATTTAGCAGAATTCCTTCATTATGGATCGTTGCTTATCGACGTCAGTGAATGACTCATACTTATTAAAGACAGCTGAAAGACGGTTTTATGATGATGTGCTGTGTTGATTGGCAACTGACCTGGAATGAATTTGAATCGGTGGTTCAGAAGATGTTTCTACCTTGCTTAGTTTGTTTTATATTTTTGGTTATTGCAACGTGGCTGAGTTGGTGGAGTGTGGTTTTTTTTCAATAACATTATTTTGCATCTTTTACTATGTTCCAGGTGAGGCATTCATTTAATTTTGTGCCGTAGGGTCCGGTGGGAGGACACGTTATATGTAGCCATTAAGTATTTAATTTTTGATTTTGCTCTTGACTGTTCTGGCCCAAACCCGCTGCCGCTAACACACATTATATATACTAGGGGATCGTACCCGTGATTCCCGGGTTAAAGAATATAGGTGAAAACATTTTTTAAAATTGAAAACTAATAATTTCTTTATATGCAATAATTTTTTTAGATTGCCCACTTACATTAAAAAAGCATTTTTCATATGGACAATACGAATTATACAATCAAATAAATTTTTGAAATTTATCAATAGCGATATTTTCTTGTTAGACGCATGCTAAGAGTTATTTGACCAAGATTTTGCTACTTACGACATTCTTTTATATTCTGATAATTTGAGAGCTTATACATGTCTGTTAAATTTGCGTTTTATTTATTTATTCATAGGGCAGTTTTTTTAATGGATATTAGCCCTAAGAAAATGATGAACTCTTTATTTTGTTTTAAGGGCAAATGGATTAATCTTTCGCAATGGAGCTCCGCGCGATATAGATAAATTAAAAAATATTTCATGCATTAAAATTCTCTTTAAAATTATAGACAATCAGTAAACTGGGATGAACTTTGCAAACAAATTCCATTTGAAAAAAAAAATCCCATTTGGTGATCTAAAAATTTAAATTGTACAATTACAAATATGTTAGATTTGTGTTTTTACAATATTATTATTTGTTTATAAAAGAAGTATTAATTTCGTTAATTTGCCTTTCACAAATATATTAGATTGGTGTTTTTTTAATATTATTCTTTTATTTGTTTATAAAGGGAGTATTAATTTCGTTATGCAAAAATAGTCAGAAACAAATACTGAAAAATGTTTATTAGTTATATGCAAAATGTTTATTATTATTATGTATTGAAACCGGCACGTGATAGGATAAACTTAAAAAAAAACATGCTTAAAAATTATTTTAGAAAATATAATACATCAGTCAATTAAGATACAGTTTTTAAACAAATTGCATTTGAAAGTAAATTTTTTCCCTATGCGACGAAAATTGAAAATGTACGATGGCCAGGAAATTAAAAAATTGCAGTATCGAAAATTTCAAGACCGAAATTTGATCGTGAAGTGTTGCTATTAAAAAAATGACGTCAACGCTACGCATAGATACGTTTGTTCTTTTTAATATAGGTACTTAATCAGTAAAATATATTAAAGATCAGTTATTAGGATGTGGTTATCAACTGAGGTTCTTATGCTTCGGATATTGCTCTTATGCATTCTGGAATAAGAACAGCAATTTTCACCTTCTCGAAATTTGCATACGCACTTCTCATATCCATATTCATCATTAAAAAAAATTATTTTGTGTGATAATTTAAAAATCATTTTAACTCAAAACTTGAAGTCACGATTGTCAGCAACATCTTTCATGTGAACAGACGCACCCTTTACTTGAGATTCTAATCTCAATTCCGGAGAATAAAAATATCCGTAATTTATGCTTTTTAGACGCATTTGTGTTAAAAGGTTTAGTTTTATCTAAGAAAACGATCGTTTTCTTTTAAATATGACTTCATTTTCACTTAAATAAGCATTTCGCCTAGTGTCTGAAACTTAGTAACAGTACACATGCAGAAGGAAAAGCAATATAGAAAATTTATGAGGAAAATGCGTGTTTTCAAAAGCAGCGTGTCATTTTCCGTTAATGCCCCTAATATAATATATTGTTCCTCATGGGATTTTGCGACACTAAACTCTAAACAACAATTTTTATCAATAAATTTTGAATTTTTATCAGAAAATAGCATGAATAAAGATAAAAGTACCTCATTATTTCTCTGTTGTCTGCAATAATGAAATCAATCTAATTTTCACAATTTTGAAGAAATTTCATAAAATGCTTTTAAAATTAAAATATAAAAGTGGGTACACATGTATTTAAAAAAAATAAAGTGAGTATTTAAAAAAAAAAAAAAAAAAAAAAAAAAAAAAAAAAAAAAAAAAAACAGATAGTGCGATCACATCTACAAATGATTAAAAAAATATTAGTAAAATTGGTTCAGCAGAAAGATCAGGGCAGATGATTAAAAAAACACACTTGTGTTTTAACTATATAGATTATATAAAATTAGGAAAAATTAAATTAAGCACATTATGTTATTTTGATAAAATTATAGTAGAATGTCCTAAAGAGTACCATTAAAATTTTATTATTCGAGAGACTTTTGGACAAAAATTTCAGGAACACGATATTATTTTAAACCACGAATTAGTTGTTTGCTTATCTAACTCGATGAAGCAAATCCATCCAGGCGAGAATCATCAATTTCTGTAATATAAATCGTTATTATTTGCATGTCACCTCTCTTTTATACAGACACTCTAAATTCTTGTAAAACATTGCGTTTTATCAGTGTGTGATTTCGATTAAATTATTTTCAAAAGTGAAGTATTTTCACCTGTGAAGAATTTCAAAGCAGTTGGGCTATGGAAATGACGCACTTCTACAAAACATAATTCGGGTTTATGAATTAAAACACACGCTTTTTTATAAAATGACGTCATCTGCATCCGCTAAAGCAATCCACTTTTACAATCTAGTCTTAAACTTCGTCTATAGAAAAGCATGCATATGACGTCTTTATCACGGAATCACAGACAATATTCTTGATATAGCCCATTTTTAATTTCAACTTTTTTTTTCAGTTTTTATGAAAAAATGGCAACAAAAAAAATACAGTATCTCTAATTTCAACTATTTTCCGTTTACTTTCAATGACATTCATTAGAAATGGAGTACTTTTGTAGCCACGATAAGAAAACTGGTATTAAAAACTACAAAAAAATTAATATCTCAAAAATAAATTGAGATACAGCTTTCAAACAAAGTGCATTTAAAAGTGCATTTTTTTCCTGATACGACGGTGCAAAAATTTTAAATGTGCGATATTTAGAAGTTTAAAAATTTGTAGTAGCGAAAATTGCAAACAAAAATTTTATTTCAAATTTTAAAGTGTTGCCATTCGCAAAATGACATATGTGTTACGCACAGATATGTTTGTCCTTTATAATATAGATATACATATATATATACATATTTGGATGCTCGCTTTTGAAATATAACCCTCTGTCAATGAGTCCGCACCCTGTTTTTTCTATATTTTCTTATTGAAATTTATTTTTTAAACAATTATATGTTTTCTTCTTTTTCTGTCAGGGGATGTGCTGGTTCAGGCCAAGTATATTCTTTTGCTAGATTATGTTGAATTTGTATGTTTTACTGCAGCATTTTTGTGCATTTCACATAAGGTGTATCAAAACTCTTAAAACTTCAAAATTTTCGACATTTTAATTTTTTTATGTTAATTCTCTTTTTTCTGAACATTTTGATATAATTGTCTTCTTGAAATTCATATTAGAACAAATGTTATGGCTTTTAGAATTGTACGAGCTCAATAGCTGAAGCGGCGTTTGCGAAATTTTGAAGTCATTTTTCTCCAAATGACGTTCATGGGCATAACGCACACGATGTCTCAAAAAATTCTGAATATTTTTTCATGAAATTTTCATAACATATATTTCATGTTAGTCTGTATAAACTGAACCTAATATTCGAATTATTTTTTTAAATATTTTTTTAGATGATTATATTGTTGAAATTTTGAAATTTTTGCATTAGCTAAATACAACTTTATATTATAAAATAGGGGCTCTGCCCCCTGCAAGCTACGCTCGCCAACCCCCCTTCAGACACCACAGAATCTAAAAACACGCTAATCTGATGGGTTTTAAAAATATTAGGGAAGATTGAATTATACTGAAAAAAGCTGTGCAGATCTCCCTATAAACGGGTTTCCATTCAATTCCCTTTGATTACAAAAATTTAAGGGCGAATCAGTTGCTGTTAAGACATCCAGTGGTTGTTTTCGTTTTTGATTAAAGAGGATCAGTTAAACATTTGAAAAGAAGCTAAAATAAAATGAATTAAGTATACAGAGTCTTTGTCTCCCGGTATTTTAAAACAATCTCTATAGCAATAGCCTAAGTGATGTGATAATCCTCAACAGTTCCGGGCGGACCACTTTGCTTTTTATACTCTAGGTGCCATTTTGGTACTTAAATGTTAGCCATGCACAGGTGATAAGTTGTCAAATATTATTCTATCGCCATCATTTCATCTATATTATAATAGTTGAAGTCATCAACTGCCATAAACAAATACGGTCTGATCCCTTTGCTTTTCCTATGAAATTTTGGCACAGATGTCATGGATATCATATTGGCACGATTTTATTCCGACGCCAATTTGGGAAACGCATCAACAGCATAAACAACAACATCCATCTTACCATATCAAGCAAAGTAACGATGCTTTGGCGCCAGTTAAGTGCCCGCTCTGTATATGACATTGGCGTTAGAAAAAAATCGCGATAATATGGGGCCGTTAGTTTTCCATTTTGATTAAAAATTAATTTTTTTTTCGAATAAAACTACATAAAAGTTCCCATGGTCGCAAAGAATTCTTGGTAGTGTTACGTTAGCCGGATGCAAATCTCGCCAATACCTTTTTTTCAACTCGCCAGTTAGCATTTTTTTATTCGACGGTTAATATTTGGCCAGATGTCATATATGCACCGCAGGTTTAGCGTGATTTTTTTTACGAAAATTTGGCGAAAACTTCGTTTTCAAATACCAGTTACATAAAAATTTTTTGGTATTACTTAGTTATCCCGTCGACCAAAAACATATCGCCAAACTATAACATTAAATTCCAATAATGGTTGATCGTAAATGTCACATTCACTTTACTTTAAGCAAGTTACACGTGTTTTACGTCATCAAGTGATTTTTATATTTCGACGTTTTAATTGTATATTTATTAATGTTATACTAATTTATTTGTTCTTTCGATATTTAAAAAAAATTATGTCAATTTATATAATTTGGCGAGTGGTTTGGCGATTTATATAATTTGGCGAAATCAGTCGACGGAATAACTAAGTAGTACAGTATTTTTTAATTATTTTCTATTATTTTCTAAAGGAAATAAAAAAAATTAATAACTATAGAACAAAATAATTTATATAATTTTAAAAAAGAAATAAAAGTAAATAAACATTTATTATTAAATAAACAACAATAGCCGGGTTACCATGTCAATCACAATAATGCCTTTTTGGCGCCAATTAGGTACCCTGGTCCGTAGATAACATCTATGCCTAATTTTTTTCTTTTCGTTTTGTTAAAAAAAGAAAAAAAGAAAAATAAGAAAGAAGTGAAAGCCATCAATTTTAAATGAAATTTGTGTATTTTAAATAAAATGAATGAAAGGATTTTATTTTAAATGAAATTAATGAAGTATAAAAAAATGTAACGGGAAAAATGTTTGGTGAATTATCACCTGCGTCTCGTTAACATAGAAATACCGTCAGAATTAATTTCTCTATCAGAATCTTTCGATTTGGCGAAAGATTTTTCAAGTAAATTGAATTATGAATAAAAGTAGCATGATATATTTCTTAGCATACATTTAAGGGAGGCCAAACTGGTCGCCAAATTAGTTTAAAATAATAATTCCTTTTCTGAAATAGGGAAAAAAAAATCTGTTAAAATTTGAGTTGCCACAATTAGAAAAATATATTTAAAATTAGAAAAAAAAATTAATATTTCGAAAACTAATTCGAATTTAAAAATTCTAATACCAGTTTTGAGATCTGCGGATCAATACTGATTTTTGATGTTAATTTTATCGTAAAGTTTTACATATTTTAGGAGAAATCGCCGTGAAACATAATCAGTTGTTTCATCAGTCGTTTTAAAGTATCGTTACATATATTCGTTTCATTTCAGCCGTTTCATATATCCGTTTCATAAATGCGTTTCATTAGGACTTTATATATATAGGGTAGACATAAATATGCTTTAAATACAAATTTATTTAGGTTAAGTGTAATTACTATAGTTCGAAGTTTTACATACCTATTACTAATATAACTGTTTTTACTTTAGATTCCTTCACACATTTTACTTTTTAGGTAAATGAAAATATATTCCTTACCGTCTCCGCATATCCTCTCGTTATGGGGGTACTCATTTTCATGAGGTACACATTCAAAACGTAAAAGATTGTATTCCAAGGAACATTTATCTTCACACATCTGTTAAAAAAAGAAATATACATGAATAACAACAAACTCATGAAAAATCTATCAATTGAAATATATCACTTCCATTGTATTTTTTCAAGCGTGTGTATATATATATATATATATATATACCGGGTGTCCTAAAAAGGACTGACTGATTTTAAAATTCAATAACTTGTAAACGGTGACAGATATTTAAAAAATTCTTGCAGGAGGGTTATGCATAAGGTCAAAAGTTTTTTTACAGTGATTTTCAATTTTAGTTTGAATTACAAACAATAGATGGCGCTGATATCAATAGACGCTAAATTCAGGCTCGATTTTGTGGTACTTCGTGGCCCGGATAATACATTTCCATCTCCTTTTTCTGCATGGAACAAGATAAAGGACCAAACATCGAGCCTGTATTTAGCGACTATTGCTTACAGCGCCATCTATTGTTTGTAAATCGAACTAAAATTGAAAATCACTGTAATAAAACTTTTGACCTTATGCATAACCCTCCTGCAAGAATTTTTTAAATATCTGTCACCGTTTGCAAGTTATTGAATTTTAAAATCAGTCAGTCCTTTTTTGGACACCCGGTATATATATATATATATTATTGAGATATGAATTACATATTTTTAATAACGATATATAGGCAAATAACGATAACATAATTTTGTTGCAAAACTGCTAGGGTTTAAATTTAGTTAGCATGAGATTGCTGAAGATTATTTAGGCTTTATAAACATATAGACTCAAGATACTTTTTTATTTTAAATATGTGTGCGAAATTTTTATTTTTATTTTAGAGTATGTTTTAGTTTTTACTGTTTATAATGTACTAAATATTATCAAGAATTGCTGAATTGAAGCTTCTTAAGCAGTAATTATACACTTTTGGAAAATAGTTAAGCAAATTCCTATTTTTTAACATACACAATTAGTTTTTGTTCTGTCCTTATTCAAAAGTCACGTTATATTTCTTTCTTAAAAATCAGTTTCTAAAATCCAAGAAATATATTTCTTATACAAAGCAAAATTTTATAATGAAACAACAAACTGCAGAATATATGTTTTAACAATAAAATAAAATTATAGAATTACAGTAGAACCTCTTTTATCCGAAACTCTTTTAACCGAAACTCTCGGTTAACCGAAATCCATTTTTAAAGCATTTTCTTCTCTTTACTATCACATTCCTTGTGTGGAAGTGGTTCTTTCCCAATCACGAGCACAGATAAATATTTTCGATCCCCTTCCTTATATAATTCCATTGAATTTAACTTGAGCTCCAGTAAACTGCGAAGTTAACTAGGACACAGTAAGAGGAGGGAGAACCGGAATGTGTGAATGTGGTTTAGGAGGCGAAGAAAACGAACAAATTAGCAATTCTGAAGCTTTTGCATATTTTGTAAAAGGTTTGTCATGGATGGAGCTGTCGAAAGACGCAATACTGGTGAACTAGTAGTATTATGTGGTAGAGCTGCAAAACAAAGGTAATCGAAACTGCGACAAACAAAACTTTGTTTCAAACTTTTGTGAAATATGTAAAATGTACATAATTTCAAAATTAAAATTCATGTAATGCATTCTTTTTCTATTTTGCTATTGCCTTATTTTTATTGGTCCTTAATCTTAAAATTGAAGCATTCTCGATTATCCAAAAATTTCGATTTTCCGAAAGAGGGTCGGTCCCAATTACCTCGGATAATCGAGGTTCTACTGTAGATACCGTTCCGATAAATTTCCGGACATTTACTTTCTAAATGTAATGCATTTCAAGTATCGAAAAAATAAGTACATTTCAAATATCGAAGAGGTTTAACACATATTTTTTGCATTGATTTTATATCAAGTACTTTATTATTTAAATATCGCAGTGCTAGGATGGGATCAATTTGACCCATCTGGATATTTTGCTTTTTTTTTTTTTTTTTTTTTTTTTTTTTTTCATTTACAATATGTGGGTCATTCTCTGAAAAGTGGCTGTTTTTAAAAAAAAAAAAAATTGTGTCCAAACAAAATTGCCTCAAAAATCTTAAAATTTAGCCTACAAGTGCCTTATTGCTGTATTTTTCAAAAAATAATATGAACCAAACTGTACCTGATAGATCTTCTGCGCTTTTACTTTCAAAGCACTTTCATTGCTAAAATGTTCAAATAAATGATTGGTACCGGAATTTAAGAACAAATATATTTGTAAATAAGAAAAATGCTGTATTTCAGATTCATGTTATATAGAAAAAAGTTTATAAAAAGTCTGGTGCATTGTGTCGCTTGGGAATTAAAATTAAACGGTTTCATAAACATACAATCACCCCTAAAAGTGTTAAAAAACGAAAGAAATTATAACTAGAAGTCATACTGTCATAAATAATATTTTATATTATTATTTGTGTATTTTATTGGATTAGATTTTCTTATTTTACTGTTTAGTACATATATAAATGTATTTAAATAATTCCCTCATATATTAAAATTATGAGGGCGTGATTAAATACTCCTGAAAAACATTTTTTACCAAAATGATTAGTCTAATGTATATTTTTCAGTTACTAAATATCTTTTGAAATACGTTTCTAATAATATAACAAGATAAAAAAGTATTTCATTAGTTTTTATTAAATTTATAATAGATGAGGCAATGACGGATAATAAAAATACTTACTTTGATCTAGTACTTGAAAGCCATGTGCTAGCTATTCAAGAATGTTTTTGAGCAAACAACAAGATTGCTGCTTCGCTGTACTCATGTACAAACTGTCCTACACATATATAAAGCGTGTGCAGCTTTCTACTAAGTAAATAGGAGCAAATTTATAGTTATGTGAGGGAATGATGACGAATACTGGGGGATCATTAAAATGTTCCCCAATTCTTTCATTATATAAAATATAAATATAATTAAATGGCTAAATATTCATTTAAGTATGTTTAATGGATTGAAAAAAAAAATAATTATAAACATACGTGCTGCAATGGCAGAGAAAGCATCTTCTTTCCTACATGTGTGACTGGGGACATAGTGAAGGAATGATATTTGCATTAAAAATGCATTTAATTTATCATATTTCAAGTGGCCGCCCCTCCGGGTGGTTCCGACCCGACCCCTTGGGTGGGGGAGGCGACCGGAAGCTCGGCAGAGTTCGTTGTGTACGAATGCGAGGGGGGCGGATGGGGACGATTCGCCACCTCCTCGAGAGGCTCATCTCCGACAGGCGTTGAGCACGGTGGCCACGGTTAACGGACGTTGTGCATGGGTGCGTTTCGCCTTTTGATCTAGCGCACCCCCGGCAGCCGGGTTCTCTGGCCAAGCCGGATAGCGACGCTCCATAGGTCGATTACGGTGCCGGTCTAAGGGCCGGACGGTGTCGCCGGGCAAAGACTAGCTAAGGCGATAGGACCCCATCCATCAATTGACTAAGAGGGAGCCTGAAGTGTGAGTGAGGGCTTTGTAGTGGAAAGTCCTCGGTGCTCGCTAGTGACGACGGGGCTCGCGGGAACGCCATGCAGGAACTCCCGGAGCAACCGAAGGGCGAGGGTTACGGACAGCGCCCAGGTTACTTTATGACTTGGGTGGCTCATCCCTCCGAGGACCTCAGCTGGAGCAGTTGTGAGCCGACCCTAAGGGTGGTAGGGTTTGGCGGTGCCCCCGTTGACCAAGGAGCTGTCGCGTGGGGAGGCCAGTATGGCTCTGGTTGCTCCATGTCGTGCCGTGACCCATGGGAGGGGGTCGGCCGGCAGGTCCACCATCGAACGCTATTCCCGCAGGGAAACGGGCCGGAGGCTCGCCGGTAACCGGGCGGCTCATCGTGCCTCAGGTGAACTCTTGGTCCGATCCAGGTCCTCCGTGTCTATGCGGTACCGGAGTTTTCCTCGCCTGGTGATGAGGACCTAGAGGTGTCTCCACCTAACTTTCGAACGCACTAACAAAGGTAGCGGTCGGTCACTGCACGGGGTCAGGGGCCTTCGGGCCTGGGTACCCTCGACGGCCGTGAGGTAAGGTAGTGGCGGGCGGGTTTCTGTCGGCCTCCACTGGCTTCTCTGTCCTAGGATGGGGTCGAGTCTGTGGGGGCTGGCGGGACTCCGTTCCGTCCGACTCCCTAGCGAGGCGGAGTCTATTCCGTCTAGGTGGAGCTTTCCGTGCCCGCCTGGGGTCGCTAACGGCACCTAGTCTGGGCCAACTGGTTCCCGGCGTGATCCGCGAGGGGTTCCGTCGGTTGAGCCGGGTGGTTCGGGCGAAAAGCCAGGAGCTGGGTCGCTTTACGGCCGGAGGGACTTTCCCTGTCCTCCCTGGTCTTCAAGTTAGGGGCCCTTCAATAACTTTCCTATCGGCTGGCCCACAAAAATGTCTCTGCCGGAAAATGGTATCTGATCTTGGGGGCCTTCCGTAAATCAAATTCGGGTCGGGAAGCCTCGGTTCAGTCCGTGGGCATAGCGTCTTTATAGGCGTCTGGTTCCTGCGATGGCTTGCGGGGTCTACCGGCTCGAGTAACCAAGTTTAGGGACCACTTGGTTTTTCTAGCTGGGTGGTGAGGACTGTGGTAGCGTCCGTTCGTCTCTTCTTGGGAATAGCCGTCACCGTATGCGCTGGGCAGCGGCGTCGGTTTGGCCGGAGTTTGCGTGGGGTTCCGCTCTGTTAGAGCTTGTCTGGCGGCGACCTTCGGAACGCGCCGCGGGGCTTGCTTCACGGGTGGTTCCTTGCGTCGACAAATGGGCCTGAAAAGGGCCCGGGACCGGAAGATGGACCCCCCATCTTATCACATTTCAATTTCTATAAGCAAATAATTACATTTTATATGTACAACTGATTAATATTTATGTTTAAATGACTTTTTTCTTTTTGTAATTTTAAAAATATGCCTTCAAGACCCCTGGGACATAAAGTTGCCCCTTTTCAGGGAATGACTCATGTATGCTAAAATTATTTTCTGGGAATTATCCTATAAAAGTCTCTTTCATGATTTTGTCTACTTAGTAAGTTTCGCACAGTTAAATTTTCTTGTTTATTTGTAGAAATTGCGAATGGGGTACATTGAACCCATCTTAGGAAATAGGCGAATACATGAATTTTTCTATCATCTATTACGTTTCTAGAAAAAGAAAGAGCATTTTTGGCATCCTGACAAATGTCGTTCACTAGATGCCGCAGTGGCTACCGCGTTACCATGCAAGCGAGTGTAGGCGCCTCTCTCATTTCGTTATTTCTTTTTTCTTGTGTAAATTTCGCTATTCAACGAAATGAATCGCCACATCGTATGAACATTATAATTACCTTTGTTGTCCTAAATTATCTATAGGGTCACCCCTTTTTACCAGATTGCCAAGAAGGGTTATGTGTTTCACGCGTATCTGGGTATGTAGAATTCTTTATACCCTCGAAACATACCAACGGCTGGATGGATTTTAATGAATGGGGTCTCAATCAATTCGTCTTAACCGTCCGATAGTTATAGGCTTAATTTTGTTTTTATAAATTCAAAATGGCAGTAGACACGAAAAAAATTGCGTACCCTATTGAGTGGCATATAATTGGATAGGTCTTTTAAAATGAAGACGATGTTTGATTGACAATTGTACAGTCAGAAGCTCCGTTTAAATATTACACAACCTGGAAGTTGCGTAAATAGGATCTCTAGCTTTACTACAACTCTAACCTTCATAGACATCTCTAGGCCTCATCAAAACAGTGTTTATAGATAGGAACTAACAATTAAACACAACTTAAAGATCATTCATACAAGTAAATAATAAAAAGAATAGTAAGTAATATAAAAAAAATAGTTTCACATTGATGAGAAATAGTTAATTAGTTCGCTTTTTACGCAGTCGGGTTTTTAGTTTTTCAAATTTAATTGAAATCAGGATTTTGTGCAAATATTTTTAAATCTTAGGCATTTAAGTAATATTTTGATGTTAGTACTGGGACGGTTAAACTATACGTGTTTTCCAAATTATGTTATAAACAAGGGAAAAAAAAATTTAAACATTTTACAAAAAAAAAAAAAATAAATAAAAAATAAAAAATCTCAGTTTTAACTAAAGTGTCCTTTAAAGCATTTCTTGAATACTAATGAATATAAATAGTGACAGTTAAGTCCATTTCCGAAAAATCGATATTTATTTGATTAAGGGGGTTCGGGACACAAAAATCTTTCAAATTTTCAAAAAAAAATTATTGGATTAAAAATTTCTCTGCCGTTTTCTGCTTAAAATGATGTTTAAATTATGATTCTATCTTAATTAGAACAGGAAATATTAATTTTTTCGTTTTGGTTTGTTTTCAAAATCTACCTTTCAAACTATGGTTGTCAAGGAAACGACTTCTTGTGAAATTGCGTTTTTCTTCATGATGGGTTTTTTTCACCAGTACTCATATTTAAATCGTTATAAATCAAGAACCGTTTGATAAATAGTTCAAACTTGGAACATGTCTTTTTCAATAGCTTTTCTTTAATTTAGATTCAGCAAATTAAAAAATATATATTTCTTTTGAAAATACGATTTTTTTTTATTACATCATTTTTTTTTCTAATTTTTACTTTAAATATTTTTAATTTTTTTAATTAATATTTTTAAAATGCTGAATCTAAATTAAAACTTATATATTTCTGTTTATTTAAATGAAAAAAAAAATTAAATTCTATAAATAATATTTCGAGTTATAACGATTTGAAACTACCTCACTTTTTTAACAAAATTTAAATATTTTTTTTTTAAATTATGAGAAGTTTTATCATGCGATTTTCTTTACAGGTGATATAGTTAACCATCACAAAAAATTTCAAAATTTTAACTCAATAAATAAAAATCTTTTGAAAATGTGTCCCGGACCCCCTTAAAAGGTCAATGTTTTTTGCGTTCAAAGCAAACGAATAAATAGCAGCATCTAAGCTGATTCCCACATAAAATAAGTGTTATTTTCATCTGAGTTTGCAAAATGCCTAAAAATGCCCAAAAGAGAGTATGACCAAGAAAGTGCGAAATTTCCTTGAGTATTTAACTTAAGTCTTTTTCAATAAAAAAATTTTGAGGATTTGTAGATTATTTACTTGTTTAAAGCTCTTAAATTTGTGATTGCGTTAATTTAGGTTAATGGTTCTTAAATGGATGTTTTTAAGAGGTTTTGTAGTTTTAGATCCATATTTTTTAACCTAAATGACTAAGCACGTAAAGGATCAATTTCAGAAAAGATATTTTTTCTGTCATTTTGTTTGGGAAAAACCGATTAATAAGCATTTGTATTATTATTTTATCTTCGGAACTGAAGAGGTTAATATAGGTTCAAAGACTTTTGTTGTATTATATCTTTGAGAAATCAAAAATCAGTATAAATTTACTTTTCTAGTTCTAGGTCCAGTACGGTTTTCATTTTTCCAAAGTTCTTCGTAATCCATGCAGTTTGAGTGAAAAGGCGCTTTCAGTAAAACCTCTTCTTTCTGAGATTTAAATAGTCACACACATCATTCACTTTAATGAACATAAGTTATAATTTATGATATAAAACAATTTACAATAGAGTGAAAAGAAATTATTAACCCTATTTCCTCATTTCTCTATTCTAAAAGCGAGTTGGATGTGCCAATCCCAAAACTTTCTTCTATCTCAATATTTCATTTTAATTAGTTTTGTTAGTATTTTTTTTTTTAGAATTATACATGACTTCATATACTTTTCGATGGTACAATATTGAAAATTACACAAAAATCGCTTTTACAGCGCCCCCTTCTGGCGGAATTTTTCTAAATTCAGGGAGGACCTTCTTTCCATAGCCAAAACCATACACAAAAAATTTGGTTCAATTCTATGTATAACTTCATACACTTTCCGATGGTACGATATTCAAAATGCGCATTATCGCTATTACAGTGCTTCCTACCGGCGGATTTTTTCCAAATTCAGGGAGGACCTGCTTGCCACAGCCAAAAACTTTTTAAAAAATTTGGTTCAATTCTGTGCATAACTTCATACAATTTTTGATGGTACAATAGCGACACACGGACATACGGACACACAGACAGACGGACACACGGACAGACAGACATTTTGTACAAAAATGTTTTTGTGATCTTTGACCCCTAAAACGTGTAAATCCGTCGAAAACCGGAAGTCAAAAAATTTCGATTACAATACTTTCTTCTATTGAAGATAGAAGAAAGTAAAAAGAGTAACAAATGTTACCACCCTACACCCGCCGCTGTCGTAGTTATATTTATTGTGACTTTTTGAAATTCTCTGCTCATAATAATCAAAACTTAAAATAAGAACACGAAAACTAGCAGGTTTGCGGAACAATGTATGATGAACAAGCTAAAGCAAATGGTTTTAAATCGAAGAATTACTTTAAGAGCCATTCAAAGTTAAAATTTTTCCAAAATAGGTGAGTTTAAAAAGTTTTACAGGATTAAAAACTATGCACAGCAAATTGACTCTCTTTTACAGGCACGTATTTGGCTAAACTGTTGTGTGCAATGTACAGTTATTTTTTAAATTTTTCTTTTTCCTCTTTTCATTTTATTTTAATTCAGATTTACATTATCTTAATAGACATTTAAGTCGTAGTTTGAAATAACCAGTTTTTGCCTACTGTTGTCAGGGTTTAAAAAACACAAATAATAACATTTACAGACACTTTACAAGCAATAAATATATTTACACGTGAACTTTATAAAACATTGAAAACAATAAAGTAATAAGCTATTACATGTGAAAACCATTAAATGGTCAAACTTAAGTCACATTCAAAACAAAATGTTTAAAATGTCATGTTTAAAAACCTTTTCTTACACAGTTTCCAAACGTCCTATATTTATTTTTTATATTTACACCTCAAAAGAAATAAAACCTTTAACTAATTAAAACACTACGTACGCAAAACCTTTAATGTGAAAATTACGTCATATTAAAAACGATATACTTAAAATATCCTATTTAAAACATGCTGTTCTGATTGGCTGATGAGTAGTAAGAAAAGATTGTTCAACTTCGTACCAACTCATCGTAATTTCCAAGGTTACACCATGAAATGAAGTTTTTGAAAATTAAGAAGTACCATATTTTGCTAATCCTCATTATTTTACTCCATATATTGGTGCAGAACAAAAATGTTTAACAGAGTATAATGCCAGGTTTTCATCCTCGTCAACGGAGTGAAATATATCACTCCTTTCTAGGGAATGGAAAATTCCACTCTATCAGGAGTTTTACTATTTTTTTTATATATATAAAATTTACTATAAAAAGAGTGGAAATGCCTTTAATTCTTTCAAAGATTCAACTTTTCACTCGTCCCAATTTTAGAGTGTACAGAGTATTTAGAGCCCCGAATTACGCGGGAGCTTGATAACACTAGTTCGAGGTTACAAAACTCAGTTAAAGTAGAAATAACATGCAGAACCGCGAGATTGAAAAGCATCGTGCTTTGTAATTTTAAGCTTATATCTTATGTTTTGATCGAGTATAAGATATTTTAAGGAACCGATTTTGATGAAATTCGGAATCCATATTCGGTGGGTTATGCTCAAGATTTATGGAAGACAGTTTTTTCAGCAACAAAACTTTTTATTGTACAACAAAGGCAATTTTTCAGAAATTTTCCATTTTTCAAAAAAAAAAAAAAAAAAAATCTGAAATTAATTAATTTTTTTTTAACTGTCTGTTGCATATGATCTTATATTTATTATTTACCACTAAAATATTTTTTATCGAAATCGGTCGTGTACTGAGAATTACAACTTTTCGAAGAGCTAAAATTATTAGACACTTCTAATTTGTGTAAAGTTCATGTACAATTTTATTAAACACATGCATTAAAGTATATACAAACACTTGGATAAAATTTAGTTACATATAATAAATTATTCTAAAATTTTAGAGCAAAATTAATGTGAGTTGAGTGGCGTCCATGACGGGTCTTTCCTTAAGGGGTCCGGGACACGAAAATTTTCAAATTTTGCAAAAATATTTTATTTTATTAAAAAATTCTCTATTTTTTCCTCTTAAAATGACATTTAAATCATGTTTTCATCTGTATTAGAACAAAAATTATTATTTTTTACGTTTTGGTTTGTTTTCGAAATCTAGCTTTCAAGCAATGACTGTCATGGAAAAGACTTCTTGTAAAAATGCGTTTTTCTTCATGATAGGTTTTTTTCACCATTTCTCATATTTAAATTCTTATAACTCGAGAACCGTTAAAGATTAAAGGGTTCAAACTTGGAATATATCTTTTTAAATTTTTTTACTTTAATTTTGATTCAGCATATTTGAAAACGATATTTACTTTAAAAATATAATTTAAAAAAAAGATGCCCCATTTTTTTTTAATTTTTCGTTAAATATTTAAAATTTTCTTATAAATTAATATTTTTAAAAATGCTGAATCAAAATTAAAACTTAAATATTTTTGTTTATTTAAATGAAAAAAAATTTAAATCTATAAATAATATTTCGAGTTATAACTATTTTAAATTACCCCACTTTTTAAATAAATTTTAAATTTTAAATTAAAAAAAATATGAGAAGTTTTATCATGTGACTTTGTTTACAAATGATAATGTTAACCATCACAAGAAAATTTAGAATTTTAACTCAAAAAATAAAAATAATTTTAAAATGTGTCCCGGAACCCCTTAACCCCTTCGGGACGGGAGCCTTTAACGAAATTTTTAATCTTCAGTCACCGTTTTTAAAAAACAGAAATTTGTGTCTTCTTGAATCGAGAGAATGCGCTGATTAAATAAGGCAAATTTTACAGTAAAATTTTACTGGTGAGAAAAAACAAGGATTCTGAGCACTTCATGCGGCACGTATACGTGTCGCTCGTCCCCAAGGGGTTATAGTGTATGAATATGGTCAAATCCAACGGTACACATTATAGCAGAAAAATAGTTTAAATTTTATTTTATAAAACTGTCATTTTGACTGATGCATTCTTACAACTCACCATTTCCACGTGAATGCCATAGGTTGTGCCACCTTTCAAGAAAATTCCTTTCTTAAAAGGATTTACAATTTCAAAAGGAGAATGAACAGCGAAATAGACACCAGGTTCATCTCTCGGATTCATCATTTCAGTTTCATTTACATAAAAGTAGAAGAGTTCATCACGCAATTCAGCTGAAATTAAAATCCAAATAGAGAAGTGAAAATTTCATTAATTTAGCCCAATTATTAAACTAAAGTTATAAACATGCTAAACGTGAAAAACCAAGTACATTTAAAGGCATATACCGGGTGTCCCAAAAGTAACAGATAGATTTTAAAATTCAATAACTTGCAAACGGTGACAGATATTAAGAAAATTCTTGCAGGAGTGTTATATAAAATATCGGGCGTTTTTATGCTATGATTCTCAGTTTTAATTACAAATAGCATCGATAGATGGCGCTTCAAGCAATAACCGCTAAATCCAGGCTCAGTCTCTTCTTTCATGCGAAAAAGGGAGATTAAAATGCATTGAATTGATCACTATGCACCAAAATCGTGTCTGGACTGAGCACCTATTGCTCTCAGCGCCATCTATTTTTTGAAATTCGAACTAAAATCAAGAATCACTGTAAAAAAAAGTCCTAACACCATACATAACACCCCTGCTAGAATTTTTTAAATATCCGTCACCGGTTGCAAGTTATTGAATTTTAAAATCATCAGTCATATTTGGGACACCCGGTAAATACATTTAACCATACTCATTCTATAAATGAAATTCAAAATTCTAGTGCTATATTCACTTTGATTTAAATAATTAAAACACATGTAAAAAAACAAAAATAATTGTACAAAATAACTTTCTGGTGCATACATATAATATAAATATATTTAAAATACATTAAAAAATCTTAAAATACATTAGAAAAACTCCAAAACGTTTTCAGCCACTACAAGGTCGTGATCAGTGGGATTTAAAAGTTGTTGCCATTTCCTTTGAAGTTATTCGAGAATTGTCCAGAAGAAAACTTACGTACTGACTTACAACGTTTAAATTACAATTCTTTCTGATACCTTCAAAGAAACTACGATAAGCAGACTTAACACCGTGCATATCAATCAAAATTAATGCTTTTTTCCGCATGCTGTTGGTATAATGTGCACGGTCAGGGTTCTCGCTGACGCTCGCCATTGCGCCAAATTGCGACAAAATGCTTCATTTGGCGAGTAAACGAACAATCAAATTCGCCAAATTGCGAGTACTCAATTTGTGTTCTTTTTAAGAGTGCGCTAGTACAGTCCTGATTCTGATCCGCTTTGCTGAGCGATTGTTGTCACTTTTCATGTTCAATCGCATCATGCCATTTACATTACTCTATTTATAGAGATACTGAGTCAACACCAATTCAGTCTAGCAACAGCCAAAGATACAGAAAGGATTATGCAATTGATATTTCCCTATTGTCAGTTGATCACTACCTATGCATCGGCATCGCGCCGGTAAAAACACAAACAAAATTACTTGCATGAAGCGCCAAATAGAGAAAAGTTTTGCTGGAAAGCGTTCAAATTAGCCGTTTACTGTACTATTTATTAGTTGTGTGCAAAGTATAATTAGCCGGTTATCTGTTAGAGTCGAAATCTCATAGCGATTTTTACCGTATATTTCCATACCGGTAAATCAAAGATCGTCGCTGTTTTGAATTTTTATTTTGAATTTTTTTTCTAAAAGAATGCCTGAAACATTTTCACATGTGAGAGACATTTAAAATGTACTCTTTTTTAATAGTTTCTGTAGCGGATAGTCGAATTTCTATTTTATAAGTAGTTACAAAAATTAGATTGTATTAGAACATATTGAAAAAAAGAGATACAATAAAGGGATAAAGATCGATTTTTCAGTGTTTCACGCCGAATCTTTTTAGCTAACATTTGCTTCATTTGGCTACAGATTTTTATTTCTTATTCGCCAGATCGCGAATGTTGGCCAAAACCCAGCGAGAACACTGTGCACCGTCCAAAGATTTCAAGCAATTGGGAATTGTCAACGGCATTCGTTACACAGGCCACATTCCGCTGCTTCATTCGATGTAGAAAAGCGTTGTAAACAAAATTCCAAACCGGGTATTTTTTTGTCGTATACGCAATCAAATATTCCTAAGCTAACGCTATATCAAAAAGACATTTATGGTCAAATAATGCAAACTCTCAATAACGGGGTTGGAGAAATCGTCGAACTGAAAAAACGTTTTTAATTAGATTAATTCTGGCAGCAATTTGATCCCACAATGTCGTAGACTTAGCTCTTGCGTCGTTCGAAATAGCTGCAACATTGCTACCAGATAGAAGAACAGCACATTCCGTTTTGAAATTGCCATTGAACATGCAATTCATTAAAACTCCCACGTGTAGCAGTTCTAAAGCATCCGGCTTGTGAAAAATATTGCAGAAATGCAAACTTATTGTTTGGGATGAATAGACAATGGTGCACACAAAATCGCTCGAGGCTCTTCGTCGATCATTGCAAGATTTGCATCAAACCATTTGGGAACGCATTAATTTTACTTGTAGGAGATTTGAGGCAAACATTACATGCTATTCCTCAATTAACACCACCGGACGAAATAAATGCTTGCCTGAATTACTCTACTTTGTGGCCACACGTAAAGACGTTAAAAGTAAAAGGGTGTGTCCAGCTGCAAAAGCAATCGATCAGCTGAGATATTCTCACATAAATTGCTGGAAATTTCGAACGGAAAAGTGCCGGTTGGTGTGACCCCAGAACGAATTTTATTGCCCCATAACTTCTGCATTTTAGTGACGTCAAAAGAAGAATTGATTGAAAAAGTATTTCCCAATATTCAAACCAATTATAAGAATCACGATTGGCAAAGTGAACGAGTTATTCTTGCAGCGAAAAGCAAATACGTCTACGATCTTTAAAATATTATTCAGTCTAACATATAAAGCGTGAGCAATCACATAGAAATCAGTCGACGCTGTTGAGGAAGAAGATGAAACAGTTAATTATTCAACAGAATTTTTGAATTTACTCGATCTGACAGAGATTCCCCGCACGTACTTCATATGGAAATCGGCGTGCCAATTATCATGTTGCGAAAAATAAACTAACCTAAGCTTCACTATGACACGGGAATTGCCGCAAAAAAATCATGAGCAACGTCGTAGAAGCAACAATTATGAAAAGACCTTTCAAATGTTAAGATGTCCTCATTCCTCACATTCCTAGGATTCCTACGGATATGACATTTCGATTTAAGAGAGTGGAATTCCCAATTTGATTAGCGTTTGCAATCACCATCAACAAAGCTCAGTGCCAATCCGTGGAATTGTGCGGTTTAGATCTAGACACGGATTGAATCTCACATCGGCAATTATATGCTGCGTGTTCTAGAGTCGGCAAATCAGACAATGTCTATATATGCACAGACAATGAAACAAAAAATATTGTATACCCACAAATTGTTAAATTAAATATATTAGAAACGTGCGCTTTCTCTTTTCCTTTCTTTTTCATTTAGCCAAACTCAGCCACAGTAACGCATGACCGCGTACAGAAAGTCAATAATTCTTCAATGAATTAACAAAAAATAATAACACTTAGTTGTAATTTTAAAGTGTACGTACATGTCAATATATGGGTGTTACTGCTCTATCTTTATAAACAACCACCCTGCGTTCAGTATACATGTGAAATGATTGAACAGCAACTCAGATTTTGTTTAGATTTTAAAGGTGTATGTCGTTTTAAAAAACTGTTAGTTGGTGTACAAATATTTATCTATTGGAACTGAAAAAAAATATTAATAATTCACGTTTATCATTAGACGTTTTATAAGATATTCGTATAATACGTATTCTCAAACATTGATATATACACTGCTCAAAACAATTAAAGGATATTCCAGTTTTAGGTGGATTTTGTATCTGGTAAACTGTTTAGCTGATCGATACATGGTCGACAGACATAGTAGGTTATATGAGAATAAATTACACATGTTTGGCCGAAAAAAATGCAATTTATTGCGCATTTGTGTACTAAAGGAAAAAAACACAATTTGTGCATATGAGAAAAAAAGAATAAGAAAAGGTGTTTTCTTCAAAGAAAATCATTTTCAGTAGGGGGTATGGTTTCCACGGGCGGCCAGCAACGTTGAACACCTTTGAGGCATGGACTCAATGAGGCTATTAATGACGAGTTGGGGTATTCTGCCCCACTCTTCCAGAAGAGCTCTTTCCAATTCTTGGAGAGTTTGTGGGGGTTGTTGGCGGCCAGAAACTCGTCTTCCTAGAGCGTCCCAAACGTGCTCGATTGGATTCATGTCTGGAGAACACGCTGGCCATTCCATTCGAACGATTCCTTCCTCGAAAAGGAAATCCTCCACCAGGTTTGCACGATGTGGCCTGCAGTTATCGTCCATTAAAATGAAGCTATCTCCGATTGCTGCAGCGTAAGGGACTACAATAGGTCTGAGGATCTCATCCCTATATCGGCGACCAGTCAGAGCTCCATCTCGAATGATGTAGAGGTCAGTGCGCCCGTCAATGGAGATGCCACCATACACCAACACTCCTCCACCGCCAAATCTAACACTTTCGTGCACGAACGCAGGATTATTCCTACTGCCACGGTCCCTCCAGATGAAAATACGCCAATTATTCGGATGCACAGAAAAACGGGACTCGTCAGAAAACAAAATATTGCTCCATTCATCTCTCCTCCAGTTGACATGCTCGGTTGCCCACTCCCTGCGGTCGCGACGATGCCTTGATGTTAATGTAACACATACCATCGGTCGGCGAGCATACAGACCTACAGCATGGAGCCGGTTTCGGACAGTCTGAGTTGAAATCGTGGTGCCTGTAGCCGAGCGAAGGTGTTGTTGGAGAAGAGTAGCGTTCATGGTTCGGTGTCTCCGAGCTGTTAACGCTAAATACCGATCTTCATTGGGCGTTGTTGCCCGTCTACGACCTTGCCCTGGTCTTCGGCCTGCACATCCACTCTCCAAAAAACGGTTCCAGATCCTGGAAATGACACTTTGTGACACTCCAATGGCTTGCGCTACTTCGGCTTGAGTTTGGCCCCCTTCTAACCTACCAACAATTCTCAAAGCTTCTGAATCTGTCAAATGACTTCGCTGAGACATCGTACTCATCGAAACAAAGCAATCACTGAATGCCGATCATCCTTGTCTTCATTCTCTTTTATCCAGTTGAAAGTCAAATTTCATTCGCTGCCGCTGAAGCGACGTTTTTGACGTCGAACTCAAAATTTGCATACTCCACAGTTTGAAAACCAGAAAAATTTGCATTTGTGATTCTCTTCTTCTATTTTCGGCAAAAAAAAATTCGTTTATATCTTTATTTTATATAAAACTTCAAATATCCTTTAATTGTTTTGAGCAGTGTATTACAATTAATGTTTCGTATCCATTAAATTGTCATATGTATATGTTTTCTTTTCATTTTTTTATTTATTTATCTCAGGTGAAATATATTACTTACCCATCATACGTATGTTCATTACATCAAATACGGTAAGTTTTGTAATCGTTTTAAAGATCGAAAAAATATTTTTGACGGATTTACACGGTTCAGACAATGAAGATTCCGAAAAACATATTTTGGGGGGAAAAAATCTGCCGTCCGTCTATCTGTCTCTCTCTCTCTCTCTCTCTCTCTGTGTGTGTGGGTGTGTCTGTAAACGCTATATCTCCCGAACAAATTGAGATAGAGACTTGAAATTTGGTGTGTATTTAGTATGTAATAATGGAAAGAAGCCTATTGAATATCGGTAACCTCGATTATCCGGAACTATTTTTTCGGACTTTCGAAGTATTCGTTCTGATAAAAGGTATATAAAGATTTTCGAAAGTGTTTATTTTCTGTAGTGAATATAAACGACAATAAAAAATGCAAATTTTGCATAAGGAATGAAGTCGATCTTATAATTAGTTGCCGAAATATTTGTAATCATATTTTTCCCATTCTTCGATTTTTCGTAGCCCTGTATTTCATTCAAATTTCAATTCAAAAATGTAATTTAATTGGAAATAAGACGCTTAATCCTGCTAGTTAATATGATTATCATTTTTGGAGTTATAAGGATGTTTATTTTACGCAATTCAGTACTACTCGATTATCCCGTCGAGCAAAAAACTATCGCCAAACTATAAGATTAAATGCCAATAATGGCTTACCGTAAATGTCACAGTCACTTGAAATTAAACACGTTAGACGTGTTTGTTGGGTCATCAAGTGATTTTTAATTCGACGTTTTATTTGTATTTTACTTAATCTTTTACTAATTTATTTATTCTGTCGTTATTTAAAATTAAAATTATGCTAGTTTGTACAATTTTGCGAATAGTTTGGCAATTTATATAAATTGTCGAAATGGGTCGACAGGTTAATCAAGTAGTACCCGCAATTTAGTAACAGAGCATTACTATCTATTAAAAAGTGAATGAAATATGAATGAATGAATGATCTATTATGAAATATACGTTTCAATTTTATTTTAGAATTGTAATGCATTTTATAAATAGTTTACACATACAGTGACCTCTCACTTATACGACTCTCAGTTATACGACTCTCTCGGTTATACGCCGAATTCTCTTGGTCCCCTCCACGCTTTATGGGAAATAATGCTAAACTTCTCTCAGTTATACGACTGCTTCTCTCACTTATACGACGCTTTAAAAAGTTCAGGTGATTTTACATTTCTTACGCTAGAATTAATTTTTATAATCTTTAAAGTACAAATCATTCACGTTTTCTTTCATTTATCCTTTCATTATTGTTAAAGTGTTTATGAATAATGAATGACATTTCTTATCTAACGTTGTATGTTATGAAATCTATGCCGGGAAGGTGATTGTATGGAATTCTCTTGTATCTGCCATTTAACAAAAGCCAAATGACCTCCTGCAGATCACATCTCTGTATGGCACTGGGTAATCAGGGTTTTTGCAAAATGCACTTTCCTGGAAAAATGTAACAGCTTTTAGGAATGAGATTGTTTTAAGAAAAATAGACTTTTATTTTAAACTTAACAAATCGAAAATAACAGTTCTTGAACATCACTAGGAAAAAATACTAAAGTTAGAACATATCAGAAACACATCCCAAGCTAGAAGCCTGCCAAAAGACCTATGCACATGCACGTACAGCCCGCAGAGCGAAGGGGGGGAAACGCATACCTCGCAGCAAATCGCTACAAGCTTCCGTACTAGACGCGAGAAAGGTTATTCATTTCGCTGTAATTTTTTCAGTTTGCTGCATGTCGATACCTAAACTGAAAATGTCAAAACATAAAGCATTAAGCATACAATTCAAAGTTGAAACCATTAAAATAAAAATGGCAATATTAATGCATCAAAAAATGTCGATTCAAAGAGATCTAGGATGCAATGTGGCAGATTTAAAAAATTGAAATCAGCATTAATCGCGTGGTATAACCAAATGCGAGCTTCAAATTTACCGATAGATGGTGTGATTTTAAAAGAAAAGGCTTGCGCTCTTGCTGAGAAGTATGGAATCGAGAATTTTTCAGCGTCTTGGGGTGGCTCGAGAAGCTGAAAAAAAGACATCGACTTTTACATCATCGCATCACAGGAGAAAGCGCATGTGTTAGTGAAAATGATGTTAAACTACGGTTGCAAAACCTACCTATGTTAATTAAGGATTAAGGGACCTAAAGACATTTTTAACTGTGATGAAACGGACTGTTTTTCAAGCTGATACCAGATAAGACATTATCATACAAAGAAGAACGATATCACGGGACCAGAAAAAGTAAAGAAAGATTAACTATCCTTTTTTGCACAAATAGTGATGGTTCAGAAAAAATAGAACCTTTAGTAATAGGAAAATCAAGAGCCATGTGGCTACAGAAATTCAAAAAAAAAAAGCATAGATGACATCAGAGATGTTCACTGAATTTTTAAAAGAGATGGATGATAAATTTAAAAAACAACAAAGAAAGGTTTTACTTCTAATGGATCAATGTCCATCACATCCTGATGTAAAAGATCTACCGTTTCTGCAACAAATTAACGTTTAAAATTTTGCCAGCAAATTCTATAAGCAGATTACAGCCATTAGATTTAGGGATTAAAAAGAATTTCAAAATAAACTACAGAAGGAGTTTAATTCGTCGTTTTATTTTTGATCGGGAAAACAAAAAGGAAGCTAAATCAATTTACATTTTAGATGCTATGCATTTTACAGCATCTGCATGGAAAAATGTGACATCGCAGACAATTAAGAATTGTTTTAGGAAATGCAGTTTTCCACAAGACCAAACTGCTAGTTCAACAAATGAACCTGATAGTGAGAGCGTATGAGATCCTTTAATAACGAAGACTCGAATGAAATGATTATGAACGAAGGTATTAATTTCAAAGGTTATGTAGGTCGTGATGATAAACTTCTTCTGTTAGAACTGAGAACTGCTGAAGAAATCTTTGAGGATATTAATAATGAAAACGTGAGCAAGGGGGATGACGAAGATGAGAGCAATGTTCCTGCTGTTGTAAATTTTTCAAAAGTAAGTACTGCTTTAAATAAATTAAAGAATTATGTCCATCAAAATGATTATTCCCAAACTAGCTTAAAGCTTTATTAGACTTAGAAAAAGACATTTTCTCTTTCCATCTACGATAGAGACAAACTAATACCACTTCATTTTTTGAGAAAATCTGATCTGTAAATCTTTAAATTAAACATAGAGGTAAATGAGCTATATTGTGAATTTTTTTAATATATTTTATATTTAATTTTTTAATACATTTTTCAAATTTTGTTAAAATATGTTCTTAGTACTCAAAATGTATCGTTTTTACTATAGGTAAAATAATTAATGTCTTTAAAATTTGAAACTTGTATAATAAGACGGTCTCTCACTTATACGACTCTCTCAGTTATGCGACTTTTTTCTGCGGTCCCTTGAAAGTCGTATAAGTGAGAGGTCACTGTATTTTATTTTCACATTTTATATTATGCATATCCATAATGGGTAAGTATTACGATGTCCCTAATACTATATATATATGCAGTACCATATATATATATATATATATATATAATTTTAGAGTCAAGAAATACATAAAAAATATTTTGTGTGTATATTGTAGGACGTAAAACATACATTTCGTACTTTATTTAAAACTTCCATCTAATGACTTGTTTTAAGTAACGAAAATTACCTTTTAGAGCGTGAAGAAATAAAATATTTTTATCTGTTGTAGCCAATATATCAAACAGCTGAAATCAGGCATCTGCTTTCTATAGGAATATATCCTTTAATATCCGAGTCTGAAACTTTCCTACAGTTGCTACTGGCCACGAAAAACTCATTTCTTTTCCCGTTGCTCGCGCCTCGCTTGTTACCATTTCGACTGCGGTTACCGTATGTAATGGCGCATCGTTTAAAATACATCGGTGACTGGGTACAAAGGACCTCAAATCACTTTGGATATAATGAATACAACATACATCAGCCGATTTTGTGTTTGTTGGGTCCCATCCAATACATCTAGACCAGTGGTTCCCAACGTGGGACATACGCCCCACCGGGGGGCAATTTAATCTTCTAGAGGGGATAATTCCAAATTTCTTACTCACTCATTCGCTATCACTTACTTTTTTGGGGGAAGGGGGTAATGTTGTAGACTAAAAATAAAGAAATTAGTTTCTTATTGAATTTTTAAAAAGTTCCCTATCGAAATTTTAAAATAGATTTAACACCGGAATAATTATGCGAACAATCTTTAAAAATATTCTTACATCTATAAAGTACTAAAACTCATTATAATTTTTCTGTTGGCATATTTCAAGATTTTTAGTAATGTTTTCGATTATTTTTTGAATGCGTTTTCTACCTCTATTCGCGAAGACAACGATATCGGGAAAGGGAAAATATAATGCGTTATGCGGAATAATGGCTACTTAAATTCGATAAAGATGATAGTCTTGAAATACTTCTTGTATATTGTGTTATCCATAGAAAGAAAAGTCAGTATCCAAAGATTTTCCACCAGCTCTTAATAAGTCACAAGAAAACATTATAAAATGTATGAATTTATCAGTTTTAACGTTAAATGTAAGTGTATTTTAAAGATATTTTGTGATGATAGAAATGCAGCTTGCATAACACTTTTCTAAGGGTGTTCTCAAATCTAAAAGGGCAACTTTCTGACATAACTTTTCATTTATTTTTGTTCGAAATGCATGAAACTAGCTGGTGTTGTTCTTCAGAAACTATGTCATCGAGATGTTTTTTCCATTTTTTTGCAAACGCAATATATCTTTCAGAAAATCGTGTCAAAATGGACGTTTTGAACCGAGTTTCCGCGCGAACGGTGAATAAGCTGTCAAGAGCGGGTAAAAAACGGCTTTCTCACGTGATCCAAAACGCTTCTAACTCGATAGGTAATTGATGGATCTAAAAGTGGAAAAAACAGTTCGATTCGAAATCGCTTTCAGGGTCAGGTTTTCCAATTTTATATCTTTCCGTTAAAAAATGAATTTGTAAATGTGTCAAAACGTTTTCCGCTTGTTGAGCAGAGCAGTTAAGTTGGAAAAGTACAACAAATCTCGTTTTGGCATATAATCATAGATGTATAATCTCATTGCATTTTTAAAATTATGTTAAAAAGACATTTGTGATAGAAGACTCACACCTCTTTGATAAGTTAAAAAATGTGGAATGAATAATTATTGTTAAGGCACTATTACACTCCCATCGTGTGAGTAAAGTTAACTTTTTAAATAATAAGAGAATAATTTACAGAATACGGGGGGAAGGGAGGGGCATAGTGATTTTATAGATGCTTTGGTGGGGCGTGGCCTAAAAAAGGTTGGGAACCACTGATCTAGACTATATAGATATGATGGATATACACTATATAATACGTACACATTATGTCTAGGACATGATGCGTATGGACATAAACATCCGTTTTGAGCCGATATTATTTTCGGTCTGAATGTCAAACAAACTTTATACGGATGTGTACGGGGAGACATTTCATGATAATATCTATGTAGAGTATCTGTAATATGGAACTCCAGGGGAGAATTCTGAACTATATTTATGATTGTACGCTACATGGAGGGACTTGCTGTCCCATTGTCGGGGTTCGTCCAACGTCTTACCACCGATATGGGATCCTTTGAACATAGTACGATTCTTCTCTTTGTTTGTATGCTATATGGATGTCATACCTAGCAATTTTCGCTGTGTGGAGATGCTACTACAACTTTTATCTACGAGCTGAAAAAATCCCAGCGGGTGATTTTCCTCTATTATCTCATCGGACGAATTCATTGATGGCTCAGAACACGCAGATAAATGAAGGATATATTCTTCTACACCTCATGATACTGCAAGAAAATTATGCAAGGTATATGCCAGTAAGGTTTTTCGATAGAGTCCATTGAAGTAAGCGTAAAAAACTAAAGTTTAAGACATTAACCGCAGTTCGCTGTTTCAGATGCCATGTTTCTTGTGCTTCAATGTGTCAAGAAAATACTTTAATCAATTTCATGAAAAATAAAAAACTCATACGTGTATGAAAAATTGTGTAAATTTTAGAAATAAAATAAAATTTAAACATAATACTCAAATTCAGTTTTTTTTGTCGTACTTCGTCGCTGAAGTATTACATGTAATACTTAAACCCCTCTCAAGAAACCATTTTAACCCATTATAGGCCAGCATAGAAATTTTATAAAATGTGGTATTATTTTCATTGAAATATGCTTAAAATATATTCATTAAGACAAAAAAAAGTTTCGTGCATGAAAAACAATATTTTATTTGAGAAATAAAATGCATTCGGTCAATGGTGCGCTAACACACCATTAAATTTAAAAGTAATATATTTTTTTTTTAATTTTTATGACATTTGTTTTATTATTATTTTATTTACAGAACTTGCAACTTTAATCCATTATAAAAACATATGATTAATCTCAAGTGCAATAAAAATACATCTTCAAAAAGTCGAATTTGTCAATAACCGTTTCAATTAAAAAGAAAAAAACTCGCGTATTTTGAAATTTCTCAACAGAGAGTGTTTACTTCAATTGGATTACTGATATTTTATAGATGTCTCCAGAACCCTTAAAAATAGCAGAAAAATAAAATTAGTGAAAAATATTCGTCACAATGTTAATAAAAAAAATGTTTATTGAAATTTCCCGTTTACGCACCTTTGGCCGAAAATGGGTTAATACAACGTTTTTTATATCTAGAAGAGGAAAAAAGCACATCCAGTGAGCTCATCTAATACTTACCTGTAACTCTTTGTTTTTGTAAAGGCCTTTGATTACTTTCAACAAGAGAATGTATGATGTGACAGGGCTTTAGTGCTTCCACATAACCAGAAATTCTTACATATGGACCGGATATCTCATCAGCTTTCACTTCACGCCTCTTGAAATTGCTTAAAAATAAAGTAATATTACAGTTATTAAAACAGGAGATCATCCAAAATCGCTCACAGGGATGCCCAAATTCAGTCATATGCTTCAAGATTTAATAAATATCCGTTATTGACGAAAGATAGTGTGGTTTGGATGAAAATGTTTCTCCCAATCGAAAGTTTTTCTTAAAAATTAAAATCTTAAGGAGGTACGAGGCACAATTAAAAATATTTTTTATTTATTGAGTTAAAATTTTGAATTTTTTGTGATGTTTAACCATGTTATTTGTAAACAAAATCACATGACAAAACTTCTCATGTATTTTTTTCAAAATTTTAAAATTAAAAATTCATTAAAAAGTGGGGTAATTTAAAATCATTATAACTCGAAATATTATTTGTAGAATTTAATTTATTTTTCATTTAAATAAACAGAAATATATAAGTTTTAATTTAGATTCAGCATTTTTAAAAATGTTATTTTAAAAAAAATTAAAAATATTTAAATTAAAAATTTAAACAAAAGTGGTGTAACATTAAAAATAATCATATTTTCAAAAGTAAATATTTTTTTTTCTAATTTTCTGAATCGAAATTAAAAACAATTGAAAAAGACGTGTTCCAAGTTTGAACCATTTATCTTTAATGGTTCTTGACTTATAACGATTTAAATATGAGAAATGGTGAAAACAGCTATCATGAAGAAAAATCATTTTCACAAGAAATCGTTTTCATGACAACAATTGCTTGAAATCTAGATTTTGAAAACAAACCAAAACGAAAAATTTAATATATCCTGTTCTAGATGAGATAGAAACAGGATTTAAACGTCCTTTTAACCAGAAATACACAGAGAAATTTTTAATGCAATAAAAGCTTTTTAGAAAATTTGGAGATTTTTGTGTCCCGTACCCCCTTAAGTTAACAAAAAATCGCCCGCAGAAAACTAAATTTGCAAAGATTAAAAAGAATTGCAAAAAGATTAAAATAAGCTGTTATAAACTATTTATTTCATTTTCATACTTCAACGGGTAGTGCCATTCGTAATCACGTCCATTGATATAAAACTTGATTCCACACTTTGTAATCAGTTAGTAAATTGTATAAATCAAATACTCAATACCTTCCTACAGTGGATTTTCAATTTTTAATTGCAACTTTGAACATATAGCGTCATTTAAAGACAGATTTAAAGATATATGTTTTAATATGTTTAAATCTTTGATCTTGAAATATTTTCATGAAAACCGCAACCAATTTTTGCATTTTCAGGATTTTTTATTAAACATTTATAGGATTCTTGTCCATACTCTGTGGTTTTAATATGAAAAGCTATCTGAATAATAAAATACACATGTTTGTATGAAAGTGTGGAACCATTAAATATTAAAATAATGGTGCAAATATCAAAAATATGATACATACACTGTAAACTGAAATTCAGACACTTATGTGTCAGAAATGGCGTGTTCCATTGTAAGACATTTTAATTTTTTTTTTCAATAGCTTTTTGCGTCTGAAGTGACACATGAATTGTGTGTATTTTTTATGCCTCGTTTTGCACAGCAGCATCCATTTATGACCACTGTTTTTTTTTTTTTTTTTTTTTTTTTTTTTTTTTTTTTTTTAACATTATACACAGCTATGATTTACCGGATTAAAAGATTTCTGATAAATATAAAAATAAAATATGAAAATATGATAATAAAAAATGATAAATATAAAAAGCAGAGTTGGGAATTACCAGGAGGCAGTATTTGATTTAATCATAGCCAAACTGTGCAGTGGTTCTGACATCTCACACTTTCCATTTTAAGGATTCCAAATGTGACATGCAATTTAAGTAAATCTGATATTTTCGGTCTCTTTCAACATTCTTCTCATTATAATCATTTTTTTTTTCAGCTTTCTACGTTTAATAATATTTAAAACAAAAATATATTTACCTAAATTTAAAAAAAAAAAACTGTTAATAGCGGACATTTCGTAGCAGTATTGATGTTGTGAATTGAAAACTGCCTTCGCTAAAATCAGATGAGCTATATTCAGAGGGTGTATACTCTGGCAGTTTTAAGGGTCTTGTATCTTTTAAACGCGACGAAAATTAACGAAAAATTTCAAAGTTTGAATTAGTCTATCTTCAAATCCTTTTTGTGTATAAACATGAAATTTTCGATATTGATTAAACAGATTTTGCTTTGTAATATGCTGTCATTGGAAATTTATTAGCCTTTTACAGAATTTGCATATCGTTGAAATCAAAATAGCTCTTTTTTTTACTCCATAAGTCATTGCGCATATGATATCTTAAGAAAGTATCTATGGATTGTCATGAAATTTGGTAAAAATACTAAACATATATGTGTGTTTCAAATGAACTACTCTTAGGCCAATATTATTTCATTAACTATATAAAGAAAATATTTTTGTAAAAAAATATATATATATTGTATTTTTAATGAATAAAAATAATCATAACTAAAAATATTACCATTGTAAATATTTAAAAGTAGTCCATTTTTAACACACGTGTTTGTTTAGTATCTTTACCAAAATTTCATGACAATCCATACATACTTTCTTGAGATATCATGCGCGCAATGACATTTGGAGTAAAGTAAAGAGCTATTTTGATTTCAACAGTACACAAATTCTGTAAAAGGTTAATAATTTTCTAATGGTAGCATATATAATGTGTTTAATCAATATCTAAAATTTCATGTTTATACAAAAAAAGGTTTTGAAGGTAGACTAATTCAAACTTTGAAGTTTCTCGTTAATTTTCGACGCGTTTAAAAGGTACAAGACCCCTTAAAGTAAAACATGCATAAACGGTACTCCCAAATAGCTGATAACTATGTTTAACGAACACCCAACTTTTTCAACTCACAGCATATACATATTTGTACATTTTCTCCCAATAGGGGACACCTCCGAAAAGCAGACAAATTCTGTGATCTCAAGATGTCCGCAACTGAGTGATTTTACTATATTTAAATAAATATACTCCCCGGGACGAAATTATACATTCAGAAAATTTTCAATTTATTTAAATCATAATATAAATAATCTTAGCTTTACATTAATAAAATAACGATGATTATTTATAAAAGGTTATCTAAATTTAATATAACTCATAAATGGATGAAATAATTTAAATATGAAAATACATAACTTAAATAAAATAGCATTATGTAAAACCTGGACAAAATTATAAACTCAAAGTTATGAATTTCCATATTCTATTATTTTTGATCTGAATAAATATATTTTATGATAAGAAACTAATAAATGTAGTGATTAGGGATCAATACATTTCAGTAGATCAATGCATTTTTTAAATTTTTCTCAAAAAATAACATTATGTAAGACCCGGACAAAATTATAAACTCAAAGTTATGAATTTCTATATTCTGGTATTTTTGATCTGCATAAATGCATTTTATGATCAGAAACTGATTCAGTAAATTATTTTTCCCATTGGTATTAATTCAAAAGATATTATTTATTCATATTTTAATTTTTCTAGATGGTTTTTTTTAATCTTTTATCAACAGCCTTTGATTTACTTTTAGAAAGATCTTGAGGCTCTTCTAATGCATCTGGTTTTGTCGTTACATGTTATTCTTAGAACAGTGAAAATAAACAAGTTTTCAAATGCATCGAGGAAGGGTTCTCACAGAGATACAAGTTGGTAAAATTTTGGCTTTCAGAGCTTCTGGGAAAAAAAAAACAAAAAAAAACGACAAATTGCATTGCTAGTTAAACCTTCACAAGGGACAGTAAAAATCTTTTTAAAGAATCCGCCAGGTTATGGAAAGAGAAAACGCAGTGTTCGACGTCCAAAGAAAACAGAAAGATATCGAAGATCTATCTTACGAACAGCATTTAGTACTGGAGCTTCTTCTAGCTAAATTGTAAATGATTTAACATGGTTAACATAAATGTAAGCTCTCGAACTCTTGGATGATTTTTTAATGAGCAGTGAACATGAAATTGAAGAAAATGAAAGTTAAGCCAAAACTTGAGCCTAATCATATGAAAGCCACATTTAAATTTGCACAGCAGCACATGTCATGGACAACGGATTGGAGCACAGTCATCTGGTCAGATAAAAATAAGTTTAATTTAGGCGGCCTAGATGGCTTACGATACTACTGACACGATATTACGCAAGAAGAACGGCATATCTTCAGTCGAAACTTTGGTGGAAGATTCGTGATGGTGTGGGATGGTTTTGCCATAGCTGCCAACATCTTGCGCTTTTCTGTACCACAAACCTTTTATAGTAAATTTTACTATCGCCGTATTTAGTCGATTAAATAAGGCAAAAATGTCTATTAAATTTTTGTGGTCCAAAAAGCGGAAGAGTTGGCAGCTATGGTTTTACTCAGATTGGTAAAATGCTCTGGTATTTCTTAATGGAAAACAAAAAGCAGAAGACTACCAGTTAATGCTGGAAGATAATCCATTGCCTTATGCACCGTTGATTGCTGGAGTAAACTGGTTGTTTCAGCAAGATATTACAGAAATACACTCTGCAAAAATTAAAGAAGAGAGGCTTGAGCGCTGGCATGGGAATAGGATGAAAAGGCGAGCCCGGTGTCCTGATCTAAACCCCATTGAAAATTGTTGGGGAGTAATGGTCATATAGTCTATCATGATGGACGCCAATATCAAAACACAAATGATTTAAAAATAGCTTTCTTTCAGAATTGAACGAATTGTCAATGGAGCAGTTGGAAAAACTTGTTCAATCTATGTCGAGCCGCATATTTGAAGTATTTCAGAAAAATGACATTCCAATTCATTTTTGAACGTGTTCATTAATACTTAGAAGTAGGATTCAAATTATGTTCATTTCTTAAACTCAGTAATTTACTGTTTTCGGTTCAGTCATGTGCTATATTAAAATTACGTATATTTAAAAAAAAATTAAAATATTCATTGATGTATTGAAATGTATTGATCCTTAATGACACCATATATTTGTCTCTTATTATAAAATGCATTTATTCAGATCAAAAATACCAGAATACAGAAATTCATAAGTTTGAATTTACAATTTTTTCTGTGTCTCACATAATATTATTTTTTTAGGTTGTGTATATTCTTATTTAAATTATTTCCTCCATTTTATTTATGACTTATATCACATTTAGATGCCTTTTTATAAATATTCATCTTTATATTATTAATGTAAAGATAAGCTTGTTTATATTATGATTTAAACAAATTGAAAACTTTCTGAGTTTATAATTTTGACCAGGGGTGTATTTTTGTTTTTAATGTTATCCTGGTCACAGAGTTCAAAATATAGATAATAATCTATAAAATGCCGAAACAAATTTATCAGTTTTTTGATAAACGCATGTAAATTTTGAGGTATCTAGAATCAGGCAAGGTGTAGTGCCACGGCTTAGTTTGGCCCTTTCTAATAACACTTTCTAATAAAGTTGAAAAGTGTTTATGCATTGTGTTTGTCTGGCTGTCTCTCCACGTTCTAACTTAAGTAAATATGCTCGGATTTTAATACAATTGATAAACGTTATTTAGGGTCACCTAAACATGTTTGTAATTGTATATGAAGTATGTGAGATTAATAGTTCATTGACAGGGGCACTCAAAAGAATTCCATTACATTAGGGTATATGGGGAAAATCGTTTGAAGAGTATTTTGATGACATTACGCTATTTGAAATGCATTGAAAGTGATATAAATCACTGAATATTTCACTACAAGGTGATTGCGATAGAATAGGGCATTCATAGCATTTGTCGTTCGTTTACAGACACACACAAAAGAAATCGATTACAATGCTGTAAGTAATAATGGCTGGAAGTAAGTTTTCAATTTCGGCATGTGCTTTTATTTTTTTATGCATTTTCATAGTTGTATATAAATTCTATACCTCATATAATGGGCTGCACAAAAGAATTCAGATGACAATGCTGTAAGTAATAATGGCTGGAAGTACGTTTTCAATTTCGGCATGTGCTTTTATTTTTTATGCATTTTAATAGTTGTATATAAATTCTATACCTCATATAATGGGCTGCACAAAAGAATTCAGGTGACATTCTCCTTATTAGCGTAAATTGCTGAAGGGTAAGTTTCTTCTGATGTATATATGTATTTCTTTAGTTAACAAAATTTTGGCATGCATGTAGTTAATAGATACAAATCTATATACAGGGCTGCTCAAAGAAATGGGATAATTTTCCGATTGTAGATGGGAACAGGTGAAATTGGATTTTCAAGTGTGAGATGCATTTCCATACGGTTGAATTACACATAATATTTTAACTCATGAAACGGTGCAGTTTTGTTACATTATTCTGAATGTGTTGGAAAGTATTTCATAATCTATGCTTGAAGTATGATTTTTTCTTTCTTCTTTAATCCGGCCCTGTTTCTGGAAGAATCTCAATTCTGCTTCATGGTTCACTGAAATGAGTTATCCGCTATTTGTCAGCTTCCGTTATGGGGGTTTTAATGTATGTAAGTGCAGTAGAGCGCCGATAATCCGAGCAAGTCGTAACTGACCCCAGTTCGGATAAGCAAAAGTTCAGATAAATGGACAGACAATGTAAGGGGTGTTCCTGATTATACTAAAATTTTCGCACTTTATACAGGCGTAGGATTGGGAGCACTAGTTAGTGCTAGTGTGTTTAAAAACTTTTTTTGTTTACTTTTTTATCATTTTAAAATTTTCTTTTTTCTCTTTTTATTAGTTTCTGAACTCCAGAGGTTATAATTTAAACAAAAAAGCTTTCGATTGTTGTTTGCTTCAAAGAAGCAATTCTTCCCAATGCTGTCATATCTCGAATACTTCTTAAATAATTTAGTTGAATAGGATCAGAGTTCTTCTGCCGTTCGAGTCATTTCATTAGCTGCTTCCAAACATTCAAAGGCTTCGTTATGTGATGGACCTGGGTCATTTTAGGGCATTCGTTTTCATTTCTTCAATTTCCTTTTCATCTTAAATCTCATCCACAATTTCATCATCATTGAAAAAAAAAATGAGAGGAATAGGCTGTTCGGATAAATGTAAGTTCGGTTTAAAAAAATGAGAGAAATAGGCTGTTCGGATAATTGGAAGTTCGCTTAATTGGAGTTCCGATAATCGGCGCTCTACTGTACAATAAAATCACCATAACGGATATTCCTGAATAGCGGATGTCTCTAATTAGGGATGATCTATTCAATCCACAACACATGCATATTTGTATAATTTTACCAATGAAAAGTGGAGACACTCCACGGTGGTGGTGGAATGTAACATTTATTTGAGCATGTGAAATTTTTTTTTTTTTTTAATTTTGTTTCATCAACGTAGGGAAAAAATTGTGGTGCATATATCTTAAAGATCAAGTGATTTGTACATTTCCTATGTAAATTTTACAATAAATATCGTATTTTAAATTCATCATTAAGAATGGATAAATAATAATATGTGTCAGAATATCTCTATTTTTGTTTTGATAAGAAACTCTTTACTGTTATTAAAATTTATCATGTAATTTTGTTAAATTGTATATAACACTCTCTCCACTCAAAACCGGACAAACAAATTAATAAATGATTTAATGTGTTACTGTTTTTTTTTTTTTTTTTACTTTGCAAAATATCCTTTACTAGCAGGCTATGCCCACTACACAGGCACATTTCTCCAAATGAACCTTGAACCAAACGAAATATATCGCCGAATATATGACCTTGTATTTTAAGGTTATATGGATCCATTCCTGGAATGTATTTCTTCATTTCGGAAAACAAAGTGAACGCCGTTGTGGTACTATATTTTCGAATGTGTTGGAGAAATTTTTTTATGAATTTTAGTTGATAAATTACAGTTGGATTTAGTAGGGAAATGTATCCGTTATGACAACAGTTATCAAAATGCTGTCCAATGACTACTCTAATTAAATAAAGATCTTACAATGATTGCAGATATTATCTATAGAATCTAAATAATGCTCAGACACTCGTTTATTACATTTTGAATTCCGGGCTTCTCAGCTTTTTGCCATGCGTGGTTCTCGTAGTTTAAATAGTATCTCATTCTACGTTCTGTTGTATTTTGTAAAACATACGTCTGTCACGGTTTTTCATGTTTTGATATTATTAAAAATGTAATAGCAATAAATTATAATGCAGCTTCTATAACACTAGTCTGCATTTCAAAACTTTTTGTCAGATGATTTCTTATGATCAAGTATTCCTGAATCAGTTTTTGATGCTGATTTCGGAAATAACTGCCATTTTTGTCTATCACGTCAGGATTTTACAAAAAATAAGAAGTTGTGTTTTCAATATTTTAATAAATGCAATAAAAATTTTATTACAATTTCATACAAAGTATTTCATTGAACACGTGAAAATTACTGTAAGTTCATGATATTTCTTTAATAAAACGAAAAGCAAACAGTGTTCAATTAAACAAACGTTCTTCTTTTTGCCTTTCTTGCAGATCCTCCTTCATCATTTATATCCCTCTTCAACGTGCAACAGTAGTCTGCCATCATATTTACATTACATCTCCCGCGGTACCTATTCTCCATCTCTTTGATATCCTGATGAAAGAGCTCTCCTTTCTCTTCACTGCAATACCCCAGATTTATTGAAAAATAGTTGGTATGGGAATGCAGAAAGTGCATTTTTACACTGATATTATAGCCCAACTTCTTGAAATATTTCAGCATTGTTTCAACAATATTCCTGTAATTTGATTATTTCTTATTTCCTAGAAAGTTTTCGGTAACACATTTGAAAGCGGTCTATGCGACTTTTTCTATCTCATTCATTGCTTTTTTTAAAATGTTTTTCCTTCATATATTTTTTTTAATTTGAGGACCAACGAAAATTCCAGCTTTTAATTTTTCGTGTGTGATGAAGGGAAATTTCATAGTAAAGTACATGAAGCAATCAATACCCATCTTGTGGTAGAACCTTTACAAATTGCTTCATTAATCCTAATTTTATGTGTAATGGGGGAAGCAAAATTTTTGGGGGATTTACGAGTGGTTCATGCCAGTCACACTGTATTCTAAAAGTCGTTAGATAAGTTGACAAGTATCCAGAAATACATTTAGGTTATGTGCGACTACCACATAATGCTTGTTCTTAGCGATGAATCTTCGAAATCAACTCGGGTCGATTTCAAAAAAACTATACGTGATAGAAGAAAACTAAGAACAGTTCTGTAATCAGCATAAAAAATGCATTAAGGGCAGTCATTGGTTTTTAATCATCCGACACCATGCAGACAAGTGTAATCATTTAAAGTACAGCATACTTTCTAAATGCATAAAAAATAGCTGTCTCAAAAAGAAAATAAAACAACAACACCCCACCCCCTCCCTTTCTATTCATTTTACGACGATTGTATCAGAATTTTTTATACTTCTTTCATGCGAATAGCAGAAAAAATATTCATCCTCTTCATTATGGGAGCTTTCATTGGGTTCATGCCTGGTTGCGTTAATGTGTTTAAATTAACTAAAACCATACATAAAAAATATCTGACGGTGCCGCTTCTATAAAAAGTCGTTTAGTGGAGCTTTTAAAAAAGGGTAATCTTTAATAATCGGGTTCACCCAATTTAGACCTTTCCCCATAGAATATCTACGCTCCCTTTACTATATCTGCAAGTAAGACACGTAGAACAACGTGTTATACACTAAAACTTTCACCATAAATTTACATAATTACATAACTAATAGTGTAAATTCTATCAAAATATTAAAAACGACCTTGTTGAAATGCGAATTTGCATTTTATATATATTGAAGATGATGACATGATTTTCTGTGACAGAATTCGTCATAATGATTTATCTTCAAACATACATGATTTTTTCAACATTGTATTTATTAGGTCAATTGGCAAGATAGCCGATTACGGCAGATTAGCCCGGAATCCTATAAAAACGGAAGATTTCGCTGAAAGCTGAAAATTAATAAAGATGTAATATATAATAATAAATAGACCATTGAAACTTTATTTCGGAAAGTCCGTTTTTTTTTTATTATAATTCTGAAATTTATACTAGTAATATTAATGCACAATTTCATAAATCTCCGTAAAAATAATTATTAATACCAGAATCTCGAAGCAGTTACTGTTTCTATCTGTAAAAATAAAACCATTTTTAAATGAATCTTAAAAGATTTCGAAAAAAGAAACGCTTCTGTATTTGTATATTTTTCTAACTGGTTTAGACGTTTCAATTTTTTAGCCAAAGATATCGGGTTATGTCGACGCTAAGAGGAGATGAATTAATAGTTGGCAACATTTTCTTCCGCATAATCGAAAAAAGGGATATTTTATTACGAAAAATGATAATTATATCAATTCGAACACGCGAGCAATGGCCGAAACTTCTCAATTTGTGGCCAGAATGATCACTACTGCAGTGAGTGAGCCCTTGAAAAGAGGAAATAAAAAAATATGAGTCGGCTAGTCTTTTGTATCGGATTCACCGTCAGGAGTTCTCATCAAACATGAAATATGCTAACAATAATATAATTTACACGCCAATTTGTGGGGGACTCGATTTCGAAAAATTAGCCTGAAATCCTATAAAAACGTATTAGAGGAAAAAACGGGTGGGTACGCAGGAATACTAAAAAGAAATGAAGTAAAATAATAAAAAAGTTTATTTCCCAAAGAAAATGTTTTTAGTGGCTAGTAATAATTCACAATTCCATAAATCTACGTAAGATTAATTCTAAGTTACCGTAATTTATTTATTTATTTATTTTTGCATTTTAAATAAAATTAGTAACAGTTTTTCGTTTGTGTTCGTATATATTTTTCTATATAATGTAGTCGTTTCAATTCTTTAATAAAAGATAGCATAATATACAGTCGCCAAGATGAAAAACTTAAGTGCGAAAAAAAACAACATAATTAAAACATTTTGTTAAAATAAATAAAGAAGTAAAGAAAAAAAATCAAAACTTGAAGCAAATAAAATGGCGTCATTGTTATTCTTTAATGGAATTTTTAAGTAAATTTTTGTCGCAATAGTCCCTTTACAGCCAAATTGGTGTTGATAATTATTACCTCATGTTCTGTTTTATTTAGCAACTAAATAATTATTTTAAATTCTTTAAAAGTGCACCCGTTGTCTTCCTCTGTAGTATTGCTAAATTTGCTTTTTATTCAGATTGATTAAAAACAAGTAATATAATTTTTTTTTTTTTAAAGTCAATTCCTACTTATGTCATCAACGAAAAATTTAATATAATCCCTTAAGCTAATATTAGTTTTTGTTGCATTAAATTATCTCAATTTGTTGATTTTCTATAAGCAAGTAGGTTTACAATGGAAGTCTATGGAAATTTGGCGAAATATCATTGATATTCTTTAATGGAATTTTTAAGTAAATTTTTGTCGCAATAGTCCCTTTACAGCCAAATTGGTGTTGATAATTATTACCCCATGTTCTGTTTTATTTAGCAAATAAAAATTATTATTTTAAATTCCTTAAAAGTGCACCAGTTGTCTTCCTCTGTAGTATTGCTATATTTGCATTTTATACAGATTGATTAAAAACAAGTAATATAAAAATTTTGTTTTTAAAATCAATTCCTACTTAAGTCATCAAAGAAAAATTTAATATAATCCCTTAAGCTAATATTAGTTTTTGTTGCATTAAAATATCCCAATTTGTTGATTTTCTGCAAGCAAGTAGATTTACAATTGAAGTCTATGGGATTTTGGCGAAATATTAGAGATATCGCCAAGTTGGCGTCACTTTTGGCAACTCATTTTGGTCGCCTAGTTGGCAAAAAAATTGGCGGTATTTGGCGACAGAACAGGGCCCCACCTAGGGTATCCCCCTTATAGGTATGAAGATGCATTAAATGCTGTTCAATAACCAATGGGCGCCATTTTGTCTCCCATATAAAATAAAAATCAATTAATTAAAAATTAATTAATGAATTAATACTTGAAAAAACTCTATTAACATCAATTGTCATCCAGTACAAGTTTTAAAAAAAAATCAACTTGATTTTTATTAACGACTGGAAATTTGAACAAGATATATAAATAAATAAATATAGGGAGAGTGTGAACTAATGGTAGGAATTGAAAAAAAAGTTTACAAAATGACATGGCAAATCACGCATACGACAAGGATAAAACATCACTAAGAAACATAGGGTCGAAAACACCACTAGAGTGTGCTACAGCAACAAGAGGGTGTTACTGTAACCGGTTTCTTTTTTGTATCCATGTAAATGAATGGCAAATGCTATGAAGGCCATATTCTAACGTAATTGTAGTAAAATTCAGTGATTTATATCAGTTTCAATACATTTGAAATAGAATCTCATTAAAATACCCCGCAAACGATTTTTTCCCTTAAAACATAATGTAACGGAATTCTTTTGAGTGTCCCGGTAAATGGACTATTAATCCCACATGCTACATATATAATACTAAACATGCCTTGGTGACTCTAAATAACGTTTATCAATTTCATGAAAATCCGAGAATATTTATGGGGGGTTAGAGCGTGGACAGGCGTACAAACAAACCGAATCCCTAAACACTTTAAACTTTGACGGAAAGTGTTAAAAATGGATAGTTTTATCGTTGCAGGTACAAAATCATCATAAAAATTGTCGACTAGTAGCGACTGCGTACACAGAAACATAATTCGTTTTTTCCTTCTTACCATTTTTCTTTTCTTTCATTTCATACGTATTACAAAAGCTAATAAACAGATTGAAATTTTTAACATACAATTTACGTGTAATAATCACTTGAATGATTTCACTAATTTTAAAATCAATACTTTGAAATAAATTTTCTGCACCTACTAATGTTGTAGTGTTATCGACTAAGAATAAATCTGTAGTTCATAATATTTTTTAGACTAAATTACAAGTATCTGTAGTTTTTCGATGAATGCTATCACTTACCCCCATTACTTACCCCCTACAATAATCAGTACTTTTCCAGTTTGATTTTTTTTTTTTTTTTGGTTATTCATTTAATTTTCAAGGACAAAATTAAAAATAATTATACTGCTCAAATTAATGTTTAAATCAATGTTTTAAAGATTGTTTCGCCTTCCGGAATCTCAAGCCGTCTGTATTGATCTGCGTGAATTTTTCCAAGTGCAAATTGTATCAGTTTAACTTATGGAAGATCTGTACGTAAACAGGTACTCATATATTGCTTGCGTCAGGTATTTGAGAACACACATGTTATAGGTAAGATATGACCCTGCATATGATAGTTACAAATCTTTTTCTGTTACATGTAAACATGCCAATACCTATACTAACTGAGGAGATAGATAAGCTTGCTAACATTCGCACATTGGCTTAAGAACACTTCGATTTAGAGATTGCCACATTCTTGAAAGTCGCCCGGTCACTTGCGTTTAATGTAAGGTGAGACCTGAAGGCTGCCAGGTTTCATGTGGCAATTGTTTCATACAGGATACAACATTTTCAGCGATATGAAATCATAAAAACACCAAAAAGTGTTAGTCAAGTGGATGAAAATCCTACAAAGTCGATAAGAGCATTCGCTAAATAGATGCAGTTTGATGAGGTCACAATTTGATATGTGATTCATGAGAACCTTCGTTAGAGGTCGTATGTGATGGGAGGAGAGTACATGTCTTACCGAGAGAACCAGGGACAACTGTCTGGTCTGAGATAAACGCCTCCTTAACAAGATGAAACCTCCTGAAGAGCCAGGAATGCTCTTGTTTCTTTCGAATGAGAAAAATGTTTCTCAAGTCAAGAAAGTGAACAGCAAAAAGAACGGTGATTGTGTAAAATCCCTAAAAAGGTTCTGACACACGCGTGCAGATAATTCCCAGCCTCATTGATGATTCTGGGGGTCCTGAAAAGTGAAGACTATCTAATGCTTCCAAATTTCATTTTTCAAGGTGCCAGAGTCATCGCTGTTACTGATACCAAGGTGTTAAAGCAATCAATTACTTCTGTAACACGTGGGAGGCCATACGTTTTATAAGAAAACTTTGCATTATCCCATACGGCCGATACAAACCATAAATGGATGGCCAAAGCAATCATGACGACGACATCCTCAATTTTTTGCCCGTCCCATCTACCCAGATATTAACGGAATGGCCAATTGCCTATGTGGCGTAGTTCAGAGGAACTCCAATAATCATACACACAGTGACGTTGCGGCCATGAAGGTAGCCATTGTGAATGCCGTGTCAAATGTTACGAACACTCGTCTTATCATGATCTGCAGTCCATTTTGACAAACTGAAGAGGCGGTTATTGCGGTTGGCAGTGGTTTTAATGAATGATATCATCCGGTGTGTATGTGGTTACTTGTACAGAAAGTATAAAAAAAAGCTGTATCGCTAGTGTATATTTCTGTTTGAAACCAGGCGTTGATTTGTTCTCAAATACCTGACGCATCCTGTATAACAGATACACATTAATATTGGAAGATGAAATTATATGTGTATGGATGTTTTATTATAAATTGTTAATAATTTTTAATTCAATTACATTTCTACGGAAATTACATTTATCGGTAATTTTATTCTTCTAACAAAGCGGAGGAGAATTACAGTTCAAAATAGTAAGTAAAAGTACAGTCTAAACAATACAGTTACACAGCATTACTTCCATATTTTATGATGATATCATGGGTGTGACAAACAGAATAGAACGTATGAAGTTCGGAGCTCACAAATCTCTTTTTAGAACAGGTAACTAAAAGATATGAAGTACAAACCTTTTATTTACGTTTAATACATTGGGCTCGCTTCCTAATTTCAAAATCCAGTCATACTGAAAATCCATTGGTAATCTGCTTTGATATTCTTTCTTTGGAACCTATTACAAATGAATTTAAATAAATTTAATTCAATAAAATGATCAATATCATTATTACAACAACACATTATATATTTTAAAAAGCATGTGTATAAAATATTTACAAATACTGATAAAAATAGAAAACTCCGTTCAGCGTTTCCAGCTTTTCCATACACGACACAGCACTAAATCCTTTGAAAATTTATTGATATAAATTATGTTACAGAAAATTAATTTTTTCATTTTTCAAAATGGTTTTAAAATGTTTACAGATTCGATCTGTTCGTCTATATGTATGAATATTCTTGTTAACAAAATTATAAATAAAAGTTGCATGAAAAATAACTCCATTAATTTTAAGAAGCACTGTTTGACTTGGTGTTGGGTATTACAGTAGGTGTGATTTATTTCATCTTATTTCAAGGTTTTATTTAGCTGATGCAAAACTTAGAAAATTTCAACACTATAATCACAAAAAAAAAATATTTTTTTGAACAATAAAATGTAAATTTTAGGTGCAGTTTGTACAGACTAACATGAAACATATGTTTTGAAAATTTCAGAAAATAATATTGAGAAGGTTTTGAGATATCGTACGCTTTTTGCCCAAGAACGTCATTCAGAAAAAAATCACTTCAAAGTTTCGAAGAAGCCGCTTCAGCTATTGAGCGGGTATAATTCTAAAAGCCATAACTTCTGTTCTAATAGGAATTTCAAGGAAACAATTATATCAAAATAATTAGAAAAGACAGGAGTTTAACATTTAAAAAAAATTAAAATTTCGAAAATTTTAAAGCCTTAAGAGTCCTGAGACCCCTTAAAAACATGCAGTTGAAGAATCCTTTCTTGGATCATTGCAAACCTATTGCATCTGTTCTATACATGTGCATTTATGAAGTTTAGGAGAAGATCGGAATTGGCCCTCTGTTATTTTTCCTGTATAATTATTTAACATCATGAACGTATCAATCACGGCCAAAAAAACTTGTGAGGAGTTAGCTTAGCAATAATGATTGAGTATGTACTTCGGGTAGATAACACTAGTCTGCATGATATCAGATGATTAAAAACCAATGACCGCCCTTAATGCATTTTTTTAAGCTGATTACAAAAGTGTTCTTAGTTTTCTTGTATCAGGTATAGCTTGTTTGCAATCGACCCTTGCTGACTGCGAAGATCCTTCGCTGAGAACAAGCATTATGTGGTAGTCACACATAACGTAAATTTCCCTTCATCACACACGAAAAATCAAAAGCAGGAATTTTCGTTGGTCCTCAGATCAAAAACTGATGAAAGACAAGGATTTTGAAAAAACGATGAATGAGACAGAAAAAAACGCATGGACCGCTTTTAAAGTGTTATCGGAAACTTTCTGGAGAATAAGAAAGATCCAAATTACAGGAATATTGTTAAAACAATGCTGGAAATTTTCAAGAAGTTGGGCTGAAATATTAGTGTAAAAATGCATTTCTGCATTCCCATATCGACTACTTTCCAGAAAATCTGGGACATCACATTAAAGAGCATAAGGAAAGATGGAATGTAAATATGATGGCAGAATACTGTTGGATGTTGAAGAGGGACATAAACGATGAAGGAGGATCTGCAAGAAAGTCAAAAAGAAGAAAGTTGTTTAATTGAAAACTGTTTGGTTTTCGTTTTATTAAAGAAATGTCATGAGCTTATAAGAACGTTTTTTACAGTATTTTTAACGTGTTTACTAAAATACTTTGTATGAAATTGTGATAAATTTTTTATTGCATTAATTAAAATATTGAAAACGCAACTCCTCATTTTTTGTAAAATCCTGACGTGATAGACAAAAATGGAGGTTATTTCCGGATTCAGCATCAAAAATTGATTCAGAAAAACCTGTTCATAAGGAATCATCTGACAAAAAGTTTAGAAATGCAGGCTAGTGTAATAGGCCCTCCTAAACACTACAAACAGACACAATACCGTTCAAAAACTTAAGCTCACCTGTTGCAGTTTTAACCATATTAAACTGAAATGAAACATGTGAGTTCCTCAACGGAAAGCTAAGCATATTTTGTTAATTTATTTGGTATAAATACTGTAATATTGCCGTTAACTTGACTTGTGTAAATGTTTCTTAATTTTCTTTCCATTAAATGAGCATGTCACCCTAATCTTTATATATCTCAAAGTTCCCATCTAAACAACAAACACATATTAATCCCGAAATTATGTTAGATTTTTATACAAATTTATCGGTTCATTCTCTCTATCTCTTTTTTGTATAAGCCTTGCAAGAAGCTGAAAATTTGTGAAAAACAATGTTTTCTTCCGTTATTTTTCTGTTTTCCTTCTTTTCATTTTTCTTCTGATGGATAGATAACAAAATTTTTGCAATTGGAACTTGTTATTTCCGTCGTATATGGCAGAATTTCTTAATCAAATTTCTGATTTAAAATATGCATCAAAGGATTGTGTGTAACTTTTGTGCTGGAATATCGATATTTATTTAAAATCACTGTTTTTCTTTCAAACTAATTTTTTCACCCTTAACCCTTTCTGGCACAGACAATTTTTGATGTAAAATGATTAAATGAAACTGACACCGGAAATTACAAACGACTTTTTTTTAAATTAAAAACATCTTACTTTAAATGTTCATTGTAAAAGCAAAATTTTACTAAAAGAATCTTGGTGCAGCTCGTAAGTTTGGAACTAAAATTAGGTGTCAAGATCAGGGCACACTGCGTCGGAAAGTGTTAAATCCGTTTATAACTGAACCAAATCGATACTCGATCATTAGCTAAAAGGTTAGTATATAGTATGGAAATTTCAGAGCTTTTGTATAAAATTAAATGAATTTTTAAATCAAAATGTGTGTAATGTTAATCCTACGGCAAATGCGCCAAAACAAAACAAAAATTGACTTTGGGGAATAAATTTTTTCAAATGGTTAATTTTCATATTTTTTTAAATGGTTTTCTGTGTTGCAAAAAGAATTGAAAGTGTATTGCTATTTGATATTTCATTTCATTTATTTTATTTATTTATTTTTATTTATTTATTTTTATTTATTTATTTATTTATTTATTTTTTTTTTTTTTGCGTAGTTCGAATGTTGGAGTCGATGCGTAATTTTGAAATATGCCTGAAAAATAGAGTTGCAAAGACTAGAAAAAGCCCGGTTTAATCCCAGGAATAAACTGGGTTTCTTAATAATAAACCAGGTCTATTTGAATAAACTACAGTAAAACTTCCCCGCTCCGTTCCAGTAAAAATTGGCCGCTAAGAGAGGAGCTTAATGGAGGTCATATCTAAATCTAGATTTCAATTGTTGAAAAAATGCAACAATTAATGTTACTAAAATTTATTTTTCACATTAGAAAAAATATGAAAATTTAAGTATCAAAACAAAAGTTAATTACATAAATAGAGTTTTAAAATGAATACATTGGCGTTTGCTTTGATTTTACGGTTTCATCTTTTATAACTTTTATTTCCAAGTCCTTTCAAAATTCAGTAATAAAATAAATGCAATTTCTTTTATTTGGACGGGAACAAATAATGACGATTTCATAAATTTATCTATTTCTTTGACAGTTTCCTGACAGAATAGGGCGGGGGAGTTTATTGACCCTCATTCTTAATTTATCATCAGGGTGCAAACACTTAAAAGTTACCGGAATTTAAAAAAACATTCTAAACATAGTTCAGAAGTTTGATGAATAATGCGCTCTCCGGAATTATTTTTCAACTAAAATCTTCTTCAAGGAACCAGAAAAAACGGAATTTCTTTCATATTCTTCAAACAATTGGGTCGCTCATGGAGGGAGTTCAACTGGGATGGTCTCTGAATGGAGGTAGAATTAGTATTGAGCCTATGGGAATAAATTTCGTTCCATGAAAAAAAAAAGGTTGTTCAGGGAGATGGTCGCTTAATGGAGGTGGTCGCACAGGAAGGTTTCACTGTAAGGCTTTTGGAATACCTGGGATTAATCCGGGTCTATTAAAATAAACCCGGGAATAATCCGGGTGTTTGAAACTCTACTGAAAAGGGGAGCGAAAGGCAGTCATCGTCCGGTATTTTAAATGCTTAAAAAAATAGTCCTTATTCTCCAAACACTTGAAAATTTTTAGGAGTTAAAAACATAATAGTTTAGCCTGTATATGATAGCCTGTGTGAAACAATAAAAAAAAAATTATATTTAGTTAAATAAACGGTCATGTACGAGTATTACTCGCGCTCAGAGTGTTCCGTACAATAAATACAGTGAAACTTCTTTTAAAGGCCACCCCTATTCAAGGTCCATCTCTATTAAGGGCCAATATTTTCGGGAACGGAGATTTTTCCCATTGGCGTAATGTTAAATTTACTTTTAATAGGGGCCGCACCTACCCTCGTAAAGGCCATTTTTTTTCACATGTGTCTTAAATTCTAAACAGGTGCATTGAATTTCTGAACCAAAAGATAAGAGTTCAGCAAACAACTGAATTTGCAACAATGAAGGCAGGGGGAGATAGAGAGAATTTAGTAACACAATAAAGGACCTTAAACTTTTCCACAAGTGAGGGGAACAGGGGTTCCTCACACTTTGTTTGACCTTTCAACCTGTAGGGGTTGGGTTGGAGGGGAAACGTGGCCCTTTGTTGTGGACACACAAAGGATAACACGTTATGTAGAAAAACTGATTCCGCATTTATTAAAACTGTGAATGCATATTGAAGAACAATTTTTACACTAGAAATTTTATGCTCAGGCATATGTAAAATTTAAAATTATGGCACCTAAATCAAGCCAAAGAGTAAATTTTGATTTGAATGACAAAATCAATGTTTTTAATTGTCATGATCAAGGAACATCTGCAAGAAAATTGGCTTCACAGTTTAATTGCAGCAAGAATCAAATAAACAATATTGTTAAAAACAAAGAGAACTTACTGAAAGAATATGCAGATTTTAAAAATCGCGGGATAAAAAGAAAGAGAAATGAAAAATTCGACACTCCTATTGTAGGGCCACCCCTCATAAGGGCCAATTTTCAATGGAATAGCAGGTGGCCCTTACAGAGAGGTTTCACTGTATATGAATTGTTAACTGTATTAGTATTAAAAAAAATCGTTGCTAAAAGTAAAATGAGATTTCTTAAAAAACTATACAATGTAGGATTAAATATAGACTACAACTGTATATACTAGAAAAACGGTTGTGCATATATCACTTTAGGGGGGGGGGGGGGGCGTCTGGCAATTGTTTTCGTAAGATATCTATGGGGGAAGGAGGAGGATTTGCCTTTTGATATCGTTATCATTTTTGATCCAACCAAACATTTCTTTTTTCAGAAACTTTTTTTTTTTTCAGATCCAAATAGTCTGTTACCTTTATTATTATTTTTTATGTGTTTTTATGAAAATTTTATGAAAAGCTATTATTAAAGCCATTAAATGTTTATAAAATCATTTCATTCCAAAATTTTGAATACGCTAACGTTTGGCATTCCTGTTCTTCAGCCATATGCACATATAATTCGTTGTTAGATAAATCAAGAACATAACAAGTAGGAAATGATACTTACGTTCACCATTAAAGAAAGACAAAGAATGTTGTCCACAGTTTTATTGACAGGGCTGCCACAAGTGACTATTTTTCTATTCTGTTCGCACCTCTATTTAAAAAAAAAAAAAACAGACTTTGTCTGTATTTCTTTTGCAAATGTTCTCGAACAGTATGTAAATAATATTTGTTTTGAGAAAGTGGTCTGAGGTAATATTAAGACATTAGTCGCCTGTGGCTGGCTTGTATTGATAAGTTCTGCTTTTAACCTCCCCGGCAAGAAGACAATATTACTTTTGAGTACATTATGTGACAATATGCTATTATTAAATACTTTTAAATAGTAACTACTCTTTCAGATGTTATTTGATATAAATTTATTTTATTTATTGATAGTTTATTGACTTCTTGAATCCATAAAGTATAGAACTAATAAATGTATAATCATATGTGTATATCACTGCAAGCGTATAAAAAGAAAGAAAAATAATAAAAAAATGAAATAATTTTTAGACCTTCATAACGATATCAGCAAATAATGAATGTATAATCATATGTGTATATCACTGTAAAAGTATAAAAAGAATGAAAAAGATCTAAAAATAAAATATTTTTTAGACATTGATAAAGATATCATCGGATTGCGGGATATAAAGAATGATAACTTATGATATCGGAAAGGGGGGGAGGGGTCCAAAATTAGCAAAATGTTCATAACGTTATATATGTAATAGTCCCAAAGTATGAATGGGTGAAGACCAGTGGTGTAGTGGTCAGCACGCCTCTCTGCCGCACCGCAGGTCTAGAGTTCGACTCCCGATTGGGCAAGGTTCGCTCAGCCTTTCATCCCTTCGGGGTCGATAAAATGAGTACCAAGCTTGCTTGGGAACTAAACACCGAGGGTCTCACGTTAGGTTGACCACCTGGCCGGGACGCATGCTGCATAGCACCTCGGGGCCCAGGGTCAAGAAAACAGAGATGGGCACTGTCGGCCCAGATCCTTCTTGGATTGTATAGCCACAGAGTTTAGTTTAGTTTTAGTATGAATGGGTATCCCATAAAAGTTCAAAGAGATATAAAGCATAAATAATATCAAAACTGTATAACTCATTTTTAATCTCATCCTAATCTTTTTTTTATGAATTTAATGCGGTACTGAAAATAAAATTAGTGCATATTTAAACTTCATTTGGCATTTCATAAAACTAAATTTAGCGTGGTAATAAACTTTTCTTTTTACAGTGTAGCTAAAACAAAACCCTTGATCAAAGTTTAAACTTGACATTGTGCAAGGGCACTTCGGAAGGAGGTCGCAAAATAGCAACGCTGACTTGTTCCAGATAGGTTTTTAAAAAACTTTTAAAGACACAGGAGTCGCATTAAGAGATCCACTCAATGGAAAGTAATCGCGAATCCCATAGTATTTATGTGATTAATTCTAATTAAATTAGTCTGTTTTTAACAATTTGACGTTTATTGTTTATAAACTGCTACTGGGCACAAATATATCATTAAAAGTTGTTATCTAGTCTGTAAAAGCTGATGGTACATAGAGTACGCCACGCCAGTCATCATGTATGTCCAAACCGTACGTAAATTTAAGGGTTAATATTAGGGGTAATCGGCTAATTACTGACGATTTTTTACAAAAATCATTATCAACAATGCTTTTATACTTCTGCTACGATACGTACCTCCAGCACTCCTCAACACGTTTGCTGAATGCCTGTAAATCGAAATTTGTGTGTAACGGAAAAATGCCGTTTTCTGAAAAACTATTTGACCTAGGATAATCTATATAATTTTTCTGTAAGATTTAACTTATCGCCTACTCCCTCTATTTTATTCATAATTTTAGTTTCAGTAGATTCGGAAATAGAAGGGGGGGGGGACATATTTTTGCAGTACATTTTCGACGATATCTCTTGAAATATAATAACTAAAATCAAAAGAAATGTATTTTTCAGTTCAGCATTACGAAATTTTTCACACGATATACAAAGAAAAGATTTTTTTTTCTCAAGTAACTTAATTGGCCCCTCTATATTTTTCCTAAAAATATTTGTGAATGTTTAATAATCTCTAAATATGTGGGTCAGAAGTCTTTATTACTTCCCCCAAATTTGAACTTTTCACGTTCCATAGTTTTCGAGTGAAATGGCTGTAACAGATGGACAGACATACACAAGAGTGATCTTATAATGGTTCCGTTTTCACTTTTTAAGCACGGAACTCTAAAAATGGCACGTATGAAAACTGTTTTTTTTTTTTTTCATTTTTTCTATCTCAGTAGTTTAAAAAAAATAGTGCTTATTGTCCGAACAGTTTGTGAATTTTCAGCAGTTATATATGGCTGTATTGTGATTAGTTATGTATGATACTTGCGGACTTCACGTGCTTCGCTGCTCTGTTTCTCTAAAAGATCCTTGAATCAAGCGAAATATGTCTAGCAAAGATGAAATGTGTTTACCTATTTTTTTAGTATGTTTGTTATCTTTTAATTCACGCTTCTACCTAAAAAGGCAGCTGAGATATGCCAAATTTTCTAAAATTTTCGACAGCCCCCCTCCCTTTTAAACCCCTTAGGGTGGGGAATTTGCAAAATCGCTGAAACTTGTTTTCACTTATTTTTTAGTAATTTATTTTCTAGAATTTCATGCTTCTTCCTAATACGGTTGCTGAGATATGGCCAAATGTTCTATAAGTTTCAGCAACCCCTTTTAATCCCCTTAAGGGGGAATTTCTAAAAACTCTGAAACACATGTTTAATTATTTGTTTAGTAGATTTATTTTCTGGAATTTCACGCTCCTACCTCAAACGGCTGGTGAGATATGACAAATGGTTTAAAATTTTCACCCCCCTTTTCACCCCCTTTTGGGGGGGGATTTCTAAAATCGCTGAAATAAGTGCTTAATTATTTTTTTAGTAGATTTATTTTCTAGAATTTCATCTTCTTGCTAACACGGCTGCTGAGGTATGGCCAAATTTTTAAAAAGTTTCGACCCCCACCCTTTAATCCCTTAAGGGGGGAATTTCTAACATCACTGAAACATGTGTTTAATTTTTTTGATTAGATTTATTTTCTGGAACTATGCTAACTAAAAAGGCTGCTGAGATATGGCCTCATTCTCATAAATTTTCGACTACCCCCACCCCCCCCCCCTCCCTCTTTTTAATCCATTCCATTAGCAAAACAAAAAAAAGTTCTTATCGTCCGATTTCTCTACAACTTTAATAGTTTATAAATATGAAGGTATTTCAGCTATTTTTAAAATTTCTTGAAAAAATATGCATATTTAGAAGTGAAAACGAAAGCAATGCGAGCAAAAGAGTGCAAGCGAAATGTCCAGTTTTTGTTGTTTCGACTAAATTTTCACACATTTTATTTTATAAGAAATACTTCTACTCGTCGTATTGTTCAGATATTTGTGTAGGTGTTGCAAATCGTGTCTCAAGAGTTGCTCTGAAAAGATTGTGCCTAAATATGGACGTATTGACACATGTACAGTAGAAAAAAGATCCCCTCCGTCAGGTGTAAAGTGAAATAAGGTAGCGAGTTTTAAAACTCGTATGTTGTAAAAATTTGTATTTTTAAAAACCTATTGCACTGTCGAGGAGAAGAATGTCTCAGCGTTACATATGTATGTTTAACTCCGCACCTCTGTAATTGTGCCTTAAGGAAGAGGTGTCGTATAGGAGATTAAAAAAAAAAAAAAAATCCCTCCCGGCACGGCCGACAGGCGGAGCTAGATTTCGAAGTTATATGTACTAATTTCACCAACAAAAACTAAATCATGATTTGAGATAAACTCACTTTAACAATTTTATCTGGTCGCTTTTGACGAGTTTTTATTTCATTTTTTATGTAATAGCTGGTTTTATCAGAATCATGTTAAGGCGGTCTTTAAAAAAATACATTTCCATGCTCAACAACTCGAAATTTTCTGGCACATTTTCAGATTCATTTTTAATAGAAAAAATATGAAACTTGCTGACGTGATTTTTGAAGAGATTTATAAGCCACCTGTATTTTTATATTTCGTTCAATTAATTAAAACTTTATTTATAAACAATTATTTTATCAGTAGGACAATATTTTTCGTTTCTAACACAATCGCTTCGGGAAATTCTGTTCAAAATGCCCTTTTTGACATCATTTTTTGAAATATATTCTGCCTCTATCAAAAAATCGATAATTACGGTACATTATATAGTTTCTGAAGAAGAGAATCTACCAATTGGATGCGTTTGAGAGCAAAAATGAATTTAAAAATGATTCAGAAAAAAAGCAGTTTGGATTTGAATACACCCTTAATTAGATGATTTTTTTCTTCAACCGCTATGTATTTTTAATTTGTTTTTGCTGTAAGAATTGGTGCGATCAAAAACTTGCCTATATAAATGTTGTAGACAATATTAAGAAGATATATGATAAATTCATGGGGATTTTATATCTTGAGAATTGACGGAGTTATGGATTTTTTTCTTCTTCAACCCACCCATTTTGTTTTAGTTTTAAATTTTTTTGCGGTACGAATTGGTCCTATCAAAAACTTGTGAATATAAAAGTTGTAGATAATATTAAGGAGATTTATAATAAAATTAATTGAATTTCATATCTTGAGAATTGACGAAGTTATGAATTTTTTTCTACCAAAAACCCTATTTTTGCGCCCCTTGAGCCCATTTTTAATTTTATCAAAATTCTGTGATACATAAATATTTGGCCCTATTTTTAGAAGTAATAAAAACTTTAAACTGATTTGATATGTACAAAAATTAAGAAGTTATGTGGTTTTTTCGGTTTTCACAAAACCCCTCCCTATTTCCATCCCCTTGGTCCGATTTTGCCCATTAACGAACTTGACCGAGATTTTATGCCCCTTGATTTTATGTACCAGTTTGGAAAAATTTTCTGCAGAATTGTGGAAGTTATCGTGTCCAGAAGAAAGTGATATATATAGATAGATAGATGGATGGATATACATATATACATATACATATATATATATATATATAAGTTTCTACTGAAGTATATAAGTTTTTACTGACTTTATATATATATATATATATATATAAGTTTTTACTGAGGGTGGTTTTGGGTTTTAGGAGCCATGTTAGGTGTAGATCTGCAAAAATTTTTCAGAAATTCCATTGTAGGGGAGAATGTAATAGGTAGTATTTCATACGAAATGTACCTAAAATAGTTTTTGCGTTCTTCATTTTCGTGTCGCTAAACAAACTGGGTTCTGCGTATGCGCGACCACTTTCGTCGGCTCGGAAGGAAAGAGATGACATTTTGATGATAATTCTTTGTGATGTTTAATTAATATTCCAGCTAATTATCAGAAGTTAATAATTCTGAGTCTCAGGTGTATTTGAACACAACTTGGATTAACCTCATCTTCATTTTTAGCCTTGTACTTGCAGTAGATTTACATAGTCATAGCAGAACACACATAAACACACACAGAGCGAAACTTTTTTTTTAATTATTACTAGGGGGCTCTGCCCGCTACGAGCTACGCTCGTCAACCCCCGTTCAGACACCGCAGACTCTAACAGCACGCTAATTTGATCGGCTTTAAAAAGATTTCGGAAGATTGAATTATAATTTGAATCTGACAATTATAATCTGACGTAATTTTCACCAAACTTTTCTTTCTTTTTTTAATATTCACGTAAAAATACTTTTGTTAGAAATGAAATATTATGATCATCTTAAAATATCAAATAAATGTCTCGCGCAATTTTTAAATTTAAACTGTTTTGCAATATTATTTTTTGTTCATTTTACGTAATAAGTGTAATGTGACGTAAATGTGACGTAAATTCTCCTATTTAAGACTTCTAATGCATGTTAATGAAATTATTATTTTTCAATATTCTTTCTCTTTTAAAATTCACGTGTAAGTATAGTTTTTATGACGTAATTTTCAATGAGTTCCTGCTTTTTACATTTTCTGTTTATAATAGTCACGTGTAAAATAAATTTTTAATTTCAAGCAAACATTATTGTTTGCGCTGTTTATACAGTTGGCAACAGTTTAAATTAATACAATTTTCTAAATTTTGTAAAAAATATCTCTCGAAATGCTGAAAATTTTAATTTAAAATACAGTAGATTTCCGTTACAACGAAGTTCACGGGACCCCTAAAATATTTCGTTGTAACGATTTTTTCGTTATAACGGAATTACTCCTATTTATCTAATGAACTGGATATACACGTAAATTAAATATGTAAGATAAATTTACTTTTCATTATAGAAGATGTTAATGGAAGACTAGTTAAATTAACATAAAAAAGTTATTAAAATAAAATGCAATATTAAAAATACAAAATTACGGAGTAACCTTTATTTAGTAGTACATTATTGCAGAAAATCTGTGATTTTAGTTTGCACAAACGAATGTGTAGTTGATGATAACAAAAACGTGTGCAACGAATGAATGTGAGGAAATACCTCCTCTGGAACATTTTTTTGATGTGAAACAAAATCACGTATTTTGTCCAAGTATGAGAGAGCTTCCGAAGCGGTAACTTTTGAATCGTCGGTAACATCAGTATCGTCATCACTGCTGTCGTAATTTTGTTGGTTTGATGTAGTTTTAATGGACAAAATGATATCTTCATCAGATACTTCAGAGCATGTTTGAATATTGTCATCCACAGATAAGAAATTCTCCAAATCCACCTGATCAGGGACTGATGTTAATTTTTTGGCAGCCTTCCAAATTGTGTTTAATTCATAGGACTCATCCTAATCTAAAATTTCTTATTCATTTTCTTCGGTCTCAGTTAACCGGGCATGTTTCCAACAGTTAGAAATTGTTTTCTCGCTAATTTCTTGCCAAGAACCAGAGATCATTTCAATAGCTTCTTTGAGATTTATTTTTGGCCTATACCCATTTTCTAAGCCGCAAAGAATTCTTTTTAGCAAAAGAGTTCTGTAGTGAGATTTTACAGCACGGATGATGCCTTGGTCTACAGGCTGTAGAATAGAAGTGCAATTCGGCTGAAAGTACTCAACTCTGATGCAGTCCAATTTGGGGGGACTATTATGAGGCCTGCAATTATCAATAAGGAGAAGGATTTTCCGTTTTTTAGCTTTCATTTCTTTGTCAAATTGCACTAGACAATCATTAAATATACCTTGTGTCACCCATGCCTTCTTATTGAATTTATAATCGCAAGGCAATGAATGACAGTTCTTAAAGCAAAAGGGCTTGCCAGAGTGACCAACAATTAATATTTTTCTCTTCTCGGTTCCTGATTTATTACAAGAAAAGAGTGCTGTAATTCGTTGCTTTGAAGTTTTCCTCCGATGCATTTGTCGTCTTTAAATGTTAATGTTTTTCTCGGTTCAAGTTGATAAAATATTCCAGCTTCGTCAGCATTGAAAACATCAACGGAGCTGTATGTCTTTATAAGGGCAGCTACTTCTCCAGCTCTCCATTCATTTACAGTCTTTGTAGGTACATCACCTGTTTCGCCGTAAATTGATTTCATTACAATTCCATAGCGAGTACGAAAGCGATTGAGCCAACCTACACTGGCTTGGAAATTTTCGATACCAAGAATTGTTCCGAGCACTTGAGCTTTCTTGCCTTATCAGAGGAGAATTTATAGGTACATTTCGTGAACGAAAATCTTCGAACCATTTGAACACGGCTTTATCGACATCTTGAAATTGGTACAGTCGCATTCGTTTTCTATGGGAACCAATGCTTGCATTTTGGAATTGTCTCTCAATTTTTTCTTTATCTTTTAGAAATGTAGATAAAGTCGATGGTGTTATTCCATATTTTTTAGCCACATCAGTTTTCCGCAATCCTTTATAAATCTCAGAAATTATGACTTTCTTTTCTTCGAACGAAAATTGTTTTCGTTTCACACAAGCCATCTTATCAATGAACGAAGCAAGAAACACACTGCAACAGGTACTGGCGATAAAGATATATCAGAATAAGCCCAAGTTTCTTCTACATAAGGTTGCTCCATTTGAAGGATAGCCAATCAGAGCAGAGCAAGACTGTTATGTCATGTGGCGGACAAGATCGGAGATCGACCAGCCGTGAGATAGTAAATGGATGCGTAAAAGAACGGAATATGAAGTAAATCAATTTTTAAATAGCAGATCTTCGAAAGTAAATTGAACAAAATAACTTTCCTTAAAATAATTTGTTCAAACACTAATTAGAGTTAATTAAATATAAAATACACAATCGTTAAATAATATCGCGATACGTTTGTTTACATTCAAATACTTGAGTAAATTCGCGAAAAAAAAATTAATTTTTAATGCGTAAAAGTGCAAATAAAAACGTTTAAACTATTGCAAAATAAAATGAATTATATGAATACGATGACACAGCAGTAGTAATAAAATGACTAAAATTATCAAGCAGAATAAATTAAACAAATGTCACGCATCAAAACTTTTAACAATAATGTATTGTCCGATTATTAGATATAAGTTTTAAAAAAATTTTCGAATGTCACTATGCTTATTCAGGATGAAAATAATACAAAAATATTACTCTATAATTAAACTAATTCTATTATGAAAAAATTATGTACTATACATGTTTTTACAATATGATATACAAATAGCAATATCGTTATTTCATATATACAAAATTTCAGCAAAAACTGAAAAATTTAAAACAACTTCAGTTCTAAAATTTCGATGTTATCTTATAAAACACATCGAATATAACATTTCTCCATACAAGTAAGAAACAATAGATAGGAAATTTATGGAGATATACAGATTTAACAATGAATTAACATTTTCAAAAAAATAGAAAGGAAAAAAAAGTAAGAACCATTATCATACTTTCAATAAATCAATATGTGACTAATACTTTTTACACACTATTCAGGTAGCAAAATCATTGATCATCATTAATAAACAAAATACAAGTTTTTTAATTTATTAGTTTCAAATGCACATCAATGTGATTCAAATATCTGTAACAATATATATACACAGAGCTTAGTTTCTAGCAAAAACTACCAGAGCTCTAATATTCTGCAGTAATAACAACTAAGTGTATGAAACACTAACCCCCCCCCCCCCCACACACACACACACACACGCACACACACACGCATATTTATATTTCATACATTATTTACAAATTTTAAAGCAATTTCGTCTTCCTCAAAAAGAAATTTTATATATACTAGAAAGGTAGCCCGTCAAAAATGACGGAAATTTAGATATAAAAATATATACAACTCATGTGCAAGATTATGAGTTTTCTCGCTTGTTCCGCAGTGATAGATGAAAATAACACATTTAAAGAACGAAACAGATTTATGAAAAAATGTGTACAGTAGAAGAGCACTAATCTGCACAGTTTGGTTCCAAGTGTTATGCAGATTTGAGGCTTTTTGCGGTCATGTCTATTCAATGTTAGTTTACATTTTTTTTAATTCATATATTGGACAATTTAGATTGTTAAGCCTTAAAAATAAATAAATTTTACACTTGAAGTAAGGTAAAAACTATTAAATTATCGTATACGATTTCATGAAATGGTATTATATGGTATTATATGTGTGTGCTTCACGATCTTGGTTACGACGTTGGCGAAATTGGCTGCAACTTGTCATGATCCAAATAGTGTGGGCCGCTTTAACAAAAAAGTAACCAGTTTTTAGCAAAATTTCTGATATAAAGTAGTTTTCAAAAACTTGTGTAAAATTGCAGGCCGTTCTCATGTTATGTCAGTCCTAAGAATAATATTTCTAACACTGAAGAGTTTCCATGTATATATGAAATTTAGAAAAGCTTCTTCAATAGAAAGGTCCTGAAATGACATTGTAATTCCTGTAACTTCAAAGTTTAATCAAGCCCTGATGTTGTTTACTGAAATCTAATAAATACAGTTATTTTGAATATTACAACAGAATTAAACAGTTAAACTTATCTAACTTAAACCCGCTGTTACTTCCCGCTGTTGTTTTTTTACTATTAAGAAAGAAAATTATTTAAATTTTTCAAATCATGCATATTTTTTTTCCGACTTTAATAACTAAATAATGAAAAAATATGCTTTTGTTCTAAGCTCATAAGTATGACACTAAAATAATGTAACTAAGAGACATTGCAAAATTAAATCTTTGTGATTTCAAACCATAAACTAACGATACCGCCACCATTTTACCTACTATGATGTCATTAGAATATTGTCCATTGATTGTTGGAGAACTTACTTTGTGAGTGATTAACTCAATGATTTAATTTTTTTTAAGTTTCTCGATGAATGAATCACTTGTGTTTGTTTAGGTTTATGGAATGAGATATTAAGCTGTGAACCTAATTTCAACTAAAGTTATCCAAGGATATATGTATTTTTAATTGAAATAAAAAACAATGTTTTGATTTCGAAATAAAAAGTTTTAGTTTGTATAATTGGTTATTTCTGTTAATTATTTATTTAGGTACTTTTCCATTATAGCGCATTTTAAAAAAAAGATTGGCGCAATTCGGGCATCAGAAAGTGAGATATGTTGCCAAAATATATAAACAGCTCTGAAAACAAATCTAATGAACTTTTATTTTTGTTTATATATGCACTTATATACATGAAAAAATCGTTTCTAAATATATATAATATTTTTTATATACCAATTACGGCACAGATTTCAGATATGAACCGGGATACCTAACTGGCGCCAAAATGGTGTTATTTTGCTTGCTATGGTAACCCGGCTATTGTTTTTTATTTATTAATAAATTGTTTATTTACTTTTATTTTCTGTTTTTAATTATATAAAGTGTTTTGTTCTATAGCTATTTTTCAAACTTTTATTTATTTATAGATATTTCCTTTTCAAAATGATAGCAAATAATTTTAAAATATATAAGTAACTGGTATTCGAAAGCGAGATTTCTGCCAAATTGGCGTCAGAGAAAAATCACGCCAACCCCGATGCGTATATGACATCTGTGCAAAAATTACGGCACAGATGTCATATTCGCCCCATATTAGCACGATTTTTTATCTGACGCCAAAGTCATATACACACCGGGATACAGATGTCATATTCGCCCCATATTGGCGCGATTTTTTTTGGTTGCCAATTTGGCGAAAACATCAACAGCATAAAGAACATAGTCCGGGTTACCACATCAAACAAAATAACGACACTTTGACGCAAGTTAAGTACCTGTTGCCTATATGATTTTGGCGACAGAAAAAAATCGCGCCAATATGGGGCGAATATGACATCTGTTCCCACACCGGGTACTTAACTCTCGCCAAAGTGTCGTTATTTTGCTTGATATGGTAACCCGGATGTTGTTGTTTATGCTGTTGATGTTTTCGCCAAATTGGCGTCGGAAAAAAATCGCGCCAATATGGGGCGAATATGACATATGTGCCAAAATTACTTCTGTTAAAAAATTCGTAAAAAATATAATTAAAAAATGGGTAAATAGCTTTTTTTACATTAAATAAAGGTACTTGTTAGTTATCCCGTCGACCAAATTACTGTCGTCAAATTGTAAGATTAAATGCCAATAATGGTTGACATTAAACATGATCATGTGTTTCTTACGTCATCAAGTGATTTTTAATTCGACGTTATATTTGTATTTTTATTAATGTTTTGCTAATTTAATTGATCTTTCGTTGTTTAAAATAAAAATTATGTCAATTTGTATAATTTGGCGAGTGGTTTGGCGATTTATATAATGTGGCAAAACTGGTCGACAGGATAGCTAACAACTACCTAAATAAATTGCATACATATGGAAAAAATTGCTTGTGAGTATGAAGCAGTAAATAGGTTGTCAGAAAATACGTTGGCAAACCTCTTTCTCGCCAAGCAATTTTTATCCGAAGTATTGTACATAAGCAATGATTGCTAGAAATGCATTTTTAATTATGATATGCGCTTTTATGTTTCACTACATTTATGCATACTATACTGTGCGTATAAATGCTACAGTTCATATGCAGAGCTACACAAAAGAATTCGTAAGGGTTACTGAGTATGAGAGTAAATTGCTTAAAGGTGGTTTTTAAAGGAATTATGCGTTTTTACGCTGAACTGCATTTAGTTTACTAAGAAATGTTTGTAGAATATAGATAAAATGATATACAGGGTCACGCAAAGAATTGGATACATAACCGTCTATGGATGATAATATCTGGAAATGTGATTTCAGTAGTTTTAAGAGTAGTTTAAATTAAATTTAGGCTAAATAGTGGCATGTAATAACGATACTATTGGCTATGGACGGTAACTGCTGAAATCAATTTTTAAAATTTTTTATGCGTCTTCTAAAATGTTTACTTGGTTATCTTATTTCCCAAAATAACGAAGTTTTGTTAAAGCATTCAGGATGTGTTGGAAAGTGTTTCATATTCTATGCTTAACGCTTTATTTTTCTTTCTTCTTTAGTCTTATTTTGAATTTATTTTATTCTTAATTTTTTAGTCTTATACTGCTTTATAGAAACTTTGGACAATTGTCATATACGCCAAATTGGCGAAAACATCAACAGCATAAACAACAACATCCGGGTTACCATATCAAGCAAAATAACGACACTTTGCCGCCAGTTACCCGTTGTGTATATGACATTGGCGTCAGAAAAAAATCGCGCCAATATGGGGCGTATATGACATCTGTGCCGAAACTTTAATATTTAATTTTTAAACTCTTCGCTCCACACCCCTTACACATAGTACAAACTATAATACAGATAGCGCAAAATAATAGACAATTTGGCACTTTTCCACTGTAGGAGCTTTGGCGTTTTTTAAAAAAAAGCTTGATGTAATTTGATCATCAGAAAGTAGGATTTGGGTTTGTTTCCGTTATACGGATACCTTTGTCGCCAAGCGTAATAGATGTCGCAAAATGAAAATCACGTGAATTGGAGCATTTGAAAAAATAAAAGAAAAAACATTGTCGATACTAAAGTGAGCATTTAAAAAATATAACATTTGAAAATTCTAGACTTTTACGAAGTATTTCATTAAATCACAATTATATACTTAAAATAAATGAACAAATAACTGTTATAAAATAAAGCAATAAAATAAAACTCATATTAAACTGCTGGCATAAAATTAAAAATATCTTTTAGCATTTTGAAATAATTGGCGCATTAGCATACATTTTGGCATGGTGTCCGTATAACGGAAAAATATCGAGATTTGTTGTCAAATCATATAAACAGCTATGAAAACAAACTTGATGAGCGTTTTTGTTTGTTTTATACGTTTATTTTATATGTATATTATTGATGTTTTTATGTACAAATCACATCTGTTTCTTTATAAAATTAGAGAAACGTCTTTTTTTATATTAAATAGCGTGTATATATAAAATTAAACAGTGGATAGGTTCCCGGAAAATATGTTGCCAAATTTTTCTTTTTCGCCAAGGCACCTATACTGGAAAAGTACCTAAAGCACATTAAAATCGCGCAGTTAGGAGCTCACACAGTACAACGTCGTCTATTGGCGGTTATTTTATTAGTAGCATCGGGAGGAAGATGTAAAGATGTACTTTAAATTCTCACTCATACATTTTGAAAAATATCTTAAAAGAGCGGAGTTTAAATAAAATTTCGGTGACCTCCTTTATGAAAGATTAATAGTTTTAAATGGGAATTTCGACAAATTAGCCAGCTATCACCAAGTTGACTAACATTTGGCGCTACTGTGGTAACCCTGCATTAGTTTTTTTCAACAATTACTCATTTCAATGAGGCGGTCCTACCGGAATCGTGAGGGACACACAGAGACTTGGATTTTATATAAATAGATATATATATGTAATATGTTTTGACATATCTTTAGGCATTAATATATAATAAATTCTAATAAATGACCAGAGCAAAATCATTAAAATCAGTAGTGGGGAATTCTCAGAAAATCCTTCTCGTCATGGACTTGATATTGGTGCGCACTATTTATAAACTGCGGTCTCTTCTGACTAATATTTAAATGTATACTAAAAATAAATAAGTACTGGGCCAGCGCTCCTGTGTCGGAGCAAATGACGTACCGCGCGGAACTAGAAAGTTTATCAGAGAGAATATTTTAAAAACACGAACAAAAAGCAGCGAGTAAAAACGGCAGAAACAGTTGCGACAAATTCTGACATTCCTTATCGCCGTTCTGAAATTATTAAAAAATAAAAAAGCTACACATGACACACTATGTCACATACGTAATTGCTTTGGTAGGAAAGATTGGAGATGGAAGGGAAAGAAAATAAAATTTAGGCATTGATTTTTTAGAAACACTATTTTCGCCAAAATCCGGAATGAGCGCAAATGAACAGTTGCGACAAATTCTGACATTCCTTATCGCCGTTCTGAAATTATTAAAAAATAAAAAAGCTACACATGACACACTATGTCACATACGTAATTGCTTTGGTAGGAAAGATTGGAGATGGAAGGGAAAGAAAATAAAATTTAGGCATTGATTTTTTAGAAACACTATTTTCGCCAAAATCCGGAATGAGCGCAAATGAATTCAGACCAATGTTTAAATTTCCACTAAAAATAAATAAATAACGAAGCTGAGCTCCGGCGCAAATTAAGCACTGCTTATAGGTTATTACCTCAACCCTATATTTATTTTCATCTTAAATTCCTTCTTCATTTTATTAATCAGAGTAACTCGAACATAGTATTTAATAAAGTAAATATTATCGTTATTCTGTTTGCGAATCGCCGGGCCAGCTAGAAACGAAATGCATGTCACTGCATCAGCAACAAATGTACAACAGAACTACGAAAAATCGAGAAAATCGTTATGACAGCGACAGCGCCCCCTTTCAAGGTTACATATCCATTTTCAACTGGGACTTGGCGTCAATAGTCAAAAACATATGTATGAAGTTTGGTTTAAACCTACGCTTTGCGATGAAACAATAATGAAAATTGCATAAAATCGCTATTACAGCGTCCCCTCCCGGCGGAGTATCCCCAAATTCGACCTGGACCTGCTGGCCATAGTCAAAAACATACACATGAAATTTTGTTCAATTCTATGCGTAATTTCATACACTTATCGATGATAGAATATTGAAAATGGCACAAAAATCGCTACTACAGCACCATCACAGAAAAACACTTACATGAAATTTGGTTCAATTCTATGCATAACTTCGTATATTTTCCGATGATATAATGAGACACACGTATATACGGACAGACAGATTTTGTAAAAACATGTTTTTCGGTATCTCCTAGCCTTGAAACGTGTAAATCCGTCGAAAACCGGACGTCGAACAAAATTTCGACTACAATACTTTCTCCTATTATAGATAAAAGAAGGTAAAAAAAGATAATGCTAAAACAAATATTTTAATAGAGGAAATTTTTTTTTAAGTTAAAAAAATTATAATAATAAAAGAATTTTTTAAATTTTTTATGCAATTTTTAAGGTTTTTTTTTTTTTTTTTTTTTGTAATTTTGTGGCGATTTTCCCATATGAATAAAAGAAATCCGGCTTTATTTTTTAGCCCAGTATAGTAAATCTTGTCTTTTTTCAATAAAGTTTAGTCAGAATTTGCATTTTTCGCGAGTTCTTTATACGAATTTTAGAGTTTTGAGATTTGTAAAAGGAACTCGGTTACCAACCTTTAGCGAAATATAATAAATTTTCTCCTCTGCGAGTTTTGAATTGTTTTATTTTGTTGTTTTTTTTAGGTAGATTTCGTAAGAAATACTACCTATTGCAGTCGTTACCATGGTGCGACTTTTGAAAAATTCCTTCATAACTTTTCATTACATGACCCCAGGAACCCAAAACCACCCCCATCTAAAAAGTTTATATATATATATATATATATATATGTATGTATGTATGTATGTATGTACTAAATTTTGTCCGCACGATAAAAGTCGCAATTATGCACGGAACGTCTTCAAACTCGCCAACAACTTTAAGATAGCTAATTTCTCGGCGGGGATTGAAAATGAGCAAAATCGGTCCAAGGGAATGGGAATGGGGAAGGTTTAAAATTTTGAATACCGTCTTAACATGATTCTGATAAAACCAGCTTTTACACAACAATGGCAGGAAAAAATAAATATTTTTCGTTATAGCTGTTGCCAACAATTAAAAAAAAAAGCAATAAAATTCTCACCACAACAATTGCTTTTCTAATGCAGTGTTTTCACGTGAAAAATTAAATTAGATAAGCAGTTTGACGAATTCAAAACAAATTGAATATTACGTCATAAGTTTTCTAGAGCAAGATTTCTGCATGAAAATTCAAAATGAAATAAATAGTTTGACGAATTGAAAACAAATTGAATATTACGTCATAAGTTTTCTAGAGCAAGATTTCTGCATGAAAATTCAAAATGAAATAAATAGTTTGACGAATTAAAAAAAAACAACAAAATATTGCGTCATATTGAAAATATAATAGACCACAGCAGGTGAATATGTAACGTCATTGAGTTTGAAGAAACGTATTAAAACATGATAAAAACCCGAGTATGGAAATATTAACATATTTTAACACTTTGAGGTTCTTTGAATTTGATTTATCCATTTTTAAACCTATTCCATATACATGCGTGTGTGTATATTAGAATTTTCACAAAATGTTTAGCTCCCTAGAGCTCATTCTTAGCGAAGGAACTGGGTTTATCTTTAATCTTGAATTAAGTTTTGTTGGTGAATTTAGTACTTAACTTCGAAATCTACCTCCGCCTGTAGGCCCGAGCCGGCAGGGATTTTTTTTTTTTCATTTCATGGCAATTTGCCTGCATTTGTGAAAGAAGTCCGGTTTTAATCTTTTAGTCAAACATAGTAAATACTGTCCACTTTTTTTCCACTTTCATTTAAGTTTATTCGGAATTTTTCGCGACTCTTTTATGCAATTTTTAGAGGTATTCGCGTTCTGCAGAAATTTTTGACGTTCGTAAAAGAAATTCGGCTTTAAAATTGCAGCTTAATATAGTAAATTTGGCCTCAGCTATTTTAGTGTTTTCCTAATTTCTCGTTGCGATTCTCTAGAATAATAATCGTCAGTTAACAAAATGCCCGGATTTTGAAGAATTCCGGATTTCGAAGTCCGGATTTGAAACATTGTACTGTATTTTTAAATCTGTATACGTGTTCTCCGAGAGTTATTAGAACATGTTGATATACTGCATTCACTAGGTTTTTTTCAAAAAGTCTGTTAAAATAATAAAATAATAAAAATCATTCACAGAAAAAAAATTCCATCGCAGAACGGCATACAGAATACTATTGAAACGAGCAAAGCGAGGCGAATCTGTCCGCCACGTGACGTAATGCGCGAGCAGTTAATAAATCTTTTCAGTTGGCGCAGCGCACGAATGGTACACCCCTGAATAAGCCCAAACAGTCATTTAACAGTGAAGTTCATAGTAGGAGAGCTGTTGAACATTTTTGAGTAGGTATTTGAGGCACCCTGAAAATTTGTGCAACACTTCTTTTGTAATGCCTGAATACAAAATTGAATGTGTATGGAAGGATCGTGGCCCAAAAACTGTGCCAGACAAAAAATGACACTTCACACGTGTCTGGCACAGTTTTTGTGCCGACTAAAGTGTCTTTCATTTTCAAAATATTTTTTTCTTAGCATAAATATTATTCTGTTTCAATCTCAGCGTGCCTCAAATACTTTTTTGGGGTAGTCAAAAAATGGCACTTGACACGTGTCTGGCACAGTTTTTGGGCCGACTAAAGTGTCTGTCGTTTTCAAAATATTTTTTTCTAAGTATAAATATTATTCTGTCTCAATCTCAGCGTGCCTCAAATACCTTTTTTGGGTAGTTAAAAAAAAATGGCACTTGACACGTGTCTGGCACACTTTTTGGACCACGATCCTTCAGCCAGACATTCGATTTTGTAATCAGCCATTACAAAAGAAGTGTTGCACAAATTTTCAGGGTGCCTCAAATACCTTCCCTAAAATGCTTAACAGCTCTTGGACTATCACCTGCTTTCCGTCACGTGATCATTTTGAAGCGTATGGGTTAATGAAAGTTAAAGAATTAGGGAAAGAAGAAGACAAAAGAAAAAATAACAAAGGGGAGAAAATTCTGAAATAGCACCTGTCCCCAAAACAATAATGTTATTTTTTATCTTCAACATTTTATTCGGAGTATATTTCATTTCTGTTAAGCAATTGAAAAAAAAAAAAAAAGAAAAAATGAGCTCGATGAAAATTTTTCGTTGTAACGGAATTCCTAAAAAAAATGCACTTCGTCAAATCGGAATTTTTAATACATTGGGATTAATGCAATTTGAAATGGGGATTTGTCAAATTTCGTAGTAACGGGATTTTTCGTTGTAATGGAATTCGTTGTAACGGAAATCTACTGTATAAATAAAACCTCAAAAAATGAGTCAAATTAAAATACTAAATGCAGTCTGCACACCGGGAAATTCTGACTCATAAAATGTTCTGAAAATGATTAAATTCCTATGTACAGTTTTTGCTCCTATAAAACTTTTTTAATGGAAAGATTTTGTCCAACTTAGGCATTAAATATCTCTTAAACGAATTCTTCGATTTGGAAACTGTCTGCATCAGCGTGTTTATCAAACATTTCTCTATAATACTACCGATTTTCATATTTTTGTATGCAACAGTTTTATTAATATTAACGAAGAAAGGCCATGATTAAGCATTCAAATTGGATGCCGATCTGCCGAGAATATCGACGCATATTTTCATTGGTCCATTTCCAAATCAAAACTTTTTTTTATATATAGAAGGATAGATATTCTTTAATGGTCCCTTCATCTCTGAAAATTCATTTCTTTTTAGCCCCCGGTACGGTATGCTATTTCTTTCTCCCAGCTTATTGTGTGACATCTCCAAAAAATAACGTTATCTTACAGAAGTCAGCCGTAAAACAAAGCAGTACGATTAAATACTCAATAGCAATTTTTTAAACTTCTAAGCATCACACATTTTCAATTTTTACACGGTCGTATTGGGGGGGGGGGGGTACTTTTAAATACAATTTGTTTGAAAACTGCATCTCCATTTATTTTTGAAATATTATTATTATTATTTTTTTTTTTTTGTAGTTTTTGTAGTTTTTGTAGCCATTTGCTTAATATCGGCAACGGAAGTACTCCATTTCTGTAGAAAGTAAAGGAAAAATAGTTGTAAAATAGTAATTATATATTTTTGTTGCCATTTTTTCATAACAGCCGAAAGAAAATGTAATTAAAATACGTGCTATTTTGAAAAAAAATATAAACGAATGATTTCTGTTAAAACAGGGAGCTATTATAAACTATATTTAATTTTAAGTGTCTATATTAATGTTACAAACAAATGAAGGCGTACGAATCGCGATAGTGACTTCCTATGCCTACTTTACTGTAGATGTCTATGAGTGGATCGTATGTGCAATTCTTAAGCGGATGCGAATGACGTCATTTTACATAAAATAAAAGCGTGTCTTAAGTAAGACTTAAAATTGAAATATGTTTTGCACTATTTATATATACATATATTTTTATTTAAACGGGGGCGACACTAAATTTTGAAAAAGCAGAATTCCTGTTTTCTAGTCAAATTCTTTTCTGTCACTAATATCCGAAATTTCAAAAGATCTGATTTTTTTCTTTTTGTTTTTCTCCATTGTGTTCTAATGGAAAAATCTTAAATTAGATTTCAATATGTTGTATAGACACTCCTTTCCACGAAAATTTACATTTCCTAGTTATTTTACCGTTGTACTAAAAAATGGAAGATTATATATATGTTTTTTTATTATTTGACTTGAAATTTTTAACATTTAAAATACAGCGATTTCCATTTAGTTTTAAAGTTCGGCGGTGAAAGCAAACTCTTTGATGGAGTTAAAATATATTACGTAGATGAGCATAGATTTTCATCCAACACAAACATGTATTTTATTACTTGGCTTAATTTTTTTTTTTTTATTTATTTATTTATTTATTTTTATCGACAAATGTTTGTGACATTACCCAGGAAATTTTTAAGTTTGTATTATTCAGTTGTAGTCGTTTAATGTTTTTGAAAACAACTTTATTTTAAGAAATTGTCCTATTATTAAATTATTTATGCTTTTCTGACTCTTTCTTATTTATGGGAAAAACAAAGTTAATAGTTTTGAAAGAATAATTTCTATTAGAGTTAGGAATCTATAAATTTAACCCCTTCGTAACGAGCATTGTTTACACTTTTTTCATTCTTAGACACCAGTTTTCTCCATTTTTATTTTACTTTATTTAATCGCTGAAAATTTTATACTAGATAAGGCGAAAATTTCTTCACTAAAATACTAGTGTCAAAAATCAAAGCATTCGTGCCCTTTAAATAGCACGTATATGAGCCGTTTTAGGAAGTTGTTAGGAGCTACTGAACGTGAAAATATAAAAATATTGATATTGCTTTTTTTTCTTAATTGAATTCTTTAACACACAATCTTAAAGTCATGTGCCATTTGCACTTGTCGTTCCCTTACATGTTATATTTATAGTACAATAAAACATTTTTTCCAACTGATATGGAAACTTATAAATTTAAATCAAAATAGTAAATTGAATTATAAAAGAAATGAATTGGAATCTATTATATTTTGTGAAAAAAAGAAAAATGTCCCACAAATGTGTTGATTCTTTAAAAAAATTGTATAGCATTACTGAGACCTAAATGGCTATGTGTATAACTAATAAAGCGCAGATGAGAAGACATTGTAAAAAAAATCAGTATGCAATATGAAACGAAATTTTAACTGTTGTATTGTAAAAAAAAAATGCACCAAGCATAAAAAAAATAAAGTAAAAAAAGATTAGGAAGCAGATTTTGTGTCTAATAAAAACTTATTTACTTACAGCTTTTATATATTTTGTTCTTTTTAACCCCTTGGGGACGAACGACACGTATACGTGCTGCATGGAGCGCTCAGAATCCTTGTTTTACCTCAGCAGTAAAATTTTACTGTAAAATTTGCCTTATTTAATCAGCGCATTTTCTCGATTCAAGAAGACATAAATTTCTGTTTTTGAAAAACGGTGACAAAAGATTAAAAATTTCGTAAAAGGCTCCCGTTCCGAAGGGTTTATACAAATTTCGGTAGCATGAAGTGAATTCGTGTAAAAAAGTAAAAAAATCCTTACTCATCACTTCACTATAACTTAATGTCATCAGCCGTCTAATAAAAACATGACACAAGGCAATTCCATCGTAACTGACGTAACATTTTATCATCGAATTTTGTTTTCAAAACTATGTAGAAAATTTACTAATAAAGCTAGAACAAATTTTTACAATTAAAAATATTTCTTACTAAGGACTTAATACCCAAATACCTGCAGATTATTTCAATCTCTCTTTGAGTCCCAAAAATTGCAATTCAAATTTCTGTAACTGACGTAACATAAAATATAAAAACATTTTTTCTGTCTTCATTGAAGTGTAAAAATTATCAAAACTATCCGTTTAAAAAAAGTGATTTAATGTTCTCAACAACACTAAATAATGCCAAATTATAACAGTAACTAATTTAATAATTTTCTCAATAATAAAAAAGAAAAAAATGGCATTTACACGTATAACTGATGTAACTTTTATTGTGTAACTGACGTAACATTATGACTTTAAAAAGACAATAATGGAACTTAACTTAGTTTGTGATCAGTAATTTATTAGGATTTTATTATAGAATATAAAAATATCAAGTTTTCCAATCATACCCTTAAATTAAATATTATATAAATGTTATCCCCCCCCCCAAAAAAAAAAAGAAAAAAAACATGCTTTTCTGTGGAATTGCCCTACAGTTAAATTTTACTTGTTTAAACTATTCTAATATGAGGATCTCTTTTTAATTTTTATTAAATTAAACTGTTTTACTCTCTGATTCCTTTGAGAAATAATTCACTCTCTAAGTCATCCATTTGTTCTTAAAATAAATTAATGAAATCAACAATTATCAACAATTATCAACTTACACACATATATCTAAATTTAAAATGAAATCATTATTCTCACTTACGAGTGTCGCATTAGCTCCACAATAGGATGAGTATTTCTTGCAAAAGCTTTTACTTGGCATGACGCAATGTTGAGGATACATGCCGCAGAATATGCTTCTGTTTATACTACATGAATAAAAAACCTGTTATTATAGTACCTTTTTCGAGAAATGTAATCAATAAAAATTAATATTTTATATATAAAATTATTTATTTAATGGAATTTTTTCTTTAAATATTTGGTTTTTTTTTTTTTTTTTTTTTTTTTTTTTTTTTGATTAAATGTTTTTGAAAAGATGTTTGTAATAATTTTTTCTTCGATAAAAATATTAATTAGATTTTCAAATCTGTAATTTTTTTTTCTTCGATAAAAATTTTAAATAGATTTGTCAATCTGTTAGTGTGTTTTTTTCCGATAAAAAAATTTACATAGATTTTTAAATGTGATATATATTCTAAAACAGAAAAGACATTTTTGTAACATGCTTGAAAAGATGTTATTAATAATTTTTCATTGATAAAAATTTTAGTTAGATTTTAAAATCTGTTATTATTTTTTTTCGATAAAAAAAAATTACGTAGATTTTTTAAATGTGATATATATATATATATATATTTATTTATTTATTTATTTATTTATTTATTTATTTTAAAACAGAAAAGATATTTTTGTAACATGCTTGAAAAGATCTTTTTAATAATTTTTTCTTCGATAAAAATTTTAGTTAGAATTTAAAAACAGAAAAGATGATTTTATAACATGTTGAATTACAAATATTTTTTTTTCAGTACGTGAAGGAATTGGGTTTAACACTTGAAGCTTGGGATCGGATGATCCATTCGGGTCAATTACCTGTACCTGATTATTTTGTGCTCCAAACGCCTCAACTTTTACATCGAAGTTCCTCTGTTATTAGTGAACCTACTGATGTGATGGATTCATCTCTGATGTAAGTTGCTAACATCACTGAACCCAGTACTTCAACTGTGAAGGTAAATTTTTTAAACACTATTGGTCTGTTTTGGGTGATTGTTATAATTTTTAAATTCTGTTTCGAATACTTTTAAATTATTGAAGTTATTTAAGAAATTTCGAATAATTTTTTAGTTGTATTAACTAAACTTCTTAAAAAATGTTACATCATTTGAAAATTACGTTATGGACTATAAATTATATTGATTACACTTGTCTAATTTCAAAGTAAAAACCAGAGTTATTAAAATGCGTTACTTTTATAAAAGGGTTATTTTTTTACGCTAAAATATTTTTTAGTTACAGTTATGCACCGATATGTAAAGATAAACTTTTAGTGTGTCAGGAAAATCTTTTAGTTTAAAACAGCAATGTTTTATACTTAGTTCTTTACATAAAATGAGAATCGTGTATTTAAAATGTGTTTTAAAAATATTTTTTCAAGTTGCGTGATTCTGATAGCAGATTTTTTTCTCTTTCAGGAAGAATCCCCTTCCATGTGAAATCTGAGGAAAAACTTTCACTTTAAAATAAATTTAACATCATGTGATTATGTCATTATGTCATCAAAAGATTTGTGGAAACAAAAATTCAAATACCTTTAACTGTACTTTATGTCCTAAAGTCTTTACAAGGAAAGAAAGTTTTGATAGGCATCTATAAATACATGAAAAGGACACAGATGAAAATTCTTCTGCACTAATCTAAAATGTTCTGTTTGCTCTAAAACCTTCACAGGAAACTATGATTTGAATAGACAATGAACATGAACACCCACTCGAAAGAAAAATGAAGTGCCCCCAATCAAGGCCATCTTGATATGAAAGGCCGGGACAACATTATCGCCGCTAGGGGAATGAAGGGAAGGGTGAAATCCAATGCTACAATATGAACTTTATATCTAAAATAATATGCATTTTTTTTTCTTTTTACTGCTGTTTATTTCATAAATAAAAAGGATTTTGTTTCTCAATTCTTATTTGTTTTTGTTATTCTCTTTTCTAAGAAAAATACAGAAAAATATAAATTTACTTCCCTTCATCAACATATAGCAAATCAATTTGCAGGAATTATTATACAATAAATAAATGCAAATTTCAAAAGAAAAATATTAAAAATTTATTGTATAATTACTGTAAAATATAAAGCTTCAAAGTTCGAATATAATAAATATCACTCCTGTCATTTAAAATAATAGTAATAAATATTAAATATCACTCCTGTCATTTAAAATAATACTAATAATAATAATTAGAATGATACCATACAATATTAAGCTATCTTCATCTTTTTACATTTAAATTAATTGCAATTAATTTAAAAACAAATAGAACTCCATTTTGTAAGTTATTAATATGGTGTATAATTTTTTTTTTTTTTTTTTTTTTTTTTTTTTTTTTTTTTTTTTGAAAAAATTCACATTAATGTTTAAAAACTAACTGAATGAATAGAAAAGGCATTTATTTATTTAATATTTTAATATTTGTATAACAAAACTCAAACAAAAACTTAAGTCTTTGCTCTTCAATAAATTTGAAATTAAATAATTATATATATATATATATATATGTATATATATTATTTACATGTATATTTAATTTCTATCAAAATATATTACAAATAATAAATTATTGAGTTAATCAGTTACATAAAATTAATTCTTGAGATGTTAATTTGTTTTATTTTTTTTTTCTCAGTTCAGAGAGTAAAATTGTATAACGAATACAAGTACATTTTATCATTATTAGTAAATTATTATTATAAAACAAAATTTCACAGGAATTCTAAAAAATCATCTAAATGAATGAAAAGTTATTGGGTATTCTAGATATATTTATTGTATAAAACAGCTGTAACAGGAGCGTCTTTAAATCTTTGCTTTGCAATAGATGAAGTACAATATTATTTATTTTTTTTTAAATATTATAAATTTACAGACATGCTTAATGTGTAAAATTATATCTTGATTTCTTTTTTCAAAGAGTAAATAATTTATATTACAAATACAATTAGTTTTTATCATTATTAATAATACAATAAACTTTCACATGAATTCTAAAGAAAAAAAATCTAAATGAATGAAAAGATATGTATTCTAGATATAGTTACTGTATGAAACAGCTCTAACAAAAAAGTTTGTAAATCTTTTCCTTGCAATTGATGAAGTACTGTATTATTTAATTTAAAGAAAAATTATATATAAATTTACTAACATGTTTAATGTCTAAAATCTTATCTTGATTTATTTTTTCTCGGTATAGAGGTAAATAATTTACATTAAGAATACATTAGATTTTTATCATTTTAAATATTTCACATAAATTCTAAAAAGATCACATAAATGAATGAAAAGATATAGTGTATACAGCTATATTTACTGTATAAAACATCCCTAACATAAATATTTTTAAATCTTTGCTTTGCAGTAGATGAAATACAGTATCATTCCATTAAAAGAAGGGAGAAAAAAAAGTTATAAATTTACAAATATGTTTAATGTATAAAATTCCTTTTTTCTTGGTTCAGAGAGTAAATAATTTATATTAGGAATACAATTAATTTTATCATTATTATTAATAGAATAAACACGAATTCACACGAATTCTTAAAAAAAAAAATAAAAGAAGGAAAATATAGTGTATTCTAGATATAGTTATTGTATAAAACAGCTCTAACAAAAACGTTTGAAGATCGATGCTTTTCAATTGATGAAATACCATATTATTAAATTTAAAGAAAAAAAAATTGCAAATCTACTAACATGTTTACTATGTAAATTTATATCTTCAGTTCTTTTTTTCTCAGTTTAGAGAGTAAATAATTTAAATTGCGAGTACAATCAACTTTTATCAATATTAATAATAAAATAAAGTCACTTAAATGAATTAAAATATATTTTATTTATTGTGTATAACACCTCCAACGAAAACTTTTCTCAATTTTTTAAATAAATAAGGAAATATTATTATGCTGTAATTTCTGCCATTTACAGACGATTTTTTATTTTTGGCTAATAAAATTTGTTCTAAATAAATGTTATTTAATTAATGTTAATTTTCATCGAAAAACAGTTTAGATATTTATCTATTTTATTTTCATGATATTCAGGAATTTAATAATTTTGAATACGAATAAAAATATTTTATAATTTACTCCAAAACAATTCAAGATATTACTTAAAATAATATAAAAATAATGAATTATTTGCTTACCTGTAAAGACAGTTGCATTTCGTAATGTAGCATTTTATTTAAACAACTGGGACAGATTGGGAAGATAGTTGATAAGCCTCATCTGATATTTCAGACACTGCCTTTGATATTAGATAATCCATATTAGATATTCCATAGTTTGTTGTAACTTTATCACAACAATCAACTTTTAAATCTTCTAAACAATTTTTAAATCCATTTTGTGCATTAATTTGATTCTTACGAAGAAAACGCAAGTTAATGTAGAACTACGTGCTAACACAGCAACAACAGACAACACAAGCCAAATTTATGCAGGAAAAAAACGGAGGGGCATGAATATTTAAAATCGCTTCCCTCCTTTGATCACGTGACTTTCCTCAGAGTGAGGAGCTGTCATAGCCCGGTATAATCAAGAAAGCCCAACCCCAATGCGATATTGAATTCACACGAGCTGACAACTTGACAACACATTTAAGAGGTCACGATATTTTAAATTTTCCCTGCACCACTTGTCATGAGAAATTTAATAGCAAATTTAATTTAAAACAGCATATGCAAACACAGCCCACCAGTCTACCTCATGAAACTCTGAAAAGAAAATTAAGTTCCAAGAATGTTGTATCAAAAGAAGAAAAATTTAAATGAAGCTCTTAATGTCTTTTCCTCCACCTTTTTAGCGCCAAGTGAAGGCGAAGGGTTTGGCTTTGAAATTTTTGTTGAAAAACGAGGAGCTGACATTCTAAAAATTATTGAAAAAAAAAAACTTGCAATCTATCGAGGTGTCAAATGACAGGTACTGGTAAAATGTTTAACCCGAGAGAACTCGCTAGTGAGAATGCCCAATTGCTTTTCTTTTACTTTACATTCATATAATATCAACTTTTTTTGGTTGTCTTAGTACTTTTGTTCACAAAATAGGTTAAATAATTGAAAAACATTTTGAAATTTTAATTAAAATGAAAAATTATTTAAATAAGAGTCTTAAAAAAGTACGACTGTGAGAGAAAATCTCATGCAGCGAGTTCTCCCGGGTTAATCGAAAGGAAAACAATAGAAGGAAAGCAGCAAGTTATTTCAACATATTTTCGGAATTCAAACTTCACGGAATTAACCCAAGACGAAATTAACGTGCATATTTATCAATCATTCGAAAAAATGAAGAAATTAATTGAAGAATTTATAAATTTAGGATCGGATTGGATTTTCCAATATATCCAACACATTGAAATTAAAATAGCCGACTATCACACAAACCCGATTATGCATGATCAGCCTTTTTAAAAGATTGTGCCGAATTTATTTCGGTAGAACTTGCACTGTTAATTAGACAATTTTTCGGGAAGAAATTTAGAATATACTATACCGTTCTAATAGAGATATAGTAGGGAAATTCTATAATCAGTTCTATCATTCTTTAACAAATCCTCCTGTGATTGATCAACTAAAAGAGTTGAACTTAAACAAATGAAAATTTGTCGGCACATTAGAAAATATAATAGCACAATTGCATTCATATCGTTTCAGCAATGCGGAAGGACATACCAAGTAAAGGTCCATATTACTTTAATTTACAAGGTCTAATTCACTGATACATTTTGTTTGATTCAAGGTTCGTTTTGATAAACAGCCCAGCGTAGCGGGCGAAGGCTGCTAGTAAATTAATAAAAATAAAATTTTGTCAAACTTACGGATTGTTGGGACAATATGTGTATGCCGGCAAATTGTAGTATTCCGATTTATCTGGAGAAATATTTACAACCTCTGGATACTCAAGTACATGGTTCAGAAATACGACACAATGGTATATAAATCCTACAACACACAATGAGGAAATAAATACTTTGAAGAATCTTCGGTAGTTGCTGTGCGTTGTAAGTATACTGGATACAATTCCAATAGTGGACTCTTGAAATACTTTAGTTGCATATGATTTTACAGATAGATTGTGAGAAATGGCATTGTTAGATTTTTCGTCGGAATAAGTGGGGACGACCGAAGGTAAATTGGAGTCTGGGAGATCCATTTTATCTGCAATATAAATAAAAACAATAGTTTTAAATAAAAAAATAAAAAGTTTCTTTGTAATTACACAATTATTTTATATGTATAAGTAATATCTTCCTTAATTCTACATTTTAGAGCTCTTTATCCTGGTAAATGCAGATTAGATTACATTGACAGGGAAAAAGTAGTTTCTACTACATTAACGGGGTTTTTAATTTAGGATAAATACATTGCTTATATAGCCATACATTGTACAAAAAAAAAAAAAAAAAAAACCTGACTAAAATACGGAAATTATACTTGCAGTAGAGACGCCAGAACGATTTCCGTATTTTAACGGAAAATTTCCCCCCCCCCCCGTAAATTCCAGAAAAACGGAATTTTTTCTGTAATTTACGGGGAAAAGTTTTCGTTAAAATACGGAAATTGTACTGGCGAACACAGTAAGATTTTGCAAATCTAGCGGAGAAAAGGTCCAAAAAATCGACTTGCAGTAATTTCACTTTTAAATATTTCAAATAACATCTAACACATTGGAGAAAAAAATGTGAAGTGATAGCAGCCTAACTCCAAAACAACACTATCAAAAATCGGCTCAAAAACCAAATTTTCTTTTAACCTTTTTAGAATGGCGATACTGTAGTTGTAATAGCCATTGATATTTTTTGGCTAAAAACATACTTATTTTGTAAATATTTTTTAATGATAGTATGGAATCTCTACAACAATGTAGTTACTTTGTATTTTACAGTTATAATAGTTATTTAGAAGTTTTATATTTAAAAAAAAATTAAGTCAATATAAAAATTATTTGAAAATTTAATAGAATATGATAAATTTTAAAAAGCTGCCAAAAATTTTGTACACGCCGGTACATTGTAATATATACTTTTTTGTAATTATGTATGCATATAGATATAGAATAAATCAATTTCAGTTGCCACTATTTGCAACTCTTGAATATAAGTAATTTTTTATTAGGTACGGAAGTGTAAATTTTGAAAAAATAATTATACGAGATTTTTAAAAAATATGTTACTATACATGAATCTTTCCCTGATAAGTCTAAAAATATCCTGATAGACTATTTATTACCCAAATATAATCTTCAACATTGCTCATCTGTTATGTTATACCAGATTAAGCGGCTGATCCATTTATTTATAATTAGCAGTAATCAAAGATGGAGAAACTGACATCTCTTAAAGAACGTTTTTTCAAGTAAGATAAGAGATGGTCAGATTCGAATATTAACGATAAATATATTTACGGGACAGAAGAATTAATTACTACCAGAAAAAGGTTGGAGAACCAAAGAATTTTTTTTATTTATTTAAGTGGACCGAAATCAAAAGACAAAAGGCGCATTCGTTATTCCCGTAACACAAATGAATAACCACGCCACGTGTTTAAAACTGAGACAATCTGGATAAAAAGGATGCTATGGATGTGTTAAAATATATATCCGAAAGCCCTTAAAGAGCAGCGACATTTTAAACTAGTATGTTGTGGCCATCACAAATTCTTCTATCTCATACATGTCGATACTTCAAAATTCACTACATCAGTGCCGCGAAATTAAATGACAATCTGTGTTCATCATGAGAATTCTGAAAATGTGAAATTCCGTGCATTAGTTCTCGAGGTATGACTGTCACTGAAATCGTGTAAATCCAGCAAAATGCAGCATAGCAGCGCCCTTATTGGGTTATTTACACCAGAACCTAATTTTCACCAACTTATGTCAACCTCTAACTGAATATGAAGTTTTAGGAAAATTCGTGCATTAGTTCTTGAGATAGAGGTATTGCGCAAATCATGACAAATGCAGCATAGAAGCGCCACCTGTTGAGCGTTTTGCAACAACACATAATCAGCAGCAATATTAATTAAGTTATACTTAAATCGGAAGTTTGATGAAAATTCGTGCATTAGTTCTTGAGATAGAGCTATTGAGGAAATAGTTCAAAATGCAGCACAGCAGCGCCACCTATTGGGCGATTTACACCTACGTAGTCAGAATAATTTCACATGAAGGACTAACTAAATCTGAAGTTTGATGAAAATGTGTGCATTATTTCTTGAGATAGAGCTACTGCGAAAATAGTGTAAATCCTGCAAAATGCAGCATAGCAGCGCCACCTGTCGGGCGATTTACACCAAAACGTAAACAGCATCCATTCATGTCAAGGACTAACGTAATCTAAAGTTTTATAAAAATCCGTGCATTAGTTCTTGAGATAGAGCTTTTGCGGAAATCCTGCAAAATGCTACATAGCAGCGCCACCTGCTGGTCGATATACACCAAAAACTAATCAGCACCAATCTATATCAGGGACTACCTGACTATAATTTTTTATTAAATTCCGTGTATTAGTTCTTGAGATAGAGCGCCCACAAAATTTGTGTCACATACAGACAGACAGACAGATTCACAGACAGGCATTTTGTAAAAACATGTTTTTTGGAATCTCTGACCCATAAAACCTATAAATCCGTCGAAAACTAGAACTCGAAAATTTTCATGAAACCAATACGTTCTTCTTATAAAGATAGAAGAAAGTAAAAATGGTTCAAAAACCGGATACCATATAAAAAAAAGAGCTGTAATGAAGAAAATCAAAATTTTATAATGGGTAAATCCACAGCCGTCACCTTCTTCTTACTCTAGATCCATAAAGTTTATGTTCATCATGGAAACTGATCAGTCAATTACAGAAGAATTTCAAATTGTCAGAAATTAAATCTTTACAGCTCTTACACTAACTGTAGTAGAATTCAATGTTCAGACGTTTGACATAGATGAAAAATTTCAAGACACAGTGGTAGATAGCACAATGTGCAGCATTCTATCATCAAATAAAGCAACTTAAAAATGCAATGTCTATAACGGAAAATTCAAGGTGGTGAATAACTTAAAAATGATTCGATAATATACGAATAATACTCACAAGTTTTCTTGGGGCTTATCGGCACAACATGCACAATTAAGATTTATGGAATGCATCTTACATATTGGTTATAGATTTGATGTAAAGAAATAGCAGTTCCGAAAACCTGAAGAAAAATGAAGTATCGCAGAAAGAAAAAAATATAATTGAAAGATTTAGACTTAAAAGAGAATTATTATTAAAAGCTCCAAAACAAGGATAAGATAATACTAGTGTAGGAAATATAAAAAGGAACATTTTTTAAGGATGCTGCACTGACTGTTAGCATAACGGGTGTTGATAAGCTCTTCTTGAGCAATTTGATATAATTTGACATGACATGTGGATACAAGATATCTATATATGCCTTTAAGCATTACAAATCATGATATTAACATCTAAATAAAACTATAGAGCGGCTGAAGCACCCTGAAGTTTTAACATTTATACGGTCACCGAATATACAAATAATAAAAGAATAGCAAACAACGGAAAATGACAGTGATTCACTTTATAACACTGGTAACTATAGTAGTATGTAATTAATTACTATTTTTTTTTTTAATACAAGAAAACTCTTCTTGTTGAAAATAAATATGTACTACATTTTTAAAAATCTGCACTGAATACCATAACGCTAGGCAAATATCAACGTATGAAAATGACAAAACATCTTTTTATTATGATTATGATGACGGAATAACAATGACGTAAATTGTACAAAGTAATGCATAAACATGTACAGTAAAACCTCTATAAAGTGACCACGTTCCGTTCCAATAAAAATTGGTTGCTCCGAGAGGTGGTCTCTTAATGGAGGTAATGTTTAAATCTAGATTTTATTTGTTGGAAAAAGGTAACAATTAATGTTACTAAAATTTATTTTTCACATTAGGAAAACAAAAGTTAATTACACAAGTTAATCACTGCAGACTTTAAAAAAATTAATACTTCGACGTTTGCTTTGATTGGTTTTTATTTGCAAGTCCTTTCAAAGTTCAGTAAATAAAAGCAATTGTTGTTTCGGACGGGAACAAATAATGACGATTTCATTAATTTATCTATTTCTTTGAGAGTTTCTTGACAGAATAGTGCAGGGCAGTTTATTGACCGACATTCTTAATTTGTTTTCAGAGTTAAATTCATTGGCTAAAAAGACACAAAGCGGTTTAAGCACATAAAAGTTACCGGAATAAAAAAAATTCTAAACTTAGTTTAGAAGTTTGATGAATAATGCGCTTTCCGGAATTAGTTTTGTAATAAAACCTTCTTCAAACGACCAGTAAAAAACGGAATTTGTTTCATTTATTTCAAACAAATTGGTCGCTCATGGAGGGAGTTCAACTAGGATGGTTTCTGAATGGAGGTAAAATTAGTATTGAGCGTATGGAAATAAATTTCGTTCCATGGAAAAATGGTCATTTAGGGAGGTGGTCACTTAATGGAGGTGATCGCACAGGGAGGTTTCACTGTATTTTTTCATAATACACAATCATTTTATCTCTAGTAATATCAATTTTAATACTTTAATATCGATAATTTTCATAAATTGAATCTTGACCCGCTAGATTCGTAAAATCTTACACTGTGTGCGTCACGATTGCCAGTTCAATTTCCGTGTTTTAGTCCGTTTTTTAGGTGCGTTCGTAATTATTGCCGAAACGTCAGTGAAGGCTTACTGTGGAGACTCGAAAAGTTTTGGTTTCTGTTAGTCTGTCTGTCTGTTCCGCGATAACTGCCGCAAAAAGCATCCGATCGGCTTGAAATTCACTGGGCATGTTGATGAGGTACCCGGACTTAGCTGTATTGTTTTTGGTTAAATTTGATTCATTCGTTCGGGAAATATGGAACATTTTATTTTGCTCTATAATGCTTTTCAATGGCAAGTCAGACGATTTTCAGATTTTCATTTGTTGAAAGAAATGGCTCATATGAAAAATGGATTTAAATGGTAAATTTTTGATGCTGAAATTTTTAAATAACATTATTAAATTATTCCAATAAATTATGTCAATATATTTGCGAGATTTTTTTAATTAGGTTTATAATATTGGGGGGAATTTTATGCATGTTTTCCAATAATATAAAGGATTTTGTTTTATCAAATTGACATAATGCATATTTCATTTTTTTTCCTTTTCTTTCTCTGTTGCCTAGCAACATATTTGGTCCTAATAATATTAGTATAATTGCGTGTATAATGCTTGAGTAAAGCCAACGTCAAAACAGATGAATTAATGCATTTGTATCTTTACATATAGAAGGATTTTAGCCCAGAAATAAAAATAGGCAATATTTCATTTATTTTATTTATTTTATTGAAAAATTTTGCTTAAAAATACAAAAGTTCATTATTTTCATAGAGAATAACGTAACATTTTCCCATAACATTTACCAATATTTCTTTAATTGTTGCCAAGAAAATCAAAACCCGGAATAATGTTTTCTTTTAAACAATTTTCAATTGAAATGTTTTGTCGTGAAACAGGAAAATGAAAAAAAAAAAAAAAAAAATTAAGAATAGAAAAATTAATATGGCGGCATATTAAAAATAAAAAGAAAACTCTCGAGTATTTCTTAATATAACAAGATGAAAAGTTTTGAGTAAGTACGCATAGCAGGGGAATTAGACGTCATTTATCGAAAACAAAGATGCTGGAATAAAAAGATCTTGGGTAAAATAAAATTAACTATTATTCACGGAGGAAAGAGATAGATGGAGATGCAGTATGCCGTAAAAACAGTTTGCAATACGATGTGCGTTATCGCTCAGATTTAAATGCCTTCATTCGGCCCAAACAAAACAAGCACGTGGAACAGGAACCAAATTCTTTGACTTCATCCGTTTTTTTTTTTTTTTTTTTTTTTTTTTTTTTTTTTTTTTTTTAAAGAACGTCGTTGTGTTGTGCCGAATGTAGCGGATTTTAGCGTTACATTTTTGGCGTCACTTCAAGATTTATTGTCTGTGTACGGTTAACATGAATATTTTATTTTAAATTTAAATTTTATTAATTTATAAAAAAAACTTATGCTTATCCTTATAAATCACAGCGTAAAAAAATCTAAGATGTACTATAACCATACGTACAATCAATAAAAATTACGAATGTAAATTTAAATAGACTACGGGGGGTTCAGGGGGCGGAGCCCCCCTGAAGAAATGCAATTTTTGATTTAAAAAGTTACCAGAATAAGTAGCTCATCAGAATTTCAGAACATCAATGTACAACCACTTGTTTAACACTTTTAATTTCTGAAACTTTACGAAGTATCTTGTATGCTCATAAATATTTATGTAATTTGAAAACTTTAAAAAGCGATTTGTAGGAAGTTGAATTTTATGCAATGAGTGTTAAAAAACAATGACTTGCAAAGATGACGTTGAGGCTCCTGATCTGCAGATTTACTAGTATAAATACGTAGCACCTATAGTCGTCGTTCAGTCCGTCCGTCCGTCTGTCTGTCCGCATATAACAGAGCAAAAACTACCCAATACAGTGGTCTGAAATTTTAAATATATGATTGTTGCAAAATTTTGTCGAGCCATTTTCAAATTTTATGAAAATCGGATGTATAGTTTAATTACAGGGACAGTCAAAATTTTTCTTTACATTACGGCCAATGGGAAAAATTATTGCAAGTGCATTTTAATTATGTTACAGCCCTCCGAATGGTGTGAAATTTTAAAGATATAATTGTTGTAAAATTTTGTCGAGCCATTTCAAATTTTAGGAAAATCGGATGTATAGTTTAATTACAGCGACATTCAAAATTTTTCTTTACATTACGGCCAATGGGAAAAATTATTGCAAGTGCATTTGAATGATGTTACAGCCTTCCGAATGGTCTGAAATTTTAAAGATATAGTTGTTGCAAAATTTTGCCGAGCCATTTCAAATTTTAGGAAAATCGGATGTATAGTTTAATTACAGGGACAGTCAAAAGTTTTTCTTTACATTACGGCCAATGGGAAAAATTATTGCAAGTACATTTTAATAATGTTAAAGCCTTCCGAATGGTCTGAAATTTTAAATATATTGTTGTTGCAAAATTTCGTCGAGCCATTTCAAATTTTAGGAAAATCTGATGTATAGTTTAATTACAGGGAATGTCAAAAGTTTTCCGTTACATTACGGGGAATGACAAAAAAAAATATTGGAAGTGCATTTTAATGATATTACAGAGTATGCACTTTATGAAGTGCAAAAAATTATGCATTCAGTACAATATGGTGTGCAAAAAATAATTCTAAAACTAGTTATAGTACGAACGCACCTTATTTGCCACGTTTGACGAGCAATTTCCAACTTGTTTACATTGTATAGGAAATAACAATATCAGCCATTGACAAACGTTGATTGAAACTCTGCATTTCTATAATTCCTACCATTAAAAAACTAAACCTGTGGCTATACGATCCATGAATGATCAGGGCCTACAGTGCCCAGCTTTTTTTACTTGACTCTTGTTCCCGAGGAGGGTCAACCTAACGCGAAAACCTCTGCTCCCAAGCCAGCATGGTTCTCATTTTATCGAGAGCGAAGGGATGAAAGTTGAAATTCCTATCATTAGTGCTAGAACAAGTTGGAAATTGCACGTCAAACGTGGAAAATGATAGTGTTCCTGCTATAACTAGTTTTATAAATATTTTTTGCACCGCATATCGTATTGAATGTATATTTTAGTGCACATCATAAGGGCATTTCAATTTCATTCTGTTCGAATGGTTGTAACATAATTAAAATGCATATGAAACATTTTTTTCCCATTGACCTTAATGTAAAGAAAAACTTTTGACTGTCCTTCTCATTAAGCAAATCATGCGATTTTCATAAAATTTGAAATGACTTAACAAATTTGTGAAACAATTATATATTTAAAATTTCAGACCATTCGGAAGGCTTTAACATCATTAAAATGCACTTGCAATAATTTTTTCCCACTGGCCGTAATGTAACGAAAAACTTTTGAGTGCCCCTGTAATTAAACTATACATCCGATTTTCATAAAATTTGAAATGACTCGACAAAATTTTGCAACAATTATATATTTAAATTTTCAGACGATTTGTTTGGGTAGTTTTTGATCAGTTATATGCGGACAGACAGACAGACGGTCAGACACACAGACGGACGGACTGAACGACGACTATAGGTGCAAGGTATTTATATAATTACGAACGCACCTAAAAAGAAGAGATGATTTTCAAAATTATGGCAATAAAATAGTATATTAAGAAAGTATCAGAAGATGCGTGTGAAATAACTGCAATGTACAGTACTGCCCAAACTATTATTGTAACAGGATAATTTACATATAAATCAGCTTAGAAGTTAGTATTATATTTAATATTGGTTGATAATATATGCATCACTTACAATGAATGTATTTATAGATGTTCATTCATAGCTTTAATGCTTCGTATGTCCACCTTTAGCAGCGTATGACTGTCTTTATACGTCTTGACATTCCTTGGATGTACTTTTGAATCAGTCGTTCCATTTCATTACTATGATGCCATGCACGAATTAATCGCTCAAGTAGTTGAGCCTTGTTTTTTGCTTCAATTTGGCCTTAGAGTAAAAAAGATTCCAGCAACAAACAAAGTTAAACTAATTTAGAGATTAATTCTTGAATGGCATCATAGTGTTGAAACGGAACGAGTGGTTCAGAAGGGATGCCAAAACTTATAAAGGCTGTCATACGCTGCTAAAGATTGATATACGAAGCACTGGAAGCCATGAGTGGACATCTATAAATATGTTCATTGTAAGTAATGCGTATATATTCACCCAATATTAAATGTAATACAATACATTAACTTCTAGTCTGATTTATGTGTAAATTTTCCTGGTACCATATTAATCTGGCCAGTACTATAGATTTGGATATCTCCCCGATTAATAGAAAGAAAATAATGAATTTTTTCAGAAAATATTTACATGCATCCCATGAATTCCGAAAACATATTTCCAGAAGAGTTCAAGTTTAATATTTTCAACATGTAGGGCAAATTAACCCCTTAACAGTGACATTTGTTTTCTTACAAAAAAATAAAAAATGGGGCTGTACACCACTTTTTCCGTACTAAAATATTTACCTTACTTCATCGAAAAATATCTGACAATAATAAAGATAAATTTACAGTTACAAATTAGTGGTATCAAAATGCTTTTAATAACGAAGCAAGCAAAGTGTTCTTTCCCGAATCCAGTTCGGGTCACATTGTTAAGGGGTTAAAGCTTGGAGGAGAAAATGGGGATGCACGTAAATCCTAACATACAACAAAAACTATTAAGCATGGTGCACTGTAAACACAAACATTCAGAAATTCTGAATTCTGAAATTCAGTTAAAAAAGTGCCTTAAATGGATGGACACATTTTAAGTGAAAAAAAGTTTCTTACTTTTTAAGACACCTTTTTATATCCGAAGTTAAGACATTAGAAACGTCTTTAAACGCCGCCATTTTTAAAACACATGAAATGTCTTAAAACGCCGACATTTTTATTAACACATTCCAACAAAGTTGAAAAGTGTTTATGATTTCGGTTTGTCTCCCCTCCTAGCCGTCTGTCCGCACTGAAACTCTCGTACATGTACTCGAATTGTCCTGAAATTTTTGGATGTTATTGACGCTTACCCTAGCATAATCCCTATTTCAAATCAATTTTGTAGCATGTAGGCAAGTAGCGCCATCTTTCTCTCTAAGAAAACTCTTTTTTTTATTTAATCCGGTTCAAAAATAGAAATAGATATTTTTTTATGTTCTATGGGAATTGCATCTCAAGCGCGCGACAAGTCATTACTGTATATATTCGTACACCTTCTTTCACCCCACTTTTGTAAAGGATATCTGTGGAAGATCTTGATCAATGGTTAAAACGCTGGGATAGTAATCAATGTGCTCAGGTTGCGTCCTCAGGGGTGTTTTTATGTTTCTTTTCAAATTTTTGTTTCGATATTTATTAAGTCAGTTAATAAAGAATAGTTGGCCTTAATTATCAGTTCCTTTGTAATTTTGTATTGTCAATTAGATTAATAAATAAAATTTTAATAAATTTTTAATAGTCATTATTTTAAATAAAATAAAATAATAATTATATCTCAGTTAAATGAAATAAAACTTACTTCTAAAAAAATTCAATAATTAATTTTTAAAATAATAATTATATCTCAGTTAAATGAAATAAAACTTACTTCTAAAAAATTTCAATAATTAATTTTTAAATTTATTATAAACTTGTTTAAATACATAAATGAACATTTATTATAATTCAATAATAACATCTCCTAAATTCACATTAAGTATATTTTTATCATAGAAATTTAGAAACAGATAAATATTAAATTAGAAAATTAATTTATTAAAATTTGCATCTTTTAAAATTAAGTTGTATCCTTCATATAAAAAAATCTTTATTAATTTACAAACAGTTGCTTTGTAATTTTTTATTGTAAATACAATACTGTTAATTAAATTAATTTTTAAAACTCATATAACTTATAAATTATTTATTTTAATTCATTAAAATGAATATTTTTGAAAATATAATATTTCCTACATTTGCATAAAAATATTTTAATATTAGAATTTAACAACATAAATAGATTTACATAATTAGAAGAAATAACATATAAATGTTCATTATAAATGTTATATTTAATAATCAATTTACTTGTCATTCAATAAATTAGTAATTATATTAGCAATTATACTTAATTTAATTAGTAAATTAGTAATGTTATAAATTATCATATTAATTGAATAAAATATTATTTATACTTTAATAATTATATTTTAATTGTTAATAATCTAACAATTTAAATTTTGTCTAACTAAAAGTATAAAACTAATAAACAGCTAAAAACTAAATTTAATTATTAATCAAAGACAGGTGAATTATAATCATAACATCATGAGATAATTGTGTAATTATTTTTTTATAATTGCCTTTTTTCGTAAATTTCTAGTGCTGACCTTCATATGATTTATAAATAGAGATTTAAAAGTATTACAAATAAGGTACCTGGCACCGTTATTATAAATTTTAATATCTTTTATAAATCGATAGATATTAAACCCAATAATTTAAAACTAAAATAAAGATTTCATATTAAACCACTGGTAGCAAAATGGAATTATTTTAGTAGCGTTACGAGCCCTGATTATAGCATATACAGTCCCTCAAGTATTTGATCAAATGCACTGCCCGTCGAAAATGTTGTGAAATGTTTTAATACATTCGCTCAATTACTTTTGAATAAACCTGTAATTGATCCTTACCAATTTATTCCATTCGGCAAAATTCTATTGAATATCCTTGACCTATATAACTGACATTTTCAAATCTACACAATGAATAGTTAAAAAGAAATATAATTTTATTTTTAAATATAGTTCAAAATACTTATAAACTATCTTTAATATTCATGAACTAGCAATCATAACTAAATATGTTACATGTTTCTTCGAAATACAGAAAAACCAAAGATGGCCTTCATTGCACAAATTAAATTAATTCAAAGCACGTTTTTCCATAATCATGTATCCAAATCCGGTCACCTTTCCACGTGCGCTTTTGAAAGATTCTATTAGAAGGTTTTTCTTTTTATAGACTTATTATACAAGGATGATAAAAAGAAAAAAACATTAAAATTATAAAGGAACATTTCTTGATCAGACAAACTAATGTACCTGGCTCCATTTTGGCCCACCTAAGGTTTGATTTCATTTTTCACCATATTAATATTATTTTTCGTGGAAACTATTTATGCTGTTGCTTAGAGCAATTAATGTGGTAAATAAAAGAAAAGACTTTATACTTGTAATTATAAAATTAAAAAATATATAATCTAAATTGTAAAAAGTGTCATATGGCCCAATTTATAAATTTTTAGAAAATTGCAAAAAACTGCAACTTATTATATGTTATATCATATATATATATATATATCTATACATATTATACATATAATAATTGCAATTTTTTGACAGCCAGGAAAATCACAATAATAATAATAATAATAATAATAACACAAAAAAATTAAAAAAATATTTATATTTACTAAAAAATGTATTGTATAAGGGATGTATTGTAAGAAATGTATGCCTTTACTGAAGAAAAGAAGTGAAACAAAATTATGTTCGTAAAATTATATATATACGCTAGAGGTGTATATATATATGCCCACAATGACCATAATGGAAATCTTACCAATTTTTTTTCCCCAAAACACATATACTAATACGCAATGATAAATTTATTGATAATTTCTAAAAGTAGATTAATGGTGTTATTATATTCAATTTACTTTGTATTAAATGCCAACAAATACTAATACGAAATATTCCTTACCTTTAAGAAATAATAACACGATTTTTTTTTTTGCACGAAAATTTCACTTCCTCTGCAAGTAGCGTCTCCCACGTGATACGACTTTGCCTTTATTGTTTTGTTTTTTTTTACACTTTCTATCGTCCTGAGGGTCGAACGTATACTGCCATTTATTGAATTAAAAAGAAAGTAAATGAAATATACGACGTGGGCCATATTGGGCCAGTGTATCTTACGTTAAAACACTAGCTTAGTTTAGGAAAAAACTTATTTCTCAGAAAATTAATGCTATTATTAATGAATGATAATAATAATTGATTTAATAAAGACAATTTTCTTTCAAAACATTTTTGTGTAAATTTATTGTATTTTAAAAATTTCCAAGATTTTTTTTTTTTTTTCTGGTGGGAGGGGATGTCAAATAATTTGTTTATGTTTATTATTATTAGGATGAGCGAAGCGAATTCTCTACTAGGCTACACAAATTACATTTTGTCGTACGCTTTACAAAAAAACTATTCAGTATTTTGACTTGAAATTAAACATAAAAATAAATTATGGTCTGTAAATTTGCACAAAGTTTTTTTTTTTATTATTTACAGAATAACCTTAAAAATTTTATTATTTTAATTAATTTATTTTACACGTTTTTCCATTACGGACGCATTTTTGCAAATAAAAACACGTATATTTTCAGAAGAAAAAATAAATAATGGAGTTAGTCCTTATAGATAGAATCATGACTAATTAAATAGTTTCACGATTTCTTTTACGAAATTTTTAAAATACCTTTTATGAAAACTATACCATATTTTTAATGAATTAAAATTTGTGAAAATTCAGTTATTTACATTCAATTATAAAAGTATTTTTCAGTGTTAAGAATTCCAATACACAATTTATTCTTATTATGTGAAATCATTTACGCAAAAGAATTATATTATGATTTTTTTTGTAAAGTAGCAACAAAAGAATTGTAAACAAATAATATTAATTGTTAAATTCGTTATACCATAAATGAAAAATTCCGAGGAAATTCTTAGTTATTTGGTTTAATTTACATTTCTAAAATAAAAATCCGCCAAAGCATAAAATGAAGTTTTTGCTTAATAAAGATGCAAAAATAATATAAAAAATAGTGTTACTCTCAAATATTTATCTTATTAAATAATGCTTCGCGAATCCAAACAAAGCATGGCTTTTGCTAGTTATTATTTAGTTTAATTTTTCATTACATTTCAATACAATTGTAAAATATAATTTATTTTAGCTTGATCTTTTTTATTCACTATCATTGTTTACCAAAATCACTTCACGCTTTCAGTTTTCTAAACAGACGATATTAACCCTCTTATTCCCATGGTATCATTTCTTCTACTATATGTTCAGCTTTAATTTTTAGCACTACTTTTCATAAATCAATATTTAAAGCCCTTGCAGCAGTAATTGCATAACAGCTACAAATTTATAAATATTCCAAATACAAAAGGAAAATAAGTTTTATTATTATTATTATTATTGTGTTTAAATTTAATAAATGGACGAAAAATTAAAACTGCACGAAAAAATTGAAAATACATACATACACACACACACACACACACACACACACACACACATATATATATATACATATATATATCCAACTAGTATGTAGTGGCCATCACAAAACTTTCTTCTATATAAAACACGTCAATTAAATCATTTAAATAGTACAAGAAATTACATCAATATTGCACCACTTCATATCAAATTATATCTGGATTTGAAGTTTCATGGAAATTCGTGTATTAGTTATCGAGATAGAACTATAGGGGAAATTCTGAAAAATAATGCATAGCAGCGCCACCTACTGAGCGATTTGCACTGAAACATAAACAGCACTAATTCATATCAAGGTATACCTGAATCTAAAATTTAATGAAAATTCGTGCATTAGTTACTGAGATAGAGCTAGAAATCGTGAAAAATGCTGCATAGAAGCACCACCTGTTGAGAAATTTACACCAAAAACGAAACAGCACTAATTCATATCCAGGTATGTTTGAATTTGAAGTTTGTTGAAAATCCAAGCATTAGTTCTTGAGATAGGCCTATTGCGGAAATCACAAAAATGCAGCATAGCAGCGCCACCTGTAGAGCAATTCACATAAAAATGTATAAAACGTCAATTCATGTCAAGGTTTAACTGAATCTGAAGTTTGATGAAACTCCGTGCATTAGTTCTGGAGATTGAGCTATTGTGGAAATCGTGAAAAATGCTGCATAGCAGTTCACCTGTTGAGCGATTTACACAAAAAACTAATCAGCATCAATTTACATCAGAGGCTAACTGAATATAAATTTTCATTAAATTCCGTGCATTAGTTCTTGAGATAGAGCGCCCACAAAATTTGTGCCACATACATACAGACAGACGGACAGACAGAATCACAGACTCACGGACAGGCATTTTGTGAAAACATGTTTTTTAGAATCTCTGAACCATAAAAGGTGTAAATCTGTCGAAAACCGGAATTCGAAAATTTTCATGAATCCAATACTTTCTTTTTGTAAAGATAGAAGAAAGTAAAAACTATACTATAATATACAAAAACCACTGGACTGACCGAAAATAAATAAACTGAACTTAATGACAACAACTTAATTAACTTCAAAACGAATTCGGCACCATTCAACACCAAACCAGAAAAATATTAAACAACATGAAATAACTTAAAAAGTAAAACACATAAACCATTGGAGATCTACTTAGCGGTTTTTCTACTTATTGGTTTATCTACTTTTACTTATATATATAAAATACAAACGGAAATTTCTTTCCGGCTTTCTACTATTCGAGTTCTACTGAATGGATTTTGACGGAACTTACACTGTTAGGTATCGTTTCAGGGAAGGTTTTAAGTTATAACACATAGTACTACATAGATTAGTTATAGAATTATGTTTGAAAGTTCTGTTATTTTGGGCGAAAGGATTACCATTATTTTATTGCCGATAAATTTCGTTGATAAAAGAATTGAAAAGGCTGTACATGTCGGAAAAAAAACTGTTGCTAATTTTATTTAAAAGAAAAAAAAAAGAAAAAATGAGCGAAAATGAAAAGGGGTTTTTAGGAGTGGTAATATTATAAAACGAAAATATTTAATTTAAACAAGAAAGAGAATGCTCATAATGCGTAAAAAATTATTCAATATGAAATATTGCAGTTTTAAACAACATTTGTCGATTTATTTATTGCGTCAGGTTAAAAAAAAATGCATCAGAAAATTTGATAAAAAATATTAGAGTGATAATTTTTTTTATTTATATATATTTTTTTTATATCTAATCCATCATGAGACTTCCAGAAGAAACTAGCAGATGTAATTATAAAAATGATGGTACTTATGAGTTACATGTTGTATATTTATTTACGATTGTAATTTTTCTGGAAGGTTTTAGTATATAACATATCATTCTACGTTGTTTAGGTATCAAATTATGGTTTACAGTTCTTTACTGAGATGAACCATATTATGAAAAAATAATCTTTTGAAAAAATTTTGCCGAATTTTTTTTCGATAGAACTTGCACTTTTAATCAGATAAGTTTACAGGGACGGTTTAAGTATTTAACATAACCTTCTACCTTGCTCACTTGCTCAGCTATAGAGCTATGAGTAGAATTCTGTAATCTGATGACACCAATTATCAAAAACTTCTATATAAAACTTTAAAAAATTTAAAAGATAAAAAGCGAGTCTATAAAAAAGATACATTTATTTCACTGTGTAAAATAGTAGCTTCTTTATGCAAGTAACAGTAAATAAATTTTTAAATTAGCTTAATTTTATGGTCTATAAAAATTCCAATTGATATTTTCAGTTTGTTATTATTATTATTTTTTTATTTTATCTTTACATTTCATTAAATATATAAACATGCAAAGATTTGCACTTAAAATTGCATTTATGTAATTAAACTGCATTATATAAAAATATTAAACAAGAAAAAAAATGATTTCTGAAAGAAATTACTACGTAGACACTTATTCTAATTAAAAATCAAGAATCCCAGACTTTAACAATCAAATTAAAAATATAAAAGCATATTTTTAATAAACCATGAAATATTTGAAGTATTTGAATGAGGTAACTAGGACTTCCCTCAGAGGGATTAGTCTGAGCGATATTACTGAGAACATAGATTTAATAATAACATGTGGTAGCAAAGAAAATGAGATGTTATCTTTAATTGTCCATATACTGCGATAAACTGAAATGATGAAAATAAACGAATTGTAGAATTACAAAATCTTATATATAAATTCGTATACACTGTTTAAAAAAAATGGGAAATCAAACTATTCAAGACAGCCATGCATGGATATAAAATTGAAAGTACGCAATATATTAAAAGTAAAATAGAAAATGAAACACTAAATTACTTATATCGGAATTTTAACTGTATTAAATGATGTCAAGAGCATAATCAGACGTTCCGCACCAATTTGAGTAACTTTAAATGACAAATATATGATGTTTAAAAAGAATGGACTATACTTTATATGGTGTGTGCTCCCCCGGAATAGTTAATATTGTACAATATCTGTTTTCCACTGATGCAATGAGGTTGCCGATAACATTTAAGGAATTCTCTCCTCTAAATCTAATATAGTATCAAAGTACCGAATACATCAACAGTGGCATGCAATGCTTCGTTAGAGTGTGTTTTAGATATGCTCGATCGGAATTAAATGATGAGTGTATGCTGTCCACTACATACGCTGTATTGTTTTGTTTTCAAACATATTCTGCACAAGTTGAGCTGTATTTAGCATGTATTAAATAAAAGAAATCGGCAATGATTACAACATAAAGTATGACACAAGATCTGAATATATCGTCTGCATAACTTTTGAGCTGTCAAAGTGTCATTTGAAGTAATTTACAAATCCATACATATTTATTCAGGAAATCATGCAAGCTAACATACGCCAATATGAACCCGATTATAAAATTTCACCAGAATAAGTTAATATATAAGAAAGCTACTAATGATAATTGAGAATATGACCTTATGATAAAATGTCTAGAAAAATGAATCGGATAAAAAATTCATATCACATTTAAAACGGCACTTCCCTCTGTTAGTGCCCTTGGCCGGAGAGAGAAAAGCCTAGAGAAGGAACACTTTAACAAGTACTTTCGGGCAACCTACTCACTGTTTCATACAGGTCTTTATTCAATATTTACACAATTTATTTAATGCTAGGTGGGTATCTATCAGTTTTGTTGCATTTAAATCGCATGTTTTGCGGAGGAAATGCAGCATTATGAAATATTTAAAGTTGCTGTAACTAATAATTCCAAATTAATGGTAATTGAGATCGCTTTCCGTTAATTTCATCTTTTTAAATTTTAAATTTTTTAGAGACAATTGTATATTTTAAAACTAACCCGAAGCAAAATTTCAAAATTTTGGGCTCAGCAGTAACACAGAAATAGAAAATTTTTGAAAGTTTTTTGTTTTTGCACTGTTTTATATAGCGACATTTTTAGAAATTGTTCTATTGCGAGAATTTACGTCATGATAAATACAGCTATGTCAATTTTCATGTTTATATTCCTAACAATTCCATGTACTTCGTTACTTAGATCATCTTTAGATCTTTTTCCTTTTTGTTTAGTCTTTCTATTGTTTAGAATTCGTTCTACAACGAGCATTTACATCTTATTAATTACTACCATGCCAAAGTTCTAGTTTCTAACCCCAACAGTATCCCAAAAATTTCAGTATTCCAAATAAATCATAGTTTAGAACCTTTCTAGAAATTTTTACGTTTATCCGTCAAATTGAACCTTTTAGAGAGCGTTCATTACGAGTATTTACATCTTAAAAGTAACTACCGAACCAAATTTAAAGTTTCTAACCCAATCAATATCACAGAAATCGCAATTTTAGAACTTTTTTGCTCCTGCAGCGATGTAGGTTCTTCATCTGACATAAAATAGTCTTTTTTCGGAGCAGAGATGGCCACCAACATTTTTTTATGTTGGCTATGTAGTTTCAGAGATAACACCTCACAAACGTACAAGCATTAATAATATTATATACTTTATAATATTATAACGCTTTATAATATTAGCATTAGATGTACAGATACAAAAGCCATTTATCTGTTACAAACTAAAGTGCCGGCGTTGCCCTGAATTTGAAGGATGTTTGTTCTGAAAAATCAATTTCAAAATTTAACATACAACACAAAACAAACATTAAAAAAAGCAGTCGAAATGTTGTATGAATGAATCGTATGAAAACGCTATATAAAAATGTATAAATGTATATAACAGACGCAAAAGAATACAGCTATAAATGAACTTATTTCAATTTATAATTGGAGCAATAATGTTAAAATAGGCCAATATTTCCCTAATCGGGTTTTTATCATGCTTCAATACATTTTTCACACTCATATGACGTTATACTATATCCACCACGTCCTTTATATTTCCAATATGACGTAATATTTTCCTCTTTCACGTGGAAACCTTGAAATAGAAAAGTTATGAAGTTATATTCACTTTCATTTAAATTCGTCAAACCATTTCTTTCATTTTCATATTTCACGTGAATATCTTGCAATAGAAAAGTTATGATGTAATATTCCCTTTTTTAAAAAAATCGTCAAACTATTTATTTCATTTTCCTTTTTCATGTGGAAATCTTGCAGTAGAAAATTAATTGTTGTAGTAATAATTTTATTGTGTTTTTTTAATTTTTGGCAACTGCTATAACGAAAAATGTTTAATTTTGATAAGAAATTGTTGTTAAATTGGTGGTTTTTATTAATTAAAAATTAACTATAAATTATTTCGATTCCGGATTACTTTAGTTGCCTCGTCCATGTTTTAATACACATGTACGTATCTTTTCACAATTTTGGCTTCAAAATTGTGGATTTTTATAGAATTACAAACAGACGGATAGACAAGTTTTCATTTTTATATATCTCTCTATTCTAAAAAAAGTAACTAACGCTGTCACCGCCGCCGCCGCCGGTTTTGAATTTTTTGTGACCGGAGGTCTTTCTTCCTTAATATTAAGAAAACTATTGCATACAAAAATATGAAAATCGGTGGTATTATAGCAAAATGTTTGATCAACACGCTAATGCATACAGTTTTCAAATCGAAGAATTATTTTAAAAGATATTCAATGCTAAAGTTGGACTAAATTTGGGCAAAATCGTTACATTAAAAAAAATTTATAGGAGCAAAAGCTATACATGTGAATTTAATCATTTTTAGATCATTTTATTCAATAGAAAATCCCGGTGTGCAGATTTCATTAATTTTTTTAATTTGACTCATTTTTTGAGGTTTCATTTCTATTTTAAATTCAAATATTCAGCATCTTGACTGATATTTTTTACATATTTTAGAAAATGGTATTAATTTAAACTGTTGCCAACTGTATAAACAGCGCAAACAATAATGTTTGCTTCAAAAAAAATTATTTACACGTTACTATTATAAACAGAAAAAAACCTTCCAATTAGAATTAAATAATTAGGTATAAAAAGCAGGCACTTATTGGAAATTACGCCATTAAAACTATATTTACATGTGAATTTTGAAAGAGAAAGGATATTGTAAAATAAATTCATTAACATGCGTTAGAAGTCTGAAATAGAAGAAATTGCGTCACATTACACTTATTATGCAAAATGAACAAAAAAATAGTATTGCAAAACAGTTTAAATTTAAAAATTGCGCGCGACAAAATATTAGAGGTTAAATATTAGATTTTTTAAAAATTTTATTATTTGTCGTTTGATGTGAGGTGTTCAGCTATAAGTATGCAAATTTTCATGTCTCCAACATAATTAGGTGCTGAGTTAGAAAAATTGCTTAAAATACACAAGTTAGATCCCAGAGGGTTAAATATTAGACTATTTCAAAATTTTATTATTTGCCGTTTGATGTGAGGTGTTCAGCTATAAGTATTCAAAATTTCATGTCTCCAACTGAATTGGGGGTTGAGTTAGAAAAATTGCTTAAAATACACAAGTTAGAGCCCAGAGGGTTAAATATGACATTTCAAAATTTTATGACTTATCGTGTTATCGCAAGTGTTCAGCTATAAGTATGCAAACTTTCATGTCTCCAACTTAATTAGTGGCTGAGTTAGAAAAATTGCTTAAAATACACAAGTTAGAGCCCAGAGTGTTAAATATTAGACCTTTTCCAAAATTCTATTATTTGTCATTTGATGTGAGGATTTCAGCTATAAGTATGCAAAATTTCATGTCTCCAACTTAATTAGGGGCTGAGTTAAAAAAATTGCTTAAAATACAGAAGTTAGAGACCGGAGGGTTAAATATCACTTTTTCAAAATTTTATGATTTATCGTGTTATCGCAAGTGTTCAGCTATAAGTATGCAAACGTCCATGTCTCCAACTTAATTAAGGGCTGAGTTAGAAAAATTGCTTTAAATACACAACTTAGAGCCCAGAGGGTTAAATATTAAACCTTTTTCAAAATTTTATTATTTGTCGTTTGATGTGAGATGTTCAGCTATAAGTATGCAAAATTTCATGTCTCCAACTTAATTAAATTAGGGGCTGAGTTAGAAAAATTGCTTAAAATACACAAGTTAGAGCCCAGAGGTTTAAATATTTGACTTTTTCAAAATTTTATTATTTGCCGTTTGATGTGTGGTGTTCAGCTATATGTATGCAAATTTTCAAGTCTCCGACATATATAGTTTCTGAGAACGGGCTCTGTGACAGATGGACAAACAGACAGACAAAGGAGTGAGACAGGTAGGTTTTCGTTAGATGAACGAAACTCTAAAAACATGCTGCGGATGACTGTAACAACATCCTAAAATTACATTACCATCAGCGATCTACCAATCCCGAATTTAGTTTATATCCGTTTCATATATTCTTATTCTTTTGTGTGGCCCTGTAAAATAACTATCAATATTATATACAGAAAAACCTCTGAATAGCGGACACCCCGAGAATGCAGAATGTGTCCTCTATTTAGAGGTGACCGCTACTGAGAGTAAAACATGTACAGTTATTTAAGGGTTGGTAATCGAAAAAATGCCCACTAAATAGAGGTGTCCACTAATCGGGTGTGTCCGTTATGAAGGTTTTACTGCATAATAATATCATCCTTTACAAGAAAATTGCATGCTGTATGATAGACAGACAGACATCCAGAGAAAGATAACCTCCCGGAGCAATAAACACTCATGTCTTTTGTTTTAATCATCCACAATTGTATGTCATACAAACAGGCCAGATTTTATACAACAGGCTAAAAACGGTCACCGTGGTACGGAGTACTGTATTATTATTTGTTTGCCCACCAAAACTGGTTGCCACGGGTTGTTGCAAGGTTTGTGATCACGTGGTTGAAACTGATCTATTCAATATTAATGCGTGCGTATTTTTTTTTATTATTATTTGCTCCATGTGTTCAAACCAGTTGTCTACGAAAATATCAACCGGTGAAAGTGACGCACACCATATTTCTGTGACGTATGCAGATAAATTGTGCTTTTTTATCAGTTTTTTCTATATAATTTTTAAACGGTTTGGAACTTATTTTTCATAGTAGGTGCATTCAGTAGGCGACCCTCATAGGTACCTTCTGGTGCAATCAGAAACGAAATCCGACAAATATTTTTTGAGTTATGCTTGACGAAAGGTTTTTATTAGGCTTTTTTTTTTAGTAGGACATGGCGTTAATATCCATCGTAGTAGTAATGTGTCCGGACAGTAATAATTCGCTGAGTATTAGCCTTCGCTTCGCTCAGACAACAAAATGAAAATTATATGTTTGTTCACTTATTCTATTTTATTTCTTTATTAAAATTTTTTGATATTTATTGAAATAACTGTAAATAATTTTAAATAACAACAAAAAATTTCTGGACTATAGACATAAATATGCGATTTTTTTTTTCATTACATATTTAAACAAGCAAAATTTCGTAGGTAAAAAAGCACTTATAGGCTACAAAACACGCATTTAATTCATATTTTTCGAAAATTTTAATTATTATACATATTTTTTTTTCAATTGCGAAAATGAATGAAAAAATTTTTCGTTCCAAAAAACAAGTCCGAGCCGCATTTGAACCCGAGCCGAAAAAACTCAAATCCAGCGTGCTGCTGATCGTGCTACTGAACCGCAGCCGAAGAAGGAAATTTATCCGATTATGAGAGGTAGATTAAACTTTGCAACTTATTTTCTCGAGACCCCCTGGTGGTTGCGCTTTATGGCGCTCATACAATTATATACTAACTATACTCTATCGATACACAAATGTTCATCACATTGGGTGAGACCAACCTCGGAACCTGTCCTTGTTAGATAAATGGGATAGAATATGAGTTGAAAAACTGGCATGGTCAAGGGAAAGGTGTTAAAATTATTTGAGCATTAATCCTAGAATTCTGGAATAGTCAGCCCTCCCCGTCATAGAAGGCCCTTTTATGGTACTACTTAGGTGTTATCTAATCCCTTGACAAGCAGACGTATCTTTTAAAAAAACTTCGAAATAATTTTTGAAATTTATTTTTCTTTATTTTATTACGTAAATCCATTTTTTTATTTAATCGTCGGGATAATTCTACAGTTATTTAACTTCCTGAACACCAAAAGAAAAATAAGTGGTTTGCTTTAGATGGAAATTTGGAATTCGTTAACAAAATCACAAAACTGCTTTCTGCAAAAGCAAATAAACACATCACACATTTTCATAGCTGCCAAATTGTACGGATTTTTCTTACCACTAAAATTTTAAAGAAATTTTTGTCATACCGAATCATTAAAAATCGCTAGCTTTCGGAGATGCAATTAGGCAAAATTTTCTTTTGAAATTTAGTGGTAAGAAAAATCCGTACAAGTTGGCAGCTATGCATTTTAATACTTACAATACTATATTATTTTGAGCGTCAAAAATTATAATATACATAGCTGTCAACTTTTACGCTTTTTTCCTACCACTATTTTTTAGCAGAAAAATTTGACTTATTCAATCCTATGTTTTCGATGATTAAATAAGACAAATTTCTCTGATTAAAAATAGTGGTAGGGAAAAAGCGTAAAAGTTGGCAGCTATGAATATACATTTTTATTTGCAATATTATTTTTCTTCTAATCTAGGATATGAAAAAAAACCCGAAATATATTTAAAAAACCCGCAAGTTATACACGTTTTTTTTTCGAATATTATTAAGAATCGTGATATTCATACGATCGTTATAATACATATTATGCATATGTATTGGCAAAATTGTTCATCTTTTAATCTACCTTTTAAAAAAAAAAATTATATAATATCGAATTTTTCTTTAAAAAATATATATTTTAATTTTTAAAAAAATATTAAATAATTAATTTATTAAATTATTATTAAATTAAAGTAGAAATTTTCTTTATTATAAACACGTTTTATTTAAATATCTGTCTTTTCGAATATTATTTAAAAAAATAAACTCACCAGTCTCCCTATTTCAATGATGACAATGCGCAATCGATATGTTTTGTTAACAACTGCAGAGAAAGTCGATGATAGAACCACTTTGAAACAGCTCTCTCCTTTAGAGTTCGGCTGCAAATACTATTTCACACATTTTGTGATTTCGGGCAGTTTACATATCCTACTGAATGTAGCACTGTTTTATCATTTAATAATCTCAAACTACGTTTTCAAAAGATAACGTTCTAACGATTCTTAATTCCTAAAAGAGAAATCGGAAGAGCCACGCCCTTTTCTTCTGACTACAATATACATTGTATTTTCTTTCCTGTACGTGATTAGCATTTTTCATTAAAATGATCTCTCCAGGGTCCTCAAAAGTAACTTACAACTTTATTTATCATGGGAATAAAAGAAAGAAAAGCTAATCTTGTAATCGATACTTGAAGAAGGTGTTTGTTATATGGGGCATTCTCACAAACTTTTGACTTTTATGCCCCTGAATAATAATTTTTATTTTAATACATGTTCTTGTGTTTTTTTTTTATTTCATATACTGGGAAACATCCCATTGCATGATTTCATAACAATATTAACGAGATAAATAAGTTTTAGACGCTGTTGGGCGTCCAAATGCCAGGAAAATTCCTATACTCTCCCGTGTTCCTGATGCTGATTTTTCAGTCTGGAGCTGTCTGTATAAAATTGTTTCAATAAAAATAATTCGATTTAATTTTTTTTCGAAACTGGAACTATAGTTTTACATAAATATGTAGCAGAAAATTAACCTGCACACATTTTTAGGGTTGTTATTATTTTTTAAACTCTGTCTTTGGGTTTTAGATTCCTTACCGTCCCTCTTCTAAAATTATACAGAAAATCACTTCAAATGCAGCCACAGAATTTTTTTCTCATCTTTTTTTCTCATGCAGAAGTATGCTAGAGAAATAATATCTAACATTCTTTGACAGGAAATTTACTGCAGAATTTAAATCAGCATTTAAATATCAATTTCAAGCATCGTGGCTTTATTGGTAGTATTACCGTCCCCAAGGTTTATTCCTGCACTTTTCGAGGTAAATTATTTTTTTTTAATTTAATCCAATGCAAATAACTGTTTCTAAAAATCAATGAACATTGTGGCTACCACTTAGTTTTAACATGATTTGCCTAAAATAGTTGGTAATTTCCTTTATGTTTCCATCCTTACCGTCCCCCTTTTTCTCACTTCCTCCCTTTTTTCCTATACCGTCCCCTTATTTTACCTTACCGTCCCTTCTTTAACACCCCTTTAAGACAATATTATATCTAACTTTTGTACTAAAAATACTACATTGTTATTATTTCTTATTTCAATGTCGTGAGAGTACTATGCAAATTCATTATAAGTACAAATTTAGAAGAAAATAAAAAGTTTTAGTGGTAAAATGGTAAGGAAAATTAAACTCGCAAGTTTAACATAAACCTCAGTTAAATAAAAAAAATTTCGCTGCTGACCATTTTTTCTTTATTTTGAACGTTTAAGGCATTCGTCTATCAGATAAAAATGTTATTTTAGCAAGTTTAATTTCACCAGATTTTTATTCCCAAATTCAAAAGATTGTGAGAATGCCCCATATACGTATTTTGTCATGCTAAATTGCACATCATACTAAAAAAAATAGTCCGCGTTTCTTAAACTCGCATTAATTAGCAAAATTATCTTGTTTTGGTTGAGCACACACTTTGAAAGAACAATTATTTTAAATAATACATGACCTCATAATTAAGCAGTGACACATCAAATATGTGTCCACTTCCCCTTAGTGCAAGCTGCAGGAGAGCAACTCAAATGGCCGGAAAAAGATTCCGTTTTAGGCTCTTTTCCGTCTTAGCAGACATAATCTTCCGTATTTCTTTTTTTTTTTTTTTTCAAAGGGATTATGCAGTTAGACAGTTTCTGTTTTCATAGAATTTGCCGTGTTTTTTATGTGCTGATTTAGAAACTGCTGACTTTTTGTGATATTGGAACTTACAATAAAGGCTTCAAAAATTAATTATGAAACTTCACGATCGGGAAATTCTTCGTTACCAGTATTTTATTATGTAAAAATATCTTCTTAAATAAGGCGAAATTTCGCGCGTAGAGTTATTTTTCTATAAACAAATAGTGATATTTGTCGTGAAATAATCCCTTAACCCTTAAACGCGCGATTTTTTATTTTGTTTCGAAAAAAATTATATTTGATTCTCTGAAAAGTTTATTACACAGGAAAAAAATGAAAAAATTCAGAGATACATTTTTCATATAATACGTCATTCTTTTCTTCTGTTGCACATCTGCAATATAAGTAAAAACTACTGTTGTGTGGCTCTTTTACGCTAAAATAATGCAAATTAGTCAATACTTTAATAAATATGTCTCGAAATACCTTATTTTATATAATTATTTATTTTATAGAAATTATCCTTTAATCCTTTAATTCCCATAATAGAATACGTTCTAGAACTTATGAGAATCTGAATTATTTCAGAGAATCTGACTTTACAGCTGTTTCAATGTTTCAATGGTTAATTTCGCTTTATTTAAATACGGAATGACTGTTTTTTAATTAAAGCAAATATTGCTATTTTAATTTTCTGGTGTGAATTAGGTATATGCGAATAAAAAATATCTATTAAACTCAAAACAGTGTTGTTTGCATATAGACAAAGCTACGCACTAAAGGGTTAAGCGTACGACCCCTGTCATATGTATAACAAATTTGGCTAATTAACGGCTGATGCTGCGTGCTACTTAATTTTTAGGACAACTTGCGAACCCAGATTACGAATTTTATACCATGTAACAACCATTTGATAATAAGTATTTTACTAATCAAGAATTTAAAAAAAAAAAAAAAAAAAAAAAAAAAAAAAAACGAAACCGGGAAATTAGAAAAGTTACGATAATGTGTTTAATCTCTAAACACCATAACATTAACCCTTTAAGGGGCAAGCAATTGTGTTTCGGTAATGTTAAATTCACACCGGAATCCGCAAAAATATTTAGTGCAAAATAAGGAACATCAATTTTACGTCTTTTCCCACCAAAGTTAAAAAAGTAAAATTTAATAAAATTTTTATGGTGCAAATATTAATTAATCGTAGGTGGGATAAAATGTATTGCACCGCCCCTCAAGGGGATAAAGAAGTAGAGTTGTTATAAACGGTCGCTCTGAAGCTTATTAACCCTTTCAGGGGAAAGGCATTTCTGCTCTAAAAATGCTCAAATATTTAATTCACACCGCAATTTAAGAACAAATTTATTTGAAAATAATCAAAAGCATTTTTTGACGTATATTATAAGATCGAAAGTGTACTAAAAAATTTCTTGTCTCATTTGTTAATTTCGGCGTTAAAATTAACCGTTTGCAGACTGCAAACGGCGCCCCTCAAGGGGTTAAACCTTTCAGGGGCAAGCAAATGTGTTTCTGTAATGTTGATTTCGGGGCGAAATTTTTGAAAAATTTTATTTAAAAATAAGGAAATGCAATTTTGCAACTATTTACACTACTTCTTTAAAAGTAAAAAAAATATTAAAAGTTTCTGGTACAAATTTTGATTAATTTAATTAGGATATAATATATATCACCTCCCCTCAAGGCACTTGCCCCTGAAAACTAGTATCTGAGCGCTGATGAAAACGGCGGCTATCATAGGTCGATTTTTTTTTAACGTACGTACAGTCACCTAAATTTAGACACCAGTATTTCATATAAAAATTGTTGACTTGTTTAATCTCAGAAAAATAATGGTTAAAAATCTTTTAAAAAATATTGGTATTGAAATTCAGTGAATCCATACACACGCTGAGAAAAATCCTCCTTCGGCAGCCGCCATTTTTGTGCCAGCGTTCAGGCCTAGTATGCAAAGGGCAGTGCTCAAAGGGTGAAAAGTTTGCTTAATTAATGCAGGCATAATATTAAAAGTTGTTTTCGGTTAATGGAATATATAACAGAACTGTTATGCATCCAGTTATTGTTTTTCACAGTGACAATATTTTCAATGTTAATTAAGCAATGACATATTATTTTGTCACATTATATAAAAATTTCTGTCTTGTATTCTTCTAATCAATAAGGGTTATATTATTTACATTAATACACATTTTCACTAAGATTTTATTTTATGTCAAGTGTAATGACATAGAGAAGAGGATCGAGGTATTCCTATATATATATATATTCATATTGAATGTCAGTTTTTGTATTTAGATTCATCCGTAACTATTAACCCATTACCCGCTGGTGTTGCGTTGGCGCAACAGTAAAAATAAATGCCCATGCCATAGCTGCCAACTCTTCCGCTTTTTCAGACCACAAAAATTTAATAGAAATTTTTGCCTTATTAAATCGGCAGACAACGGCGATTTAAAAAGATAAAATTTACTATAAAATTTTTGTGGTCTGAAAAAGCGTAAGATGTTGGCAGCTATGCCATGCTTAAATTTACTAACAAATTACCACTATTTTTGAATTTAAAAAATTACCTTATTTAAATAACAGAAAATTTGATCATTAAGCGAAAATTTTCTTTCAAAATTTGTAGTTCAAACTTTGACGATCCTTATGTTACAGTTTCGGCGGTTAACGAGTTAAACATTTAACAATTATTTTTTCCGATACATTGTGTTTATATCTCAGCAGCTTTTTCAGTAAACAATGTTTTATTCAAATCAAACATATAAATTCAAATAAGAAAGTTTCGAATAATTTAATTTACACTTACATTTATTTCCCATGAAAAAAACGGCGTTTATAAGGGCAAATTTCAATAGCTAGTGGAAGCCTCCTACTGTTTGATTCTGCTGTTTAATAACATATATAGAAATATTAAAATATATATAAACATTTAAAACGTCTCATTTACAACTAGGCGGGATATATTTCTGCTGTATTGAGTTCTGTAATAATTTTAATCTTTGTTACGAATATCTTGTGCCTCTTAGGAAACGTAACGTATGTGTATAACGTTGTGATCAATCGATCAATTCCATGAACAATGATTTGGTGTATAGTTGTTGTCAACTGGTAGCATGAATACATACGCATTACCAGGTCTGCTGTTTCTCCTGAAGAAATGTCACATAGCTAAAACTGAGAAATGGAATAAAGGAATAACCTTTAAAAAATAAGCAAATAAGTTTAATCAGGAATTAGGAACAAAAGGACGAAGAAATAATGAAAAACCGAGGGGCGATAATAATACAGCCTTCGCCGACTCCGTTAACTAAAAGAGATATTATTATAAGTGTAGAAGGTATGAAAAAGTGATTTTATCATGGTACGTACGTTTTAATGCTATTGAGTGGAATAAGAGTCATCATGAAGCTTAATATAGTTACTTTTGTAGTTCCTTTGATAGTTACAATTACAATAAATAAAACCTTTATATTTTCAATACATTATTTAACTTTAGAATTTTTTGTCTCCGGACGGAGAGTAATAGCACAAAGGCTAATGAAAGAGTGTAAAAAATACATTTAAAACTGTTCCCTAAGAGGTAGCTCAGAAGTTAACATATCTGTTAGTACAAGTGGTACTAAAACAATAAAACTTAACCCGAATAAAGTGGAGTTTTTAACAAAAATAGCCTTTACTCAAGCAAAAAGCTAACATTGCTCATACGGTGCTTATATTTTAGTACGCTTATTTCAAAATAGTAAACGTGGCTATATTTAATCATAAATTGTGATTAAACAGTTCAATAATTAGTATTCGGAAATATTAGTGGTAAAATGAGAAGTGTGTATAAGTAAAGAGTTTGCTGTAATATTTACCAATCATATCCGATTTTGGTGTATTGAAAATAGATATTTTGAGGAAGGTTACACACACGCCACTTTTAATTTTTTTTTTTTTTTTTTACATTGAAATCTAAATGATTATTTGTAAAACCAAAATTCACCGGAAAAAAATAAAACTTTTATATTAATCTTGAAAAAAACTTTACGGCCTAACTTGCGATTCTAAATCTCTTAAGCGTTCAAGAAAGAAAGCTGTCAAACGAGACAACTTTGGATTTAAATAGGTATTCAATACGACGCACAGTGGAGTATTTTTCCAATTTAACCGGTCAATTTTTCGAAACGCAGTTGAGGAGAGAAAAATGTAGCTAATTATGAAGATAAATAGATGGGGATTCGCCGTACATTAATAATTTTTTTTTTCTGTAGTGTGAGAAAATTGGTACTAGGGAATGTCAAACTTGTTTGTAGCAGTACGTTTTTTATTTGTACTTTAAAGTTCCACTTTGTGCCTGTTTATTTTATTGTGATTTTTTCCCCATAAACTTTTGCTTATACCATATAGTTCTGGATTCTGAAAGCCCATGTATATATGTTTACATTTCACATGAATATATTTATATTCGTTAATATAACAGATATGATAAATACGACATAAAATGTGCCGTATATGTTTGAAATTTGTGTTGTTAATTTCGATATTCCACAAAACATTTATTATACATCCGGGTCGATCTGGATGACCTTTTTAAATCCAAATGACAGTTTAAGATATGTAGTTAATAATTTTGAAAACTGTAGCTGCGAAAAACTGCGATTTTAGAAGAATTCCATTCAAACACACAACTGTATGTTCCTGTAAATGACAATTTTTGCATTTCCCTTTCGTTTTGAAAAGTATTCTATGATAGATAAATTGAAATTATTGTCAGAATGTATCATCTGCGGACATAAAAAAGTTCCAATTTTACATATCTGACCCATAATTTTTTCAAATATTGTCTGCGCCTGTTTCTGAAATTCTATGTTACTTTTTTATGTTCTAAGTTTAAAAATGATATATGTATTCCTTAGAAAATGTTGCGCTGTTTTAGTTTACATCTTATAAATGCTGCTTCGTAAATACATCTAATATTTAATTATGGATTGTGAAAGTCCAGGTAAATATATTTATATATTCCACATGAATATGTTTATATTTATTTATTTAGACGATTTTATAAAGAGGCAAATATTTTATAGAACCTGTTTGAAATTTGTGTTTTTTATTTCATAATTCTAGAAAAAATTCGTTACACTTCCAGATGAGTCCAAATGATTTTTTTTATACTTTAAATGAGATCTAGATATTAATAACGTTGAAAAGAATATCTTCGAATAATCAGTAAATTGGAATATATTATTTCAAGCACGTTGTGTTTCCTTAAATGATAACTGTTTCATTTTCATTAAAAGTAATTTAAAAAATATTTTAGGAAAGATAAATTGCAAATATTGTCAGAAAGTATCGTCTACGACATAAAATAATTAAAATTTATATTTATGATCAATATTTTGTTCAACTTCGATTTTATGACTCGACAGTTAATACTTACTTGTAGAAATAGTTTGACCTGCCCAGTTTTTTGTTTTAAACTCTTACTTATATCAATCATTTCTAGATTTCAAAAGAGCCAAGTAAATATGTTTATATTTCATATCATATGTTTAATGGTTTTTAAAATGTAAGATCAAGCATCAAATTTTTATTTTTTAAATTTGTATAGTGTATAAGGAATTTTTTATGCTTTCCGATGATTCTAGTTGATGTTTTTCAATTTAAATGCATCAGCTATGCGGTTAATAACTTTAAAAAAACTGTCAGGATGTCAGGATGGATTTTTTTTTTCTTACACAAACTTGTTTCTATATATGAGCATTTTAAATAAAATTCTAAAAGCTAAATATCTTTAAAATTATTACTCTTATTATTTTCTGTACAAAGTTATTTCAGGTTCATCTGGAGTTAAAATTATATCAAGACAAGAGCTCTTCAACATTATCGATGACCAGAATTTGCCTAATTTCGATCAAAAACTAGAATTTCTCGACGATTATCCTGTTAACAAAAATAATTATTCAGAAAACCAAAAGCTACAAATAAAAAATGATTTAAAAAAATATATCAAGCCTGAATTTGAGAAAATATGGCATGAATCAAGTAGGAATAATTATACTTTCTTGAAAAAAAAATTCATATTGGTTACAAGGAACATAAAAAGGCACAGAGGGGTTTAAAGACTTAATAGTTACAGGTATAAAAAAAATTCTAAACTTAGTTTAGCAATTTGATGAACAATGCGCTCTCAGGAATTATTTTTCTAATAAAACCTTTTAAAAGTGACCAGGAAAAAACGAAATTTGTTTAATTTTCTTCAAAGAAATTGGTCTCTCATGGAGGGGGCTCAATTGGGGTGGTCTCTAAATGGAGACCTAATCACCATCAAATCTTGAGGTGGAAAGACGTGTAGTGCATATGAATGAATTTTGCGTGTACCGATGTCAGATAACGACAACCGCATACGAATAATCGATGTCGTGTCTGTAAAGGGAAAAAATGTTCTAAAGGATACTCGTGCCGAAGGGGGGATAATAGGGATTTTTCGTTATGGGCTAATTCCATGAAGACTTGTCATGTTTGTCACACAGCCGAAAATCGCCATGCTTGTTGACCACCGTTATCTTAGAAAAGTTTGCTTCCGCTTATTCAACTGATGAGATATCTCCGATAAAATAAGTCACATTTTTCCGTTCTAAAATACTGGTAGTCAAAAATTGCAGTATATGACAGACATGACAAGTTTTCATGGAATTAGTCTATGGCTAGTTCCAGGCGTACTTGTCGTGTAAGTCACATACGTGCAAATTGCTATGAATTTTGACTACCAGTATTTAAGAACGTAAAAATGCGATTTCTTTTATCAGAGATATCTCATTAATAGACTAAGGCGAAGAAAGCTTTTCGAAAATAAAGGTATCGAAAAAACATGGCAGTTATCAGCTATGTGACTTACGCTTAAAAACCCATGGAACTAGTCTTATATTGATCTTCGAAAAAATTATAGTTATTTATAAATAGTAGAAAATAAATTATGTAACTTATGTGGATATAAATATTCTAAACAATATACAGGGAGGTGTGAAAAAAATCGGATTGCTAATGTATTCTTTCCCATTACATAATATCATATATGGATCTAAAATATCTGAAAACTTGTAATGTCTTGAAATAAACATTTTTGTGTTTACAATTTGATATATTTATTTTCATTATTCTAAATTTTTAAGTTATTCTATTTGTCAAAAAGGTCTGTATAAATTTATAGATTATATTTTAAAACACATTTTGGTGACATTCATAACTACTCAAAATATGTTTTATACTATCCATACATTAGTTGAATAAAATATAATTATATTTCGCAATTATTTCCCAATGATATTTGATATTTAGTAAAAGATAGTTGTGCTCGACTGATCTATATTGTAATATGTTACATTTTCTGCTAAAGGTAAATAAGTCATCGTTTAACGGAAAAAAATAATGTGCATGAGTGTGGCGTGTCGGAAATTTTTACACGTATAATAGCCATGTGGTAAAAGAATATATACATCAATCTTTTATAATACATGTTACATTATTAGATCTAATTCCGCGATTTCCTTATCTTATTCTAAATCACTACTTTATATTCACTAAATCCTTATCCTCAAATTTATCTCTATCGTTAACTTTGTTAAATTCCCTTTTATTTAATGTCTCACTTGTCTAAATTGCTTAAATATTACACTTTTAGTATTCTTAAATTAAATGTTCAATTTCCGCACTCTTTCCTTTCTAGATTATTCTTTTACCTTCCATTTTTACTTTCCCGCGCATTTCTGAGGTTATCCTTTTTTCCTTCAAATTCATCCGCTTGCTCTGTCCGCACTTTTTTCATGACGTGATATTCTTAATTATTCAGTGGTTGAGAGCGCGATCTACGTCATATTTGTATTCTTACACTTGAGGAACAAAAAGTCGATACACTCTGTGTTTCAGCAGAATTTGTCGTATTTCTACTTTGATAACTTCCCCTGGTCGTCGTTTGATATTTTCTATTATCTACAAATTACTTACCCAAAATTAAATACTACGTAGCGATGGCTTGATTAAAATGAATTGGTGGAAACTGCACCGCCGAAAGCTCTTTAAATAAAATCCTGAGTTAAATTACGCATTGTCTCAATTATTCCGGAGAAACCTACACTGGATAAATGTGCTACCTGGCCTACCACTCGATGACTGCAATTACCTTCCAAGGTAGTGATGTTGTCCATGTTGATTTACTACGAAACATTCTCTTTCAGCTTAACCCCTTGAGGGGCAAGCAAAAACGTCTCTAAATACTGAATTCTCACCGGAATAGTCGAAAAAAACTATTTTTAAATAAGGAAAAGCAGTTTCTCAGCGATTTTTCTCCAAAGTTAAAAACATAAAATTTAGTTAAAATTTTCTGGTGAAAATCTTGTTTAAAATAGGTTGGATATATTTTAGTCCAAGAGCTGTTAAGCATTTTAGGGAAGGTATTTGAGGCACCCTGAAAATTTGTGCAACACTTCTTTTGTAATGGCTGATTACAAAATCGAATGTCTGGCTGAAGGATCGTGGCCCAAAAAGTGTACCAGACACGTGTCAAGTGCTATTTTTTTTTACTACCCAAAAAAGGTATTTAAGGCACGCTGAGATTAAGACAGAATAATATTTATACTTAGATAAAAATATTTTGAAAACGACAGACACTTTAGTCGGCCCAAAAACTGTGCCAGACACGCGTCAAGTGCCATTTGTTGACTACCCAAAAAAAGTATTTGAGGCACGCTGAGATTGAGACAGAATAATATTTATGCTTAGAAAGAAATATTTTGAAAATGACAGACACTTTAGTCGGCACAAAAACTGTGCCAGACACGTGTCAAGTGCCATTTTTTGTCTGGCACAGTTTTTGGGCCACGATCCTTCTGCCAGACATTCGATTTTGTATTCAGGCATTACAAAAGAAATGTGCACAAATTTTCAGGGTGCCTCAAATACCTACTCAAAAATGTTCAACAGCTCTCCTACTATTTATCCCACCGCCCCTCAAGGGGTTAATCTAATGCACGGCTTCCAGATTGATTATTCATCTACTATTACATCGAAGCTAACCACACTTTCGAATCACCATATAACGAAATAACGTTATATTATTCGACGAGAATTCAACTCTACCTGTGTTTCTATTATTTTGAAGATTGCACTACTGGTAACATAAAAACCAGTTATTTCGTTCACTAGTAAAACCTTACAATGTTAGAATAATCTAACATATATATACATATTATTTTCTTACATTTCGAATATTTCACTACCTTTTAAAAATAGCGCCGACTTTGTAAAGCTTTAGGTATATTCAAATTTCTTTACTGTTTACTTTTTTTATATATATTTAATTTATTTAATTATTTGTTATTATTATTTTCCTTTTTTTTCGGGTTTGACAGAAATGTCAAACCCGCAGTTCCTACAAAATTTTATTTTAAGTAAATAAATGATGTTTCAGAAAATCCATTTTACTGTATTATTTTGATTAAATGCTGCTTTTGTATAAAACCATTTAATTTAAAATTTTTAGCTTTCAACCATTTAAGAACCTTGTTAATTTAAGTAAAAAAGTGTTGAATGGTTTTTACGGACTGGGCGTGCTAAAAATATTCTCAGATATTTTTCATCATATAAAGGAATAGAAAAAGCTAATCTAGAACGTTTTTCTGTTTATACAGCACTTTAAAAAGTCAAACAATGAAGTGGTTTTGTAAGTTCCTCATCATATCTTCAAATGCATCAAATGCATCAAAATTAAAATGTTAATTGTTTTAGCAGCAGGTATATGCATTATAAATACAGGGTGTCCATAATTAAACGACCCTACTTTAAAGTTGTCTACAGACGAAACTGTTGTATAAAAATTTGTGTAATTTTGTGAAGGACATAATAAAAGAATTAAAAATTGTTTAAGTGAAAAAAATAGTTCACAATTTCGCCACCTGATGGCGTTTTTAATGAATTACACGTTCAGCCTACATTTACGACAGTTTACATATTTTATTGCAAGAAAACATGTTCCCCATAGCGGCCAAACTTTTCAGCTACCATCTGGAATCGTAAGATTGTATGTTCCACAATTGACCCCAGTTTGTACTGGGAAATGCTAAGAGCATGTCGTGAAATACTGTCTTTAAGATTAGGTAAAGTTCTCAGATTATCATAACTTACTAAATTTTTCATATGCCCTTAAAGCAGAATGTCATATGGATCCAGGTCTGGAGATCTAGGGAAACCATATATTACGAAAGTGGCCGCTGATGATCAGGGCCTGTTTACGGAATAGGCCCGTGAAGCCCGTGCTTACCCACTGAAATACGAAAGGGCCCCCCAATTTTACTTTTCAAAACTAATTTTTAGAAAAAAGAAACTCAATCACTGTAAAAAATACATTTTTTTTTCCTTATGAAACATTTTTTTTTCTTACTATATGGCAATTTGTAAATAATAAATATTTTGAAGTTCACATATTCCCAACTATAGTTCCATATTTGTCATTTACAAAATAAATTGGTTATTTACAATTAAACATATAATAAAATACTTTTATATAGGTAGTTATAGTTTAATATTAAAAATGTTATTTACTCTAAACTTTGATGGTAAAATTTCAAATTATTTAAGCATACGAAAATGAGATTTAGTAAATAAAAAAGCAATTTGTAGAGTAATAGGAGGGGCCCTTGTGTGATGTCGGGCTTCCCCTATTCCTAAGTGTTAAGCGGGCCCTGCTGATGATACATTCTTCTGTGGAATGATTCTTAACCCTAGAACTACCGGAAATTTTACTCAAGTTTTATAAAAACATTCTACACCAAAATTTTTACTTAAAACTATTTAATTTGTTTATTTAACTTATTATTGTCTGATTTATACATTTAGTTTGTTTTGAAGAAATTTCTGGTTTGAATAAATATTTTGAATGTACATGCCGGGTCTATTGGACCCTTCTGGTAGACAGAGGGTTAAGGGCGTCCTTAACACAGGTGGCTAATGTGTGGAGGAGCTCCATCTTGCATAAAAATTGTCCGTGAAAGACACGGACATGCTTCGAGATCCAGAAATTTGTTTTTTCCAACAAGGATGCATATCGCTGCCTATTGATCGAGCATGTTACTTGACCTCTAGCACTTAATTCCTAAAAGAAATATGAGCCGAGAACAAACGAAGCAGAAAACCCACACCACACCATCACTTTTGGTGAATGAAAAAGAATCTGTAAGATTGATTTTCTGTAAGCGGATTTTCTGGTTCCCAAATTCGGCGGTTGTGACTATTCACTGATCCGTCCAAATGAAAATGCGCTTCGTCAGTCAAGAGGATATTCCTTGACCATTCTGAATCAACTTCAAAGGAAGCAAGAAACTCAAGTGAGAAACGGTGTCGAGTCTCAAAATTATGTGGAAGAGACTCTTGCATAAGTTAACACTTAAATGGGCGTTTTTTTTGTTTTTTTTTATTCAAAAAAATTATGCATGATTCTCTGAAAGGTTTATTACACAGGAAAAATAATGAAAAAAATCAGAGATACATTTTTCATATAAAACGTCAATCTTTTCCTCTGTTGCACATCCGTAATATAAGTAAAAACTACTGTCGTGTGGTTGTTTTACGCTAAAATATTGCAAATTAGCAAATATTTTAAGAAGTATGTCTCGAAATACCTCATTTTATATAATTATCTATTTTATAAAACTTAACCTTTAACCCTTTAATTCCTAGGATAACCTACGTTCTAGAAATTACGCAGTTCAGAGAATCTCAATTTACACCAGAAACTTTTAGTGGTTAATTTCGCTTTATTTAAATACGGAATGTCTGTTATTAATTAAAGCAGATATTGCTATTTTAATTTTCTGGTGTGAATTAGGATTATAGAATTAAATAATCTATTAAATTCAAAACATTGTTGTTTGCATATATACAAAGCTGCGCACTAAAGGGTTAAAGGTTAGACGGATGATACCGAAGGATAATTCGCGTGATCTTTTGGACAACTGAACGAAGCATATCCAATGATTCTGCCACATGACGGACACTGGTAGCCTGTACGTTAGAAGCTTTGTCCTCTTCCACCTGAAGCGCAACCCTCTCTATTGCTTCTGAGGAAACATGTTTTCTTCCTCTTAAGGAACGAACATTCAACGATCCTGTTTCTTCAAATTTGGCTACCATTAATCGATGATTTTTAAGAGTCAATGGATCTTTCCGCATCCCCTTCAAAGTCTGAAATTTCCGTAAAAAAAACTAAAGCAGAATTAATGTTTTGGTAAAACAATTTTACTAACAAAGCTCCGGTATGGTAAACGTAACTACATACTGATTACCAATAGTAAGCCCATTGAAAACAAAATCTCCGTAAAACTTTGTAGGTTTTATAACAGCTGCTGCTTGACGTAGACAGAAATTTATTTGCATTTTTATTTAAATTCTAAGATTTCACGCCTTCTGGGGGCGAAATTTTACTAGACGATTCCAGATCACAGCTGTCAGTTTGGACTTTTTTAAATTCAGAAATTTGGAATTCTAACCGGAAATTCTGAAAGAATATTTGTTGCTTTATATAATCACGTAATATCCTAAATTAAAGAAAGCAAAAAGAACTACCAATATTTCCTGGTGTAAATTCGAAATTTCTGATTGAGTAAGAAACGTTCTGTTGAAAAAAGTTTTGTAATAAAATTTGTAAACTATTGTAAATGCATACTAAGTCACCGCGGTCTGTATCTTTCTCTCATTTAATCTGAGAAAAATCAAACGTAAAAACTTAAAAAAATTATTGGTGTTCGAATTGAACGGACAATTCAAACTCTGAAAAAATCCGCATTCATCATCCACCAATTTATTTGTCACAGCTCAGTCCGTGGGCGGTGGCTAAATGTATTAATTCATTAGAAAATGCCCTTTGGTGACGAAATTTTGAAATAATTTTTTTTTCGCTCAAACGAATTCCCTTCCCTTCATTATGTCCTTCACAAAATTTCTCAACTTTCTGACCAACACTTTCGTCTGAAGACAACTTTAAAGTTAGGGGTCGTAATGGACACCCTGTATATTATTCAAATAACTTTGTTTAAACTGAAAAATTGCACTCTGAATTTTTTTAATAAAATTTAGCTCTAAACTTTACGTGAAGAAATCAATTTATTCAATTTCAGATCAATTAGGTAGTAAACTCTGGTGGCAGTTAATCACTTATATATCAGGTTTGCCAATTTGAACACTTTTTAATTCAAAAAATCCGAATTCATACCGGAAATTTTGAAAATATAATTGTTGCTTTAAGCAATCACGAAATGTTTACTATTAAATAAATAAAAATATACTACAGGTAATTTATGGTTTCAAAACGAATTATCGGAATTTAAAAAAAGGCTAATATTGTAGCCCAGCGCAATATCAGTGTCACACAGTGTTGCCAATGGGCTACTTTTTTAATTAACCTTCGCGCCCTGAATGCGTCTAATAGACTCATAATTCTATAATTCATTTAATTCTATAATTCGTTTATAGACCCATTCTATAACTCATTTCATTCGGTTCGAACCAGAAATGTTTTCGTAAACTAAGATAAATAAAAGGCACCGAAAACTTATATAAATAAAAACATTAAATGGCTTTTAAAGAAAATTCTGGTGTGAAATGTTTTGATTAAGGTTGAGTAAAATTTCGACAGGGTAGGAAGGTTAAGAATCCTTGATCGGCACCACTTTTTTTTAAATTTGCCTTATTTAATGACAAATTAATTAAGGCGTAATCAAGGGGAGTTTTACCATTACAAAAAAGGAGCCAGTCAAGAAATCCGAATTTTAAAAAAGTAGCCCACCGGCAACAATGGTGCAACATTCCATCAACCGAAATTTGAATGAGTTAAAATAAAGCTTTTTGTTACAAAGGGATTTTTTTTGTTGTTATGTTTAATTTTTCTCCTGTGTCTAATAAGTCATTTTATTGGTTCGTCTTTAATTTCTAAAACTTTTACTTTTGGGTTCTTTTATCGTATATATAATTGTGGTTTGGGTTATTCTCCATTTCTGAATAGGATACGCTGTCTTATTTCATCTCTGACCTTGCGAATAAATAAGGCGTATGTTATAGTTCGGACATTGTGGCGGTTTCACGCAGGCCGCATTTAGAAGCCACTTTTATTAATGAATAACATTGGCAAGTTACATGCAAGAAATTGCTAAAATTTTTATAGTTTTACATTCTTTTAATCCATTACATTAAATGATTCGTTACCTCTCAATTAACAACAATTGAGTAATAGTGCTAATCTTTAAAAAAACAAACTATAGCGGATTAAATATATTTCATTCCATTATGTAAAATGAACATGGATTTAAACTATTAGATTTTTTTTTAAATATTGAGAATGTATTTAATGACACAGTTTTAGTTGTACGCTTAATTCTAACAAAAAAACTAATCTAGAATGTTTTTCTAATTATACAGCAATTTAAGAAGTACCACAGTCTACTGAATTTTAAGCAGGTACTCATATTTTCAAATATATTATAAATTAGTGCTTTAGAAAAAGTTATCTATATTATACATATGTTTGCTGTATGCTATATTTCTACATTTTTATGATCATAGAAAAAAAGAAAGAAATTGCAACTTTATAAAATGTAAGTGATTTGATTTTGTAAAATATAGATTTTCTGAAACAGCATTTACCTGAAAATAGCGTGAGGAGTTAAACATGATAACAGAAAAAAATATTCATATCGTAATTGTCTGAGATCTGTAAAATTCGACAAAAATACAATTTGTGCAAAAGAACTGAAATATATTAAAAATATTTATATAAATCTTTTTTTAATTCAGTGAAGAAGTATGAATTATACCGCTATTAGGATATTTATTTTCTAGTGCCATATTTTCAAATACTAATGTTCTTTATATTTAATCGTAGAACTGCGATAAAATAATGCAAAATACTATTTGGAAATAGTAGTACTAAAATTAAATTAAATACCGGGCGAGTCGTATACATGAAAGGTCACTGAACTCTTTGCCTCCATCTGTGATATTGATAATTCAAAATATCATTATAAACAATACAAAAAAGCCATTTTTTTCCTCAAAACTGATATAAGTGTGATTTTTTTTTTTTTTTTTTTTTTTTTTTTTTTTTTTTTTTTTTAATATAGTCACTGGAAAAAAATAAATCTACTGAATAAAGGTATATAATAACAAAAATAGTCGTAAATAAATTTCTATTGTTACAAAAATTCAAGAGATGAAGCTGTTGTTTCAGACAGCTTTGGGTTTAAAAGAAGAAGTGTTCGGAGCTTTTGCCACCCCCAAGAACATGGTAATATATCATTGTGCGATTGATATCGCGCCAGATTTTTTTTTCTTTTTTTTTTTTTTTTTTTTTTTTTTTTGAAAACTTTTATTTGAAAATATCGAAGTCAAAATTTCAGCTTTTTTTCACGGTTTTTTTAAAAATATTTTTCTACAAATCTTGATGATAAGTAAATGGGACAAAATTTTATTTATTCTTACTAATACGGAAACGCATGAATATTCTGATGTGTTCTTTATAATTGTTTCAAACATTGAGGCTGTTTTACTTATAATGTATCCGTAATAAATTGACTGATGAATAAAATAAATTATATGAATTTATGCTATCAATCAATGCCCTAAAGGCAGAGCAGCCAAGTCTCCGGCTTTTCTGATACCAGTATTTTAATACATGAAAAGTTGTTTTATTTAAGTGGTACATTACATTGATTTTTCGAGAGAACCAGATTTTCCCTAAGATAATACTGGTGTGCAAAAAGCCGGAGACTTGGCAACGCTGTAAAGGCAAATCAAAGTTTGCACACTCCCGGAAATTTCCAAGGAGTCTCGAACCATTCTTAATGATATTAAAATTTCTAATTAATTTTAAAACACAGAATTCGTAACCACCAAGTGTATTCACAGAATTTGCAATATTTTTCTGCGTTTTAATAAAGTGAAAAAAAAAATTAAAAATTGTGATAGACTTGTGAGACCCCTGCAACCATAACAATAAAATTTTAAATTAAATAAAGAATATCCTTCAACTTCTCTGTTAGAAACTTTCTTACATTGTAGCAATTAGAATTCTCTCAGATTATATTGCCACTTATCGTTGGTGTAGTAAATCAAGTTTAAAACCAAAAAGGTCAAAATTATCCGTGCATCTTGTTATTGATCAGATATGTTATTCTATCTTGATTTATTCAACGAACTATTAACTACCGAATATTAAGGAATTTTCGTTTTGAATTCGAAAAACACAGGATTCTCACGGTTAATGGTATTAGATACTGCTATTTCCGAAAAGATATCTACACAATTTCTATTGAGAGAAATTCTGCGTTAAATATCGGGAAAACGTGACGCATTCCTTCAGTCTAATAGATTTAACAAAAGAAGGGCATAGCGAATAATTTGATGGAATCAAGTAAATATATTTTGTGTCGAACCAAAAATTTCTGCACAAAATAGGTCAAAAAATACCACGCATAAATAAATTAAATAATGCTAAATAAAAATTCTTTAAAGTATATTTTTATCTTTTGAATAAAATTTCCAGAAGATCTCGTGTTAATTATGCTAAGATTTCAATCAGAATTATTGAAAGACTATATATACATATGTTTACGTATATATATATGTTAAGTATGTGTATATGTTATAATTTACCAGACTACTGAAAATATAATGAATCTCTATGCAAAAGACTATTTTTGAAATAATTTCCTTACACTAAAAGAAATAACACTGACATTTTGTTCAGAATTAATTATAAAAATTACATGCATTATGAAAAAGCTATTCGCCAATCTCCGAATATTCTTCGTAAAACTTTGGTTCATTTGACCTAGGTAAAACTCGTTCAACGCAGACTTTTTTTTTAGAAATGAAATAAATTATGTTCCACGTAGAAACATGTAATTAATTATCTAAAGACTTATCAAATAATTTTTCTACTTCAAGACGTGTTTAGCCGGAGTAAAATTTAAACACATTTTAAAGGAAAAGGTACATATAAATATTTTACAGACATACATACAATAAATACAATAAACCCAACTGGAGTGAAAAATTAGTCAGAGCCAGAAATCGAACCCGGGACCACAGTATACAAGACTGCCGCTCTAACCACTGAGCTACTCCGGCCGATACCTGAGTCTGCAATTTCTCACTAATAAACCATGTTGGGGAAGTCACCAGTCATCTATATGACAGCCTTGGACTTCTCCAACATGGTTTATTAGTGAGGAATTGCAGGCTCAAGTATCGGCCGGAGTAGCTCAGTGGTTAGAGCAGCAGTCTTGTATATTGTGGTCCCCGGGTTCGATTCCTGGCTTTGGCTAATTTTTCACTCCAGTTGGGTTTATTGTATTTATTGTATGTATGTTTGTAAAATATTTATATATACCTTTAACTGTTGAATGCAGACGTTATTTATGTGTGAATGTGTGTTTTAATGTATATTGTAGTATGTGTGTTTATTATTACATTTTAAAGAAGTTTAATTGAAGGTGGGAAAGAACTAGTGTTGTCAGGTGTCCCGTGTAAATTGGGAGTTCAACCGCTCTGGACACCACTATTTTAAATTAATATCTATTGCCTTATTTAATTGTAGAATTATCTGCGATTACAGACTGCGAAATAAATTGTAAGAAATGTGTGTTGTCCAGAACATTTTGAACCACGATTTACGTGGGACATCTGGCAACACTAGCAAGAACGTATGCCTAAGCATAACACGTATTTGACTGTTTGTGGAGTAAAAAAATTAACCCTTCGAAGAGCGGTAGTGTATTTTTTCAGCCACTTAATTTGTCTAAACTACCAAATAGTAATTGTAAAACAACAGTTTGCTCATATTATGTACGTGTATAAATTATTTAAATTATTTTTACATGGATATTTGCGCTAACTCTGTTGGCAGTTAATCATTTCAATATTTTAACAAAAAAATTATTTTGACTCTGAAAGAAGTAAAGCATTAACCTTTTGTTAAAGAGTGGTGTTCTTCCCCTTTTTAATTTAACTCCGAGTTTAACGGGTCATTTTATTGGTTCGTCTCCTTCTTTGCAAAGTTCGCCTGTTGGCAATCCTATAAAGGATTAAAACTAGTTGCTTAAGTCCAATCATTAATGTTGAATAGTAAACTTTGATGATTTTTTAGATAATTTAATTTTGAATTTAATGAATACTCGAATAAATAACACTGGTATCCATTCCTTGGACAAATATAATCCTTTGAAGGGGGTAATATATTAAGTAATTTTATTTTAATTCTAAACTGCGAAATTGCACACAAATTTTTTTAAATAAAATTTGTTCTTAGATTTTACGTGGAGAAACGAATTTATTCAATCTCAAATAAATTTGTTCTTCAACTGTAGGTTCTTCAACGACCCCTGCTCACAGTCCATGGATTTTTTAAGTAGATTGTCATATTTTCAAACGTATTACAATTATACATTAGTGCTTTGAGAAAAGGTATATTTGTTATAAATTTATTTATCATATGCTAATTTTCTATATTCGTGAAAAAAAGAAAAGAAATTACCTTTTTATAAATAGCAATTTGTTTTATTTCAAAAAACATAGATTTTCTGATATATTATGCATCTCAAAATCGTATGAGAAATAGTTTAACCCTCTCGCTTCGTAATTGTTTTATCAAAATAGCTTCGCGAGGAGCGTCTTTTAAGAATTATTTTTCTTTTGTCACCGGCTTTTCAAAACAAAATTTTTTATATAATTTAAATGAGAAAAAGCTTCGATTAAATAAGGCGAAATTTACAATAAAAAAATAATTGGTGGTAAAATCAAGGAGGGTTAATTAGACTAAAAAAAGCATCCCCGAGGAAATCTCGGGTTACGCAGCGAGAGGGTTAACATGATTATAAAGAAAAAATGTTTTCGATAGTAAACATCTGTCTTGTTTAAATTCAGTGAAAATATAATTTTCGGAAAATATATGGACTCAGAACCGACAAATAATATAATATATTATCTGTTTTTTAAATGCAGTGGCCTATTAATTATATAGCTCATACGGTATTTACATTTTGGTGACAATATTTCCGAATCTTCGTTATATTTAGTCGTACGGCTTTAATTAAATAAGGTAAATATTACTAATTAGAGATACTGGTACTAAAAACATACCGGGCGAGTCGTATAAATGAATGGTCACTGTGTTATATAACATCAATTTGTGATTTTCGCGTGTTGAAAATATACTTATAAAGGTCACAAACACGTCACTTTTTATTTTTGAAAACTAATATGCGAGTGATAATTTGAAAAAACCTAAGATGAGAGAACTTTTATTTTTTTTATTTCTTTTTCTATAAAGATATATAAAAATTGCAAATATACATTTTAAATAATTACCATATTTAGAAATGAGATGTAGCTGTCATTTCAGACAGTATTGGCTTTTTATAAATGAGTGATAATAGAGAAAAATTGTTTACTATCCTAATTGTCTGTATTACATAAATCTATATAATTTGTGATAAATATCTCGACTCAAAACCGACAAATTAACTATATATTCAACCTTTTAACCGTTTTTTAAATGTAGTAATCTATTACTTATACGGTTCATACGGTATTTATTTTTTACTGCTATTATTTCCGAATAGTATAAAAACGTCGTATTTAATCGTAGAATTACGATTAACTAAGGCAAACATTGCAATTCGGAAATAATGGTAATAATAGTAAGTAATTGGCAAATGATATACGGATACAAACATATTTTTACTTTCTTCTATCGTTTCAAGAAGGAATCCCCGAAAACCTGTGAAATTTTTCGAATTCCGGTTTTTGACGGATTTACACATTTTAGGGGGCTGAGATTTAAAAAAAAAACATGTTTTAACAAAATGTATGTCTGTGACTCTATGAGACTGTGAGTCTGCGTCTCTGTCTGTCTGTCAGTCTGTATGTGATATAAATTTTATGGGAACGCTATCTCAAGAACTAATGCACGGAATTTAATAAAAAATTATATTCAGGTAGTCCCTGATATAAATTGACGCTGATTAGTTTTTGGTGTAAACCTCCATGTATGATATCGAGAATTGAAAATATCATTATAAGGGTATGTAAAACCATTTTTAATTTCGCAAAACTAACATAAGTGGTGGTTTGGAAAAAAAACTTCACCGGGAAAAAAATAAAATTACTGAATAAATATATATAGAATCCCAAACCTGACTGTGCGTAACCGCTCGGTTTTGGAAATAATTCTAGTGATGAAGCTGCTACTTGAAACAGCTTTGGGGTTGAAGGAAGATGCATTCGTAGAAGCTTTTATCACCCTCAAGGTGAAATAATTTATCACCGTGAAATAATAAACACCACCGACGCAGATTTTTTCAAAATTTTATATTTGATGAAAACATCGAAGTTCAAGATTTCAGCTATTTATCAAACCTTTTTCTACAAATCTTGATTATAATTAACCTCTTGAAGTGCAGTGATGCCGTCAAGGCATCACATAATTTTAATACCTATTTGCCACATTGGTACCCGAATTTTTTAATGAAATTTTAACTTTTATTAACCCTAGATCTACCGGGAATTTTATTCAAGTTTTAATAAAACGTTCTACACCAGAATTTTTATTTAAAACTATTTAACTTATTTATTTACCTTATTTTTGTCTGGTTTATATACTTAGTTTATTTTAAAGAAATTTCTGGTTTGAATGAATATTTTGTATGTACCTGTCGGGTCCAATGGACCCGTCTGGTAGACGGGGGGTTAAGTACGCGAAAATATGCTTTTACTTGTTTACAAATAAATTTTCTTGTAAATACTGGTGCCTGTCAATTATTTCAAAATTTTATGAATACAAGTACCTTTTCCCTGAAAGGGTTAAATGGGTAAAATTTTATTTATTCGCACTAATAAAGAAACGCATAAATATTTTGAGTCGATCTTCATAATATTTTCAAACCTTAAAACTGTTTTACTTCTAACAGGTCCGCAATAATTTGACAAATGAATAAAATACATTATATGAATTTATGCGGTCTTTCATACGGTAATCCATAAGAGCAAACCAATGTTCACACATTTCTGGGAGACCAAAGAGTCTCGCACCTATTTAATTTTTAAAACGCAGAATTCGTAACCGCCACGTTTATTCACTGAATTTGCTATATTTTTCTGCAGCTAAATAAAGTAAAACAATTATTAAAAATTGTGCTAAATTTGTGCGATTACTGGCAACCAGAACAATTTAATTTCAAATTAAATAAAGAATTTCCTTCAACTTCTGCATCAGTTACAAACCTTCTTACCCTGTAGCAATGAGAATTCTTTGAGATTATATTGCAACTTTTCGTTGATGTAGTAAATCAGGTTTAAATCCCAAAATAGGTCAAAATTATGTCTGCATTTTGTTATTAACGACTTAACTGTCGCATTTTTTTTGACGCCATAAACGAAAAACAGGGAGAAAACACCACTTTTTAAATACAAAAATATTTGTCTGAAACAATAGAGAAAAGGCTGCTATTTAATGAACCGAAGATTTCAGGTAGAAATTAGTGCTAAGGACAAGGTTTTATTATTAACGAAGCAAGCTAACACTTCTTGCCCGAACCCTATTCGGGCAAAATAGTTGAGTGCTTAATAAGGTTTGTTACTTTATCTCGATTTATTCAACGAACTTGCATTTTGAACGAACATTAACTACCAAATATTCTAGAATGTTAATTTTGGATTTGTAAAACACAGAATTCTCACGGCTCTTAATATTAGATACAGCTATTTTAGAAAAGTTATCTTCGTAAATTTTACTGACAGAGATTCTGCGTTTAATATTAGTTCGAAAAACGTCACACTGTCTTCTGTTATAAAATATTTAATTCAAGAAAGTTCATGTCTATCAGTTTGACCTGGTCAAGTAAATACGGGTACATTTGGAGATGAACCGGAAATGTCTTCATAAAATCAGTCGAAGAATACCACGCATAAATAAATTAAATAACTTATATATATATATATTACGCAATCGTATGTGGCACAGAAATCGCGATTATTTGTTAATAGTTTAATGGCAACGCCCAAATGAAACGCATCTCATTGGTTACTGAACAGCTTTTAATATATGTCCATACCTATAAGGGGGTTACTATAGGAGGAATCCTGTTCTGTCGTCAAATGTCGCCAAGTTTGTCGCCAACATGACGTGATATCTCTAATATTTCGCCAAATTCTCATAGTAAACCAATAGGGTTTGCTTGCTTACTGAAAATCAACAAATTGAGAGCAACAAAAACTAATATTAGCTTAAAGGATTGTATTAATTATATTTAAGGGATTCCAAGTAAATTATGAATAAAAGTAACATGGTGCACTGCTTAGCATGCTTTGCCAAACATAAATTTTAGTGAGACCAATCTGGTCGCCAAGGGCGACTTATCTAATATTTAAAAATGAAAATTTGTCGGTGTGTCTATGATTCTATACAAATCCACAGTTCTCGAAGCCGAATTCTAAAATGTTACGTATAAGTGTATTAACTCTTTGAGAGGCGGTGGGATATATTACATCCAATGTACGAATAATGAAGACTTGCATGAGAAAAAATTATTAAATTTAACGAATAATAAAAGAATATCTGTTCTTTTAAAGAGGGGTATGTAATCCTTTAAAGGAATAATATATTATTTAAGTCACTTCCTTTAAATTCTATACTGCGAAGTTCTACACAGAATTTTTGAATAAAATTTTGTTCTTATACTTTACATGAAGAAATGAAATTATTCAATTTCAACTAAATGTGTTTATTAAGTCTGGTGGCAGCCGATCACTTCACTATTTTAACAATAGAATTATTCTTCCTCTGATAAGGATTGAAATAAATCATTTTGTTACAAAGTTATAATTGTTTTCATTTTTCTTTAATTTTTTACCTGTGTCTAATATTCATTTTATTGGTTCATCTTCAATATCGCAAAGTTTGACTTTGTGCATTCTTATAACCCCCTTGAGGGGCAAGCAAAAATGTCTCTAAATATTGAATTCTCACCGGAATAATCGGAAAATTTTATTTTTAAATAAGGAAAGGCTATATCTCATAAGTTTTCCTCCAAAGCTAAAAATATAGAATTTAGTTAAATTTTCCTGGTGAGAATCTTGTTTAAATTAGGTGGGATATATTTTATCCCACCGCCCCTCAAGGGGTTAAAGAGTTCATAGTTGCGGCTTTCAGTAATTCTCCTTTTCCGAAAGCAAACTTCTTATTTCATCTCTGATCCCTGCGATTAAACAAGGCGAATGTTATTGTTGGGACATTGTGGCAGCTTCAAGCTCGTATCATTTAGAGGCCGCTGTTACAAATGCATGACACAGGCAAGTTACATACATGAAATAGCTAAAAATTATAAATTTTTAGACAGGGCTTTAACATTCTAAAACCAGTGCCGGATCACAAACGGGACAAACTTCCACCAATAAAATAAAAGAGTTTTATCTTTTTTATAACAGGAATTTTCTCTGAATATGGAGTTTAAATAAGACGAAAATTTTTATTAAAATTTGCTGGAGAAAGTTTGTCACGTTGGTAATCAGGTCCTGTATTTTGATTGTTTCAATATACAGGACGATAGAAAAGTCGCGCAACCCAAATTTTCAAAAAATGTGCAAAATCCGAAATAAATAATAATGGTATTATTTTTAGATAAATGGAAGCACTAAATATTTGAAACTCATTTACCAGTAGAAATTTCAGTTGCAGTTCATGTTGTAACCTGCAAAAGCTATTTGTTTCGTGAAAGATGGCGATGATGGAAGGGAAATTTCTCAAAGCACAAAGAATTTTTATGGTTAACCCCTTCAAGGGCTGTGGTTCATTTTTGAACCATATAATTTTAATTCCTAAATGTTATATTGGCACCAGAATTTTGGAATGAAAAATTTCCTTTTATTAAGTACGTGAACAAAAGCTTTTACTTATTTTGAAATAAATTTGCTTGAAAATTTTGGTGTCACTCACTCATTTCAATTATTTGCAAATAGAAGTAGCTTGCAACTGAAAAGGTTAAACGTTATTTCGCAAGCATTATTTTTGCATATTTTCCTTAAAGTTATTGAAGCATTTAAACAGACATATCCTTCGTGCTCCAGACAACGATTTACCTTTTGGTAACCCGATTTCAAGGAACTTGAAGCATTCATGATAAAAAAAGGAACTGGCCGCCCATTTGTTCTTAATTCTGACAAAATGGAGGAAATCAAGAATAAGGTGTTGCAGTCAAAGCAAAACAGTTTGAGAAAGTTTCCCATCGTTGATTTGAAAGCAAACATTGAACATGAGATTAAAAAAAAAAAATAAGTCTTCCAACATTGAGAAGAGTGTCCTCAAATTTGAAAAAATAGCATACGTCTTTGCATCCGTGAAAAAGGGTCGTATTTCCAACATCTCCAGTAACCAGGGTTCGTACCGGTCCTTAAATTTCCAGACTAAGAAATTCTTCGAAACCATCATTTTCTTATAAAACATCTCTCCTTCAATAAGGCGAAATTTCGCACGTTTAAACCAGATTTATTTTTCTATTAAAAATACTAATATTATGTCATGAAAATAACCGTACCCGTACGAATACTGGTGACAATGTTAAATTTCGCTCAGTTTTGTGTCTCAGTATTGTAATTCTTTCAATTTAGTTTATGTTTTTAATTTAAATCATGTTTGTATTTTAGTAAACAAAATATTTTCGAAAGGCCGCGCGACTTTTAATCACCCTGTATTACATTAACATAGCTGCCAACTCTTGCACTTTTCGGTATAACAAAAAATTTATAGTAAATTCTAGCTTTCAGCTTTTATTTTTATTTTATTTTATTTTAGTTTTTGTAAATTTGACCTTTCCTCCTTAAATAAGCCAAAAATTTGTGTTAAATTTTTGTGGGTCAATAAAGTTAAAATTTTGGAAACTATACATAAAATGATTTATTATTTTGCGATTAAAAACAATTGAATAATACTGCGAGTGTCGGGAAAACAAACTACAGTGAATAAATAATATGAAAGAAACTTTTATTCCCTTATGTAAAAAGAAAATGAATTTATTACGCTGGATTTTTTTTTAAATATTGATAATTTATTTAATAAAATAGTTTTAACTGGATGATTGAACCTTTCAAAAAACAAATCATGAATTTTCTTCTAATTAAACAGTAATTATGAAACCTTACAGTGCAGTTGTTTTTCAAAAAGATCGTCATATTTTGAAAAGTATTACTGTTATACATCCGTGCTTTGGCAAAAGGTATATTTATTATACATTTGTTTTTCATATGCCATATTTCTATATTCTTTATTGAAAAAGCCTCTTTATAAGCAGCAATTTACTTTATTGTGGAAAACATAGATTTTGTGATACACTATAAATCTGAAAATCGTGTGAGAGGTAGTTAACATGATTATAACGAATAAGTCGGAAATTTTGCGTCAAACGTGGAAATGAGGTGCGTTCGTACTATAACTAGTTATATATATATATGTAGATCTATGTACAATAGCTGTTGCACTCTTATGCAAAAATGTATGAATGCAAAATTTATTACGATTCTACATATTAAATTCAGTAATACAGATAATAGGACTCCATCTTAAATCGGAAATTATCACCATAGCTTCTTTACTTAGTATCATTACCTATCATGGGATATCATTGAATTAATTACGTATGATAGGATTTAATAGAATAATAAAAAAATTATTAACATCTTTTTTAAGTTTCGATTCGATTTTTATAAAATTGAAATGACTCGACAAAATTCTGCAACGATTTTATATATATCAAATTTCAAACCTTTCGTTTCAAACCTTTGCGCTATTATATGCGGGCAGACAGATGAACAAGGCAACAACTATAAGTGCTGCGTATTTGTATAACTACGAACGCAAATAAAAAATATGTTTTCAATGGTAAACGTCTGTGCTGCATACATTCAGTGAAAATATAATTGATGAGAAATGTCTGGACTTAGAACCTATAAATAATATATGTTATCCGTTTTCTAAAGACAGTGACTGATATGGCTCATACGGTATTTATTTTTTAGTGACAATATTTCCTAATAGTAATCTTCATTATAAATAGTCTTAGAAATTCGATTACGTAAGATAAACATTACGTTTTGTAAATACTGGTAATAAAAATATACCGGATAAGTCATATAAATCAAGGAAGGTCAATGTATTATTTGCCACACATATGTGATTTTCTCGTACTGGCATATTTTTATTACAACACGCCAAAACACGTCAAAAACACGCCATTTTTTTATTTTTCAAAACTGATTGGAAAGTGATTGTCAGGAAAGACAAGTAAAATAATTTTATAAGGACACATAAAAAATCCAAATATAGATTACAAATAAAGATGACATCTAGTAATAAATTCATTAGATGAAGTTATCATTTCCGACAGCACTGATCTGAAAAAAAAGAGTGATACTAGGGAAAAATTGATTATTATCCTTACAGTCTGTCTTGCATAAATCTATCGAAAATAAAACTGGATAAAAATACCTCGACTGAAAACCGACAAGTAATGCAGTTTTCCCATTATTTTCAATCTTTTAACAGCTTTTTAAATGATGTGACCTATCACTTATACGGCTCATATGGTATTTATTTTTTAGTGCTATTATTTCCGAGCAGTAATAATCGTTATATATTTAATCGTAGAACTGCGATTAAATAAAATAAACATTATAATTCGTAAAATAATGATAATAATATTAAAAACTGGGTGATCATATAAGTTTTTAGGTCACTCTACTATTTGCCATCCATCTGTGCATCATCTGCCATACCATGCATGTTCGAGGATGATATATTTTTAAATGGATAGGGTTAAATGGGGTAACTGTACCCACGAGGTAACTGAGCCATAGGCTATTTTATAAAAAACTGTTGATGTCTTTTCAGTTTTAGCTTTTGTAAACAATGCACCCTAATCTCTACTTTCAAAAACAACGTGTGTCAACTAAATCATAACTCTCTCTTTCCTGTGATTGAAGTCGAAACTGGTTGTCGAAATTTTACGTTTCTTTTTCTAGAAACATCGTCAATTTGGTAGAATATCCTCGGCTTTTTATTAAAATACTATAATTACTTTGATTAAACATTTTTATTAATGACTAGGCATATAACTAAATTAATACTATTAGGTATCTATACATATTTACTTCATGTTTCAAATGCAATCCCGGTATCCCAGTTACCCCATAATTTTTTCAAGAATGGGGTGTCTAGAACATGTATCAGGGGTAATTGGACCATGTTGAATCCAGTTACCCCAATAGTTATAAATTATTTTTTTTTTTTAGCTTCTCTTACTACGGGAAATAAATTTATCCCTTGTTTTTTGCTCATAATAAAGAAAATTATAAAATACCTTATTAAAATTGGGTAATAAAATTTTAAAAAAGTATACTGCGGGTATCAAACCAAATTTCTCAACCCCTTGAAGAGCGGTGATGCCGTTATGGCATCACATAAATTTAATCCCTAATTACCACATTGGCACCGGAATTTTATAATGAAAATTACACCTTTATTAAGTACGCGAAAATATACTTTTGCATGCTTACAAATAAATTCCCTTGTAAATACTGGTGTAATTAAATTATTTCAACATTTTGCGAATACAAGTACCTTGCCTCTGAAAGCGAAATAGCGAAACAATGAAATTTTACGGTACAGACGAAGTACTTAAGTACTTACGTAGCCGTTTGTTCATAGATTTACTTTGTTATTTTTTCCCTTAAAATACCCATGTAACTTTTATACTTATTACCTATACTAAAGTAAATAAGTACCTACTTAATTATTATGTTTTTTGCTATAAATAAATCTAATAGTTTCCCTTTTAGTACTTTTTTACACACATTGACAGCAAAGCTTTCCCTTACAACCCTCTTTAGTTGATATATAATTTACATGATCTGCCTGGTTTAAATCTGGTTGATCTGCCTGGATCTCCACACTTTTTCAAACAGGACCTGATATCCCATATGAAAAAAAAATAAATAAACGCGTGTAGAACATAGACCCTCCTGGTCCAGTTACCCCATTTTTATGGGGCAACTGGACCCAAGAGGAAATAAAGATGATATATATATATGTGTGTGTGTGTGTGTGTGTTTTTAAATATTGAAATGTAATTTTGAGCATTTCTGTCTGATAGAAGAAATCTAACTGAACACATTTACTAAAGTTCAGACTTTAATTCAAATGAACATTAGCTTTTTGAAGCTGAACTGCCAGAATCTCCAGAATCACAAGTGTAAAATCATGGCCCAGTTGCCCCAATATTTTTCAAAACTGATATCAAGGTAATAGTTTGGATAACTAGTTGTCACCGGAAAAAATAAAATACGTTTTTTAAAAGTAATATATAAAAAAAAAGTTTGTTGTAGATGAGCTGATTATTTCTCTTAAGAAATAAAGCTGCCAATACAGGCAGCTTTTATTAAACGGAAGTTGTTTAGAACTCCGCCCTTGGTCTCATGATGCTTACAGTGGTAAGTTAAGTTGTTTGGATGATGTTAAAATCACACCAGATGTTTCGAAAAATTTGAGTGGAAAATTCTTGGGATACGTCACAATGCAACTTTTCGACACTTATGTCAACAATTTTTTTTTTCAAAAATTCCGATGCATATCGTAATAAAATTAAATGAGATAAAATTTATTTCATCGCCTATTCAAGGCGTTTAGAGGATTTATCGCATTACAGCGCCAGTGTTGCCAATTCGGTCTCTTCTTTTATTCAGAATTTCGAAATGCATACTTTAATTTCTGGAAGAAAAAGTTTTACTCAAAGTAATTATGGAATGCTTCTCTTTAAATATAGCAAAAAAAAAAAAAAAAAAAAAAATGAAAATAATCTAAAAAATAATGTCTTGTATGAATTCGGAATTACTGGATAATAGAGGAAATCAAACTGAAAAGCCTGCAACTGTTCTTTCAGAAAATCTTATTTATTTTCAAATGGTATATAATCCATTAAATATATTTTTTAGTGTTACATATTCTATATTAATATTTAAAATCTTTAGAAAAGTATAATTTATTGAAATAATCAATTTTTAAACTGAGTAATATATTTATTTTCAGTATTTTAGTTAAATATGTTATTCTATTGGACCAAAAAGACTGCATTAATTCATATTGATAAAGATTAAAAAAAAAAAAAAAAACATATATTTGTTACTCATTGCTATTCATTATAATTCATAGCATATTGAAATTCATAATATTCATTCAATTACAATTCATTCATAATATTCAGACAGTTAGCAATTTACACTGCTCAAAACAATTACACAAATATATACACCGATAAGTAACGTAAAATTAAACATCCATAATTTAAAGTGTTGTAGAAAACAGATAAAGAAAACTTCATATGTAAATTAAAGTTTATGACGTCCAAAACTAGAAAAAGGAGATAAATGCAGAAATCGGGATTTTGCAGAAACGTGTGTTTCACTGCCTCAGATGTAAAATTCAATCGCTTAGCTTGTGTTTTGAGAAAAGGTAACTTGAAAATGTCACAACAACATGATTTACCGCAATCCATGACTTAGCATGTTATCAGGACAGTTGAATTTGGGGAAACACAACGAAGTGTAGTGGATGCTGTTGGAGTCGAAAGAAGTGTCCATGAAAGGCTGTGGAATCGATTCCAAGACACATGGAATGGTGCACATCGACAAGTGCAAGGTCGAAAATGTGCTAATGTAGAAACTGATGACCGATATATCCTCTTAACAGGTCGTCGAGACGGAACGGACAATGCTACACAGCTGCAAACACAGTTGTTCTTTCCCACAGGACGAAAGGTGTCCAGCCAAACAGTCCAAAATTTTCTTCATCAGGGTGGTCTCTATGCACGTAAGCCAATGGCCTGTATTTCGTTGATCTCAAGCCACTGTGCGGCCCAAAGAAGTTGGAGAAATGAACATCGAGTTTGGAGGCAACGTTGTTGGTGTCAATTTCTGTTTACAGACGAGTCCCGATTCACTCTGGATGTGACAGCTGATGTGTTTTGGCATGGAGAGAAAGAGGCACTCAAAATAATCCCACATTCGTTTGTGAAAGATCACATTACAGAAGAGGTGGGTTGATGCTATTGGCTGGAATCAGCATAGGTGAACTCCCGGACCTGCATATCATTCGGAATGGCACTTTGACTATCCGAAGTTATACAGACGAGATACTGAGACCTCATGTCTTATTTTATGTTGCAGAAATTAGTGATGTCTTTTTTTCCATGCATGATAATGCCAGACTTCATACAGTTCGTCTTGTTGAAAACATGCTTGAATCTAAAACAATACAGCGTATGGAATGACCAGTATGCTCTCCTGAGTTAAATCCGATCGAGCATGTTTGGGACATACTCAGACGACGCATTGCTGAGAGACCGAGGCCTCCTTTTACTGTCCGGGACTTGGAGATTGCAATTCTTGAACAGTCGAACAGTATTCCCCAAAGTCTTATCGATAACCTTATCGCATCCATCGAAAACAGGTGTGCAGCAGTCTTAGCTGTTAGAGGAGACCACACGCCATATTAAAAATCTTGCATCATTTTCAAACAATACTTTTTTTTATAATTTACATGAAAACAAATTGTTGCCCTAAATCATCTTTTCGTGTTCTTTTCACCTTTTCAAAGAATAAAAGCTCCCTTACAATTTTTTTGAGTATTTTTCTCTGTATTGCGCATTGATACACGTGTACTATCCATTTTATGCCCATACATGGCTGTCTTGCACTGTTCTCTTAACTTTTTTGCTTGCTCCCCTAATTTTTTTGAGCAGTGTATAATATTCATTCTTTATAATACAATTCATTCATATTATAATCAGGGATGAGGTTTCCGACATTTTGCATACCAGTATAACCTTAGAGAAAATGTTATTTTATTTAATCTGAACATTTTTCAGATTTAAGCGAACAACATTTTCTTTAAGATTATACTGGTATGCAAAAGGTCGGAAATCTCACCCTGTATAATTCATCATCATCATCATAATTCCTTACTAAATTTCATACGTTAATTCTATAACATCTAATTTAATTTTATCATTATTTCTAAATAAAAAAAGAATGTTTTGAAGTGCAGTCATGTCCTGATTACCGTTGGGGAAAACGTCCGCCGGTAAATTTTATTACAAATTTTCGCTTTATTTAAACGTCTTACTCAATCAGAATTTTTGTCATGAATAACTGAAAAATTTACATTCCTTTTTTTGCTGGTGGAAGCTTGCACCATTAGTAATCAGGACCTAAATGCAGTTGTGCAGGACAGATATTTAATGTCAAATGTTAAATTCTCTGCAACGGCTGAATGAATCATTGATTCTGGGAAAGAAATAATAATTTCATTATTATAAATGAAAATGCATGAATGTTTGCATGAGTTGTTTTCTTTATAATTGTTTTAAATTTTTATGTTCTTTAACTCATAGCCTGACCTCAAAACGTTGACAAAGAGTAACAGATTTTCTATATAATTATTCGTTATTTAATACGTCAATCTCTAAGAGCAACAAGCTCGATAAAAATTTTAAAAAATAAGACTTTTTTTTTTTTCTTTTTTTTTTTTTTTGTCTGTTAGAAATTTCTTTCCTTGTAATATCGTGAACACTTACAAGGTCATAAGCCGATTTATCGCTGATGGATTTAAGTAGCTACAAATCCCCCTCCCCCCCCCCCCCCCCAAAAAAAAAAAAGATCAAAGTTATACGTGTATGTTGTTATTGATATGATTTTTTATACTATGTTGAATATATGCTAATATTTGGTAATCTTAATGTTGCATTGTGATCACAGGATTTGCACGGCTCGTACTTTTGAATAACGCTATTTCGGAAAAATTACTTTCAACTCCTTTAATGACAGAGATTTTGAGTTAAATATTAGTAGCGAAAATGTGACGCTGCCTTCTGTCTAAAAACGTAACACTAAAATGGCCATAAATGTCAATTTGACTGGGACAAAATAGAAATGCTTCGACAGGAACGAGAAGTTAAATAGTATTAAACAAAATTTCTGGTTTAAAATATTTTCATTTGATTTGATTCTAAAATTTGCGAACATTCTTATGTTAAGTAACCAAGAATATATATATCGTCAAGTATGAAACTTGTGATTACAGAAGAACCAGATTACCAACGGTGCAATCTTCCACCAGTAAAGAAAAATAGCAATTTTTGTGTTGTTCACGACAGTGATTTTTCATGAATATGCCATTTATATAAGGCTATCAGCCCTTGGCGACCAGTTTGGCCTCCCTTAAATGGATGCTAATGCTAAGCATTTTATAATGTCAGTTTTGTTCATAATTTATTTTACTTGATCAATTCTTCGCCAAATCGGAAGTTTCTGAAAGTAAAACCAAGAACTCGTTTATCTTTATGTTAGCCGGGCGCAGGGGATAAATCGCCAAACATTGTTCGTGTCGCATTTTTTCGTATTTCATTAATTTCATTTAAAATATAACCCTTTCACTCATTTTATTTAAAATACATAACTTCAATTTAAAACTGAAACAATTAAAATCCATGACTTTCACTTATTTCTTTATTTAAAAAAGAAAAAGACTAGAAAAATAATAAATAATAGCATAATAAATAATACCATAACATTTAATTTGAACATCAACGGATTGTTTTAATTTACCACGCGAAAAATAAAAATGCTAATTTTCGAGTTAAAAAACTTTGGCGAGAATTGCGCCCGGCTAACATAAAACTACATTAGTAGACATTTCTTTGTGATCATGGCAACCTTTATGTAGTTTTATTCGAAAAAATAATCTCGATTAAAAATGGCCACCTTGCATGTGAAAAGCGATGATGCCAGCCCGTAATTTGCTATGGCAGTCACATGACTTGGACAATTATAATATAGATGAAATGATGGCGATGGAACATATTTGGGGATTTATTATCTGTGCTCAGCTAACATTAAAGTACCAAAATGGCCAACTAGCATATAAAAAGCGAAGCGGTCAATTTTCGTAAGACTTCATACAAATATATAAACAAACAGAATGAAGATTTTATTATTAAAGTTTTGTACTATAGAAAAGTACATTTAAAAAATGACAAATGGTTTCTACAAATACAAATGATAACGGCTATATTTTTTTAATCAATGTTCAATTTATCAAATAATCCAATGATTGGAGAACATAAAGAGCAGTAATATTTGCAGCAATAATAATAATTAACAAAGTGAAACACAATTTCTTAAAATTTCACAAAACATTAAAATTAAATATTCAATGTGCTAAAGTTATTTTATTTTAAAATAGGTTATTTTTATAAAAATGAATGGCTCATTAAAACGCTTTCCAATGGGCTTTCCTCATCGATTAATGGAGCTGTTTCGTTTCCAAATATGGATTTGGCGCCATTTATGGGCACTTAATATAAACCAAGTAGCTTTTTGTATAAGTTATATTTAAAAAAAAAAAAAATAGGAAATGTGCAGGACGCATTGATTTAATTCAAGATCAATTTTCTAAAACTTCCGCTATATATCTTTAAAATTTCATTCGGTATAAATAAAATCAAAAATATTATTTTTATTATTTCTGTCGTAAAATTTTAATTCCGTTTTATCAATTCTTAAGAGATTAGCTTACGACTACTTGAAATTTCATTGCATTGTAAACAAGATTTAAACGTCTTATAAAATGTAATTAAAAAGTAATGAATATTTGAGGGGATCACAACCATAGTAGATCAAGTCCATTTTTTAATGATATAGTCTATTCAGAATGAGCATAAAATCTGTTTTATTCACTCCAACAGTGAGCCAAGACTGTAAACAGATACCATATATGAGAAAGTATGTGAAAACAGTCTTGGTTCATTGCGGGAGTAGATAAAACAGATTTTATGCACCTTCTAAACTGGCTATCTCAATTTTTTTTTCAAAACGGCCTTGGTCTACCTTGGTTGTGAACCCCTCATATAACACCATGTACTACATATATTAATTATTTCAACGTAGATAAAATTTCAATTTTTAATGTAGCATAGCTGCCAACTTTTACGCTTTTTTGCTAACACTAAAATTTAATAGAGATTTTTGCTTTGTTTAACCGTGATATTTCGACGATTACATAAGACAATATTTACTACAAAATTTTAGTGGTAAGAAAAAAGCGTAAAAGTTCGCAGCTATGATGTAGTATCATACAACAAAATTGTAATTTAAAAAGAGAATGTGAAAAAAATAATTTTCAGTCATGCAAATGCACTCTTATGTTTCAATTACATTTACTCAGATGTATGAGCTCGGATTTTGTGAACGGCATCAAATTGGCGCTCACGGTTACGGTTATAGGTGCAGAAACTCGAAATTTTCGAATGGCAACGAACATTTTTTTTTTCATCGCAAAATGCTCAGCGCATGCAAAAGCCCTAAATAGCGCTGGAACGGTACGTGTATCGCAATAAGCGGACGCGTAATGCACGCACAAAAAAATAGCTCTGCGAACGGCAAAAAAAAAAAAAAAACACGATCCGGGCACACGGAGGAAATTTGCATATGACAGAGGCAAGACACCAATCACAGAACGCCGTTCGCCGGATAGCGTAGAAAAACGGATTCTTGCCTCTGTTATATGCAAATTTTCTCCGTGAGCCCCGATCATGTTTTTTTTTTTTTTTTTTTTTTTTTTGGGCCGTTCGCAGAGCTGTTTGTTGTGCGTGCATAACGCGTACGTTTATTGCGATACACGTACCGTTCTAGCGCTATTCAGGGCTTTCGCATGCGCTGAGCATTTTGCGATGAAAAACAAATCGGCATTGCCATTCGAAAATTTCGAATTTCTGTACCTATAACAGTAACTGTGAGCGCCAATTTGTTGTCGTTTACAGGATCCCGAGCTCATACCTGTGAATAACTATATCTGAAAACTCATCTCGATCGGTTAAACGAACCGGCCGCTACAGTTCCATATATCAACAAAGTTTCTTTATGGCCACCCTGTATGTGCATTATAAAAATGTCTGCTAATGTCGGCTAATCTGGATGGGAAGTTCCCGTCGATTCACGAGCCACTGATGTACAATAGAACTATGAAAAATTAAGAAGATTACAAAAAATCGCTATTACAGCGCCCCCTTCCTGCGGAATTTTTCCACATTCAGGGAGGACCTTCCGTCAAAACCACCGAAAACCGGAAGTCGAAAATAATTTCGTTTACAATACTTTCTTCTATTGAAGACAGAAGAAAGTAAAAAGCCAGAGGTTGGCATGTGTGCCTGCCATATGCCATTCCTTTTAACTGTTGGGAGTTTGTTTCGTAACTAATCAGGCCAGGTAATCATATGCCGAATCTATATTTTTCAGAGAAATGTGTATAAAAGTGGAGTAATTCTTTATAATTTGTAATACGTTTTATTTTGAGGTATGTATTTTGTACTAACATAATACTTACCTGAAAATCATGTGGTATTAATTAAAAATGATAATAGAGAAATATAGTTTAATATCATAATTGTCTCAGTAGCATAATTTGAGCAAGAATAATACCATTGGGAAGGATATTTAGAGTCAAAACCGATTTAAAATGACTTTTTACTTTTTAACTTTTTACATCTTTTATCCATTTTTTAAATACAATGCCCTCACACTCTAACATCTCATACGATATTTTTTTTTTACTAGCATTATTTCCGAACAGAATGCTTTGTTATATATAATCGGAAAACTGCGATTAAATAAAGCGAAAATTATTATTTCGAAATAGCGGTGCTAAAAATAAATACCGAGAGAGTTATATAAGTGAAAGTTCGTCTAACTATTTAGCATACATCTGTGATTTTCGAGGATTGAAGAAATAATTAAAAAGGTTTCGAAAATGACACTTTAATTTTTCATGATTGATAGCCAAATGTTGGTTTAGAAAAAGAAATTGACACCGGAAAGAGTTGAATGGACTTAGTAAAACTGAAAAAATAATTACGCTTTCTATTTAAGTCGTGCTTTTTGTCCTTATGAACTCAAGAGATGAAGCTGTCAATAGAAACAGCTTTGGCTTAGAAGGCAGATCTGTAATCGGGCGCTTCGGGGTTGGTAGGCCGTCAAGAGGACTTCTGTCGTTACTGCTGCCATTTTGCATTTTTATCAATTTCAGTATATTTGAAAACCGAAAATTTTGAACTTAAAATTTTTACTGTAGGAGACTGGGGCTAATAGGCGCAGTTTTTAGTTATTAATTTTTATTATTATTTTTTTTTGTTTAAATATTTTAACAAACTTTAACTGCGCTTTTATGGAACAGGCAATTGGCTGTAAATAATCCGGATTTTTCAGTTCGTAGCTTTTGTAGTTTATGTTTAACGGAAGCCTAAAGTGAAAGGAAAATTGTGTCCAACCTACCCCGTCACGGGGTAAGTTGCCTATACCTATGGGGTAAGTTGGCACACGCTTTATAAAAATTTAAATAAAACTCAAATAAGACATGCAGTTAAAAGAAATCAAATTCATTATTACCAGTAAGTTTAAACAAAGGCGTTATCGCCGTACAATGTAAATTCTAAATTATAAAGACTTAAAAATAATGAATAAAACATTAGCATTGAGTAACTTCTATCCTACTCGATATCATCATCAGAGTTGCAGTTGCCACAAATAAAAATTCGACTGTCTCCGTTTGGGCAAGCCTCATGTGCCCAAAATCTTGCATTGAAACGACTTTTCTCGGTGTTTGCTGTTTTTCAAGCTACCAGCACACACCAGACACCGAGCCAACTTGCCCGTGTTCAATGTGCCAACTAGCCCCATAATAAATTTCTTCACAAAAGGGACACGTAGCCTTGTAAACATAAATAATCCAAGTAAATCACAAAGGAGGTAGGTACAGTTATCATACACTAAGAAAAACTGCACAAGTTAATTCGCAATACTTAAGATAAGTATTAAAAATTAGAAAAAAAATGAAGCAACAAAAAATTACTTATGAGTGCAAAAAACAGAAAACTCATAATAAATGTCCACTGCACGTAGGTAGCGCAGCAAAATTACAATGAGGATTGTAAAAGAAAGAAGAAAGGTACTGTGTGACTGCTTGCACAATCTATCCACAAATAGGCGATTTATGAGGACTGCGCCTACTTACTCCTGTAGCCAACTAGTCACCACTACGTAATCAAAAAGTGTCTGTCAATAAAAAAAAACCCAAAAAATTGGAAAATCCGAATGAAACAGAAAGGGACTCTATCAACTATGTAATAAATGATGACTTAAAAAGCAATTTAGAACTTTTCATTTATAAAATCGTCATTATTATCAAATGATAGAAAATTTAAAGATCCGAAAATACATTTCTGATGCTACATTTCGTCGGTACCATGTGAAACTATCCAATATGAAACCAGTGTTACCAGTGGGCTACTTTTTTTTAAATTCAGATTTCTTGATTGGCACCACTTATTTGAAATAGTAAAATTCGCCTAATTTAACCTTATTTTATGCGGTTATTAATTAAAGCGAAAACAAGGGAAATTTTATCATTTCAGAAAAGTAGTACCAATGAATTAAAAAAAGTAGTCCTCTGGCAACACTGTTTTCATATTGGATAGTTTGACATGGTAACATCTTGTAACGCTATTTCCTGCATGAATTCATAGGGATGTGGTTTTTAAAACACACATATCTGTTATTTATTACTAATCATCATAATTTTTATCTGTCTCTAAATTACACACATTAATTCGATAACTCCTAATTTATTTTTTTATTACAATAGAACCTCTTTCATCCGAAACTCTCGGTTAACCGAAATCCATTTTTTAAACTTTTTTTTTTATTATTTTACTGTCAAAAATCCATTTTTTGTACACCAAGCTTTTTTTTCCCCTTTTTTTTAAACTATCATATTCCTTGTGTGCAAGCGGTCCTTTCCGAACTACGAGTACATATAAATTTTCTCGATCTCCTTTCTTGGAGTTCCTTTAAATTTAACTTGATCTCCCGTAAGCTGCGGTGTGGAAAGAAGAAAACGAACAAAATAGCAATTCTGAAGCTTTTGAATGTTTTGTAAAAGGTTTGTCATGGCTGGATCAGCAGAAAGACTGTGATACTGGTGAACTAATAATATTTAAAAACTCCGTAACAGAGCTTCAAAGCAAAGGCAATCGAAACTGGGACAAACGAAACATTTTTTCAAACCCTTGTGATATACGTAAAAGGTACTTAATTTAAAAGTTAAATTTCAGGTAATTTATTCATGTTTTTATTTTGCTATTGCTTTATTTTTATTAAGCACTTGTTACCATAATAAGAAATATTGCAGATATTTCTCCTTAATCTTAAAATGGAAGAATTCTCGAGTAACAGAAGATTTTGATTTTCCGAAAGAGGGTCGGCCCCAATTACTTCGGATAATCGAGGTTTTACTGTATTTACAAATATAAATTTGAGTATCTTAAAATGCAGTAGGGGGGTGGGGGTGGGGGGGTAATAGAACTAGATCATTTTATTAGCAGTATTATTGTATGCTAAAATTTCCCTTGTTTAATCGTATAACATTCAATGGTTAAATAATACCAAATTTTTTATATAGTAGTTCTGGTAGTAAAAGGATTCCCCCCTCCCCCTTAACCCACGCCCCTTTGCACGAATGTCCTGATGCGTTTTACTTCATAGATCCATGTTTCAACTGTTGAAGCTTTTTAAAGTGTAATATGTTCGCAAATAACAAAAAGCGCAATCTACTTTTTAATAAATAAAACATATCACTTAGTATTTGTGTCTGTTAGAAATTTTCTTTTCTAGCAGCATTGCAAATTATTGCAATACCATAAGCTAATTTACCATCGAAAGTGTACAGCAGATCTAAATCCCAAAACAAGCCAAATTTCTTCGTGTATGTTATTACTGATAAGATTTGACATACTATCTTAAAAAATTGAACTAACTACTGATTTTTGATTATTTTCAAAACTCAAGGTTTGCATGGCTCATACATTTGAACATAACTATTTCCAAATATTTAACTTCGCCTTTTTTTAACGACAGAAACTCTGATTCAACCCATTACCAACTGGAGTTGCGTTCACTCAACGATCAAATTAAATGTTAACCCTCTCGCTGCGCAACTCGAGATTTCCTCGTGCAACGTAAAATTAGCAAAATTTGCGCAAACCGAGATTTCCTCGGGGCTGCATTTTTCCATCTAATTAACCCTCCTTGATTATTCCCACCAGTTATTTTTTAATTGTAAATTTTTCCGTATTTAATCGGAGCATTTTACCGATTAAATTTGACATAAGTTTTCGTTTTGAAAAACCGGTGACAAAAGAATAACAATTCTTAAAACATGCTCGTCTGGAAGGTTTTATACGCAAATTTTGAAGCTATTTTGATGAAACAATTATGCAGCGAGACGGTTAATGATTGAATTAACACTAGAACGTCCGTAAGTTTTACCCAACCTTAATAAAAACATTTTAAGACCAGAATTTTTATTTAAAACTATTTCACTTATTTATTTAACTGAGTTTTCTCTAGTTAAAATGTAACTAATTTTAGGGAAAAAATTCTGGTTCGAATCGACATTTTATCATTTAATCAGTGTCGAACTGACAACCAGCTGGATGTTCTAGAGTTGAATAACGAACTAACACTATTTTTGAATTAAAAAAATTTGTGTTATTTAATGACAGAAAATAAAATAAAGCGAAAATCATCTTCCGAAATTTGTAGTCGCAAATGACATTCATCAAATATGTTGCAGATATCTATCTACCTTATAGTTTTGGCTATAAGGTAGATAGCCAAATATTTATATATTAAATAATAACAAATTTACTATTCGGATGTAGTGATTTTCTAAAGTAGGAAAAATGTGAATTCTCAAAATTCAATATTGAAACATTAGATTGCAGAGTTGCCAAGTTTCCGACTTTTGCATACCACTATTATCTTAGAGAAAATAGTCTTCTTTTAAATCACCCAATTGCTTCAATAAAATAAAACAAAATTTTATTTTCTGTATTAAAATACTGGTATTCAAAAACTTGGACACTTGGCAGCTCTGGGATTGTATTTCGGAATATCTCTTAGCAAAAATTCATTATTTATGAATAATGTTCTAGATACCTCATAATACGCTATCTATATTGCAAAGGGCAAACGTGTCCATCCATAACGCTGACTTTGATTTGACGGTTGCAAAAGCACAGGATTAATATTAGATTTTACAATTAGTATTACAATTAGTATTGGCAATTTTTTAAACTTCTAAACAACGCGCATTTTCGATTTTTACACCGTCAAATAGGGGTAAAAAGTATACTTTTAAATGCAATTTGTTTGAAAACCGTATCAAATTGTTTGAAAACTGTTTTGCAGTTTACTCACTTTTTACGGTTTTTCAAATAATTTCAAAGCATACATTTTTTTTTTCTCTCGATCCCTATCGCATGCAGATGATTGCGAAAGATAAAACCATTTTCACTTAAATTAATTTAAATAGTTCAGCATTTGTTTCCGACTTATTTTCTATAACGAAATTAAAACTAAACTTAAAATTACACTATGTGCAAAATACTTAAAAGGTGACAAAAATATTTAAAAAATGTTATCATCATATATATTAAAGCGTAAACCTGATTCTGTAAGATAAGACTAAAATATTCACGCAATTGCGCATGCGTGAAGTTAAATTTACTAGATTTTCCATTTAGAGGAAAGGTTGAGCAGGTCTGGTTAGCCGAGTGGTCTAGAGCACCAGTTTAAAGCTCCGAACTTTCGTAGACAACGTAGGTTCGAACCCAACGCCCGGCAAAATGATTTTTGGCGATAATTCATTTCGATAATGACATATTTTATTAAGAGGAGAAGTTATATGATTTTGATTTTATTATTATTTGAATGGTTTATCATTAAATAAAATTTGGCACTCAAAAATATTTTGAAAAAATAATTTTATATTTAAAATATTTAACCTAAAATATTTTGCATGTAATTATCAATTAAATAAATTAAGCTGATCTACAACTTTTGTTTATATTTTTTTACCATTATCAAGAATATATAAGTGTGTGAGTCAGAAGGAAAAGTTTGCTATTCTTTTCCGTAAAAAAATAAATAAATAAAACGGAAAGAAAGGAAAATATTCATATAAGAACTATAAAATAAATTATATTGATATCCATGGTTTAATATTTAAAAAATGAAGAAAAAAGTAAAATAAAATTCAATTCAAGTAATAAAAAATATATATTATAAATCGTTAATTCCATCAAGTTTAAAATTTAGGCTTTTAGAGACTGATATAAATAAAATGCATGGCAGCTTTTAAAGGTCGTGTAGTTAAAAAAATAAAAATAAAAATAGATATTGATATTTTGTTATTTTTTCAAGAAGAAAAATGAGACTGTATTAAGTAAAAATAAATGCTCTGCCCAGTATTTTTCGGTAAATTTCTGATAAAAGGAAGGCATAATTGGTTGTAAATTATAAACTTAAAGTCCTTTCACTTCATTCAATAGGTTAGACTGACAGCACCCTCTAGCACTCTTTCAAGAAATAGGAATCACTTATGCAATATAAAAATTTGTCACGATTTCAATAATTAATTTAAAAGCAACTAATTCAAAATTCAAGAATTTTTCTAATGGAACATCCAAGTTATTTACCGTCAAATCTTGACGGGTACTATCTAGTATTACTTTAATTCATCTTAGCACTTTCAGCTATGAACACAGCCTTCGACAGAGAATACAAAAATACTGTTATTAACATCTTATTTTTCAAATTTCGCGTAGTAGATGTCGAAAGGAGTGAAAGCGAATGTCAATTTTTAGATCCGGAAAACATTGGGAAAATAAAATATGGATATAGAGCGAAAGTGGAATATTATTTGTTTTATCATTCTTTATCAAACTCAAAAAAATTCTGGGTATGTTTTAGATTAAAATGTTATTACAAACAGTATTTTCTTTAGTAATAATCTTTTAAATATTTTTGTCATCTTTTAAGAATTTTGCACATAGTGTAATTTTAAGTTTAATTTTTTAAAGATGAATTTAGCGTTCTATTTATTTATTTACAGAAATTAAAACTTCACCAAAAAATATATAAAGCACAAATATAAGTCATGTAATAGACTCGTGTGCTTAACCCACTGAAATTATCACAATCAAAATGGCTTTGTAAATAGCGATCTTTGGCGATTTTTTTTCTTTTACTCGTGTTACTCTGTTAACTCCTGGCACGAGGCCAATACGAAAGTATCGCTTTTCATAAATTTTAAAACTTTATTTGAATGCATAATTGCTATTTTTCATATAAAAATGATTTTTGGTATTGTTAGTGGTCATTCTAATAATATTAATTTTTTAAAATCTGTTAAAGTTTTCAATAAAAGAAAAAATGGTTTTTACATATTGTGTAAACCGGTAGTCTGGGTTTATCGACTTGTATTTGTAAATTCTTGACGAAATTAATTTTTATAACACAGTGTTCGTATGGGTACCTTTATTTTTAAGGCAAAATATCATTATGTTTGTATAGAATAATAAATCTAGTTTAATCGCGCGAAATTTGGCCTTATTTAAGGAAAGATTTTCTATAAGAAAATACTCGTACCGAAAAATTTCTTAGTCTGGAAATTCAAGGACCCGTACGAACCCTGTAACACATGACTAACTTACATTTACTTTTTAACATTTCTGCTAACCATGAGTTTATGCCGACTCATCTAAGAATTCTCCTGTTGGTACATTATTTAAAAAAAAACAAGCAAAACCGGCAGTTTTGCTTGCGTAATTGTTGAAACCAAGTGGTATTTGTGTACTATTTTTATCAGAGTAAATTATTTTGCTACGTATAATTTAAAAATTACCAAATAATACACATTTTGAGTAAAATTCATTCTTATACTGCATTAGGAAAATACGAAACTTAAATTAATAAGAAGAACTAAAATAAACTCCAAATAATTGGTAAACTGAAAGTGAATTTTCAGCTGATTTCATTTGAAATTTCGATTTTTTTAGAAACTATTCTTAAATGTTTCCACCATGCTAAATTCCGAGATTCTAATTATGCAAACTAACATAACAATTATATCACAGAAATCGGAATTTTAGAACGTTTTTTGATCTAGTAAACTTTAAGGTTTCAAAAATTTAAAAACCTGTTCTATATGTAAATTTACATCTCTAAAGTAATAGCCATGTCAAATTACAAATTTATATCCTTAAAATTTTCATATAAATCAGAGTTTAGAAGGTTTTTAGAATGTTTTATGCTCATTTCACCATTTAAAATTTCGCATTGATTTAAAACCATCATTAGGAAGGGCATAAACCTCAAAAATAAACACACAGCTGTTTGTACAGAAGCAGCATCACATTACACTGTAAAAAAAAAATACGACTATCTTTCCTGTAGGAATCTGAAAATTTTCCTACCCAGCTCGGGATAAAATCCGTAAAATCGGAATAAAATCCATAAAATACCATTTTAATGAATGTTTCCTTTTTTTTACGGATTTTATTCCGAGCTGGGTCGGAAAATTTTCCGGTACGATAAGGGCAACTATTTTTCCGATTCCTACAGGAAAACTCCTCGGATTTTTTTTACAGTGTAGTCGCAATTTTAGAAATTTTGTAGTTTCTTTTAAATTAAAAAACAAGAAAGAAAAATCATGCGTACGGCATAGATTATGAAACACATTCCAACACTTCCTGAGAGCTTTAACAAAACTTCGTTATTTAGAGAAATAAGATAACTAAGTAAACATTAAAAAAACTGATTTCAGCAGTTATCGTTCATAGCCAAATATGCATTCAAATTCTTTTGAAAAGCCCTGTATTTGATCTACATGTTGATATATATATACTACTTAAAGGGGAAAAATAGTTTAGCAAGAAAACGCATAACAGGTAGAAATCTCTCTTTCCGCAGTTTATACTAATAGATGGAAACATACTTGAATACTTTTGTACAGTCCTGTAGTTTACCTAGTACCTCTTTTAGACACCACTATTTACCTAAAATCTCATTCAAACTTAAACACTCTTAAAACTACTGAAATCATATTTTCTGAAATTATCATCCACAGACGGCATGCATACAATTCTTTGCGTGACCCTGTATATAATTTTATCTATATTCTACAAACATTTCTTAATAAACTAAATGTAGTTCAGTGTAAAAATTCATAAAGCGCTTAAAAACCACCTTTAAGCAATTTGTGCTCATACCCAGTAACCCTTACGAATTCTTTTGTGTAGCCCTGTATATGAATTGTAGTATTTATACACACCATACAGTATGCATAATTATAGTGAAACATACAAGCGCATATCATAATTAAAAATACTTTTCCAGCAATCACCGCTAATGTACAGTGCTTCGGATACAATCTGATATCTTTTGTGTGTCCCTGTAAATGCTATGCACTTCGTATTATACATGAAATAACTTATAGTAAACCTCAGCGACGTATATCAATTTCATTATATGAGAAATAGTTTAACATAATTAAAATACGCCGTAAACAATCCTCCCCCCCCCCTATATCCTTATGTTACGGAATTCATTTGTGTGGCCCTGTAAATGAATAATTACTGTTATTTTCACCGCATATTCTACAGAATGCATATTTTAGAGCACTTCATAAACGCATATCAATTTTGTTATGTTTGGATACGTGTAACACCATTAAAAAATATTTAAAACGATTTTTTCCCATACGCCGTAATGTAACGAAAAACTTTTGACTGTCCCTGTACATGAACAAAACATGCTACAAACTTCATTTGAAATAGGGATCGTGCTATGGTAAACATCAACAATATCCAAAATTTCTGGGCAATCCGAGTATATTTACGAGAGTTAGAGCGCGGACAGACGGACAGACTGCCAGACAAACCGAAGTCATAAACACTTTTCAACTTTGTTGGAAAGTGTTAAAAAACTGTAAAAACTGTTCTCTACGAGCATTTACGTCTAAAAAATGACTGACATGTCAATAACTAAGTTTCTATGCCTGACGATTCTAAATAAACCGTATTTCAGAACTTTTCTGTTCATTTCACTCCAGTAAATTTATAATGTTTAATCAACTGTCTATACTACAACAACTGTCTGCACCCTAAAAGTAACCACTTTTGTAAATTTCAAGTTTCTACCCCAAACAAATAAACAAAATTCGTAAATTTGGGTGTTTTTAGATCGTTTTCCGATCATTTCACAATTTAAAAGTTTGAATATTTTAGAAACCGTTGTTAGCTTACTTAGATCTCAAAAGAAACCACTATACCAAATTAGAAGCTTCTACACCAACTGTATTACATTAATTTTGAACTGTATTACATTAATCTATTGAAGAGATTATCCCATAAATTTTCAAATGTTTAAAATTTTTTACGTACAGCCTGAATGCAATAAGTTGACCGATGAGTAATATAAATTTATATGAATTTACCCGGTAATTAATACGACAATTTCTAAAAGCAACTCGCATGAATCAATCAGGATGCCTGTAAAATCATGTTCTGCGTTAGGTTTCTCAAGCATTCCGCATCATCCATTGTATTAACCCCTTGAGGGGCGGTGGGATATATTATATCCTACCTAAATTTAATTAAGATTTGCACCAGAAAATTTTAATAAAGTTTTACTTTTATAACTTTGGGGGAAAAGGGTTGAAAATTTGTTTCAGCGGCAATTAAGGCTAGGCCACCCCTTTTTCTCTTTCACTACTAACACTCATACTTCTCCTGGCTTTTAACTACTCTTTATATAAAATATTATAAAAAATCTTAAAAAATCTATGAAAAAATCTTATAAAAAATTTAAATTTTTATAAAATACAAAAATACATCTTGTTGTTGTAATGCTATACCTAAACTTCCTTCTAGACTTTTCTTTTTTTATATTCTTTTTTAAACCCTTTTTCCCAAGTAATTTCTGTTAGATTTTTTACTTATTATGCCCTCTCTTCCCATTGCTACCAGCTATGAATTTTCTATACCATTTAACCTGCATCATCTTATGTGTCGGGGATGTGGGACAAGGGTCCCAAGCTGCAAATTCACAAACACTCAACGCCCCAGCGCTCTTAACGCCAACCTCTGTTGCCAAGCGCGTTGTCGAGAAAATGAACTTTGACGCGCATGCATGCATGCTGCAGTCTATTTTTAGTATCGTAGTTCGAAATTTGCATGTGCGAATATTTATATCCGCTTTATATGAATATTTTAGATACGCTTACAAAGTTCAAAGAGGTTTTTTTTTTTTTTTTTTTTTTTTTTTTTTTTTTTTTTTTTTTTTTTTTTTTTGTAGCTTTCGCAGATTAATTCAGTCTACACAAGTTGTATTATTGATTATACTAAGTCGAATATTGATGCTGTTAGAATAAGATTATCGCTACAAAGTAAAAATGCACATTCCAAATTAATACAGCACTGCAATAATCCCACAAATTCAATAATAAAGTAATGATCATGTTTAGATTTTTACTTTTTGATGTTCATCCTAATTAAGTAAAATTTTTGATTTGTTTTAAATTAATTTGATAGCCGTACAGAGAAGAAAATTAATTGAGCGTTTCATTAATGGATAAATATGGAAAAAAATTAATAAAAAGGAGAAATGGATAAAACATCCTAAAATCTTTGAAATAAATGCAATTTTGTAAATGGCCATTAGTATATAAAATTCAAAGTTTTCTATTACTTTGGGAAAAAATGCAAATTTTCTACTTCCTAAGTGGTTTGATTATGAAGCATGCATGGAAAAGTTATGAAAAGTTAAAAGTGTGTGTGTGTGTGAGGGGGGGGGGGGGTCCATTACAGGTCAGGAGGCTTTGCAGGCTTTTTTTTCGTGGGGGGGGGGGGCTTTTGTGAAAAGCAAAAGTTATTTATGTGAATTATTTATATTTTTGGGAAAAATAAATTTTACAACGTAAGATGAAATCCAGTTACTCAAATTTGAACAAAGTATTAATTAATAATAAAGGCTTTAAGTCATCCTGTAAAGTTTTGTTTTCTAGTGAACTTATTTTGTTTACAAAATGCACATTTTAAAGTCTGTCAAAATAAAAAAATAATTAATGAAGGGTATGTTTTTATGAAATGAGCTTTGTGAAGGGGCCTATTTTATTAAGCAGAATTTTGTGGAGGGGCCATTTTTATTAAAAATAATTTGGTGAAAAGGCCTGTTTTATTAAATTGATTTTTTTTTAAAGTGCCTAAAATAGGCCCCAAATTTTGCTTGGATCGCCCCCTGCTAGCTATTTTTAACTTATTATCAATCAGCAACAAATCACCTATCTGAGCATAGACGCAACAAGTAAGTAAGATAATTATGGTAAATTTTCATTTATTTATGGTGATCATTTAAAAAGAGACGATTATATTTTATTTATAATACTTATATTATAAGCGGAATATATATATACATATATACTTGCATAAATATAACTTATATTTATATTACTTATTTATATTATAGAACGGATCTATAAGAATAAACATTTCACTTATTCACAATATACATGTACATGCATATACATATCATAATTATTCAGAGGATGAAATAAGGACTTGTTATTGTAATGTATTTAGTACTTATGTTTGCACTAGATGGCAGCACATACTACGTACCTCTACAGAAATAAATACTTTAGCTTGGGAGGGAAAAATACAAAGTTATAGAGCAGATCAATAATATTAAATATTTGACTTGTTCAATTACAATTATTCAGAAGGTGAAGTAATGATTTAGTATTTCGCACTCGTATTCTTGCAAGTATTCCACAAAGAAGAAATACGCAGTTGAACGGATAAATTATAGTAACTTCAGATTTTTGCAAACGTATTTGTATGCGAACACACACATGCGCGTCGAAGTTCATTTTCTGGCCAAAGCGCTTACAGAGGTTGGCGTTAAGAGCGCTGAGACATAGAGTGTTTGTGAATTTGCTCCCAGGCTCCTCGAGTAAACTGTCTTCAAATGGGCTTAGTCAGAGCTGCCAAGTCTCCGGCTTTTTGGATACCAGTATTTTAATACATAAAATTTAGTTTTATTCAATTGCGACATTTGGGCGATTTGAGAGAACCAGATTTTCTCTAAAATAATAGTGGTGAGCAAAAAGCCGGAGACTTGGCAACTCTGGCTTAGTTGAAAATTTGCGTTTACTTATTTTGAAATGAAAATTTTCTAAATTTCCGGTAGGAATTCAGCATTACACAAACGCAATTACTTGCCCCTCAAAGAGTTAACCCTTTCGAGACGGCATCCCTTACACAAATTTTATTTGCCTGGCACTGCTTTTTTAAACAAGTCTCTTTACTTGTAAAATAACAAAAAAAAAAAGAAAAAAAATCCTCTAATTAGAAAAGACAAATATTGCATTTATTTATTAGCCCTTTGTACTCGTATTTCTGGTGACTGGACATCATCTTCCTTGGCAAAATTGGTTTTTGGCATCAGTAATAAAGGAAAATAAAATTTGCCTTATTTAATTAGAGCATTTTTGAAATTTTGTACTTGAAGGAAATTTCTCTTAAAAAGTTGGTGTTAACCGAATAAAATTTGTGTAAGAGACGCCCAAGTCGAAAGGGTTAATGGTGACAAAAACAAACTGCACATGCACCTTTGACGATGCATATATTCATCAACCTTCCCGAAAGGGTTAAGTGCGATGCAAAATCTTCCAAATTATGTAGTTAACTTTAATGAAATCGATGCAAAATAATATCAATACACACTTTATAAATTGTTCTGATTCAGGCAATCAAATTAATATGCGCAATTGATTGATGAATAAAACTTATAGTGAATAGCAATGAATAACATGATATATACTTCATTTAAAAACTGCAAACTCTGCGAATTCATACAATGTTTATTGATAAACAGAGTGACATAATTTTTTAGAATATTTAAGACTTCACATTAAACACATAAAAAATAATTATTTAACCCTTTCATGGGCAAGGCACTTCTACTCGCAAAATGATGTAATGAGAGAATGACACCAGAATTCACATACAAATTTATTTCAGAATAAACAAGAGCTTTCGCTCACGTACTTAATAAAAGGAATTTTTTCCTTCCAATGTTCTGGTGCCAGTGCGGTATTTAAGGATTAAAATTAAGTTGTCCAAAAATGAACCAGCACCCTTGAAAAGGTTAAAGAAATTGCACATATTCAGAATCTTTATATGTTTATTATATGTGGCATGTAACACAAAAAATATGTTTTATGGAATATTTATTTTCCACTATTTCAAAATAGTTTCGGTTTTCCGGGAAAACAGTCTTGAACTGTTTTCTAGTTGTTATTAGAGTGTTGCCAGTTTGGTTTCCACTTTTATTCAGAAATTCTCAAATCATTCCGAAAAGTTACTTCATTTAAGATAGAAATTTCATGACTATAAGAAGTAATTAATTTCGTTTTGAATTTAGATTTTTTTTTTCGAATCTCTGCGTAACCCAGAGACAGTGTTGTCAGATTGGGGACTTTTTAATTCAGATTATTTGACTGCAACCACTTTTTTAAAATAGTATAATTCGCCCTTTTCTTCAGAATTTTTAATCTACATTTAAATGGGCCAAATATTTCTATTTTAAAAAGCGATGACAATCAACAATCTGGGGATAAAAAAGTCCCTAATATGGCAACGCTGCACAGAGAGTCGCAAACTGGCACCTCCGGAAATATATGGTGAAACGGGCAAGAACCAGGGTTAAGTGCCTTATTAGAAAGCCAAAGCTGTTTCCAATAACAGCTGTTTCTCTTGAAATGATATCAGAGAAGATCTAACAACCTGTTGCACCTTTGTCTCTTTATTTTTATTTTCAATGCACTATTTATCTTTTCCGGCGACAGTTTTTTTTTTCCAAACTGACGTTTGGATATTAATCTTTGAAAATAAAAAATTACTGTAAGGGATTGTTTCGTATTAATTACTAAATAAATTCATGCAAAGTTCAAATACCCGTTCGCGAAATTTACTGCAAATAGACTGTACATAACAGACTTTCAACATTTGGAACAATTATAAAGAAGAACATTGATGCACTCCCTTTTTCAGTACATGTAATTATTTTATTACTTTCGTTGAATGGGAGTCTTGTGTAGCTGTTTTAGAGTTCATAACATTTGCAGGGCTCCCAAATGGTCCGCCAACGGAAAACCAATAAATTTTAACAGAAAATTTTATGGTAGGTTTGCGCTAGAATTAACTTTCAAAGGTCATTTCGGAGCGGTTTGTTAGAAAAATCTATAAAAAAAATTTCTCTAAAAAATATTGGTATTCAGTTGGTGGACCATTTGGGAGCCCTGCATTTGATATTAGATATCTGTCGACCATAATTGAATTTAAAATATTCCAGCTATTACTTTGAAAAAACGCAAAATTTAATTCAGATGTTATCGAATTAATGTCTGTAATTTAGAGAGGAATAAAAAAATATGATGAATAATAATGAATAACAGATACTTGTGTTTTAAAAACGACATAACTATGAATTCGTGCAGGCTTTTTTAAACAAATAGAATTACACAATTATTTAGAATATTGAAAATAAAATTATTATTTTATACACAAATAAACATGGTTATATGAACTAAAATAACTTCTTAAAACACCATCAAAACCTTAAATGCGATAGGCCTTTCTGAAGATTCCAGTCTTTCTTCGTCAGGCGCAGAAAGACGTGCTTCTACTATGAAAGCAGCAGCAAGACTGAAATGAGAAAAGCGAAGGGAAAACAAGCTGGAGAAACAGCCAATAGGAAATTAGAAATGAACAGCCAATAGGATAGCAGAAAACAACAACCAATCGCAGAAGAGTATAATCAAAACAAAAGAACACAGATTAGAAGGGGATCAAGGAAGCAAAATGGAAAAAAAATACATGAAACTAAAAAAATAATAATAATAAAGGGAAAACACACACATATATTAAACTATGAGAACACATGAAATAAAAATAAATAAATGAATAAAATATAGAAACAGAATAAAATTAATTAATACAAAAATTAACTTATATGGTAGTACTGAAAAGGTTTTTCAAAGCTACAGAGAGCATTGTAGAATCAGATTTATCATTAACAATAACTTCACGATTAAGATAAATAGCTAAATTTTCAAGAAAGTCCAATTCAGAGATACTATTGACATTAAAGATAATTTTAGCATTTTGAAAATTAAATCTATTGCCGGAATCCCAAGAGTGCTTGGCAATAGAAGATTTAGAAATTTCTTGATTAATTACATAACGAGAGTGTTCTTTTAAACGAATTTCAAGGTTTCTTTTAGTTTGACCAATATAAGATTTCTGAGAAACCGAGTTATCCATCGAAGAGCGGTGAAATATATTTTATCCCATTTAATTTTAGTCAAAATTTTTACAAGACTTTAAAAAAAAATATTGATTAATCCAATAACTGCCAAAACTATAAGATAGGAGTCTTCCTCTTTTTTATAAAAATGTTTGCTACCACAAATTTTGAAAAATAGTCTTCGCTTTATTTAATAGCCAAAGTTTCTGTTTTTATATAAGGCAATTTATTCAAAACAAAAATAGTGGAATTTCGAGAATTTAAGGAATTCGCATATCTTTTTAACTATGTATAAACGCAACACTAGCAGGTAATGGGCTAAAAAAGCTGTAAAATTGCATTTTGTATTTTCAAATAAAAAATTTTCGAAAATCTTGTGTCATCACGGAAACAGATTATCATGCTCCAGAAATTTTATTATAACTAATTTTATTTTCGTATTAATTCCGAATAACAATTGGAATGGTTTCAAATGTAGAACTACCATGTGATGATGCAGATACAAAAAAGTATCTGCCGAGATCAAATGTATCTCGGCAAATATATCAAGTGTTACATGCACTCTCTATAGTATCTAAATAAGTAACGGAAACGTTTCAGGGAAAGAAATACAAGAATTTCATATACTGAAAGAGAACTGCATAAATATTCTTCATAATTTCGGGTTTCAAATGTTGTAGTGCTTTTAACCCAATCTGAGGCAATACACATCTTCACTTAAAATGCTGAAATGATTAAGTGACACAGAATTTAGAAATAAATTTACATGAAAATAAGTAAAAGGGGCATTCCACATCAAATCAGGCAGTAAAATATCAATATGTAACCCACCATCACAGATTTTAATGAAACTGCGTTTGTTTGTTCTTACTATTAAGATATGATCACCATTAATTTTTTTTTGCTCCTTGGTGAAATAGTTTCTCAGAAAAAAATTGTCAAAATTTTGAAAAACTGTCGACAGTTGGCATTCTTGACTGCTCGATTTTCAAATGTAGCATGTCATATATATAATCATATTTCAATATCTACTCTACAAATCCTCTTCAAATAATTTATGCATAATATTTAGGGTATGCAGTTTATGAAAAAAAATATTGTTACGCTTATAACATTATGAGTGTGTCTAAAAAAATGTTTAAACTTTGAAGTCGTGAATTTTTTATGAAAAATAATGCATTAACTAAAAAAGCATTATCAACAAAAGGCGGTATTTTTATTAAATTTCTTTTTTGTGGGAGATATACTTAAAGGTGTCCTGTACCTGATTCTGAAATAAAAATACTGGGATTTTGTGTGTTTTTAGTAGTATTTTCTAATTAAAAATATTTTGAGGTGCATTTCAAATCAAATCAAGCAGAGTCATTCCATGTCAGTTCGCCTAAGTCATTTAATCACTGTCAAAAATTTCAATGAAACTGGGTTTATTTATAGCTCATTTTAAGACGTAATCACCTTTAATTTTCTTGATCCTAAGTAAAATATTTTTTAAGATAAAAAAATATCAAAATTTTGAAAAATTGTTTTAATTTTTTTTTAATGACAGTTCTATATTCAAAGACTGCATTTAAAAAAAAAAAAAGTCATTTCAATATAAAAACACTAAATAGGTTTCAAATAATGTACATGTGACAAATAATGTAGGCAGATTATTATTTCTTGGGTTTTTTTCTGTCATATTTAAACACTAAGAGTGTCTTTTATCTTGTGAATTTTTAAAATCAAGAATTTTGTCAAAAATAATGTGTTAATCAAAAATTTATTATTAACCAAAGACAGGGTGTTATTGCTTTTTTTAATTGTACGTAAAAATATCTTTTAAATGGTTATAAAATAAAAATAGTGAAAATATGAGAAAAAATTATCAAAGTTTTGGAAAATTGCCACGAGTTGCCATTAATGATTGTTCAATTTTCAAAGGCCTCATTTTATATATAAAATCATATTTCAATAACTAATAAAGAAATCTTCTTCAAATAATTTAAGCAAGGTAAATAAAGTATATAGATTATGAAAAAAATAATGCTGTCATATTAAAAAATATTTAAATGTGTCTAAAAATTGTATAATCTTTGAAATCAAAAATATTTTACAAAAAATAATGAAATTATTAAAAAAGCTTTATCAATCAGAGGCGGAGTTTCTATGACTAATTTTTTAGTTTTAAGTTGTACATAATAAATACTACGTTATAACTGGATCTGAAATAAAAATAGTGGGATTTTGGTTGGTTTTAGCAGTATTTAAATCATATTTAAAATTATCAATAATTTCAGATGTAAAATGTATCCAATGTATCATCCCTGGAAATATTTTTATTTATACATTTATTTTATTTTTCAAATTATCTTTTATGTTCGTTTCTTAAGGGAAAAAATAAACAATTTCATGAATTAAAAACTGATTTATAAATTCATTATGTTGTTTAGTTATTATTGTCGTCTTAAGATAATAAGTTGGTATTAAGATTTTTAAATGTATATTTATAATTTGAACAGTTGAAAGTATTTTTCACTAAGAGTGGGCTGTTGATTTTAAGTCGGCTGTTGAGCAGTGTAGTGTTGGTAAAGGAACTGGTACTATTTAACTTAATTTTTATTGCTGTAAATAATATTTGTTATTTTATTATTGTATGTATTATATTTACGCAAGAGTAGCAATACACGATATCGTAGTCATTATAGTACATCTTAGCATGAAAAGCTTCAATATTTATCATTAAACATTCACATTTTATGAAATTTTTGTTTAAATCGCTCATATTTTCGCTATTTTTATTTTATAATTATTGAAAAGATATTTTTACGTACAATTTAAAAAAGTAATAACAGCCTGCCTTCGGTTAATAATAAATTTTTGATTAACACATTATTTTTCACGAAATTCTTGATTTTAAAAATTCACAATATTAAACACACTCTTAGTGTTTAAACATGACAAACAACAATAAATAATAATCTGCCTACATTATTTGAAACTTATTTAGTGATTTTATATTGAAATGACAATCTTTGAATATAGATCTGTCATTAAAAACATTTTTAAAAAAATTTCAAAATTTAGATATTTTTTATCTTAAAAAATATTTTACTAAGGATCAAGAAAATTAAAGGTGATTACGTCTTAAAATGAGCTTTAAACATACCCAGTTTCATTGAAATTTTTGACAGTGAATAAAATGTCTTACACGAACTGACATGGAATGACTCTGCTTGATTTGATTTGAAATACGCCTCAAAATATTTTTAAATAGGAAATACTACTAAAAACACCCAAAATCCCACTATTTTTATTTCAGAATCACAGCGGTGGAAAATTGGCGCAGAGGAGGAGCCTATTGATACCACTAAATTTTAGAAGTATTTTTCGGCTTATCTAATGATATATTTTCTGCGTTTTTATTAAGCTGAAGAATACTATAAAATGTTTGTGGTGTCAATAGGCTCCTCCTCTGCGCCAATTTTCCATCACTGGAATCAGGTAAAGGGCACCTTTAAGTGTATCCCCCACAGAAAATAAATTTAATAAAAATACCGCCTTTTGTTGATAATGCTTTTTTAGTTAATGCATTATTTTTGATAAAAAATTCATGACTTCAAAGTTTAAACATTTTTTTAGACACACTTAAAAAGTTATAGGCGTAACAGTATTTTTTTTTCATAAACTGCGTACCCTATATATTATGCATAAATTATTTGAAGATGATTTGTAGAGTAGATCTTGAAATATGATCATATTTATTTCATGCTACATTTGAAAACCAAGCAGTCAAGAATGCCAACTGATGGCAGTTTTTCAAACTTTTGACAATTTTTTTCTCAGAAACTATTTGACCAAAGAGTAAAAAAAAAATACTGGTGATCATATCTTAATAATAGGAACAAACACACGCAGTTTCATCAAAATCTGTGATGGTGGGTTACATGCCTGCCTGAACTGACATGGAATGACCCAAAAGCCTTTCTTCATTTAATTAATAATAATAAAAAAAAATCCTTCCAAAATTCTGGTGCTAATGGGATACTTAGGGATTAAAATTAAATGGACAAAAATCAACCATCGCGTTCAAATGATTAAGTATAGCCTGTCCATATTAAGTTGGCCAATGAGTAACAGAAATGTATTTCAATTTATTCAGAAATTACTCCGACAGTCCCTAATAACAACTAGCATAATACAATATATAAAGCATATCTCATATATGATTTGTATTTTTAGCAACATTTTTTCCCATAGCATTCTGAATTCTTTCAAATTCATAGTAAAAATTATCGTTGACTGGATACAGTAGGACTAAGTCACAAAAAAGAGGAAAATTACGCGTGCATGTTGTTACTGATAAGACTTGTTATACTATCTTGAGACATTGCACTAACTGTTATCTTTCAAAAATCATCCTTTTGTATTTGCAAAACACAAGTTTACGCGTTGTTTCTAATTATTAGCATCTTTATTTGCGAATAGTTATCTTCGATATTAAAAATTGCAGAGATTGTGCGTCAACTCATAACGCGCTATTGTTCAGTGTAAGCAACGGCGAAAACAAATATGAATGGTTGAATTAATTAAAAAGCAAAACACTATTTTCCAATAAAAAAATTAAATTAAATTAAGCGAACATTATCTTTCGGAAGTTTAAGTGTGCAAATGATATTTCAGAAAAAAAGTGGAAGATGCCTACCTTATAAATACAGAAATTTATTGGTTCACTAGAGCAATGAAATCGGAAGTAGTGATACTTAAAAAAAAAATCACCTAATCCTAAAAACATTCAATGGTGATACATTACATTGTATTTTAGAAAAATGCAATATATTACTATATATTACAATTTCCGAGACAATTTTTTTTTTGTAAAACGTATTATCTGATTATACTGCATGTTAAGGAATTGCAAGCTGTGGTGGTTTGTAAAGTCGGTAATCATATTTTCAAAACTATACCTTTTAGAAATAAGTGCTTTGTTTAAATGGGTACAGTCGTAGAAAAAAAAAGTAAACACCCCCTACTAACTCCTCAACAAATTATCGTTGAAGAAAGTTACTGATACCGAACGATTGGAAATAAAGTCTACTTTTAAATGATGTATATAAAATTTGCTTAGGGGGCATCTACATATTAAAATGAACCATAACTTTGTTTTTTTTTTATAGCAATACACAATTCTGACAGTATAAATGAACTCTACACCTTTCAATTAGCCTAAAAACAAATTTTAATGCAATTCGTACCATAAGTTTCCGAGAAATTAATTGTTTTAAAACTAGCGTATTTTAAGGGCTGTATCCAAATTGAAGTTCGGTACTCGATTGTTAACCGAAAGAGCCCCCTTCTTGATCAAGGCAACTTAAGCACCACTCAAGCAGTCAATGAAGCCTGTTAGATAACAGGACAACAGAAGAAATTTTAAAGTATCTACTCACTTCTATCACAGACGGCCCCTTAAACCATGATTTTACCATTTTTTAAGCATAATTTGAAAGCTCCTTGGAAGAAAAATGTGAAATTTTGGATTTTCATAAAGCAGGACATAATAAATCTAAATCCATCAAAAAAATTGTAGGTTGCAATTCATATTTTTTCGAATATTGATTTCATAATTCATAATTTATATCATAAAATTATAAAAATTGCAAATTCAGCGTATTTATGTTTGGGCACATTAGTATTATTGCTACGCAAAATATTAACACATTAGGAGCATAATTTCAGGAGAAGTAAATAAAAATATGAAATGTAATTTAACATTAGAAGCACTAAATTTTGAATGTTTATAATTCAAAAACTTATCATTCAAATGATTTGAAATTTGGTGTCTAGGCATAGTTTGAACCGAAGATTTGAAATATCTCGTTAAAATTGGGTATTGCCGTTGAAAAAAATGAAGTTTCGGTTCGTTTTTATATATAGATGACCCCTAAGCAAATTTTATATACATCATTTAAAAGAAGACTTTATTTCCTATCGTTTGGTACCAGTAGCTTTCGTCTACGATAATTTGTTGAAGAGTTAGTAGGGGTGTTTACTTTTTTTCCCACGACTTTACATGCTTTATAAGTATGTTTGTGAATTACTTAATCTCTATATTTTTGAGAGGAATGTGTAACAAAGAAATTAAATTCTTTCTTAAATCATTTGATTTTATATTGAGAAATATAGTATTCTCAGTTTGTACATAAATAGAAAATCGTGTCAGAACGAGTGTTGTAGTATGATATGCAGTATGATTTGTAGTATGATAAAAGTTGAAATTTGTTTAACATCAGAATTATCCGAGTCGCCTAAATTCAGTGTAAGTGCAATTGGTGAAAAATAGCTGAACACAAAACAGAAAGATAATACAGTTTTTGACTTATTTTTAACCTTCTAGGCGATTATTAAACACAGTAGACTACCAGTCATATGACTAACGGGACTCATTTTTTAGTGTCAGTATTCTTGATTTTTTTAAATTTTATTTAACCCTTTAGTGCGCAGCTTTGCATATATGCAAACAACACTGTTTTGAATTTAACAGATTTTTTTTTATTCGCACATACCTAAGTCACACCAGAAAATTAAAATAGCAACATTTGCTTAAAAAAAAAAAAAAAAAAAAAAAAAAAAAAAAAAAAAAAAAAAAAAACAGATATTCCATATTTAAATAAAGCGAAATTAACCATTGAAACTGTCTGGTGTGAAGACAGATTCTCTGTACTACGTAATTTCTAGAACGTATTTTATTATGGGAATTAACCCTTTATCTACTGACGGTACTGATAAGTACCACTCGCTTTAAACTTTCATCCCATAGTGAATATTACTAATATTCTATTGGTACTTTGCAAAAACACTCTTTAACTCGACTTTAAAAGGGTACAGCAGTATTCTAGGTTTGGCAGCAGTATTCTAGATTTGTTATTTTAGCGAGGAAGGAGGCTACCTTTCACACAGACGATGTGCTTTGTGCCGACATTTTGTACAGATTGTCACGCTTGTCTTTTTATTGCTGCAAACACAGTAAAGGATATAAAATAAGCTTTGGATTTTTTTTTTTTACGTGTTCATTATGATCTTAAAATACAGTTTAACTAGCTATTAACGGTGTATCTATTTGATATAACAATTGAATTACTCAGTGGTACTTATAAGTACCGACAGTACACTGGGTGTTGGACAAAAACATCTTGTTTACTTTCAGTCTATGTAGTTATCCATCGTTTTCATCTGCTTTAAAATTTAATTACTAAAATGCAGTGTAGTAATGATTCCCCAGGTATTTCATTTCTGTTTCATTGTTATTTTTTATAGGAAATCGAAAAAGTTGTGGCTCCGGCTCGTTTTTGCTATGCTAGAAATGGCATGCGTAAATTCACATTTTGCACATGTGTTGATGCGAGAGAACATGTTGTCCCTGGAATATTGACGTCGCATAGTTAAAGGATTGCTAACATGATCGAAACCTAAAAAAAAAAATAGTTTTTTTAAACCCTTTCAGGGCGAAGCATTTTTAATTCTAAATTGTTGAAATAAATGATCGGCATCAGAATTTGCCAAATACTTATTTGTTGATAAGAAAAAAGGATAAATTTCATATACTTATTAAATCGAAAATATTTTCTGATGCCGTTTGAAATACCTTGTGGGTTTTCTGTTACGATATTTTAGTCATAGTGTACCCACGGTGCTTTAGAGTACCACGTTAATTAATTACCTCTAAATAATAAATTTCTCACGGGTAAGTATTTTTTTCATGTTTATCCTTTAAATTTCTTTGTAGTAACTGGAAAAAAAATTACCTGAAAGAAAATTGCAGTAGATAAAGGGTTAAAGGTTAAGTTTTGTAAAATAAAGAATTATATAAAATAAGGTATTTGAAAACATACTTATTAAAGTATTTACTAATCTGCATTATTTTAGCGTAAAACAGCCACACGACAGTAGTTTTTACTTGTATTGCCGATATAAGAAAAGATTGACGTATTATATGAAAAACTAGGGAGCTCAGCCCTCTGCAAGCTACGCTCGCCAACTCCCGTTCAGACACCGCAGAATCTAAAAAGTCGGTAATCTGATCGGTTTTTAAAATATTAGGGAAGATTGAATTATACAGAAAAAAGCTGTGCAGATCTCCCTGTAAACAGGTTTCCATTCAATTCCCTTTGATTGCAAAAATTTAAGGCCGAATCAGTTGCTTTTAAGACATCCAATGGTTGTTTTCGTATTTGATTGAAGAAGATCAGTTAAACATTTGAAAAGGAGCTAAAATAAAATGGATTAAGTATACAGAGACTTTGTCTCGCACTATTTTGAAACAATCTTTATAACAATAGCCTAAGTCATGTGACTATCATCAACAGTTCCGGGCGGATTACTTTGCTTTTTATATTCCAGGAGCCATTTTGGTACTTTAATGTTAGCCAGGTACAGTGATAAATCTCCAAGTATAATTCTATCGCCATCATTTCATCTATATTATAATAGTTCAAGTCATGTAATTGCCATAAACAAATACGATCTGATCCCTTCGCTTTTCATATGAAAGTTTGGCACAGATGTCCTATACGCTCTTGTCCTTTGGCACAGATGTCATATACGCCCTTGTCCTTTGGCACAGATGTCATATACGCAAAATGTCATATTAACGCGATTTTTTTCGACGCCAATTTTGAGAAAACATTAACAGCATAAACAGCAACACCCGCCTTATCATATCAAGCAAAATAACGACACTTTGGCGCCAGTTAAGTACCGGTTGCGTATATGACTTTGGCGTCAGAAAAAATCGCGCCAATATGGGGCCGTATATGACATCTGTGCCGAAAGTTTTATATTTTGATTAAAAAATCAATTTTTTTTAAAGAATAAAACTACATAAAAGTTACCATGGCCACAAAGAATTCTTCGAACTGTTATGCCAGCCGTGTGCAAATCTTGCCAATAACATTTGTTCAACTCCCCAGTTAGCATTTTTTTTTCGAGTGGTAAATTAAAATATTTCTTTGAAGTTGAAATTAAATGTCATGGTTTTTTGCATTATTTAATATTTGGCCAGATGTCATATACGCACAGGATTTGGCGTGATTTTCTTTAACGAAAATTTCGCGAAAACCTCGTTTTCGAATACCAGTTACATATGTATTTATTTGTTATACTACTTAGTTATCCCGTCGACCGAAAATCTATTGCCCAACTATAAGATTTAATGTCAAACCCAACCCCCATAGCATATGTCTAAGTTACAACCTCAAGCAGCTAGCTCAATTAGAAATTCGTATATTAATCTCACTAGGTCAGCTCGTTAGTGTCCTATCAATTCCCTCCTAGTTTGTAGTAGTATGCCAATTCATAGTTAACTTGCCATAAGATAATATAAAAAAAATAATAATAAATAAATAAAATCCTGATTCTAATATTAGAAATGGTTAAAAATTTAAATTCATTTTAAATTGCCAGGCAATATTTAAGTAATCTAAAGTAAATTACTCTAGTTAGTTTATTGTGACCTAGTGCTATAGGATAATATTAAAACAATATATATAATAAATGATAGTTAAGTAAATAGCTGTAAGTAAGTTTTAAGTGTAATAACATGTACAAGCTAACCCCTTCCCCTTTTAGGTTTTTTTTTTTTTTTTTTTTTTGACTGCCGCCTCGTAGTTGCACATAGGCTATAGCCTGCACAAGCTACCGGATCCTCTCCAGTGGAAAGTCTACGGAGCCAGTTTCTACGCGGTGGGGTACGGTAGATAGGCGGAGTCTCATCCCCCTGCATTGTTATGTTTGCCTAGCATTTCGGCCCAAAATTAACTTTCGGTGCAACTTGTCTATCTGCGGCGCTCCATTTTTTTTTTTTTTTTGCTTCCCCCGTCCCCTCAAAAATCCATTTTCTTACGACAAGTCTGCACCAACAACTCGGCTTCTAAACCCCAGGTCAATCAGAAGTAGTTCGGGCAGCTGTGGCCCAGTTGGCACAGCATCGAATCCGCAGCTAAGGCCGCGGGATCGAGGCCTACTGCTGGCTATAATCCGCCATGTACGCTAATGGCGCCTGGTGCATGTAAAATCCGTCGTGGGTGCAAAGTCCTCCAAGTTACCTTTGAATTATACCTCTAGAGGTGCCTTGCCAGGTGAAGGTCTCGTCAGCAATGTGCAGGTGCCAAACAACAGGATATAACGTTAAGTAACCGGCAAAACAAAGTATACACAGAACGAGTAGTAGGCACTGCAGATAGGATGTCGATTGAGCCAATGATGCTTTTTTGAGCCAATGAGGTTTATTGTCGCTTCGTGGCGATTAGGCGGTATTTCGCCCCGATGCCAGGTACTAAACACGTTAAGCTGGAGCAACCCGGCAGATAGGGGCCTGGTCATCAGTTAGAAAGAAAGAAAGATTAAATGTCAATAATGGTTGATCGTAAATGTCACATTTATTTGACTTTAAGCAAGTTACACGTGTTTACGTCATCAAGTGATTTTTGTTTCGACGTTTTATTTGTATATTTATTAATGTTATAGTAATTTATTTGTTCTTTCATTATTTAAAATAAAATTTATGTCAATTTGTATAATTTAAGAGGTGATAGTACACATCCAAACAAGAGCTTTCATCATGTATGAATCATGCATCATGTATTCACTTGAATGTATGGTTGGAATTAAAATGCAGAGCGGCTAGGGGGAGCCGAATGTGATGTTATTATGCAATGCAAAAACACACAAAGAATGATTAAGAGACAAAAACAAGTTGGGAGACCACTCTCCGTACAATCGCTGAGTCTCTGAGCCATTTCCGTTTTCAGTTCTGTAAATAAAACGCATATCAGCCTTTTCCCTATTAGTGAAGGGGAACATCTTCCGGTTCGTTCCTACTGCGATTGGCAGTTGCAAACTCGAATATGCGCATTTTATGTATTAATCGAGGCGAAACTTTGAACACGCGTTCTTCTTCTTCCCCATGTCATATTTGCATGCTATTAGTGTCGTTCTTCTCCCGAAAACTCACAACAGGGGTGGAGCTTTAACGTTTGCATGGACCAAGTTTCCAAATGCGCCAGCACCTTTGCGTTTGATTTCCGACCATGCATTATAACAGTAAAGTTGTTTTATTGGATGTGTACTATCACCTCTAAACTCCTTGAGGGGCGGTAGGATAAAATGTATCCCACCTAATTTAACCTTCCGTCTACCAGACGGGTCCATTGGACCCGACATGTACATTCAAAATATTTATTCAAACCAGAAATTTCTTCAAAACAAACTAAATGTATAAATCAGACAATAATAAGTTAAATAAACAAATTAAATAGTTTTAAGTAAAAATTCTGGTGTAGAATGTTTTTATAAAACTTGAGTAAAATTTCCGGTAGTTCTAGGGTTAAACAAGATTCTCACCAGAAAATTTTAACTAAATTTTATATTTTTAACTTTGGGAAGAAATAGTTAAAAGAACTGCTTTTCGTTATTTAAAAATAAAATTTTTCTATTATTCCGATGAGAATTCAATATTTAGAGACATTTTTGCTTGCACTTCGGGGGGTTAAAGTTTTTTTCCATCTTTTATGAAACACCCTGTATTTCGAGTTGATACAGGAAATTCTTCATAAAATAAGTCAAAACATACCACACAGAAATAAGTTAAATATTATTAAATAAAAAAAAATTGTTTAGAGCATCTTTTTATCATTTTAGTAAAATTACCCAGTTGTTCTAAAATTAAATTGCCAAATATATCAGTTAGTATATATTCCAAGACTACTCATGTATTTGATACAGGATAAACAAGTTTAAAACCGACTAATTTTGTTTAGAAATATATGAAATAAGCTCCATGTAGATACATGCTACATATAAAATAATTTTCTGATCCGAAACGTGTTTGTCTAGGTAAAATGAAAACACGTTTAAAGGAAAAATAGTCGGAGTTTGGCAAGAATGTATAACTTGCAGAAACACAAATTTGAATAGTTGTAAATTCAAATAAATTAACGCTTTCAAAAGTGAGGTCTATTATTTAAGTCTCTTTATTTAAATTCTAAAATGCGAAACGGCACCCAGAAAAAATTAAAACAAAATCTTGCTGTTATTATTTCTGTGAAGAAATTAATTAACCCTTTGCACTCCGTAGTCGCCTCTGCGGAGACACCATCTTTCTTTGCAAAATTTGTTTTTGGCACCAGTAGTAAAGGAAAATGAAATTTGCCTTAATTAATCAGAGCATTTTTGAAATTGTGTACTTGAAGCAAAAGTCTTTTAAGAAAATGGTACCGACCGAATAAAGTTTGTTTAAGAAACGTCGGAGTCCAAAGGGTTAATTTCTTTTCAAATCAAATTGTTAGAAATAGCAAACGGAATTACTTTATGGAGGGGGACGATTCAAACAGAACGTCTTGTTATAAAGAGATGATTTTATTTTTTATTAATTTTTACTTGTCTTTAATATGTCATTTTATTTGTTCATATTCGACTTTGCAAACTACCCAGATAAAACAGCTTGGAAACCAGAATTTGTTTAAAAAAAGAAAATGAAATAAGTCCCACGTAGAAACACTTGCGGGCGCTTGGCTAAAGACCTGGCCCGACATTAAATTGATACCATTCTAATTGTATGTAGTACAATTTAGTTCTATGGTTAGACACTTCTATGGCTTCCTCTGATGTGCTGACAACTACTCATACCTAGGATGTGGAGTTGCTTCGCAACTGGGAGCTACATAGTACGCATAGTCCTGTTCCTGTAAAAAGAAATTCCAAATTAATGAAATTAATTTTCTGTTTCCAGAACATATTTAACCAAGGTAAATTTAAATCACATTTTATGGAAGAATTTAAGGAAATTGGCAAGAATGTATATCATATCATTATACAGGGTGTGGAAAAAACGATCATCAAGATTTTTTGCAATAAAAACTTTATTTTGCAGTAAAAACAAATTTTACTAACGAAAAACAATAAAGAACAACTACAGTTTTAAAATATTCAATTGGTTTCAAAATGGCCTCCTTGCGCGCGTTTGTACAGCTGCAAATGCTTCCGAAAATTTTTGGCTGCGGCACGCTCCTCCTCTGGCGACAATCGGTCCCATTCCCGGTGCAATGATTTCTTCTGAGTCTCCAAACTTTTGTGAGGCTTAGTACAGGCCTTGGTCTGCAAAATAGACCATATGCTGTTGTCCATCATGTTCAGATCTGGTGAGTAAGGCGGTCATTCTGCAGACAAGATGAAACCCGGAAAATGGCTTTTGCACCAGTCCAGAGTCACCTTCGCCCTGTGAGCCGAGGCAGAGTCCTGTTGGAAAGTCCAATTTGCATGCTTGAAGTGCTGCTGGGCCACGGAAGTATCACCGTTTCCGAAATGTCGTGTCGGTACTATTCTTGATTGATTTTGACCCTTTGGTCCACGAAAACGAGTGGAGTCTTGCCACTGGCCCAAATTCCGCCCAAACCATCACAGACTGAGGATTTTGCCGGTGTTCGATAACGGCCGAGCTGCCGCAGGCCTCGGCGGACCAGCATCTGTCGTTTTGGTGATTATGGGCTTGTTTGACGGTGAACAACTTCTCATCCGTGAAGAGGAGGCGGTTCCAGTCGAGAGGTGCGTGTCGACGAAGAAGTCGGTTGCATCTTTCGAGTCGTACGCGCTTGTTATCGCCGTTGAGGAGTTGAGCTTTTTGAAGCTTGTATGGCATTAAATGGAGATCCCCTTTGGCTATTCGCCGAACCGATCTGACGCTAATTCCAATATCACGGCCGATTTTTCGCATCGAGACCCTCGAATTTCGCTTAAGCCGCTCTCGATCCAGTTTTCGGTTGTTGTCGGTTCTGACAGTGTATTTTCTGCAGTTTCCAGGACGGCGGCCACCATGACCCAGCTCAGTGTATCATTTGATTGTCCGGGAGACAGTAGCCGGGTCGATGCCGAGAGTTCGAGCGATCTCACAGTTGCACTTTTTCAGGCTATGTAACGCCAAAATTTGTGTGCGTGGTTTGGACATCTGAAAATAACATATAAAAAAAAACATTAAAAGTCATCCAATTACACATACTACACTGTAAAAAAAAATCTGTAATCCTACAAAACTAGTTTTTGTAAAACTACAGAAATCTGCATGTTTACTAGAATTTTATCTGTAACCGGGTATAATATTTACCACTCGCATAGTAGAAATACATGAAATATCTTAGTCTCCCATGTCAGCCAATGAGAAAGGACTTCAATGATGACGTAATGACTATTCACGCAACCACAGAGGTGTTCAAGGTATCCGTCTTGATTATGATTTCAAATTAGGATGTAAGTAAATATTTCGTCTTTATGAGTTAAATTTTGTTATATTTCCATTCTCCTTGATTCCTAATAAGTAAAAATGAACTACACAGTAAGACCGTTTGATTTCGAATTATAATGTAACATGATTTTAGCAGGTATTAATGCGTAATCATCCTATTATTTTATTGTTAAATATTTATCGTTCAGTCAAGTGACTATTCTTTACATCAGTGTTTACTGCATGCGTGCAATTTCCAATGTTTTATGTAAAAAATAATATTTTATTGCAATATGGTTAGCAGATTAAATATTTTATTTTTAATTAGTGATGCAATGAATAGTAACCCCCCACCCCTCCCCTTTGACTGATAATGAAGGCTAAATATTCCACTATTCTTCTGCAGAATACTTAAAATGTATACCAAAATTATCTTTCTTAATATTAGAGTCGTGCCGTGTAATCGGTATTTATTGTACTAGATTCCGGCATCGGGTCGTGTTACGAGCCGTTAATTCCCAAATTGGCTCAACCGAGCCCAGCAATCTGATTGGCTAAAACTGATATTTATATAGTAAAAAATTATATTTATTTTCTTATGAAGTAGTGTAATGTAAAATAGAATGCAATTATAATGACTTAAATTGATTTATTTTGTTAAATTTGATCAAAATCACAATAAAGTAATCCAAAATATTAATATTAACGAAGGATAAGATTACTGAGATCGGATGAGCCAATTTGGGAATTAACGGCTCGTGGTCGTGTTTATCTTACTTTTTTGGTTCGGATCGGGTCGGTTTGGGTTTTGAATCTTGTGTGTCGGGTTCGGGTTGACTGATTTTTCAAAAGAATGTCCGAAATATTTTTTTTCAGGTTAAAAATCTAGGTATAGCGCAGATGTGCCAGCAATGGATAAAATTCAAAGTTTTTTGTTTATAAAAAAAATTTATACAATAAAAGTTTTACTTTAAAAATTTTCTTCATAACCCCCCCCCCCCCCCTCACGCTTACATGTTTTATAATCTGTGTTATTGTTGATACTCTTAATCAAACCAATTAGGAAGCAAAAAGTGATCCTTCGAAGTTCCACTATTTTTCATTTATGTTGGCGAACGTGCAAAGAGCTGGTTTAACTTAATAAATTTTATATATTCTTTTATTTTCCTGCAAAATTTCCTGCAAAATTTGTTTTTGTTTTGGTAGTAATAAAAATTTTTGAATATGATCATTCTAGACATTTCATCAATCGCACACTAGATGAAGCAATGGTAGCCCAATCTCCAGTTGAAAAAAGTTGCATAAGATTTCAATTGTATAAAGTAAAAGATTATTTCAAGATCAGAAGTGATTTTGCTTCATATACTTTTTATGCTTTCTGAATATTAATGACTTGTTTATGTATAGATGTAATGGTTTCCCTATTTATGGAACATTATACTGTATATTATACATAATATAAACTAATCCTTCAAGCATGGGTCTAAGTATGGATTAAACTAAGCATGGGACAAATTTTGAAACTTGCAATTTCTTTAATTATAAAATTGTTTCTGAAAATTATGTTTCTATATTGTTCAGGGACATTAGAAAGTGTTTCATTTTGTATTCTGTAAACTGAAATATTGTTTTTGTGTCAAACAAAGTTCATTTTCTTATTTTTGTAAAATGTGTCCCATTCCTCCATACTCTCTCCTATGCTTCTAACTCTGAATATTGGGCACTTTTCTATCCATACACACATATCATGGGTATGTGTTTTAAAACTATCAGAAATATTATACATATGTTTGCGTGTATATGAAAAATGAAATGTTGGTAAAATTTTGCTATTCCTAGAGAAGGATAAATGGTTCTTAACTGTGCCTTAAATAAAAAGAATTTATCACATTTCTTATATATATATTTTTTTCTTAACTTTTAACTCATGTTACCGGCCTCTCAGACCACAGCTTTTTTTTAATTTTTATAGTTTTGCAATTTTTTATGTACTTGCAATTTTCAGTTTAACTACAAACACTACCGAAATTTTGTTCCGTTGTGAACTTTAGTACTATCACCAGACACTTTTGAATAGGTGAATTTTAATTATAAGTCCTGTACAAAAAGTTCAGTACAAAAACACCATCCTATGAGTTAATCGTGCCTTTTATTCATCTTTCGATAAAGCGGTCTCACAGACAACTTCACACTAGTTGTGACAATTTCTGTGACATCAGTTAAAGGTTAAGGAGTAAATTTAATAATAGCTCATTCATATTGAAATATGTATTTATTTTATCTGAAAAATTGTTCTGCTCAAACTTTTTGTGAAAATCTTAGACTTGGAAAAAACATAAATATAAACAACTGCATTTTAATTTTACGTGAGTTTCTGAACGATAAAATGCCGAGTTTTTACTTTCTCATGCAAAGAGAGATATAGGGTAGGTAGGGGTAAAGATATGAGCGGGGCAAAAATACGCACCGGCTGATTTCATATGAAGCAACATTTCGGCTCTCATGACCAATAGGTGGCAGTTTTGTTTCAAGTGTACTAGTCATTTGTTTAAACCTTTGATTAAAAGTAGCAATTTGTGCTAAGAAAATGAGGTAAGTTTAAATTTTCGAATTTTGATCTAATATTTTTTAAATTTCACTTTATTTTTTAGCTGATAGTACCTGGAATTTTTACAAATCCAAAATTTTAGTGGAGATCGAAATATTTTTAGCTTCTAAATGCCGTAGTTTACCTCGATCACATTTGTTTATACTTATAGGTAGCCGGTTAAGCAAAATACTGCAGAATAGGGTAAAAGTACGCATCCTTCATGTGACAAAGATACGAACATGTTTAAGATATGGGACTTTGCCCTATCATTTTAGCTAGATGCAAAGCTTTTCACAATTTCTAAATTTATATTATATAAAATATAATAGCTGCTTAACTAATATAAGTTAGTAAACTACATTTTCCTTTTTCTAGTTAAGTTTTTTTTTTTTTTAAATATAGAACGTTGGTATCTACCTACCTACTTTTAAAAATCAATATTGTTTCATGAATCGCTTTTGTTTTAAACCTTAATCCTTAACTCCTGTTAACGGTCTCGCCGATTGCTGCAATATTCAGTTTTCACAGTTTAACTTGTAATTTTCAATTTAAGTAGTTATGTTAGTTTAATTTTGATTCGTTTGGTAAATTAGAAGTATACCTGAAGACTTCTGAATGCGGGAAATTTTACTATAATAGCCCTTTGCATAAAGTTTAGCGCAGAAACCGCCTCTTATGAGTTAGTCAACCATTTTATTCAATCAACGATTAAGCGGTCTCGGAGACCACTTACAGTATTTATGAAACGATTTTTGTCACAACAGTTGGAGGTTAACTGCTATTTGTGATCTCGCAGACCGCTGTTCTTTTCATGGTCTAGTTTAGAATTTTCAGTTTAAATATTATCAAAATTTACTAATGCTTTTACATTACTCATTCATTTTAGTGAAAATAGGGGCAAAATCCGACCGTAATGGGGAAAAAATGCGCACTGCGAATCTTTTGCCTCATCACTGCGTACTTTTAGTCCAACGAATAGGGCAAAGATACGCAGAGCAATGTTTTTTTTTAAATTACAATTTCTCACGGAATTATAATTTGACAGAATGTCGTTTGATAGTGGTCGTTTGATAGTGGAACATGCCTAAGGTTTTAATACAACATTTTAATCAGTCGTCACATAAGTTTAGATCAATGTGCTCGTTAAAAATCAAAATTAATAAGTGCGTAACTTTAGACCCCACCTATCCTACATCACTTAGGTGTGTCATGTGATTGTGAGCCATGTTGTGGACAACTTGTCAGCAAGCGCCATTGAGATCAACCATGATGGTGAATATCGATGGCGCTTTTTAACAAGCTGTCCTCACTTCAAATACTTGTGGGCATGATACCCACATATGTTTGAATATTAAAGTATATACATTTGTCCATTTGCCTACATAAAACATTGTTATTAGAGATGTAATTGTAGATTACATTTCATAATATCAATAAAACAGGATTTCCTTTCCTTTTATTTCGGGTTCGTGTTGAAATAGGCCTGGGTTGAGTTGCAGGTTGCCGGAAATTATTTTGGCTGATTCTGGTCAGGTTGCGGATCGAGGAAATATTTTTGGAGGGTTCGGGTCGAGTTGCGGGTTGACTTAAGTATAATATTCGGTTTTGTGTCTGGTGCAACTTGACCCGTGCAGGACTACTCTGTAGTCGGGAAATTTTTAATATATCAGGATTCGTACGGTCCTTAAAAGTACTTGCATTTTTCAAAAGGTTTTTTTTTGTGCTTGAAAGTGCTTATTTTCATACAAAAATTTTTAAAAGCCCTTTAAAGTGCTTTACTGTCATATTATTTCTTAATCGGGGGGTGGAACTCTTCTGCATTTCTTTTCATTTCTGATTTAAAAAATAAAGATAAAACCGCCATTGCTAACTTTTCTTCTGAAATTTCACCTCCCCTTTTTACACCCTTCTCCACAATACCAAAGTTTAAACTGTTTAAAACTTTTTTTTAATTCTTTAACTGATGTTACCGGTCTCACAGACTAGTGCTTTTTTCAATTTTCATAGTTTAACTTGCAAATTTCAGTTTATTACAAACACTACTGAAATTTTGTTTCACTTTAGTACTAACACCAGAGACTTTTGAATAGGTGAATTTTAATTATAACACTCCTGTGCAAAAAGTTTAGTACAAAAACAACATCCTATGAATTTATCGCGGCTTTTATTCATCTTTCGTTGGAGCGGTCTCACAGACCGCTTCACACTAGTTATGTGACAATTTCTTTGACATCAGTTAAAGGTTAAAAAAATTGCTCTACTGTATTTGTTACTTTAAGTGAAAAAATAATCGGTCCTAAATTTCATTAACTATTCATTCCATCATATCCATTTCATTAAAATTTTATCTGAATTTCACCTTCAAAATTTCGTTTCCCCGTTTTCTTCACATCTCACAGTAATAATACTTAAAGTTTCAAAACTCTTTAAAACTGCTTAAATTAAAAAAAAAAAAAAAAAAAAAAAAAAAAAACTGTTCTGTGTCATTTTATTGTCACAATAAATAATCAAGATTTTTCTTCCCACTCGAAATTGGCATCCCCCCCCCCCTCCAAAAAAAAAAAAACTAAAAAAAAACTTAGAGCACATAGAATTTTAAAGTCTTTAAAACTCTTTATAGACCAGTGGTAGGGGAGGAAAAAAGGGCCGCATTTGGAATTAATTAGGGAAAAACTGGAAATTGTTTTAATCCTTTTACTGAAAGTCTAGTATGAATGTACTAAGTTTTCCCCCTCTTACTAGGTGAGTGGTTGAAGATATGTGCAGATTTATAGTCAAAAAACACATTTTTATTAATTACCATAACAATATCTAAAAAAAACTAACTCTATCAAAAACATTGTCAATACAGATGTTGTAGAGGTTAAAATTCTGATTGAAATGTGTACTTAATATTTTTGTTGAATTTTTACAATTATAATGCAAAGTTTTGCCTAATTCGTTAATCAAGTGATTGAAGCCAGAACAGACGAGGTTATCAGTTCACCCTGTTTCTAATTTATATATATATTTTAATTTATTGAGGATTTTGTAATTATTTTAGGCTTTATTTTGGATATTTTCAGAGTTATGGCTTAAACTCTTGATTACGGAATATAGCCCAGTGGTAGGAAATGAAAAAAAAAAAGGCCGAATTCGGAATTAAATACGGAAAAGCTGGAAATTGTTTTAATCCCTTCAACATAGGTCAGAAATAAACGTACTAAGTTTTCCCGCCCAACTAGGTGCGGCTTTGCCGCTACGAACAAATAGATAACTTAAACAGTGCACTATTTCATGATTTTAGCATACAGTAAATTCTGTCTAAGGCGGACTCTGTGTAAGCCGGAAATCTATCTACCGCGGAAAATTTTTCAAGTCCCGGCGAACCCATAGAAAATAACATTAATTCTTGCTGCATAAGCCGGAATCTGCCTAACGCGGAAACGGAAAGGGTTTTAAGGTCCCACCGAAACCAAAATTTTGCATAAGGCGGAAAAAAGGATATTTTAAAAATGAAAGGCGTTTATGAAACTTTAAAACTGATATATATATACGTCAAATACTCAATGTCGAGCACAAAAATTAAATTCAGTAATACTTTTAAAATGTTAATTCAAAAGAACAGAAATTGTCTAAATTTTAAGGAATTCTTACTTATGCAATTTTTTTTCCTGTATAAATATGCATTTAAAAGTTATTATTACTAGTAGAATGCCCATTTATGAAAATTTGTATTGTCTAAAGTACAATATATTATGCTTTAAGGTTGTACTCAAATTCAAAGTGATAGCTTTCTGCCTCATTCCCTAAATTATTATAATTTTTTTGTGTGTAAACTTCAAATTTGTAGATATTATAGCAGTACTAAGAAATTTAATAGCGTTTCTCATTTATTTATAAAGACAAAAGATCATCTTCCAGAATTTCAGTTTTCAACAGGTTTTCGAGACAAGACAATGAATAATATCGTCATCTGCGAGCAATTCATTATAACTCAAGATCCAATTTCTTTATCGAAAACATAAAACGCTTTTTCGATTGACGTATGCTTCATTCGAATAAATCACGTTCTTTTGCATAAGCCGGAATATTGTCTACCGCGGAAAATTTCCTCAGTCCCGACCGATTCCGCCTTAGACAGACTTTACTGTATTTCAAAAATGATTTGTAAATGATGGGAAATATTGTTTATGATATCTGATATTGTATTTGAATTATGCGTCGTATTTAATTTGACATATATAGAGTGAATAACAGTGCGTATGCATCACATTTAAGGAGGTCGAAAATAGTGGGGAGGAGCGAGGGAACAAATGAGTGTGCAGGATTCTTGTCGCTAGAGGAATAGGTCAACCAATAGCACAATTTTAAACTTCGATATTTTACGAAAAGGACTAAGATGGTTTTAATAAAAATTATATTCGACTAGTATACGAGCATATTAAGTTAAATTCATAAAATTTTAAAACCTTCGGAATATTGAAAAAAAGTATTATTAGTTAGCTTAAAGTTAGCTTTACGTTTTTTAAAACTAAGGTTTAAGGTTGACGATATCAGTTGAGAAATGGCATGTAAAACGGCTGTCAATTATGTACCTCTTTCTCGATAACTACTAAATTATAATCCTCAAAATATACAAAATAAAGCATTAACATATTTACAGAAACATCTCAAGGGCCTCAACAACATAAAGAAAATACATGTATGTAATAAACGGAGGCAGGGTGGATTGATAACTCTGTCTCTCTCCTGATTAGCGGTTAAGGCAAAATTTAGAAATAGAATTGCGACCTTAATGTTCAGCAAAAATATTAATATGGGTACTCATTTTATTCAGAATTTCAAATTCTACAACATTTGTATTGACAATGTTTTTGGAAGCATTAATTGTTCTGAGATATTGTTAAGATAATTTAAAAAAAGTTTTTCCACTATAAATATGTACATATTTTGTAATGTTCACCTAGTACGTGGGCAGGGTCGTACTGGCCCACCGGGCAAAGAGGCAAATGCCCGGTGCGCCCACCGTCACTTTTTTTTTTAAAGCACACTTAAAATTGTGCATTCTGAAAGGCATAAAATTTTCAAAGATTTTCATTTGGAAAATTAAAAAGTAATGCTTTTTATTTTTTAAAGTATAGCATAAGCAAACTATGTATGATCAAAGACAATTAGATAACCCAATTTCGAGATAACATAAGTTATCGACAATCAGATATGCCATTGTTACACCTCACCATTGTTACCCTCGACCAGTTTCAAAGCCTGTACTAATGTACCTCTGTAAAATTGATTTTCAAAAAACTATTATCGTGTTTTTCTAATCGTGGCGCCATTGGACAGATTTTTTTCAGCGCCTCTGTAAAAATAAATTAAAAAAAAAATTATATCCTGTTTTTATAATCATGGCGCCCTGGGCCAGACTTTTTCGGCGCCTCTGTAAAAAAAAGTTTAAAAAAACTGATATCGTGTTTTTGTAATCACGGCGCCTTTGGTCAGACACTTTTCAGTGCCTCTGTAAAAATGCCCTTCAAAAAGCTATTACCGTGTTTCTCTAATCATGGCGCCCTTGGACAGATTTTTTTCAGCGCCCCTGTAAAAATGCTTTTTAAAAAACTATTATCGTGTTTTTCTAATCATGGCGCCCTTGGACAAATTTTTTTCAGCGCCTCTGTAAAAATAAATTCCAAAAAACTATATCGTGTTTTTGTAATCATGGCGCCCTTGGCCAGATTTTTTTCAGCGCCTCTGTAAAAATAAGTTTAAAAAAACTGATATCGTGTTTTTGTAATCATGGCGCCCTTGTCAGATACTTTTCAGCGCCTCTGTAAAAATGCCTTTCAAAAAGCTATTACCGTGTTTTTCTAATCATGGCGCCCTTGGACAGATTTTTTTCAGCGCCTCTGTGAAAATGCCTTTCAAAAAAATTTTATCGTGTTTCTCCAATCATGGCGCCCTTGGACAGATTTTTTCAGCGCCTCTGTAAAAATAAATTTAAAAAAACTAATATCGTGTTTTTGTAATCATGGCGCCTTTGGTCAGGTACTTTTCAGTGCCTCTGTAAAAATGCCCTTCAAAAAGCTATTACCGTGTTTTTGTAATCATGGCGCCCTTTGTCAGATTTTTTTTCAGCGCCTCTGTAAAAATGCCTTTCAAAAAACTATTATCGTGTTTTTCTAATCATGGCGCCCTTGGAGAGATTTTTTTTCAGCGCCTCTGTAAAAATAAATTTCAAAAACTATATCGTGTTTTTGCAATTATGGCACCCTTGGTCTGATTTTTTCAGCGCCTCTGTAAAAATAAATTTCAAAAAACTATATTGCGTTTTTGTAATCATGGTGCCCTTGGCCAGATTTTTTTCAGCGCCTCTGTAAAAATAAGTTAAAAAAAACTAATATCGTGCTTTTGTAATCATGGCGCCCTTGTCAGATATTTTTCAGCGCCTCTGTAAAAATGCCTTTCAAAAAGCTATTGCCGTGTTTTTCTAATCATGGCGCCCTTGGTCAGATTTTTTTCAGCGCCTCTGTGAAAATGCCTTTCAAAAAATTATTATCGTGTTTCTCCAATCATGGTGACTTTGGACAGTTTTTTTCAGTGCCTCTGTAAAAATAACTTTAAAAAAAAACTAATATCGTGTTTTTTAATCATGGCCCCCTTGGTCAGATTTTTTTTCAGCGCCTGTGTAAAAATAAATTTCTAAAAACTAATATCGAGTTTTTGTAGTCATGGTAATGTAGCCTTGGCCAGATTTATTTTCAGCGCCTCTGTAAAAATAACTTTAAAAAAAAACTACTATCGTGTTTTTGTAATAGCACCCCCCCCCCCCACACACACACACACAGACACACACACACTCCCCACAAACACACACATAAAACGATGCTTTTAATTCTACTAAAGTGCACAGCTAAAGTGGAGCATTTCATAATTTCTTAATGATAATATAAGTTAGATCGCCAAGACTAATTCTTCACAAGATTTTGCAATGGAAACTTACGTAAATTTTGCTTTTGAAAGAAAAAAATGTTAATTTTTCATATTCATTTAAAAATTCGATAATATTTTTAGCATCCGAAAATGCCAATATCTAAAAACGTTTTTTTTTTTTTTTTTTTTTTTTAACCGCATCTGCTTAACCACTTTAAACTTCAAACACCACCCCGATTTATAAATTGAAAAATACACATGTAATTAAAATAAATAGATAAACCACTAAAATTGTAAAAGTAGTTTTACAAAAGAATGGATGAATATAAGTAAAGAGAAGCGCACATGTGTTTCTGATCAGTTTTCAATGCTGTTAATCAGTAACGTGGGAGTTCCCAAGAAGACAAATTACCATTTCGGCGGGGTTTCAAATTAACTAGATACGGGTTCTATAGATACCCAGGTTTCTGTAGTAATACCAGATGTGGCAGTTTTTATTGATTATACCATATTCTGAGATTTCTGGAGCTCTGTATCTTTATGGAGATAATAGAAATCGGATGTGGAGGTATTTTGCCATGAAATACTAATTAACATACGACACACGCTCGGCGTACAGGCCTCTGCGCAGAAAGAATAGTTAAAAATGAAAAAATAAAATATTGAATTAAGCAACTGTTATAACAGTTTTATAATGTTTTGAGCAATAATACAAGTGGTGTATTACACAAAATTCCTCTTCAGTCGAGAATTATTAATTTTTTACATCTTTTTTGCTGTCCAAAACTTTTGACGACATTATTAAATAATTTTCATTGATACATACATAAAATCTTTAAAAATTCCCATTAAGGTGAAAACAAAAATAACTTTGCCAGTAAACCTTATAATTTTTTAGACACATTTCTTTTTTTTCAAGATATCGAGTGAAAAATAACTGGAAAATAATGAACACATATAAGCTTGTGGTAGGATAAAAACGTGTTATTCTTCTTCTTTTCAATTTTTTTCCACATTACGCAATTCAGGGGGCTGGTCACTCAGCTTCCGATTTCCCCTCACTAATGTAAAGTCTATGGATGCATTCGTATATTTAAAATATCTCCTCGGGAAATTAATTTTTTTAACTTCCATTTTTTGTGTACACTTCCTAAAAGATATCTTTTTTTTCCTTAGTTCTCAAAATATTTCTTAAGTATAGACTTAATTTTATATGAAGTGTTAAAATCTTACTCACAGTTTACCCGTTTTTAACACACAAAATGTTAAATTCAGCATGGATTTTAGAAATATTTTGAAAACTAAGAAAAAAAAGAGACATCCTTTAACCCCTTGGGGACTAGCGACCGGTATTCGTGTCGCATAAGGTGCTCCGAATTAGTTATTATTCTCACCAGTAAATGTTTATTGTAAGTTTTGCCTTATTTAATACGAGCATTTTCCCGATTCAATGAGGCAAAAATTTCTGTTTTAAAAAACCGGTGATAAAGGATTAAAAATTCTGTAAAAGACGCTCGTCCCGAAAGGGTTAAGAAGAGTACACAGAAAAAATATGTTAAAAATGTGAATTTCCCGAGAAGATATTTTAAATGCACGAATGCATCAAAAGTCCATAGACTTAACATTAAGGAGGAGAATTTCGAAGCTGAGTGACCAGACCCCTTAAGTATTTCTATTTTCTTTGACTTTGTTTTTTATTTTGTAATACAATGCTTAAATATAATTTTGATACATATTACTTTTAAAATATGCAAATATATTTGAAGCTATTGCCGCTCTTCTGGTGAGTTTTTTTTTTTTTTTTTTTTTTTTTTTCTTTGTGCGTGTGAGTTGCGGCGACCATTGTAGTTTAAATTTGGCTTATCTGAAATTAAAATAAACAGTAATTTTTAATTAAATATGACTTATTTAGTGACTAGACGAGGCAAAGGGTGAAATTATGAAAAGCTCTTTTTATTTATTTATTTATTTATATATATATATTTTAAATGCTGAATATTTGAAGAGGGTATTCAACTTTTATCGTAGAAAAATACTGATTTTTGATCATTAAAAAAAAAAAGTTCTTAATGCACTGCATAGTTACATAAGAAAAAAAAAAGCTGACAAAATTAGAAGTGAAACAATTCAGTATTATTAAAGTAATCGTGTCGTGGTCATCTATTGAAAAATGCAATTTTGAGAAAAACTAGTTTCAATTTTATGTTATGATTATAATAGAATGCTTATTGTATTTTTCTTTCTTTCTTTCTTTTCTTTTTTTTTTTTTTTTTTTTTTTTTTTTTTTTTTTTTTTTTACTTACATAGAATCGTCTATCGTAGATTCTGGCCACATAAAGAAGTCTTAATTCCATTGATAAAGCCGCTAAAATAAAAACTCGATTTTCCGAAATTTATAAGTTATGATTACGTGTAAATTCTTAAAGCGGTTCTCAAAAAAATATCTTTTAACGTTCAATAATACGAAGATTTCTGCTCATCGACAGAAACCGAATTTCGGTTACTTCCCTAGTTTCGACCGAAAACGAAATCGAAACTGTTTTAAAAATAAATTCAAAGTAATTAACATAAACATAAATATATGCATGTCATCTGAATAATGTTTTGCGTAGAAACGGCAGCACATAATAATTAATTAAAAGTTAATTTGATTGAAATAAAATTAATTAAATATAAGGTGCTATAAACATAAAAAATAATTTAATTTAAAAATAGCGAATTTAATCAATATTAGTAATACCTTCTAGATTTATCCCCTTATACGTAAATACATAGCATGTGCGGCTCTTTGTATGGGAGTTTGGGGGAGGCTAGGGAGGGGCAGTTATAGTAATACCGAATATTCGGCAGTATTTTCGCCGAAACTAAGATTTTGGGCTGAAAACGAAAATGAAACCGAATATTCGGCCAAACTCTACATAATAGAATGAGCCTTGCAGGCTTAGTTATTGGAGTGATTTGTAATACAATAGATTCTTTTCTTTAAATTAATTACATCTTGAGTTAAAATTGATTGTTGTCTCGTGACAAAAGTTTTCTTCCTCTTTACACATTGTCGCGTCCGGAAATTTGGTTCAAAACGCCACCTTTGACAGCATTTTCTGAAAGATCTTTTGCTTTTCTCAAAAAATATAAAAGACAGTTCGATTACAAAGTTTCTGATGGGCAATAAAAAATAGCTGGTGTTTTCGGCCACGTAAAGCAGTTAGTAGTTGTAATGAAATTTAACGAAAACCTTTAAAACAAAATTATCATGCAATAAAATTCAAGCAATACTACTTTTCAAAATAATACATTCAACGTTTAAAGAATTATTACTTTTGCGAAGATTTTCTGCCCCCTCCCCTTCCTTTCTGCCTTGCGTACACACATGAATCGCGGTAAAAAAAAAAGAACAAGATCTTCGAAAAACAGAAACAACTCCATTATTGGGCATAGCCTTTGTAAGTTTGCTCATTTCAAAGGAAACCAAAATACCTTATGTCCCAGGGAAAAGAGAGTACAGAAATCAGTCATCTATTGTCCACTCCACAGAAATTGGAAATGCATTCCTAATTTTCAACCGATAGCCGGTATAAATAAAGTACCCCTGATGTGAAATCTGCTTCGTTTCCCTCCTTCTATCCAGTGTTAAAGAACTACTCCGTCTTTATATTATTTGCCTGTGTCCTGAGTTATTTACTTATTTTTGTGTAATATTAAGCATCTTTCTTATAGTAAGCTTGTGCTTACTTTTTAAAAAATAGCGTACAGTGTTCAGTATTATAAAATATCATCACTATCACAGCTCAGATATGCTGATGTTGCATTTTCAGGGGTCTGTCCAGACTTTTCTCATAGGGTCCTGTTTTTGTGAAATTGTGAAGTTTTCTTATATTTGTGAAAATTCATATCATAACTTTGTGAATTTGAAATTAGCTATATATTCAGGTTCTATTATATCAGATTCTTCATATATAAAAAAGTTAAGCAATATGTTCTTTGATGAGTTCAGCTGTTTTGTTACAGGTCAGATTTTATTTTTAAATGATTAAATTTGTGCAAAATTCAATTTGAAGTCGGAAAAATTCTTGAAAAATCTGTTTGAGAGAAATAATTTTGTGAAGGGTCCTGTTTTGGGATAAAAAGTTTTGTGAAGGGTCCTGTTTTGGGATAAAAAGTTTTGTGAAGGGTCCTATTTTGGGATAAAAAATTTGTGGCGGGTCCTGTTTTAGAATAAAAAAATTTTGTGAGTCCTTTAAAGAATCTAAAATTTTCCTAAACATATCCCTGATCTTGCAGAACAAGAACTGTGAATTGTCATTGGAAAAGCAACATAAGGTAAGATTACTTATTATTAATTTTTTTTTTTAATTGTGTCTCTTTTACAAGAGTGTTTATTAGTTTGAATTTTTGCGAAATCTTCAAAATTTTTCTAATGTATTTCTTTCTTTTCTCTTTATAACTGTTGCGAAAAAAAAAAAAAATCTGGGATGAAAATTAAATGATATTTTTAATATTTCCCGAAATATGATTTATTTGTTGCTACGAACTAAATTGAATAACAGCTAAAATTGTAGTAATAATGTTAAAGAATATTTGTCTTTCATGCAATTTCAGACTATATATTTATATTTAAACTGTTTAAATAGCGAGATTCAAACCAAACGCTTCTCTATGATATCTTTTTAATGTTGAAAAAATAAAGAAATAAAACATTTAAAAAAAATAATTCACGTAAAATAGACGTCATTCTTGCCCTGAACAAAAATAATTTTTCTGAAAATTTTCACAACATAATTAGTATTTGTATCCGAGAGATTGTATTATATAAAATATTACTGAATTGTATAAAATAATGTTTTGCACTTGTTGAGTTTTGACCCAACGGAATTGTTTTTGTTTCTTTTATTTTAATATTTTATTTTCCATTTGGAGATAATTGTATGGAGATTGTTATTTGGATATACGAGGTAAAATTTGAATTAACTCATTAAGGTGATCGGAATTCGAAAATAGAGATAGCTTTTTTAGAAAAGTGTGGTGGAAAAAAAACCCTCTAAATTGGCAACACTGGTCTAACATCAGATTTTTTTTTAAGTGCAGTGTTTTGCGGGGAAATATTTTTGTGCATAATACATTTCTATAGTATAAAATACTAATTTGGGTGTCATAATTATTTTAGGAATAAAGTTTTCGCTATAGCAGTATACTCGTATATATTTTTAAAGTGATTTTTTATGCATAATTTATATAGCATGTGTGTATGTGTGTATGTATGTATATATATATGTATCTATATATATAAGTATTTGCGCCCTTTTGTAAGGAAATCGGCGCCCTTTTTATCCATTTTGCCACCGCCCTCTCAGTTATGCCAGTACGATCCTGTACGTGGGATAAAACTTGGTACTTTCATTCTAGACCTAAACGGAAGGGATTAAAACAATTTCCAGTTTCCCACCCACATAATTGTGAGTTACATCCCCCGATCACGGGTCTTTGAAATAGAATTGTGACAATGTTCAACAAAAATATTAAATGGAGTTCTCATTTTACTCGGAATTTTAAGCTGACGACAAGCTGAACACGGAAATTGCAAAACCTAAATTTCATTCCAGATTTCAAAGTGCTGCCATTTGCAAAATGACATCAGCGTTACGCGCAGATATATTTGTTTTTTATAATATTGATAGATATAGATTTTATTTTCATATCAAAATCTTGGTGTTTTTTTTTTTCTTTTCAAACTAATTTTTTTCACCCTTAAATCCATTTACATCTGAGCCAAATCAATACTCGATCATTTCAAAGCTACTGTATAACATTAAGTGTGTATTTTTAAATAATATATACGTAATGTGAGTTGTACAGTAAAATGCGCAGAAAAACAGAAAAGTGACTTCGGACAATGAATTTTTTTAAAAGATTAATTTTCTATTTTTTAAATGTATTGCAGTATTTCAAAGAGAATTGAAAGTATATGCTTTTTGGTATTGTTATTATTTGGTATTAATATTCTGCATAATTTGATTTTTGGAGTCTTATGTGTAATTTTGAAATATGCCTGGAAAGGGATGTGGGGGAGGGACAAGGTTCTTCCAGTATTTTAAATTCTTAAAGTTTGTCGTTATCATCTAGACTCTTTGAAATTTTTAGATGGTAAAAACATAATGCTTTCGTATCCCGAGTGAAAAAATATTAATATTTTGTGGGAAAAAGGCTGGTAAGATTTTTACCACGATGTAACTCAGGTTTTTGCTTATTTTGTCGAAGTTTTTGCACATTTTATTTAGTAAAAAATATTTATATTTGTCCGAATGTTAAGAAATTTTCTTAGGTAAATGTAAATCTCGCCTGTTGATTTGCTCCAAAAAGATTGTGTTAAAATACGGACGTTTAGTTAGTTTTATGGTAGAAAAAATATAGTCTTTGTGAGGCACGAAGTGACCTACGCTCATCAATGTATTTGAAAGAGTTAAAACTCATGTTTTTAAAAATCAATTGCATCATCAGTTAGAAGATTTTGACTTTTAGAGCATATATATATACATATTTGCCGATACTTCTAAAATATCATCCTGGAATAAATTGCTACAAGCTTTCGGAAAACTTTTTTGATCTTTTTTTCAAAACTTTAACTGCTAGGTGCGGAGAATATCGTAAATTTAATATCGGAATATATCAACGTGTTAATATTGGTGATATATCGCGATAACTACCGTAAAGTGTATGCGAATAGAAAAATTGCTTATTTTAAAAGATAAATGGCATGTTACCAAAAATTTTAGTAGAAACAGATGTAGAAAGGAGCTAATAAATGTTTCATGCTATTTTCTTCTACAGCATCCTTTAAATATATGTAGGGAAGGTGGGGCAAAATCGGGTACCATAAAAGTTGTTAGTCTCAAATGCTGTGAAATGGGAAAACAATCTTTGAACACTGTTTTTAATGTAAAATGAATCCTTGGCTATAATAAAACGTTCTTTTCAAACAAAAAATATATATATAATTATTTATATTAAAAAATAGCTTTTTTCAAACGTATGCAAAAATCTGGTTTTACCTCGCTGGTTGGGTAAAATTGGGTATTCATTTAAAACTACTGGAAACTCATTTTGGTCAAAAAGATCTTGCTTAATATAGTAAAAAATACATTTTAATTATTTTTAACAAAACGAAATTGCACATGTGTTCTTCCATGTGCAAAAAAATAATTCGTTGCCAAATTTTCTACGTTGTATAGGCTTGCTTACTTTACACTGTACGTTTTCGAGTTCTTTTAGCTTCAAAAATCACAGATGAATTTGTCATCATATTCTTCTGCATTACTACATGCTTCGTGTGCCTAATCGTGGAATTTAAACATCGTATTTGGATTTAGAATTTGAGTAAAGTTCATAGCAAAACATACAGGTATCATTATCCTCTTCTTTTGAAGATGTGTCCGCAATCTTTTTTGGTTTCTTTTTTTCTTTTAAAGAAACTTCTTTTTTCGTCTTGCAGTTTGTTTGGCTTATTTCTCCTTAATATCTGCTTCGATCTGTAATTTATAGGGAGAAGAAATCAAAATAAGTTTTTCCCTTTCTTTTCTCAATTCTAAAGCCTTCCTTAGAAGGAGATAATAACATTTTAGGCGAAATTGGAAATACAGATTGCTGGGCTACATAGTCTGAAGATGTCGAATGGATAATTTTAATAATGTATTCTGTTGATGTAACATTTTGAATGAGTGATGACGCCTGTGATTGTGATGTTAACTGCTGCATCTGGAAGCAGCTCGACGTGAAAGCTGCTGGATATTGTCAACTCGTTTATGTTCGGAAGGTTGAGCTCCATTATCCTGTGATGACTTTCATGGGTTTCTCTGTCACTTCCGAAGGAGCAAAAATATGGTCTGGAAAAACATTGTTGTAGGGGAAAATCCCTGTTTTCTCGAACCGTCTGATTGCAGTATTTACAATTGTTGCTCTCGAAAATGCAGTTTTAAATAATTTTCCAATTTGGTAAATTGTTATAGATCGCGCAGAGTTGGAAAATAACCACTTTCTCACCTCTTGTTCTTTGTATGAGCTTAGAGATGCTTGAAAGACACATCAAGGGGTTGAAATCGATGCGTTGCGTAAGGAAAGAAGCATATATAAATACATTGCTTTCTCTTACTAGATTAACTGGATTCTTTTATATGAATTGAACACCTATTAAGGATTTAAAGAACGGACTTTTCAGGACAAGGATTGGAAAAAATCTGTACATTTTTTAACCAAATCTTCCTCTTTCGTAATCCATCCACTCCTATTATATAGAGCAAATGAGTCTGGGGAAAGTTTCATTCGTCAAGAGGGTTTTTTTTTTTTTGCCTGTTTAATATTTGATAAAAAAAATTCTATTATAGATTATATAGCCTAGTTATATAGGATTGGGATTTTTTGGATTATTTGTCAATTTGGGCAGATTATTTTATTTAGAGAAACAAGTCACGAAATATATTTGCATTTTAAGTGGACCCATAACGCAAGTTATTACACCTCAGATTAGAAAGTTATTTATTAAAATGTAATAAGCATAATATAAAATTATACCTTAATTAGTACCATTATTTTGTTCATTAATAATTGCAAATTATTTAATTTCATAAATGTAAGTTAAAAATTAGACCCACTTTTTAATATAAAACAAAATCAAAATTAAAGTTTTTTCATTATAACTAGATAGATTTAGAATTATATTATAACTTAACAGCATTAAGAATGCAATTTAAAATTCCATGCTAATTTATTAACTTTACTAAAAATACATTCTATGAGTGTCGGACAAAATCGGGTATACCCAGTTCTGAACCACTCTTAAGTACCCGGTATTACTTCAACATAACAGAGTTTAAACATAGCGTCACTAGTCTTAATCCTATAAGCAAAAGATCAGTTAAAATTTTAAAATATTATCAGGAAAGGAAAGAATTAGCTATAGTACTCAGGAATATTTAATATGCTGAATAAACGTGGTTATACGCGTAAAATCTAGAATCAAATAAAACAATTTTTAAGAGTAATTGAAACTAATTCCTTCACACTAAAAAAAAACCGCACACAGTAACGTTTCAATCAGCTATAAATGCCATAATGGTTACCGACAAGTTATTTCTCGTGTTGGCTGATAGACAGAAGTACAACTGAAGGAGGGATCTGCGCTACCCGGTTTAACCCACCTACCCTGTTTTTTACAACTCGCCCATATGTATATATATACACACATACAAAATAAAAATATTTTTTTAAACAAGAACGTAAAATAATCAAGCTTCAACGACAAATTATAATTTTCCAACACATTCAGAATTATGTAAAAAAAAAAAAAAAAAAAAAAAAAAAACTTTTAATAAAGTTAAATATGATGGCTAAGTAAGCAAATTACAAAACACGTAACACATTTGAAAATTAAAGTTCAGCAATTATTATCAGTCATCGAAAAAATATCCGAATTCCTTTGTGCAACGCTATATATGATCTATACATTTGAATATATACCAAATAGTATGCTAAACATTAGTTCATTTAAGAAACGCATTTTCACAGTTGAAAATTCCCCTTCAACATATTTCGTCAATAAACGGAAATATATACATCTTTTTTGCAGCCTGTATATGATTTACAGATTTTATACATACAAAGTAAATAAATTAGTTAAATTAAAAAAAAAAAAAAACTCTTACCACAACAAATAACGAACTTCCAGCAATTATTGTTTATTTATACAGTACTATAAGCGAATCCTTTTGTTTCCCCCCATAAATAAACGATTAATGCTATGCTCATCATGTTCTATAGTAAGCATCTTTTTGTACATTTCAGTGATGTGTATCAATTTCTATATGCTTGAAATAGTGTAATATCATTCCAATATACTACAAATGATTTTTCCCTACATACCATTGAAATAGACCATAAAAAGTCATTGATTAAAATAACAAATTTTCCAAAAAAAATCAGTTGATTAAAATCATGATTTAATCGTTGATTAAAATCGTTAACACCCTATTGCAGCCAAATGGCAAGCATTAGTTTTTGTTAATCACGATTGATTGACGAATTTTTTCCCTCAACCAACTGACGCTTTTTGCAATATTTTTTTACATTTAAGAATTTCACAATATTTTTCTTTTACCTAACAAATGAAGAATTTTGCAGCTTTTTCTTACAAACTTTCTTTGCAGTTATCCAAAATTTTTAGCCTAATAAAATATAAAATTATAACTAAAAATTAAATAAACAGCACATAAAGAAAAACTACAAAATTATTTAGATATTTTAATTCCAATATTTCAATTGACTAAGGTTTAATGCAGTTTTATTTATTTTTTAAAATAAATGAAATTGTGTGATTTGTGTTAGGTTGCCGTTTTCTCAGAGACGGGAAAATTTAAGTTTACCTATGACCTTTTAGAGAGGGGGGGGGGGTGGTTACTGTTCCTGCTGACCATTAAATTTTCAAATTAGTGGTTCAAATGAATTTTTGGTGTTCTTGGGCCAGCGGACCACCAATGATTTCGAACACTGATTGATTTTTTAAATGCTGAAGATTTCCTTGTAAAAGAGATTTGAATTGATATACTGTTTAATTTTTTTATTAATTCCCTGTGTGAAATTTGATTGTTATGTTTGCACAAGAAATATTTTATGTCTTAAAATATTTACTCTTTCGTTTAAAACAGGTGGAGAATTTAACCTGATGCTTGGATCTATTCCATTTTACCAGACTTGAAATCCTGATTTAGAACATACTAAGCTTCAAGAATTCTTTTTATTTGATGACCTGAATGGTCAGAGAGGGTGCAACGCCCTCTTAAAACTGTATGAGAGAAACTGTATGTAAAATGATATTATATTACAGTAAATATTAGTCTGGCATACTATACATATAATTTAATGATTATATAATTTGTATTTTCAATAAATGGAGCGGCATACCGCAAACCAACTTAAATGTGTTGCTATTTAATAGTGTCTGTAACCATTTCTTTTTCAGCTATTGCAAGGCTGCTGATGATGAATATTTTTCTTTTTTACGAGTATAGTTAAAAAATAAATCGTCGTCATAGATTATCATTTAGGAATACTGAAAAAATACTTATATGTAAGAATAATTAGTCGCTTGGTGGCGACACTGCTGTTATTAAATTAACCCTTCAAAGTAAGTATTTAATATGTTGTAGAAATACATTGTGTATTTAAAAAAAAGCTTTAAAGTTTAAAGTAATACTTTTGTATTAGCTGATATTAGAGGTTAAATGGATTCTGCTACTTATAGCTGCCTTTTTAATTAAAACAATAATAAAAACAGGGTATGTATTTAAATCCAAAGAAAATTATTATTTTTTTTTCTTTGTGAATAAGCAAACACTAAATGGACTATAAGTGTAACTGAGTGCGAAGAAATATTCCAAAATGTAAAAGGACAGAATGGTAATATTTGTGGGGAAAAAAATGTAATTATTTTGTTAAATTAGATCAAAATGGTTTACATTTGTTTTTTTAATATATTTCAAAGACAATAGAATCAATAATTAAAACTTAAATAATTTTCGGTTTAATGAAAATAAAAAAAAGCTTTCCTACTGCAAGATAATCTCGCATAATCTGAAATTTTGTTTATTATTACACCATAAAATGATAAATTGAAAACCAAAGTGAGGGGAAAAAAAGAGAGCTACAATCCGGTGTAACCATTCCCCATAAAGATGAGAGAAAATCATGAATCGTGATTCAAACTTTTAGCAAAAAATTGGAATAGAGAAAACCTTGAATTATGATTTAACCTTTCACCAGAAAATTGGATTTAACCCTAGAACTACCGGAAATTTTACTCAAGTTTTATAAAAACATTCTACACCAGAATTTTTACTTAAAACTATTTAATTTGTTTATTTAACTTATTATTGTCTGATTTATACATTTAGTTTGTTTTGAAGAAATTTCTGGTTTGAATAAATATTTTGAATGTACATGTCGGGTCCAATGGACCCGTCTGGTAGACGGAAGGTTAAAAACAATCCTGATTCGTGGTCCTACCTTTTACCAGAAAATTTGATTAAAAAAAACTAAATTATGGTTCAAACTGTTACCAGAAAATTGGATTTTAAAAAAACCTGATTTATAGTTAAACCTTTTATCAGAAAATTGGATTTAAAAAAAATCTTGATTTATGGTTCAACCTTTCACCAGAAAATTGGATTTATAAAAAGCCTGAATCATTGTTTAACATTTCACTAATATAATGGTATTTGAGAAAGCACCAATAAACTGGTAAAACTTATCGCCAATATCTTGGTTGCAGCTAAATTTCAGCGACTTTTCACCATTTTCTTGGTGAAACATCACACTTTATTTTTAACAGTGTATCGATAACATTTTTTAAAAATTTAGGCATATTTTATAAACTCAGTAATGATACTTTACTTTCATTATTGTTTCTATTCGCTTTTTTAATTTAACTAAAAACCATAAGATCTGCTTCTGCTTATCTGCTTATTTACTGCTGTTGTTATAGTGCTCATTTAATATGGAAATGATTTTGTACCTATTTGAATATCTACAGTGAAGCTTCAGTCAGTTTTTTAATGCATAACATACAAATATTTCTGGCAATTGCTGTGGTATTACTGAAAAACACGCCAGGCCATAATACTTATTTTGATCGAAGGATTTTGATTTTACTGCAATATCTCTTGCACGGTTACAAAAAACTTTCTGGCGAGAATACAAAAACTGTTTTAGACACAATACTAAAAAATCATTGGTAATTTTTCTGACGGTACTTTAATAAAGTTACCAACAATTTTTTGCTAATGTATATGTAAAGTTTTGGGTGCAATACTAAAAAAATTCATAGTAAATGTACTATGAAATCCTTCGCAAATTTACAAAACAAATTCTTAGTCAATGTACTAAAAATTCCTTTGTAAGTGTACTAAAAAATCATTAGAAAATTCACAAAGTATTATTTAGGAAACTGCCTAAAAAAACGTTAGTACCTTGACTAAATAATCCTAAGTAAATTTACGAAAAATTCTTTAGTAAACTCCCTAAAAAATCGTTAGTAAGTTTACTGAACAATATTTAGTAAACTTACAAGGAATTCTTTGGAAAACTCTCTAAAAAATCCTTAGTACGTTTACTAAAGTATCTTTCGAAAAATTACCACAAATTCTTTAATAAACTCCCTAAAAAATCGCTAGTAAGTTTACTAAGAAATATTTAGTAAATTTACAAAAGCTAATTAGAGAAACTCCCTTGAAAAACCGTTAGTAAATTTACAGCACAATATTTAGTAAATTTACAAAAAAAAATTTAGAAAACGCCCTAAAAAGGAATAGTACGTTTACAACATATTCACTGATAAATTTACTAAAACTTATTTAGTAAACTCCCTAAACAAGCATTAGTAACTTCACTAAACAATATTTAGTAAATTTACAAGAGTTTTTTTGGTAAACTCCCTAAAAAATCACTAGTACGTTTACTAAGCAATATTTAGTAACACTTACTGAAGAAACTTTTGTAATTTTACATGATTATCTTTTGTTGTGGTTACATAAAAAGTTCTAGGAATCCCAGTTTCCTAAAAAATTCTTAGTAACCTTACAAATTTTTTTTTACAGTGTAGTACAAAAAAATATGAGCTATCCAATTAAAAAAACTAAAATCAAACAGGTTCAAACAATCGTGTTAGAACAACAGAAATATTGATTATCGTTTTTTTTTCCGCACTCTGTATATATTTGAATCGTTTTGAGGTAAATGATTTTACCCTTGAAAGCCACTTAATTTTAGATCTAAATAGCAATTCGACAGTCAGAATTCTTGAATAAAATGTGGCCCTTATTTCATGGTAAAGTAATTATTTTATTCCGAATAAATTTGTGCATAAAATCTGGTGGCAGACGATTATTTCAATATTTAAGCAACTAATTATTTCAATATTTTAGCAAACGCATCCTTCTCTGAAATGGATAAACCAAAACACTTTATTTAAAAGCAATGATTTTTTTCTGTTTTTTAATATTTCGTCTGTGTCTACAAAGTCTTTATGAATTTTGCATACTTCACTTCTTGGCAATCCTTAAAAGAGTGTAATTATTAGAAATTAATATTTGCGACTTGCGTAGATTCTCAATTTCAAAATAGCAAGCATTGTTTTATTTAATCGCTGAACCTTGTAATTAAATAAGGACATACTGGCGGCTCCACACGAGCCGGTGTTATAAATAAACACTTGCCAGTTAATATATCAAGTACCTAAATTTTGCAGATTTTTGTAATGTTTGTGTATATTAAATTAACCCCTTAATTCTTGCTCCCGCGATATTAACGGGCTGCATGTTTTAATCTGGCTATTTGATTGCCACCAGTTTTTAATAAATGTGTAATTGGCTTTATTATGATATCATTTTACCTGCCAAGGAGTGTAAATCGTTAAGAGGTTAAATGAATCATTAGCTCACAAATTAGTCTGTGCGAATGTCTGAAAAACTAACTATAGTGCATTTTTTATAAAAAGGAGGTGAAACCCGCCGAATTTCGACGAAAGAAAATGTTTACAACGGAACTGTTGCATCAAATTTATAATACATCGACAACAATAATTACAATAAAAAATCCATCTTACACTTGTTAGTTTAACTCTCAAAAGACATATTTTAACCCAAGATTAACAAAATACTTTTTTCATAAACTTCAACTTTTAAAATTATTGAAAAATTAAACTTTATTCATATACGTAATCAGTAACATATAATCAAGATAAGTAGTTTTGATTATGTTATCAATTGGTGCTTGATATTACGGAATGAAAAAATCAGCAAAAATGATTTCACCTTGACATAATCATAGAATTTCTCCCCCCTTTAAATCTAAACCGAATCCAGTCATTTTCCATGATTCACATCCCTATTATATTAAGCATTTAAAACATTTTAACGCGCAGTAAGTTATTAGTAAATATATTTTGAAGCTTGAAGTTACGTTTGTCAACTAATACAACTTTCCATGTTAAAATTCTCACTCGTGATTTGAGGTCTTAATATAATCTCTGTACCTGCGTGTAAAAATCCCAGAAATTTATAACTTTTAGACGTATTCAAGGGGAAATACCTCGTTTTATCAAATAAAATTATTATTTTCTTTTAAATATGACATCATTTTCAGTCGCTGAAATATTTTGCCTATTGTCTCAAACTAAATATCAGCGAAATGAAAAAATAGTGAAATATAACAGAATCATCAGGTCTTTTTTAAAGCGCAACGTCATTTTCTGTTCAAATTTATAAAAAAGATATTTTTAATTGTAATTCGAAAATGGCATCAGTAAGAATATAATCAATAAAGATAACTAACCACTTTTAACAGAAATGAAGTACTTCAGTTGTCACGATTAGCAAATTGGTATTAAAAACTAAAAAAAAAAATAATATCTCAAAAATAATTTGAGATAAAGCTTTCAAACAAATTGTATTTAAAAGAGCATATTTTTCTGCATACGACGGTGTAAACATTTAAAATGTAGTATATTTAGAATTTTAAAAATGTTCAGTAGCGAAAATTACAAAACCGAAATTTCATTTAAAATTTCAAAGTGTTGCCATTCGCAGGATGACGTATGCGTTACGCACAGATATGTTTGTCCTTTATAATGTAGATATTCCATTATGTAGAATTAAAATCGATGTACGCCATTTTTTTTTTTTTTTTTTTTTTTAAGAATATTGATGATCTATTTAAGGAAATAGCTTTAGATGGATGCTTAACCCTCCGTCTACCAGACGGGTCCATTGGACCCGACAGGTACATACAAAATATTCATTCAGACCAGAAATTTCTTTAAAATAAACTAAGTATATAAACCAGACAAAAATAAGGTAAATAAATAAGTTAAATAGTTTTAAATAAAAATTCTGGTGTAGAACGTTTTATTAAAACTTGAATAAAATTCCCGGTAGATCTAGGGTTAAACCTAACAAAAAAGTAATCTAAAATGATTTTTTGACATAAATCATTTCAAGAAGAGGGATAATGAAGTGTTTTTTTAACCCTTTCCGGCACAGAAAAATTCTGTTCGTAAAATGATGACATGATCGATTGACACCAGAATTAAAAAGATTTTAAAAAAGATTTTTAAAAGGATTTTAGAAAATACAAAATATGTTCTTCTAAACTTGCGTTGTAAAAGTAAAATTTTATTAAAATACTCTTAGTGCGAATTTTATGTTTGGATTAAAATTAGGTGTGATGACTACGCTTGAAAGGGTTAAGTCAATTGTCAAATTTTTAAAACTACATTTTACTTTTATAAATTGCTCTTTTGATAGAGGAATATGCATTTTTAAAATGTTTGCCATACGCTAAATTTCTATATTTTTAGGGTAAATGTGTAAAAAAGAATTAACGTCTTTATAAATAGTAAGTAATGTTATCTAGCGAAACATAATTTCTTCTTATATACTGTTTACCTGAAGATCGTGTGAGAATTAGTCTAATTTGATAACTGAGAAAAATATTTTAATATTATAATTGCATGAGTTGTATGAATTCAGTGAAAAGACACTTGGTCGAAATTATCTGGAATCAACACAGATAAAGAGTGCATTCGTGATTTTCTTTTTTCAATCGTTTACCTGTTTTTAAAATACAACGATGTCTCACTTATACGGCTCATACTGCATTTACATTTTAGTGCCATTATTTCAGAATAGCTATCTTCAAAATGTTTAATCGTAGGAACAGGATTATGTAAGCCTATTCTGAAATACTGTTATTAAAAATAAATTCCGGGCTAATGGTATTAGTGAAAGGGCAGTGTACTAGTTGAAATCCATTTGATGTTTTCGAAGATCGAAGATATCTATATAAATATTTTAAACAACGCCATTTTTTTATTTTTCAAGACTGTTACCAAATGGGGCTTTGGAAAATAGATAAACACCGGAAAAAATGTAAGATCTTTTATGTAGATATATACAAAATGACAACTCATAGTTATCTCGATTAAATTTTTGGATTTTGTTCAAGAAATAAAGCTGCTACTATAGCCAGCTTTGGCTCTAAAATAGTGATTGTTTAGATAACAAAATAAAGGCCAATGCTTGGGGATGGAATGATCTACTAGATTATTCAAGCGGGCGTCAAAAACGACGCTGCTTGCCACGCGAATCCATAGTGTTTTCCCCAAGACGCTGTCGTCAGCCGCTGTCCTTACGGCTGTGTTTGTGGTATCCTGTTCAAAAATGTTGTTTTGACGCTTCTGTTTGAGCAGTTTTCGGGTTATTTTTATTGCAGTTCCATTCACAAAATTCATTCCCTCCAAATTGAAGTCATGCATCGGTTTGAGCTTGAGCATTTTTTTTCCGTTGCGGAACGGGTTTGGTTCATGTTGACATTTATTACTACGGTTGGGATTTTAGTCTATTCGGTCGATAATTTACAGGTTTGACCTGACTCGTACAAAAACTTCATTGTCTCTGCTAGGTCCAATATAAGAATTAAAAGTTTTGTCCGAGCCCAAACCGGTCTGTAGAAAAACCCAATTGGTCCTCACTTTCTACAAGACACGTAAAACATGCAAAACATGCTGATATTTATCGCCGTTAAAATCGCTGTTCCCGTAAAAATAATAAGATGTGTACGATAACAGTAACGGATGAATTTGTTTATTCTGTGTTTATAGCCTTTCTTTTAAAATAGGCACAAAGAGTACAAAATACAGCTCCATCCATTAAAATACTGCCTAAACCCAGGCCTGATTACCAGCGGAACAAAATTCTATAAGTAAAAAAGAATAGACACATTACCCTCATCCATGACAGCAAATATACTTGTAAGAAAAAGACAATATGCGAAAAAAAATATCTATTAAAATTGTCTTGTGGAGTTTTGCCCCGTTAGTAATCTAGCCCTGTCACAGCCCATGATTTGATTCTGCATGTGACCATATAAAATACATTGACTTTTTAAATAAATCTCTATTTGTATTGTATTTTGATAGTAGTGTTAACCCCTTCGGGACGGCAGCCTTTTACGAAATTTTTAATCTTTTGTCACCGTTTTTTAAAAACAGAAATTTGTGTCTTCTTGAATCGAGAAAAAGCGCTGATTAAACAAGACAAATTTTACAGTAAACTTTTACTGGTGAGAAAAAACAAGAATTTTGAGCGCTTCATGCGGCACGCATACGTGTCGCTCGTCCTCAAGGGGTTAATCGGTATTCCATGGCCTGAAGGATTAAACATCTTTAAAATGGCATACAGTAAAATCATCTAAGACAAAATCGCGTAGCTCAAATGAAAAAATCCCTTTTAGACATGTTCCCTTTCTTAGCGGCCGCATCGCGTATTATAAATCCATATTTTGTTCGAACGGATTAAGACTCTTCCATTTAAGTTAGGATTCAGTTAAATACAGTTTTTTTATAGATTTCATTGTACTTGAAATTTTAACCTAGAAAGATATCAACTACGTATTATTCTTGAAAAATTATTTTAATTTTAGAATAATGCGATTTAAAAATGGGAGCGGTTTTCGCAATAATTGCTGGACCGGGCCAATAATTGACATTAAACAGGCTTGAACCTCTGGCCGCAACGAATTTTGAGCTTTTTTGGTGTGCCCCGCTCAGATCTGGAAAAAAATGAAGTCTGAATTAAACTTTACTCAAGTTTTATAGATATATTGTGTAACAGAATTTTTACTTAAAACTGTTTAACTTATTTATTTAATTTTTTTTTGCTCTGTATATTTTAAACGTGTTTTAAACTCTAAATAAATTTCTGTTTCAACCGATGTATATTTATTTGGTACAGTTCAATATGACCGCTCACCGTCTGCTAGTGTTAAACTGTCCCATCTTCTAGAAAACCTTTTTAGTCCTTTGATTACTGCCCAAAACTGGCCACTATTTTTATATTCACTTGCGGCATAATTTCAAAAGATTATTTGAAAGGTAGATTAGACTCGAAAATATCGTAGTATGAGTATATATTATTCTTTAAAACATGGAACGAACAGAATTTGAAAAATAGTTGGGATGTACAGCTGGGCCGTAGCTTTAGGGGGGAGAGGGGGGAGCTCTCCCACAATATTTTCAAGTACTAGGGCGCCACACAAGGTTTAACCCTCTCGCTGCGCAACCCGAGAGTTTCTCGGGCAACGTAAAAGTAGCAAAATTTGCGCAACTCGAGATTTCATCGGGCATGCATTTTTCCGTCTAATTAACTCTCCTTGATCAATCCCATCAGTTATTTTTTTATTCTAAATATTGCCTTATCTACTCGGAGAAATTTCCCGATTGAATCAGATGAAAATTTTTGTCTTGAAATAACCGCGGCAAAAGAAAAAAAATTCTTAAAAGACGCTCTTCGCGAAGGAGTTGAATACACAATTTTTGAAGCTATTTTGAAAAAACAGCTCCGCTGCAAGTGGGTTAAGAGCGTCGTGAGGCGCCTTTAAAAAAAGTGATTAGTAGTAGTAACAAGTAATTATACATTAATTTTATTTTAAGTGTAAAATTACAAAGTAAGTTACTTTTACACACAAAACTTGTATAAGACATTTAATTTTAGGCCTCTCTGTTACTACCTATATTCCCCAACTCTATCCGGAAAAAAATTTTGCATCCTGACGGAAAAATTTTGAAAACAGGAACTGTAATGAATTACATTATAGAATTACAATTATTTCATTCTTATCGCAGTAGTTGTAAGTCACCTTTGGTTGCAGAAAGAAAGTGGAAAGAAGTGGAAATGATTGGAGGTGATAGAACGGTTCTATAATATCTCTAATTAGTAGGGCGTCACAAAAGGTTTACAGGCGCCATCAGGCACTCACACAAAAAAGAAAAAAATGTTTACTAACCTCTATTCCCTAACAAAAATAGTTTATACATGAGTAAGAAAAATTCCGAAGACAAGAATTGTAATCTATTGCAGGTCATTAAGTGTAATTCAATCCTTAGAAGTACAATTATGTCCTTCTTATCTAAATCTAAAAGTGGTTGTTGGTCACCCTTGGTAGTAGAGATAAAGTGAAAAGAACTGAAAATGATGGGTTAGAACAGTTCTTCCATTTGTTCAAGTAATAGGGCGCCACATAAGGTTTAAGGGAGACTTCAAGTACCCACAAAAGAAAGTGTTTAAATTACAACCTCTATTCCCCAACAAAAACAAATTTTATATGAAGAAGAGATAATTCTCAAAACAGGAATTGTAATCATTTGCGGGACAATAAGTGTATTTCTGTCCTCAGAAATACAATTATTTAAAAAAATAAAAATTAATTTAAAAATACAATTATCCAGCGTATACGTTGCGGCTTAGTTAAATATTTTTCAAACCGGAAATTTATTTGAAAAAAAGAATTCAACCCTGTGCTAAGCAGAAGTAAGTCGCATTTTTTTCAAAAATAAATTCTGGTAGGAAATCGAATTATCTGCGATGCGGAGGATACGCACGAAATAGGTAATGTTACTTTATTTTAATTCGTCAAATTAATTAAATAATCAAAATTTTTCACATGGAAATCATACAACAGAAAAATTATGACGTAACAGTCACTTTTGTTTTTAATTCGTAAAACTATTTATTTATTTTCACTTTTCAAGTGGAAATCTTGTAGTAGAAATGTTATGATGTAATATTCCCTTTTTTAAATTCGTCAAACCGTTTATTTCACTTTTTCACGCGGAAATCTTGCAATAGAAAAGTAATTGTTGTGGTAAGAATTTTACTGTGGATTTTAAATTGCTGGCAACAAGTAAAACGAAAAATGTTTAAATTTTATTTGAAATTGCTGTTAAATTTGTGTTTTTTTATTAATTAAAAATTAAATATAAGTTATCCCGATTCGGGATTACTTTAGTTGCCTCGGTCGTGCTTAATACACATGTACGTAACATTTTACAATTCAGGCTTCCAAATTGTGGATTTGTATAGAATTACAGACAGACAAATGTTCATTTTTATATATTACAGAGAAGATATAAACGCGACATTTGAATTTTTCAAGCCTGATATACGAGTGATGGTTTGGTCACCGCCCCCTGAATACTAGGCCTGAGCGCTCACACAAAAATGACACAAAAATGGCGGCCGCCGCAGGCGGAATTTTTTTAGCGTGGTTACGGTCCCTTAAATGTAGACACCAGTATTTTATAAAAGATTTCTCTACCTTGTTTATTCTCAGAAAAATGAAGCGGAAAAAACTTCAAAAAATTATTGGTAGGAATATTTAAGGGACCGTACACACGCTAAAAAAAATCCGCCTTCGGCAGCCGCCATTTTCGGTCCAGCGCTCAGGCCTAGTATTCAGGGGGCGGTGGTTTGGTAAAGAAACTGTCACCGGAAAAAGATACAAGTGCCATATAAACATATTTAAAAAATCGAAATTTTCCAATTAACTTTACAAACAGATCTTCTACTCAAGGGATGAATTTGCGGTCATAAATAGCTTCTGGTGGCAAAGAAACAAGGGTGGTAAACCAAAGCGTTGTAAGTAAGCGAACAAACTTAATACTGGAATCAGGCGTAAATTAACACAGTTGCTACCTTGTGGACGGAGTGATTATTCACATGCGCGGGCTTTTAGTGTGGCGCGTATTTTTTAAATCTTCAGTCACTCATGTAAATGAATTTTGTTTGCCACATTTATTTCAAAATAATGGCGTAGCGAGAGGAGCATCCAAATGCACTTAACGCCATGCAGTTTTCTTCGCCTTATCACAAGAACTTCAGTTATTAACCAAGGTAAAAAAAACTTCACAATTTTAGTGGTGTGAGTAAGAAAACAGTTAGGTATCTATCTGTAGTTCATACTCCATCGGCTAGGTGGCGCATGACCTTGATTGATGTGACCTCGCTTTTAATCTTGCGATTATTTCTCCCATTTAAGATAGGACGCTTACTTATAACGCTTTGGTGGTGAACCTTCGCCTCCTATGCCTTAGATAAGGAAGAACGAATCGAAACTCTTGGTTGAGACACTACCTCCTACATACTAGTATGTAGGGGGTAGTGATTGCAAAGCGATACATGTAAGCGTCCTATCTTAAATGGGAGAGGTAAACGAAAGAATAAAGGCGAGGTCACATCAATCAAGGTCGCTCGCCACGTAGCGGACGGATTAAACTACAGGAAGATGCCTAACTGTTTTCTTACTTCACACCTCTAAAATTGTAAAGTATTTTTCACCTTGAGCTGAAATGTATCAGACAAGGCGAAAAAAACTACATGGTGTCAAGTGCATCTGGATGCCTCTCTCGCCACGCCGCTATTTTGCAATAAATGTGGTAAAAAAAAATCAGTTCCATGAGTGACTAAAGATTTAGAAAATATGCGCAGATGGTAGATATCCTGTCATACATGACGTCACACTAAAAGCCGGCATATGTGGATTATCACCTCGTCCACAAGATGGAGCAACTGTGTTAATTTACACCCGACTCCAGTATTAAGTTTGTACGCTTACTTATATTGCTTTGTGGTGATTGTGACGTCTCGAAACAGAAAAAAAAACAAAGAAAAATTTTAACAACTTGCTTGTTTCCATATCGTTGCTCGTGGAATTATTATTAGTAAAAAATAATTAATAATTCCACAAGCCAACGAAATCAAAAAATGCAAGTTGTTTAAATTTTTTACTTTGTTTTGCCTGCTTCAATGTAACGTCACAACAAAGTTTGACACGACTTTCTAGAATCTACGGAGCGTTGGATAAACCTGGACATTCCGCAATACCGAATATAGACGACAAACATCATATATATTATTTCTGGTTTTAACCAGAGTCGCCAGTTTGGCCTCCATTTTCCTTTTTGCTGCACTAGTGGCCGAGAGGCTCTGCTTTCGAAGCTGGTAGACGGGAGGTGCTGGGTTCGAACCCAATCGTGCCCGTCGGCCTAATCGTTCCGAGTTTTCGTGGTTTTCTTTGAACCATTTAACCATGGATCTGCATTTCTTTGAAACATGGATTTCCATGCGTAAATACACGTAAGGTTTCCTTAGAAAGACCCCCATGAAGGGCACTCGCCCCCTGGGCTTATATCCCTCGAGTAGATAATTGGCCGTCAAAAATCAACCCAACCCAACCCAACTCATTTTCCATCAGAAATTGTGTTCATACCAGAAATAAAGAATACTATTTTATAGTTTATATAATGAGAGACATTTAGCGATCACATAAAGTGAAAATTCTTCTTTCGAAATTTCCGCGGTGAATTTGAAATTTCGGATTTAATTTCGAGGCCAAACTGGCAATCACGATTTTAACATTTTTTTTTCCCTGCGCAATTTAAAAGGCATAGCAATAAATGAGATATTTCTCGAAAGATTCCGCAAGCGGCTTCTGACGTAGTATACTTACTAGAGAATGTTCCCAGGTGCAAGTTGTGGATTTGGACGAAAGTGGTATCAAAAGAAAGGTCTCATCATGTACATCAAAATGTCCAATGGAATTACCCGTCGGAATCCAACCGTTTTCGAGATATCCTCACTTGAAGTGTGAATAAGTAAATAAATAAATTGGCTGGCAGGCATTTAAATTGTTCGCAAGTTAAAAGTTTCTTTGCATTGTTTTAATCCTCTACCAATACCTTTTCCCGAGCTACGAGCAAAATTCTTTACACCCACACATTGCCGGTTATTTCCCTTCTATTAGACAGGCACTTCGCATTCTACGAAGTTTTCGTGTAGGGCTGCATTCGGAGAGTTTTTCCATCTGTTTTTGCTATTTCCAGCATCTTGTTTTATGCAAATATTTCGGCAAATGTGTGGGTGTAAAGGACTTTTCTCGTAGCTCGGGAAAAGGTATTGGTAGAGGATTAAAACAATGCAAAGAAACTTTTAACTTGCGAACAATTTATATGCCTGCCTGGCAATTTATTTATTTACTTATTCACACTTCAAGTGAGGATATCTCGAAAACGGTTGGATTCCGACGGGTAGTTCCATTGGACTTTTTGATGTACATGACGAGACCTTTCTTTTGATACCACTCTCGTCCAAATCCACAACTTGCACCTGGGAACGTTCCCTAATTAGATATCGTCAAAATACGTTGTTTGATTTAAAAAAAAATACGTTAACACTAGAACTACCCTGAGTCGTATTTTTGACAGCTACTATATAAATATGTTTCGGTTCTGATTACGAAATAAGTTTAAAAGATAGACAGAAGTAACACGTTAAATAATAAAGTAAACTGTTTTACATACAAATTTTGGTGTGAAATATTTTAATAAAACTTGACTCAATTTTCGGGTAGTTCTAGGGTTAATAAAAAATTAATGAAAAACGTATGTTCAAATAATTTCAGAAATTGCGACGAGAAAATTTCGTACTGGTGTACTGTTTTTTTTGTTTTGTTTTGTTTTATATATAATTGATTTTGACGTTTAGTATGTTTTTATGGAATGTCTACTACCCGAGGGTAGAGTGCCTTTCTGGGGTTTTCTAAGGGAACCTAACCCGTATTTACGCTTGGAAATTGAAGTTTCGAAGAAAACCACGAAATCTCCGAACGATTAGGCCGACGGGCGCGATTGGGTTCGAACCCAGCACCTCCCGTATACCACCTTCGAAAGCAGAACCTCTCAGCCACTGGTGAGTCCAAATTATAGTAGGGTTGAATTTAAAAATAATCGCCAGCTGCATAAATATCAAATATTGAATTGTATATATAATAACGCTATGTGCATAACACTTCCGGAGTGAACAGACACTCCCACACTTGAACGTTATGCGACTAAAATTGTTATTTGAAAGATTTTGACAACCTAGCCAAAAGTGGGTATTTAGAGTCTGTTGTATAATTTATCATACTAGGGGGCTCGGCCCCCTACGAGCTACGCTCGCCAACCCCCGTCCAGACACCGCAGACTCTAAATGCACGCTAATTTGATCGGCTTTAAAAAGATTTCGAAAGATTGAATTATAATTTAAAAAACAGTGGCGATCTCCCTATAAACGAATTTCTATTAATTTCTCTTTGATTGGGGAATTTTAACGCCAAATCCGCTGCGGTACTACTTGATTATCCTGTCGACCAATTTCACCAAATTATATAAATCGCCAAATTATACAAATTGATATAATTTTTATTTTAAATAACGAAAGAACAAATAAATTCGTACAACATTAATAAAAACACAAATAAAACGTCGAAATAAAAATAACTTGATGACGTATACACGTGTAACAACATTTCAAAATAAGCTAATATAAAAGGAATTAAGTAAAGAGAGCCTTTGTCTCCTGGTATTTTGTAACAAAGCGAAAAGAAAGTTCTTTTAAATGAGACATTTTAAATTAATTCTCAAAATATCAAATAAATGTCTAGCGCAATTTCTAAATTTAAACTTTTTTGCAATATTATTTTGTTTTCATTTTATGTAATAACTATAATGTGACGTAAATATGGCGTAATTTCTCCTAAGACTTCTAACGCATGTTAATGAATTTATTATTTTACAATATCCTTTCTCTTTTAAAATTCACGTGTATACTTTTTATGACGTAATTTTTGATAAATTCCTGCTTTTTATACGTAATTATTTAATTCTAATTTGAAAGTTTTTTTCTGTTTATAATAGTCACGTGTAAATAAATTTTTAATTTGAAGCAAACATTATTGCTTGCGCTTTTTATACAGTTGGCAACAGTTTAAATTAGTACAATTTTCTGAAATCTGTAAAAAAATATCTTTAGAAATGCTGAAAATTTGAATTTAAAATAGATATAAAACCTCGAAAAATGAGTCAAATTAAAAAAAATAAATCAATTCTGCACACCGGGAAATTATAACGTATAAAAGGAACTAAAAATTATTAAATTCCGATGTACAGTTTTTGCTCTTATAAAACTTTTTTAATGGAGCGATTTTGTCCAACTTTAGCATTAAATATCTCTTAAAATAATTCTTCGATTTGAAAACTGTCTGCATCAGCGTGTTTATCAAACATTTCTGTATAATACCACCGATTTTCATATTTTTGTATGCATTATTTTTCTTAATATTAACGAAGAAAGACCTCCGGTCACAAAAAATTCAAAACCGGCGGCGGCGGCGGCGGCGGCGGCGGCGGCGGTGACAGCGGTAGTTACTTTTTTTTAGAATAGAGAGAAAGAAAAAGAAAATATTCAAAGAAAGCTTAAACACTAGAAAAGTAAGAGTTGTTTTTAATATGGAAGTGCAATAATCAGATATGAATTTTTTTTAACTACATACGAAATAATAGGTTTATAAATAATGTTTCCAGGTTTCCCGCCTAAATCAGAGTTCCAAATGCTCTGGATACCCCAGGGGTTGAAATGGAAAAACCCATGAACCAGAACGCTATTTCAAAATTACTGTCGACTATTTTATTTTATTTATTTATTTATTTATTTTTTTTTTTGTAAAGTACAGTAAAGTCCCGATTATCCGAGTCCCGCTTAATCGAGTTTCTGCTTTAACCGAGTTATTTTCTTCTGATGGACTGATGGCTTCCATTATTATGAAACAGCCATTATAAAGGAAGTGTCAGATCAAGATGAAAGAGCAATCGTAAAAAGTTAGAACTCTCATTTTCTGGTCAGAATGGGGGGGGGGGGAAATGGCCACAAGTTTTTCAAAAAGCAAAACAAATTATGGCCCCCATTCTGTCTAGAAAATAAGATTTCTAACTTTTTAAGATTGCTCTTTCATCTTCACCTAACACTTCATTTATAATGGCTGTTTCATAATAATGGAAGCCATCAGTCCATCAGAAGAAAATAATCCATACCAAAGGCATAAGTTCGATTGAAACAAACTATTTAATACTTTGAGCAGAAAGAAGAGGCTACACCTGCAATTTTCATGACACTAATAGAATTGCACAGCTGCCAATGTGTACGGTTTTGTTACCTCTAAAATTGAATACAATTTTTTGCCCTATTGAATAGTTGACAATTGTTAGATTTCGGCGATTGAATTAGGCAAATTTTACTGGTAAGTTTTAGAGGCAAGAGAAAAATCTTAGAAATTGGTAGCTATGCAGTAGTGTAATACAGCTGCAAAATTGACGTTCAGCAAACAAAAATCTATCAAGGGCTTTTTCAAATAAATCTTTTCATTCCCCGTTTTTCTTAAAAGTAACGGAAATGTACAGTCGTGGGAAAAAAAAAAGTAAACACCCCCTACTAACTGCTCAACAAATTATCGTAGAAGAAAGTTACTGGTACCGAACGATTGGAAATAAAGTCTATTTTTAAATGATGTATATAAAATTTGCTTAGGGGGCCATCTACATATTATAACGAACCATAACTTTGTTTTTTTCAATAGCAGTACCCAATTCTGACAGCAGAAATGAACTCTACACCCTTCAATTAGCCTAAAAACGAATTTTTATGCAATTCGTACCATAAGTTTCCGAGAAATTAATTATTTTAAAACGAGCGTATTTTAAGGGCTGTATCCAAATTGCAGTTCCGTACTGGATTGTTAACCGAGAGAGCCCCTTCTTGATCAAGGCACCTTAAGTGCCACTCAAGGAGTCAATGAAGCGTGTTAGATTTCAGTATGGCAGAATAAATTTCAAAATGTCTACTCACTTCCATCATAGACGGCCCCTTAAACCATCATTTTGCCGTTTTTTAAGCATAATTTGAAAACTACTTGGAAGAAAAATGTGAAATTTTTGAATTTCCATAAAGCAGGACTTAATAAATCTAAATCCATTAAAAAAATTGTATGTTGCAATTCATAATTTTTTCGAATATTAATTTCATAATTCATAATTCATGTCAGAAAATTATAAAATTTGCAAATTCAGCTTATTTATATTTGGGTATATTAGTATTATTACTACAAAAAAAAATTAGCACATTAGGAGCATAATTTCAGGAGATATAAATAAAAATATGAAAATGTAATTTAACATTAGAAGCACTAAATTTTGAATGTTTATAATTCAAAAACTTATCATTCAAATGACTTGAAATTTGGTGTCTAGGCATAGTTTGAACCGAAGATTTGAAATATCTCGTTAAAATTGGGTATTGCCATTAAAAAAAATAAAGTTTGGATTCGTTTTAATATGTAGGTGGCACCCTAAGCAAATTTTATATACGTCATTTAAAAGTAGACTTTATTTCCAATCGTTCGGTACCAAAAACTTTCGTCTACGATAATTTGTTGAGGAATTAGTAGGGGGTGTTTACTTTTTCTTCCACGACTGTACATCAAAGAAACGTTACTAGTACCCTAAAAATGAATAAATTAAGTGAAATTATATATTTCAAACATTAGTGGGTGAATATTTGTGTCAATACGGTTTATCCGAGTTTTTTGCTTATCCGAGGTGAGCTTGGTTGATTAACGCGGATAATTGGGACTTTACATGCATAGCAAATTTATATTTAACCGTAGAAAAACCAATTTAAAAAGATGCATGCAAGATTCTATATAATTAGGAAAAACGTTACAGAGAGCATAGTAAGCTATATGTATGAAACTGTAATAATATTTTTTAATAATTCCACGAACTGGAACAATATTTTCCATACTTTCACGAAGCGGAACAATATTTTCCATACTTTCACGAACCAGAACAATATTTGTCCCAATTTCACTAACCGGAAGATCGTTCTGGTTTGTTCCGGTACATTTGGAGCCTTGGATACCATTCATTTCTTATAGTTTATTTCTCCATCTTTAATCGCAGATGTTTCGGCCATTAGATAAGGAGAAGAAAATTACTTTAAAATACTGGTGTACAGAGAATATGGAACCCCGATTTATGCGGGAGACATCCCAATACAATTAATAAATGAAGATGCAGCGGGTTTGACTATTTAACTCTTTAAAAGGTAAAGTATTTTGCTAAAACGTTTACATGAGTGATTTAAAACAGAATTTACGCACAAATTGAATTTTTTTTTTTAATTCTCTTCTTAACGGAGTATATAAAAGAGAAATTTAATTCGAAAATTATGGGCATCGTTTAGCACTTTGAAATTAAGATAAAGAGGTATATATAATGTACTATCGCCTTCCAAAAAATTAAAAACTGGATACTTGGAACTTTTAGTTACACTTTGGTTGCTACTTTTAAGGTTGGATGCTTTTTTGGAGCATAATTTTAGTGAAGGTATGATCAGAATATTGTAACAAAATTTTACTTTTGAATTTTTGTAGAAAATAAAGCTGTAGTTCTGCATTTTCTTGCAAATAAATTTATTTCGAAAAATCTTGTGTGAATTAAACATTACAGAAACACAATTACATAACCCACCAAATGAGTAGGTATTTTCAAGCTTTTATAAAAATATCCTGCGCAGAAAGAAAATTATCAGAAAAGCTTACATGCGAGAACAGCAACAGTTAATTTTAATGGCAAAGGGAAATGTTCAAAAAAGAAATTTTTTTTTCTATTACATACGAAAACAAGTAATATAAAATTTTGTTTTTAAAGACAATTCCTACTTAGGTCATCAAAGAAAAAATTAATATAACCCCTTAAGATAATATTAGTTTTTGTTGCATTAAAATATCTCAATTTGTTGATTTTCTATAAGCAGCTAGGTTAACAATGGAAGTCAACCGGAATTTGGCGAAATATTAGAGATATCACCAAGTTGGCAAAGTTGGCGTCACTTTTGGCGACTCATTTTGGTCTCCAAATTTGCCGATATATCGCCAAGTTGGTGACAAACTTGGCGGTATTTGGCGACAGAACAGGGTCCCCCCTATGGTAACCCCCCTTATAGATATGAAGATGCATTAAATGCTTCAATAACCAACGACCACCAATTTGTCTCCCATGTAAAACTAAAATTAATTAATTAAAAATTAATTACTAAATTAATATTTGAAAAAACTGTATTAAGATCAATTGTTATCCAGTACAAGTTTTAAAAAATTTATTTCAACTTGATAAGATGAATAATCGGTATTTCATTAACGATTGAAAATTTGAACAAGATATATAAATAAATAAATAAATAAAGGGAGAGTGTGAACTAATAGTAGGAATTGAAAAAAAAAAGTTTATAGTTGAAAATACTACAAAACATACTATTTTACCCGTTAAATTGCTAAAAAAAAAAAAAAAAAAAAAAAAAAAAAAAAAAAAAAAAAAATGTACTCGAAATATCTGGTACAAATTCGGAATTTCTCAATAAAAAATGACGCCAGACGAAACAAGGGATAGAGTACTAGAATTTACTATTTTTTAAGCTTAAAAAAACGGGCTAAACGGTCGGGCTACACAGTTGATAAACATAAGTAATATATTGTACTCCCTCTTCGTACTAATCAATCTAGCGTTTTAAACCGGATCTGCTTGCAGAAAACTAATCAAATATGCCTTAATTTTTCACTGTTAACCGCTTCACTTACCATTTTTTTTTAAATCATCGTATGTTTTTCCAATATTTTTAATTACTTATTTTTTAATTGTATCTCGTACCATTTTCTGAAAACAAATATCTTTGACATGGAGTTTGCCAACGTCTGCAAGAGGAATATACTACAATTTTTTTTTTTTTTTTTTTTTTTTTTTTAATAGTGGTGCGATTAGAATAGAACAAGTAATATAAAAATTTTGTTTTTAAAGTCAATTCCTACTTAGGTCATCAAAGAAAAATGTAATATAATCCCTTAAGCTAATATTAGTTTTTGTGGCACAGATGTCATATACCCCATATTGGCGCGATTTTTTTCTAACGCCAATGTCATATACGTGAACGGTGCTTAATTGGCACCAAAGTGTTGTTATTTTGCTTGATATGGTAACCCGGATGTTGCTGTTTATGCTGCTGATGTTTCCGCCAAATTGGCGTCGGAATACAATCACGCCAATATTATATCTTTATATATATATTATATTGTATATAATATTATATTACCGCGCGTATATGACATCTGTGCAGTTTTTTTTTGCATTAAATTATCTCAATTTGTTGATTTTCTATAAGCAAGTAGGTTTACAATGGAACTCTATGGGAATTTGGCGAAATATTAGAGATATCGCCAAGTTGGCGTCACTTTTGGTGACTCATTTTGGCCGCCAAATTTGGCACTATATCGCCAAGTTGGCGACAAACATGCCGGTATTTGGCGACAGAACAGGGTCCCCCTATGGTAACTCCTTATTGAAAATACTTTCATCGATCTTCAATAACCAATGGCCGCCATTTTGTTTCCCATGCAAAACTAAAATTAATTAATTAAATTTTAATTAATTAATTAATATTTGAAAAAACTGCATTAACATCAATTGTCATCCAGTACAAGTTTTAAAAAAATTATTTCAACTTGATAGGATGAATAATGAGTATTTTATTAACGATTGAAAATTTGAACAAGATATATAAATATATAAATATATAAATAAATAAATATATAAATAAATAAATATAGGGAGAGTGTGAACTAATAGTAGGAATTGAATGGAAAAAAAAATAGGCGCCTGTGACAGTCCTGTACGGCCGAACTATCTCGGGATGATAACTATTTTCATTACTTACGAATCCGAGATAACTCGGGATAGTTAGGAAGCGTTTAACTCTCTTGTTCAATTGAATTTCTGCAGTAAGGTATAATTGCAGAAAATTGAATAAAGCTTCCTGTTGAGACACGAAAAGTTTTTTATTTCTGTTTGTTTGAATTTTGTATGGCTATTGCGCGATAATTGTCGAAACAAAAGGTCAGATAAATTTGGTATTTGGAGGAACACGGATTAAGCTGTATAGATATTTGGAAAGTTGTTGGAAACTTTCAGAAAATTTAGTATACGGGGCATTCTCACTATCTTTTAACTTTCAGGAATAAAAATCTGGTGAAATTAAACTTGCTAAAATAACATTTTAAACTTATTGACAAATGCCTTAATGAATCAAAATAAAGAAAAATGGTCAGGAGCGAAATTTTTGTAATTTAACTGAGGTTTAAGTTAAACTTGAGAATTTAATTCTCCTTATCATTTTACCACTATAACGTTTCATTTTCTTCTAAACTATTACTTTAATGAATTTGCATAGCACAAACAGGACATTCAAGTAAGAAATAATAACAATGTAGTATCTATATATGCAGGGTGTCCGAAAAGTCTGGAAACGGTTGAATAACTCGCGAAATACAAATTGAAAAACGAAAATATACGTGTTAAATATTTTTAAAAAAGCTACTCAGTGATACCAAATTTGACACTCGCAACCGACCCCCCGGGGGTCAGAGGAGGTTCAACTTTGAAATCTTGAATGATAACCCCCATTTTTTTATTGCAGATTCGGATTCTACGGACAAAAATACGTAACTTTTGAATTTAACATTTTTTTTCTAATGTTCGTTGATCACGGTGTAATCGAGCAAATAAAACAGATACATATTTTGGTTTTCTTAACCTGGTTTTGACATCTCGAAATCTGATTGGACAACACTTTCATCGTCAAAGTAGCCGTCTTTTGCGAGAATAGCGTTTCTCGAAAACCATCAGTGGTGGTTGTTTCGATGGCGCTTTATATGCTTTTTCCATAAAAATTAACAGAAATATATTAAATTAGTACTGTATTTGCATATTTTTTTATCCAGTCAAGCATTTCAAAATAATAACCTGCGTATTTTGATTTTTTTAACGTGTAAATATACACCTTCCCTTCCGGACGGAAAAGGGATAATGTTCATTATTTGGGGGCGGAGTGTGCAGATATTCTGCGTTTTGATGGCTTCTGCTGTTTTTTTTTAAAAAATATCATCTAATTCCGGAGGCTGCTGCTGGTGCACAATTTTTAAAAATTATTACTATAGAACAAAATATTTAAAAAACATATATATATAAACTTTTTATGCTGTCTGAGCAAAGGATGGGGAAGTAGCGTAAATTTCTGTGGGGGTGGAGTTATATATTTTGATGATTGATTAGTTACTGTAAGGCAGATGTCAGACGAGCGATTTTGAAAATCAGCATTTTCGACGCTCTCTCTTGAGAGCAGACGAATCTTCTGGTCTGTTCAGACGAGCGCCCACAAATCGTTGCGGTAAAAATTCCGAAAAGCTGCACGTCGAGGCTCGGCGTTTCCCCCAACTCGCTGGGAGCTGGTGGCGTGCTCAAGTCTTTTGTTTCTTCTATGTTGTCCAGACGAACCGAAGTTTTGACGCTGGCTTTAAGTTTCTTTATCAGTGATTCGTAAGTTGTTGGTTCTGGTTGCGTATCGAATTTTTTCGCTAGAATTTAAAATGGATTTAATACACGTAGATTAACTAATTTTTGAAATACAAAAGTGTTCAATATAGTTGGACACCTCATGCTTACATTATATAAAGATAAAAATTAAAATATAATAACTTGGTTAAAGGCATCCCTGATTTACAAAAAAAAAAAAAAAAAAAAAAAAAAAAAATCAGAAAAATTTAAAGAAGATTAGGAAGTTATCGATAAATTATATGAATTAATTTTGTTTCATATAAACAAACAAGTTGGAAATTGCTCGTCAAACGTGGTAAATGAGGTGCATTCGTAATATAAATAGTTTTATAAATATTTTTTGCACCGAACTGTAATGATTGTATATTTGAGTGCATTTTATAAGTGCATATAAATTTCATTCTGTTCGAAAGACTGTAACATCATTAAAATACACTTGCAATAATTTTTTTCCCATTGGCCGTAATGTAACGGAAGATTTTGACTGTCTCTGTCATTAATCTATGCATCCGATTTACATAAAATTTGAAACAACTCGACAAGATTTTGCAAAAATTATATTTTTAAAATTTCAGACCATTCAGAAGGCTGTAACATTAAAATGCACTTGCAATAATTTTTTCCCATTGGCCGTAATCTGACGAAAAACTTTTGACTATCCCTGTCATTAAACTATACATCCGATTTTCATAAAATTTGAAAAGACTCGACAAACTTTTGCAACAATTATATATTCAAAATTTCAGGCTATTGTTTTTGCTCTGTTATATGCGGGCAGACGGACTGAACGACGACTATAGGTGCTACGTATTTATATAATTACGAACGCACCTAAAAAATCATTTAAAATTATGCTAATGTTGCAAGTTAACGTTTTATAAGAAAAGTATTTAAATAGTAAAGTATTATTATAAGGAAAAACTGAATGTAATCTTTATCAAATACTACTAATAATAATACTATTTTGTCCTAGTATGTATACTAAATTAAATTCATGGATAATTGCAGGGGTTTTTCTTTGCGGGGTAGGGGGCGAAGGAGGCATTTTGCGAAAAGTAAATGCTAAAGTTTTCGTTTCGGGGGAACTTGTTTTTTTACAAATTACAGATTTTTAAACCTAACAATGTTAAAATAATTAATTAATAGCATGTTTTTATGGAATATAATTTTGTGAAAGGGCCTGTTTTATAATTACGATTTTTGAGAAGCCTGTTTTATTAAATGGATTTTTGTGACGGGGACCTAAATAGACAGCAAATGTTGCATTTCTTAATAATAATGAATTCTTAATAATAATTCTTTGAAATTAAAATCATTACAAGTTATATCTGGTTTTGAAAATCCAGTATGGGAAAGGAGACAGCAAAACAGAGCCTCTGTGGTCATATCCGCTACCGGTTCTATTTACTGCGAGCATGTAGTTTTAAAAATACTGTAATTTATTTTTTATTTTTTTAGTTCACAGGCTATCAAAGCTTGAGAACTAATGTGCCCGCTGGTTCTGTTACGTACATACGTACATACATACGTACGTATGTACGTAACGCGATAACTCTTGATGGAAATATCCGATTTGCTTCAATTTTTTTTCTAGTTTCATTCTGATAAGGCGCTTCCCTGATTAGTTTTGGGGATTCATTGGTTAAGTATAAAGGGAGACAACGGGGGAGCTACTTCCAACTTTAATTTAGATAAATGTTTTTTTTATGCAGATTTATCCGATTTGCTTGAAAAAATTTGTCTACGTTCATTCCGATAAAGCTCTCCTCTGATTAGTTTTGGGGGTTCATTGGTTAATTATAAAGTTGGAAAAGAGGGGGGGGGGTCTAGACTCCCCTTTAATTTAGATAAATGGGTTTTTCATGCAGAATTATTCTATTTGCTCCAAATTTGGTATACCGGTTTATATTGTTAAGGAGCTTCCCTGATTAGAGTTGGAGGTTCATTAGTTAAGTATAAATCGGGAAAAGAGGGCTAGTCCCCCGCCCCCTTTAAATTAGATAAATATGTTTTTCATGCAGAATTATTCGATTTGCTCCAAATTTAGTACACCAGTTTATTATGTGAAGGAACTACCTTGATTAGGTTGGGAGGTTTATTGGTTAAATATAAAGGGGGGTAACGGGGGATAGTTCCCCTTTAATGTAGATAAATGGTTTTTTCATGCAGAATTATTCGATTTGATTCAAATCTGATATACCGGTTCAAATCTGATAAACCTCGTTAAAAGGAAATCTATCTTCTTTGCTATTTTTGAAGCAAATATAGTTAAGTTTGGTAAAGTGGCCGTTCCGTTTTCTTTCCTTTCTTTTTTTTTTCTTTTTTTTTTTTTTTTTTTTTTTGTAAAATTTTGTGTACAGCAAACTTAATTTTCTACCGATTACTTAAAATAGGATGAACCTAGTACCGTCTGTGTATATTTCTTTTTTCTAATTTCTTGAATAACTAATATAAAATTACAAAATCATTTATTTCATGCAGAAGATCCATTTTGCTTATTGGAAACATCGAATGGAAATCATTCTGTTGCGGCGTATAATGTCGTCTGCTCTGTGTGGCGGGAACGTTTCATAGATCGCTCGTCTGACCGGGATAGCGCAGGTGTTTATTTTTCTTGTTGAAACCACAAGCGTTCAAAAAGTCGTTCGTCTGACATTTGTCTAACTCCAATATATCAAGTCGGGCAGACACGTCTTCAATAATTCTTATAAACGTAATAATTTATTGCAATTTAAATTTTTTTTCAATTTAACATTTTTTTCATAATTTTTAACAATTGAAAATTTTTGATCTTTTAAACTTTTTCATTTAAAAAATAATTAAACTCTTTAACCTCTCTTGATTATTTCTGGGGAGGACGACGCTTTAATTTACATAGGGGAAGGATGATGTAGAAAATTGTTTAATTATTTATAAATTATTACAATAAAATATCAATTGTGACAAAATACAGGGTGTCCGAAAAGTTTGGAAACGGTCGAATTACTCAAGAAATCCATTTAAGATTGAAAAACAAAAAAAATGCGTGTTAAATATTTTTTTAAAAGCTACTCTGTGATACCAAAGTTGACATCCCACCCCGACCACCTGGGGGTCAGAGGCGTTCTAACTTGTAAATTGTAGATGATAATCTCCATTTTTTATTTCAGATTCGGATTCTGCGGGGGGAAATGCGCAACTTTTGCTTTTAATTTTTTCTTTTTCGAATCTTTGTAGATGACGGTGTAATCCAGCAAAATGTGTCAGATACATATTTTGTTTCCGCAACCATGTTTTGTAATCACGAAATGTGATGGGCCAAAGCTTTCGTTGCCAAAGTGGGTCGTCTAAGCTGGAATTGTGTTTGTCGAAAACTATAAATGGAGGTTGCTTCGATGGCTTCGATGCTTTTGCCATGCAAATTAACAGAAATATATTGAATTAGATTTCTATTATTGTGTTTTTATTTTATCCATTCAGTCCATTCTAATCACCTGCGTTTATTTTTAAATGTTTTGGTGTGTAACCATACCCCTCCTCTTCCGAACAGAAAAAAAGATAATCTTCGTTATTTGGTAGAGGTAGGGGTGTATATTCAGCATTTCGAAGTATTCTGCTATTTTTTTTTTCTTCTTTTATACTCTAAATCGTGGTCAGGAGGTGGGTGTATGGGATTTTTTACTATTACTATAGAATAACATATAGGACAAAATAAAAAGAAGTACGTATAATTTTTTGTGGGGGGGGGGGGGGTAGAGCAAAGAATGGGGAAGTAGTGTAAAATTCAGGTGGCTGTCGGATTGGAGATTTAGGGCATTGATTAGTTACTGCAACAAGAAAAAAACAAGTAGGGCAAAAAATATTTTCCGTAATTCTAATAAAAGTAATAATTTTTTGTAAATTAATATATTTTTTCAATTTAACATTTTTTTTCATAAATTTAAGCAATAGAAAAATTTGATATTTGAAAATTTTTAAATAAAAAAATAATTTAACTCTTTAAATCTGTCGGGATTTGTGAGGCACATATATTCATCCTCAAAAGGTGCATGTGTAATTTGTTTTGGGCACCATTAATAAATGAATAATATTATTTAATTTTTTAATTAAAGGATTTTTTGGTATTTCACAAGTAAAGGGGTCAGTTGAAAAAACACGGTGTATTCCAAATAAAATTTGTGTACGCGATGCGTTCTCGAAAGTGTTAAAGTGTAATTATTATTTGCTGGGGTAGACGACTTGTTAATTTTCATAACAGAAGGATAATGTAGAAAATTGTTTGTTTATTATTACAATAAAATAACTTATGTGACAAAATATATAATGTAAAACACAATTGGCAGAACAAATTAAAAACAGATAAGTTATTTTTCTTCATTTTTTAAGCACTAGAAGAGGCATTTATTAATACATTTCATTCAGTTATTTCTACGTTCTTAAATTTTTATAACAAATAAGTTAAACCAATTGAACAATTAAAAAAAATCAAACAATATGATACATAAAACCCTTTAAAAACTTAGGTTCCGTTAAAAAGAAATCTAAATAAATTTTAAACTTTTTTCCTTTTTAAGTTGCAAATACTGGTATTGCAGATTTTGTATTATGCCTATGATGAGCGTGTGCAAAATGATAATGCACATGTAAAATACGAAAAAAACATTTTTAAAAGTCTAAGATTTATTTCGATTTAATTTGAAGGGAAATTTTAGGGATTTTTAGGGTATTTAAATTATCATATTGTTTAAATTTTGTTTTTATTTTTTAATGTTTATTGGTTTAACACTTACCGGCGCTGAGTAATTCTGTTTATAAACTGATGAAATGATAGACTGACATCAGAATTTATAAACGAGTTTATTGGAAAATGTAAACTTTCTTATTTTCAAGTACTTTATAAATGGAAAATTTTAATTAAATATTCTGGGTGCCAGTAAAATAAAAATTATGAGTCCTTTTTTAAGGACACTGTCCACAAAAGCTCTAACATTTTTGTTACAAAACTTTAAGATTAAACATCGAATAACTGAATGAAATATATGAATAAATGTCCCTTCTCGGGCTTAAAAAAAATGTCTGAAAAGACTGATTTGTTTTTAATTTGTTCTGCAAATAACGTTTTTGTTTATATATTTTTTCACATTTTTTATATTATTCTAATAATTATTAAATAATTAAACACTTTTCTACATTATCCTTCCCCCATGAAAATTAAAACGTCTTCTCCCCCAGGAAATAATCAACAGTGCTTAAAGAGTTAAATTATATTTTAAATTCAAAAGTTTAAAAGATCAACAATTTTCAATTGTTTAAAATTATTGGGTCGTTCGGAAAGTCGTGTCCGCTTGGGAAAATAAATTCGCACCGGAAATTTCTATCATTTAATAATTAGACATTGATTCCTATATCTAATGTCTAATATTTACCGGGCATGATTTTCCGGTGCAAATTGTTTCTAAACGGACACGACTTCCGGAACAACACAATAATAAATTTAAAATTAGGAAAAAAATGTTAAAATGAAAAAAAAATAAAAAAATGGAAAAAAAATATTAATTTACCAAAAAGTATTACATTTATTAGAATTTTTGAATGTTTTCTACCCTACTTGCTAGTCAGTAGTTGCAGTAACTAATCAATCCTCAAAACCTATAATCCCACCCTCCTCCACATGAAATTTGCGCTACTTCCCATCTTTTGATCATCCAGCACAAAAAAATTTTATATGTTTTTTTTTTTTTTTGCTCCTTTATGTTATTCTATAGTAATAATGGTACTTGTTAGTTATCCCGTCGACCAAATTACTGTCGCCAAATTGTAAGATTGAATGCCAATAATGGTTGATCGTAAATGTCACATTCACTTGACAACACGTGTTTACGTCATCAAGTGATTTTTATTTCGACGTTCTATTTGTATTTTTATTAATGTTATACTAATTTATTTGTTCTTTCGTTGTTTAAAATAAAAATTATGTCAATTTGTATAATTTGGCGGGTGGTTTTGCGTTTCATATAATTTGGCGAAATTGGTCGACGGGATAACTAACAATTACCGTCATAATTAAAAAAAAAACTATACACTCCCATCCGGCCCCGAATTAAGCGAACTTTTTGACCGCCGAAGACACCGAAACACAGAATATCAACACACTCCGCCCCCAAATAATGAATGCTATCATTTTCCTGTACGGGAGGGGAGGCGCTTATTTACTCATTAAAATTTCAAAATACGCAGTTTATTATTTAAAAATGATCGACTTAATAAAAAAACATGTGAATAGAAGACTAATTTAATGTATTTCTATTAATTTTTATGGAAAAAGCATATAAAGCGCCATGAAAACAATCTCCTCTGATGGTTTTTGAGAAACACTATTTCCTCAAAACACGGCAACTTTGCCGTTAAAAGTTCTGGCCAATCAGATTTCGAGATGTCAAAACCTGGTTGGGAAAACCAAAATATGTATCTGTTTTATTTGCTGAATTACACCGTGATTAACGAGGATTAGAAAAAATTGTTAAATACAAAAGTTACGTATTTTTGTCCGTAGAATCCGAATCTGCAATAAAAAATGGGGGTTATCATTCAAAATTTCAAAGTTGGACCCCCTCTGACCCCCGGGGGGGTCGGTTGCGGAGTTCAAATTTGGTATCACTGAGTAGCTTTTAAAAAATATTTAACATGTATATTTTCGTTTTTCAATCTGCTTTGTATTTCTCGAGTTATTCGACCGTTTCCAGACTTTTAGGACACCCTGTATATAAACCGTTCACTGTGTGTATGTCCTTTATACAAATCTTCAATTTTAGACCGATTTACACGAAACTTCATGTACATACGTTTTAGAACATGGAAAAGATCACTGTCTACTTTAAAAAATCATCAGAACACTATTTATCCCCCTTTTTTACAGTCTTCCATATTTTAACATTATAGAAATATATCTTTTTAAATTTTCTAATTAAATCGTTTCTTTCCTGTTGCCAATCCCTAAAAAATGACACAATAATATGAAAAAAAAAATAACGATAGCGCGTTGCTATATTTTTGCATTTTTGAAATTGACGTCATTTTAAACAGAAAAGTCACATTTTTTATATATAAAATAAATTTTAAATATAAGAGCGGTAAAATGACGTAGCACCTTAATTTGAATGTTTGTCTTTTAATTAAAATATCTACTTTAATACAATCAAATTTCATGAAAACAATTTAGGAACAAGGGGGGGGGGGAGGCTAGATATGACATCACATTCTATCAAATATTTTCAACGTTTAGTCAAACTCACTACAGCTATAATCTGTTAAGTTCATGTTTTATTTTATTTTATTTTTGGCGTTTTAATTTCGTTTGCTAATTTAGTTATAGACGAATATCGAAGCAAATCCTAAATTATTTACAGTGTCTTTGAGCAATTGAGTGAATATTTTGTAATTGGGTTGCAAGCATATTTAAAAAATATGCATGCTTGAAAATTACTTTAAAATCCATAAAAAAAATCTGTAAACTGAGATAAACATTACAAACAAATCTTGCCTGAAGTACTTTGTTATTTATAAGACGTTGAAACAATCGAATGTGCGAGGTTTAGAAATTAAATTGCAGTAAAAGGGAAATTAATTGTTGTATTAGGTTGTTGCCACCGAAAATATGATACCAGCGTTACTCATAGCCATGTCTTTTCTTTATACTATTGCATTGCGAGTAAACGAGTTCATTTTTCGTAATCGGGTTGCACGCACCTTTAAAAATATCCATGCTTGAAAATTACTGTAAAATCCATTAAAATCAGAAAATTGAGATAAAATTTTCAAAAACATTTCATTTGAAAGAACTTTTTTCTATTCGACATTGTAAAAATTGAAATTGTGTGATGTTTAGAAGTTAGAAAAATTGCAGTAAGGGCTCAATTTATGGGGCACAATTTATGGGCACTGACATAGTGTTTTTACTTTATGTATGTACCATACAAACGAGAATTTCACTAAATGCTGCGCGATTTGGTGGAATTTTTTTTTTTCGTATTGTGAGGAAAATCACATATTTTTCTCTTACATAAAGCGCATTCTGTTATTAAAGCTCAGGGATTTTACTGTGGTTGCGAGACAATAAAGTCATGTTTTCTGATTGCCTTTTTAACGATTTATGGATGGGAATGCAGAAGTTTCAGTTATTGTGATTGCCGTGTTACTTCGTTTTAATTTATTTTACCTGGAAGGCTCCTTATAATTGACACGGGCGAAACCGGGTAGTTCTGCTAGTTTTTAATACAAAATTTTGGTATAACATTGTCTCAAAGAAGAGTTAACACCTTCGGGACGGGAGCCTTTTACGAAATTTTTAATCTTTTGTCAACGTTTTTTAAAAACAGAAATTTGTGCCTTCTGGAATCGAGGAAATACGCTGAATAATTAAGCCAAATTTTACTGGTGAGGAAAAACTGGGATTCTGAGAGCATCATGCGGCACGTATACGGATCGCTCGTCCCCAAGGGGTTAAAGAAGGAATGGTAAGAAAAAAAAGGGGGAGACGGAATAGGAAAAAAGACGATGGTGGTAAGGAAAATTACCATTTATTTTTAGGCAAATCCTGTTAAAACTAAATGCTATCCACAATGATCATTGATTTATACAAACAGTTATTTACCTTGGATTAAATTTAAAAGAAAATTTAATTGACGTCGAAAAAAGCAGGAATAAACCTTGGGGACGGTAAGACTACCAATAAAAACGCGATGCTTGAAATAGATATTTAAATGGTGATTTAAATTCTGCAGTAAATTTCCGGTCAAAGAAATCTAGCCATTCATTCTCTAGCATACTACTGCATGAGAAAAAGATGAAAAAAAAATACGTGACTGCATCTGAAGTGATTCTATCTATAATTTTAGCAAGAGGGACGGTAAGGAACCTAAAACCCAGACATAATATTAAAAAATAATAACAACCGTAAAAATGCGTGCAGGTTAATTTTTTGCTACATCATATATATTAGAAAGCAGTAACCCCTAAAATTTCCGCTCGAGTGTCTTCAAAAACTACCAGGGGGATTTTTTTGCAGATTGTATCATTCAATAGGAATTCTTCCCGGGGTGATTTGTGAGTCAAATATACAGGGATAACTATGTTTTTTGGTAATAAAGGGCATAGCCGGATAAGCATTGGAAACATGCCTTTCAATGAAATTTCCTGATTTTTTTCGCCAGATGTGGCTGCATATCTGACAATATATTTCCCCTATTATCACCCTATAAATATTGATATTTAATGAGATAAAAATGTTTTTCCGATTTATTAAAAAACGGATTTTCTTAAAAACTGCTGCGCGGAATTTCATGCCATTAACTGAGGATATATAGATACCAAAGATGCATAACTGGTATTTTTTGTATAATTTTCTGTTTATAAAAACTGTGTGATATAGCGAAATAAAGATTAAAAAAAATAAAAATCATATCTTATGCTTATTCGAAAATTACCATTTTCTTGTAAAAGATTCTCCATATGTGCCCATATATTCTGTATAAATGCTGGAAGTTTGCGTTGGGTACTACATATAAATATTTACAAAAATGTATATTAAAATTATTGAAAATCATTTTAAGGCGTTATTTGGGGCGGAGCTACTTAACTTCGACATTCGAAGAATTTTTGAAACAAAGTCAGCAGACAATATGTCAACTGATGTATTTTAGATTCCATTAAGCATATAAGCCATGTTTTCCAAATTGATGTTCATTTTGATATTGACAGCGTTGAGAATGTTGCTCAAATGTTCATTAAAATTTAAAATACGGTAAATCTGTAGCTGTTTATTCCAAAAATTCTTCGGGTGTGGAAGTTGAGTAGCTCCGCCTCAAATAATGCCTTATAATGAATTTTAGTAATTTTAATACACATTTTTGTAAATATTTATATGTAGTACCCAACGCAAACTTGCGGCATTTATATGGAATATACGGGGACATTTGGGGAATTTTTTACAAGAAAATGGTAATTTTCGGATAACCATAAGATATGATTTTTATAATTTTTTAAATATTTATTTCGCTATTTCATACAGTTTTTATCAACAGAAAATTATGCAAAAATTACCAGTTATGCATCTTTGGTATCTATATATCCTCAATTTATGAAATGAAATTCCGTGTAGCAGTTTAGGAGAAAATCCGTTTTTTAAAAAATGGAGAAAACGTTTTTATCTCATTAAGTATCAATATTTATAGGGTAATAATAGGGGAAATATATTGTCAGATATGTAGCCACATCTGGAAAAAAAATCAGGAAATTTGATTGAAAGGCATGTTTTCAATGCTTATCCGGCTATGCCCTTTCGTAACTTATTGATTTTTTCAACGAAAATGTTGCCAGTGGTGATTTTGGCAAAAATTATCATTGATAAATGAATTGAAATGGTTATATTCGTTAGAAAATAATACAAACATCTTGCAAATAAAAGAAGAAAATAACTACTGATATTTAATTAAAACGAAAACGCTTTAATGAGGCACATTATTATAAAACGAAAATATTTTAACCTAAAAATGAAAGAAATATTTGTAATGCTTAAAAGATAACTTAAATATTACAATTGATAACATTTGGCAATTTATCCCTTGTGTTAGATTAAACAAGACTGATGTGACAATAACAAAACTTTCTTCTATCTCATACATGTTAATACTTCCTGAAAAATACAGCATAGCAGCGCCACCGGTTAGATGATTTACACAAATCTAATCAGCAACAACTTATGTCAACTTCTAACTGAATTTGATGTTTAGTTAAAATCCGTGCATTATTTTTTAAGTAAATATGGCGGAAATCGTAAAAAATTCTGCATAGTAGAGCCACCCTTTGGACGATATGTACCAAAACCTAATAAGCAAAAACTTAAGTCAAATTGGTAACTGAATCTGAAGTTTGATTAAAAACTGTGCATTACTTCTTGAGAAAAAACTATTTCGGGAATCAGGAAAAATGTAGCATAGCAGCGCCCCCTGTTGGGAGATTTGCACCAGCAAATCAAGGACTAACTGAAGTTTCCTAAAAGTCCCTGCATTAGTTCTTGTGATAGGGCCATTGTGGAAATCGTAAAAAATGCAGCATAGCAGCGCCACCTAATGGGCGATTTACATCAAACCCTAGTCAGTGGCAACTTCTATAAAGGACTAACTGAATCTGAAGTTTGATGAAAATCCACGTATTAGTTTTTGAGGTAGAGCCCTTGCGGAAATCGTGAAAAATGCCGTATAGCAGCACCACTTCTTGGGCGATTTACTCCAAATCGTAGTAAACACGAAATCATATCAACGACTAACTAAATCTGAAGTTTTTTTAAAAAAAGTTTAAAAAAATGGTTTTTTTTAAAGTTTTTCTTTTTTTTTCTTTTCTTTTAAGCAACGAAAATGTGCACGATGCATCAATGCTACGTTAGGTAGTGTTTTAATGCATCAGTGCTGCATTTGCAATGGTCGACTGTGCAAAACTGTCAAATGTGTGGAACGAACTTGATTACAGATTAGGTGTTTGTTGTGTTACGAAAGGTTCGCACATCAAACATTTGTAACTGAAAAGTAATTTGGAATGTTCCTCTTTACTTTCATATATCACTTATTATAATATGTGTAATAGTCTTGAAAATAAAAATTTTAGAAATCCTCTCATTCTTTTGTGCTAACTTTATATTATTATTATAAATTAGTGCATAATAAACATCTATGTGCATTATAAACATGCTTATAAAAAGTCCAGATTTCTATATTTTTGAAAGAAATGTGTGAAAAAGAAGACCATTCTTTATAAATAGTAGTTCCTTTTATTTTGACAAATATAGTTGTCTTAGATAAAGTATTTACTTAAAATCATGAGAATTGGCATGATAAACATGCTAAGCATAATAAGCATGAACATGATAAAAGTGAGCTGCAGATTTTTATGCTTTTGTCCTACCACTATCTTTTAACAGAGAAATTTGTATTATTTACTTATCGAAAATTTAAGAATATTTAAGATAAATTTTTCTGATCATTAATAGTGATAAGTAAAAAGCGTACGATTTGTCAGCTATGGATATACAGTGCGGCGCAAAAGTTTATGCTCAAGCTAAATGTTTTTTATAAAATGAAAAATATGCACCAGAATGCTTTGAAATGTTTGCTGTATCTAAACAATTGGATGGAATGTTAATTCAGCTTGAAATTGATCCTAAATATAAATCATTAAAAACAAATATCTTTAATTAGCTCTCAAATATTGAATTAATAATCAAATAAAGTACCGAAAGCACTTCATGGTTAGATAGTTCTATTTATTTCCTTATAATGAAAATATGTTTATTTAAAGAGACTCTTTTGCTAAAAACCACTGTCTATTTCATTGCAAAAATTATACAGTGCAGCGCAAATTTTATGCACAAGCTAAATGAAAACACATTTAAAAAAATGAAAAATATACACCGGAATGCTTTGAAATTTGTACTGTATCTGAACAATTGGATTACAAATTAATGTTGTTACAAAAAAAATTCTTTGAAAGAAAAATAATAAATTATAAAAAAAGCAAAATTGTGATGTCGCAAAAGTTTATGCACAAAAACGAAATATTTACATTTCATGAAGAACAAAAGTCTTTTAGTTGTCTATGATGTTTCCATTGCAACTTATGAAATCGAATACGCGATTTTCCATTGATAACGTGAGAGTATGGAAGGTTTCGGGAGCGAGGCTGTACCTGGCTCCCTCAATCGCTGATTTGTGCTCTTGTACTGAGTACAACTGCTGCATATTCTTATAGACATCATCTGAGAGGATTCCCGAGAGGTTCTCCATCTGATTGAGATCTGGCCTGAGTACTGACCTGAGTAGATCACACTGATATTCTGATATCTAAGCCATTTTTTTTTTGTGCAATTGGAAGTGTGTATCGATGTGTTGTCTTGCTGAAAGGCTTAGTAGGGACCCCCTAGGAATTCCCGAAATGGCAACAAGTACCCACTTAGAGTTTCCTGATATTTTTATGAATTCTGTTTGCCATTTAGGAAGCAAAGAGTCGTTTATCCATTGTAACCAAAAGCGCCTCATATCATGAGCGAACCACCACGTTGCTGCCTGCTAAATATGCTCTTCGGATATTTCCCCAAGTCACGCCAACAGAATGAAAACCCATCTGGACCAACCATATTCCATTTTTCTTTCATCAGAGAAAAACGTTAATCCATTCGTTACATGTGCTTTTTTGCCCATTGAAGTGTTGCTTGTTTATGACAAAAGGTTTACGAGCTATTTCTTTGTTTTTTGATGGATCCTAATTCGGTTATTCATATGCTTATGTTATCACGTAATATTTTGAATCCAAGTCGATTTTTTATCTGATTAAGAGACAAATTACCAGTTACAGCCAATCTTTTAATTCTTCTATCCTCACGAAATGTGGTTTTCCTCGGACTTCCTGAGCCATACGCGTTTTTGAATTATTTTCCACATTCCAAAACACTATAAAATATAGTAACACTATATATAATCACGTTGCAAAACACGCGTTTAGACCAATTTAAAATAAGTGAAATTTGCAAAAAGAATTTACCTTCGGCTTTCAGCTTCCGAACCTCCACAACTTCTTCAGGTCACAGAGATTTCGGCATTTTAATAACTCGTACAGCGATCGGTACGCTTTATACGCTAAGAAAACAGTTTCACCGATTCTCCGCCTATCATGTTTAAAGAGATATTTGGATAAAATCTCATTTGTGCATAAACTTTTGCGACATCACAAAAAAAATAATGTTTTTTTTTAAATTTCCGATTTTCGTAACGCTGAATGTTTTCCAAACTTGACATAATATTTATGATCATAGTATTCACCTACAGTGGATATTTGAAAGCATTCTGTTGTATAATTTTATTTCCATTAAAATATTTGAGCTGTGCTTAAACTTTTGCGCCGCACTGTACTGTTTAATATCGTTATTCTCCGAGTTTACAAATTCAGCGAAAATATCATTTTTGAAAGATATCCTGATTCAAAACACTTAAATCAGTACTAGTATTATAAAAAAGAAATGCTTTCTTGTGTATTTGTTTCTCAGGAAATAGCTGAACTATCAAACCGATTTCAAAATTAATGATAGCAAAATGATGCTGATAGTCTCTGTTACAATATAGGCTATATTTTGTGTGCGTACCCATTACACACAAGCGAATGCAGCAGCAAGAAATGTTCTAAAATTTTTGTGATACTGATTTTTGTGATACTCAAGTGGTTTTAAAATTGAAATTTAATATGGCGGTTACTATTATGAAGTAGTTAATCTCTAACAACAAATTTTAAAAAACTGCGAAATGTGCAAAAATTGAAATTTTGAAATCGTTCTTAATTAAGATTTCTATTGAACTCTTAGGTATAAAAGCTTGAAAGCTCAATTACTAAGGCTAAAAATTTGGAATTTGACATGGCTGTTACTTTTAAGACGTTAATTCTGGCAGAGAATCATTTATAAAATTTCGAAATTTAAAATGATAAAGTGAACGTTCTAAAACAAAATACTTCAGGATTTTTTAACCGCTTTCAAATCTTTCGTCACGATTAAAATGTTGTCAATTGTCGCAAAAAATTGCCTAAATTCTGGCTTTTTTAAAACTACCCTCATTGAGGTACGACCGTGAAAAACTTTCTAAAATTCTGATGTCTTTGAATTTGTGGATGCTAAAACCGTGAAACTTGATTTGGTTTTTACTTTTAAGACATATGTGCTCGTAAAGATTTTTTATTAAAATATTTCAGATTTAAAAGAATAAAATGATTAGAAAACTCTTTGCAATCATGATTACTCGGGAACTATAAATAATCGAAATTTTTAATTTTACATGCAAGTATCTATTAGGTTGTGATTTATTCAAATATAGTTTTGAAAAAAACAGATTTTCAAATACTTGGAATAAGGGAAAACGTTCGATATTTTTTAGTTTCATTTCTTATAAACTGCCAAGCTAGAAACTTTAAATTTGGCATATGGATGATTTTTAAGAGGCAGATGCCTGCACGCAAGGAGTTTATGATAATTTATTTTATTTAAAAGTTAAGAAAGTGTACTGAGAACAAATATCACTTTGTCATGCCAATGTTAGATACAACTCCTCGGAAAAAAAGGAAAATGAATATCCTATCGTATATTGGATTAAAATAAGAGTGATAAATAGGGTTTTTACGCCGGAAAGATTTTTCGTAAGGTAATTGTTGCCTTTTTTAATGAAAACAATTCAGTGCTTATATATGGCGGTCATTGCTTTTCGCAATTTATCGTGATCAAACCTCTAAAACTGCCTGAATACACTGATAAAGAATTGTGATTGCCAACTCCGGTAAGGAAGTATAGCATATTTAGTTTCCCCCCTTCCCCATAGAAAAAAGGCGGTTAAACATCCTAGAACATAATTTTCCAAATAATATTTAACAGTATTCTTATTTGTATTGTGACTCAAATCGGTGTTGCTAATTCTGGCCTCCACTTTTATTTCGAAATTTCAAAGTCACACCGGAAATTTTGAAAGAATAATATTTACTTTAAGTAATCACAAAAGTTGTGTCATTAAATAAAGCAAAAAATACTAATTTTAATTTCTGGCACGAAATCGAATTTTTGAATAAAAGTGGAGGCCAAACTGGCAGCCCTGATTCAGATTATATCAAGGATTTTTTTTTAAAATGAATCTTTATTTGTAGAAAAAAACATTTTGAGACTAATGAAGCTAAACTAGAAAATTAGAAAATTCTTTCTAACTACGATAGATAATAAATGCAGTTTTCAAGTATACTGCATTCTATATGTTTTTTGAAGAGAGTGGCTGCAAATGGGTTGAAGTGGAGAGTTTTCATTAAATCTAGCCTCACGTTCTTGTAACTGAATACAAGAATGCGGTTTCTTCGAAATGTGACCGAATTAAAGGGTTCGGGGCTCAAAATTCAATTTTTTTATTTCTAGAAATTTTGTTATGAAATTTTTTTCTGAAATATATTTTAATATAATAAGAATATTGCATGTACTAAAATCTGAAAAAATGTAAATAATTTTTTTTAATTTAAACTGTAAAATTTTAAATATAACTATGGAAGTACTAACTCGATTTACAAAATTTTTACACTTGTGTGTACAGAAAATGTGTCATTTTAATTTGTCTTCATTTTTTTTAAAATATTGATTAGAAATTTTATTTAAAAAAATGTAAAAGTTTTTTTATGAGTGAGTTTTGCATTAATAAGCAAATTTTCACCATTATCACTCAAAATTTAAAATCCTGAAGACAATTTGTTAAAAATATAGTATAAAAACTCTGTTAAAAATTTAATACATATATCTTGCAAAGAACTTTAAATATATTCTTTTAAATTTGACAAAACGTGAAAAAAATCATCCATAGATAAATGGAGCTAAAGTTCTCGATAGCGGGCAACTGATGCATCGCTTCTCAAGGCAAAAGGTGTTACATATCTGGATCTAAAAGTATTATTACACGTACAAATTCCAAGCGAAAAAAATATCCTGCGGCTGTCCTATTTCCCGCTTTTGAAAATCTCTTTTTTCGTTTTCCAAACATTTAATTAACTGTTCGAGAAAAGGCTTTTCTTAAGCATTTCCAAGCATTTGAATGGCTGTTACTGGCGACTCGCTTCGTTTCAGACGTCAAAGTGTTTTAGACGCCAGAAGAAAGTTGCTTGCTTTCGAAGCGACTCCCTTGGAGCCATTGGATAACATGGAGCCGCTTTGAAGCGACTTTGACCTCTCGTGTAATAGCACTTTCATGAAGATAAAAGCATGCAGTTTGCAATATTTAACGCTAAAAACTCAGTATTTTTTTAAGCCAATAAAAAAAAAAAAAAAAAAAAAAAAAAAAAAAAAAAAAAAAGCATTTTTTTGAGAATTTTTAGCCTCGGTCCCCTTTAATAGTACTTAAAATTTTCGTAACAACAAAATTTCACCAAATGCAAAAAAGCATACAAATACCGCTGACATTTTTTCAGCAACTGTGCGTGCAAAGCCGCGGATTTTGACATTAATTTTTATTTTACCGTTTTATTTTCTATCATTTATCCAGTTTTTCACTGCAGTGACCTTCATTCTTAAGTTATTTATTTACAGTATTATTATTTCCAAATATGAATCTTCGATATATTTAATTCTGGAACTGAGATTAAATGACTTGAAAATTACTATTCAGAAAGAGAGGTATTAACCCCTTGGGGACGAGCGACCGGTATTCATGCCGCGTAAGGTAATCAGAATCGGTGATTATTCTCCCCAGTAAAATTTTATTGTAAATTTTGCCTTTTTTAATCCGAGCATTTTCCGGATACAATTTAGTAAAAAGTTCTGTTTAAAAAAAAACAGTGATTAAAGATTAAAAATCCTGTAAAAGACGCTCGTCCCGAAGGGGTTAACGATAAATAGAGGACGATACATATGAGTGAAAGGCCATCGTATTATTTGGAACGCATCTGTGATTTTCGTGAATTGAAGAGATCTTTAGCCCTTTTGAAGAGCGAGAAATTGTGTTTATGTAATTTTGAATTCACACCGGAAAGTTAAAAAAATTGTGTTTCTAAATAAGGAAAAGCAAGTTTAAGACATTTTTCCACCATGGTTAGAAAAAAAGAAATTAATAAAATTTTTCTGTTGCAAATCTTCATTAATCGTAGGTGGGATAAAATGTATCCCACCGCCCCTCAAGGGGTAAAAAGGTTACAAACACACCATCTTTTATTTTCTACTATTGATATCCAAATAATGTTTGGTAAAACCAACCCTCACCGGAAATAAAGTAAAACTTCTTTTTAAAAAAAATACAAAAAAGTCACCTACACACGTCTCTCTATGTACTCGTTATCTGTACTCTAGAAACGAAGTTGTCGTAACAGACAACTTTGGCCTAAAGAAATATTCGTTTGACTTTTCGGGCGGCGAGGCTTTAATCTTTTCAGTGGCGATGGTATGCGTATGAAACCACTTAAATTTAATTCCCAAATGCGAAAATAGCTCCGGAATTTTATTATAAATGTTTTTCTGTTAATTAGGTATGTAAAAAATAGCTTTTTTTTATTTGCAAGTGAAGTTATACGTAAACTCCGGTGCCAGTCATTCATTTCAACGTTTTATCTCAGTGCTTTATACCTGAAAGGGTTAAGAGGATTTTTACTGAGTTTCCTCTGTGATTTGGCCTCGTTTCTTTATTTAGAAATTCAGAATTTAGCAAGAAATTTTCTTATTGTACGTAATCACGCAATATGTGTCATTAAATAAAGCAAAAATAAAAATTTTAAAATTCGGCATGATTTCCGAATTTATGAATAAAAATAAATCCAAATTGGTAAAAGTTTTTTAATAATTTGAAAGCAATTTAAAACTGTTCTTCAAGTAAATGATAATTTCTGTCAAATAGTGAAGAAAAAATTATGCTATAAACTATACTTTTTTGTTATGCATCATATGCAATATCTAACATCTGTTATAATATGTAATTTCATTCAACAATTATGGTTTTATGTATGTAATGAGATATATTTATTTTCATTATTATGATTAATTATGTTATATTTTTGTCGATTAAACTAGTATGAACTTGTACGAAATGTAATTTTACTATATACAGCTCTTATTCATTAGTGTTCATTACATTATTTCCATCGTTCCATTGCATTCATTAATTCAATTATATGTAACATTATACATAAATTAATTTTAAATAGTAATTGGCATGATTTGAATTTTATTATTTATGTTACCTATTTTTATCAGATATAATTATACTGTGTTTTTTTTCGCGATGACTACGTGCATTATTTCTATTGTTATATCATTAGACGAGTTCAAGTAATGTGTTCTCTCTCTACATAATACATCGTAAACACAAAACCAATTTTTATTCGACAAAAACATACCCTACCCACCTAGAAAAAAAAATCCTAAAATGATGGATTGTACACAATTTGGGAATGAAAAGAAAATATTTTTGAATATTTCAAATGTATAAATTTTTGTATAAATCATCTGCATTTATATGCATGCAAAAAAGTAAAAATTCTATGTTCTCAAAAAGTATGCATTTTTGTTACGTAAAATAAGTGCATATTCTATGTTTGCAAAAATTGTCCATTTTTATGCACAAAGAAATATATATATTCCAAATTTACAGGATATAAAAATGAACTTCCATGGTGAATTTTAAGAGGTGGACATCCCCCCATCCCACCCTGAATGGAAAGTTCTTTAAGTTACAGGAAATGAAAAAAAAAATGGATTATACTTTCAAAATCGGAGAAACAGAAGTTAAGTTTTTTAACACATTCACGGCGGGAAATGAGAATTCTCGTTTTCATTAAAAAAACATCATTGACAAAGGGTGTGACTTCTACCTTACAGCAAATGCATTTATATCATGCTGTCTATATGTTTTTAGATTGTAATACACTTTTTATTAAATTCGTACACTGAAAGACTTTTACCGATGCATAACCTCAGGAAACCTATCTAGAACACCAATTTACAAAAGACTTTCAGAACAAGGAGGGGCTTCTAAAGTTTTAATTTAGATTTGATCAAAATTACCCTTCGGCAATGTGTTAATAGTCAAAATCCGCGATGGCGGGGAGGTGCCTCCTCCTCCTGAATTCGACAGTGAATTGAACCACTCGTTTGAGATTAGTTTTCAACATATAAACCAAAAAGGAAACATTAAATATATATATACATGGGAATTTAGGGGGAATCTCCTTCAATCTGCACAAACGGAAAATTCTTAGATTTATTTTCTTTTAGTGTTTAACCCTCCGTCTACCAGACGGGTCCATTGGACCCGACAGGTACATACAAAATATTCATTCAAACCAGAAATTTCTTTAAAATAAACTAAGTATATAAACCAGACAAAAATAAGGTAAATAAATAAGTTAAATAGTTTTAAATAAAAATTCTGGTGTAGAACGTTTTATTAAAACTTGAATAAAATTCCCGGTAGATCTAGGGTTAATTATTTTAAGTTGCTAAAAAAAAATAAATTATCTACCTCTTTCAAAATTGGTGAACAAAAAAGTTTATTTCATTAAATTTCAAAATACAGCGTGGGGGCACAAAAGGCCTTGTCAGGCAGCTACCACCTGATTTGAACACTGCTTTGATTTCCTCTTTAAGACAGAATTTAACACACAAACTTAAAAAATAAAAGCGGAACAAAAAATTAATTTTCATGAGGAATGTTTTTGGGAACCCCCCCCCCCCCCCCCCCCCCACGCTCCAATGGAAGAAAATCTCTGTGATTTATCTTAGTGTTTAAATTAAATGTCTAAATAGTCTAAATGTCTTAAGTTACTCGAAAGAATAAATTTACTATGTTTTTCAAAATAATGAAAAAGAAAATTAAGCTTATTAACTTTCAAAATCTGAAGAGGTGGGGAGATCTCAATGCCGGACCACTTCCACTTGATTTCAGCACTGCCTTCAATAACCTGTTGGAAATAATTTTTTTTTGAGAAAATTGTAATTATTTGATATGGTGGAGAATAAATACTTCATCAAATATATATTTTATGTTACATATGACATATATTATTTAAAATCGCGAGTAATGCATAATGTCTTAAAATAATCATTTTAATACGTATGAAATATGTTTTTTAGTTTTCAAAATTCTAAATAATTATGATATTCAATTTGTTCAAAAAGCACGCATAAATTCATAGTTATACGGCTTTAAAAACACAAACTGTTATTTATTGCTGTTCGTTATATTCACGAAATTGCAGACATTAATACGATAAAACCTAAACTGATTTCTGTATTATTTTCAAGTAATAATTGGAATGTTTTAAACTGTAGTTATACTCGGCAGCCACCTAATATCAAATTACTCTCTAAACAAGCTCAATAAGGCGTTGTTTCAGGGAAAGTAATGAAATAGCTACATTTACTAAGAAAACTTGGAAACTGTACGTTTAAAAAAGTTGTTTTTTATTGAGATAATTTACATCAGCTACAATGAAAATGTTTGAAACAATTTTTGTTTTTGGACAGACTACTACAATTTCATTTTCTGAGTTTTTCTGAGCCTTTGCTCGCACCCCTCTTAAGAGCCGTTGACAATTTGTAATGGTATGCCCTTCACTACGTTTGGATTGTGCCTGATCCTTCAATTTTCTTTTTTTTTAGTTTTTCCAGCAGAGATATTTTGTTGAAATACCTATTGAAGTACATAAAACTAGGTCTCAACCAGAGTAAGGACTACAGCAGGTCCTAAGCCTAGATCCTTGTGGACCAGGCCTGTACTTTCTAACTGGTGCACTACAAAATTTAAAACTATCCCACATGATGCTGTTACAACAGAGTGTAGTTTGTTTTTTATATACTGCTTTACTGAGGCACATCCTAAAAAAAGGAATCGTCTGCTCATCGATGCAAAAATTTCCCTGATCTCCTGGTAAATTCAAGCAGACACTGCGAAATCTGTAGAGCATTTGCTGAACTTTCCAAAATTTATTATTTATTCCTGGTGGTTTACTTGCTGTGTTGACAAAATGGAATGAATTTATCAAACTTAAAAATATCTCATCGTGGTATGCATGTAACTCATATAAAACTTACAAATCATATATAGCTACCATAACTCAGAGCAGAAACATACGATTTGTTTCATGTGCATATTATATATCTAATACTATCAATTTTAAATAGAAATCATGAATAGTACAAACCTATTAATTTAAAATTAATCCGCTTTAAAAATGTAATTAATAAAAAAATAAATTGCTAAAAACATAAGTTTAAAAAAAGTCACTTAACAATAAAAATTTTATATACAGTCGAACCTTGTTATCCCGACACCCTAATAACCAGAAAGAAAGTGTCGTCATAAGCGGAGTGTCGCGGTAACCGGAGTTGGAGAAAAATATGTTTATAAAAAGCTACATTTCTAATTGATTTAAATAACTTTAAATTTATGACAGTTCTTGCAGTTTTAACCAATAAAAGATTATTATTAAACAAAACAAACAAAAAAAAACAAAATTGAAAGGAATAAAAATCAGATTTATGATGACTTATTTTTTTATTGTTACATGAAAAAGTGATGAATTAGGGTTTGCTTATCCCTACATGGGCTTCCTACAATTCTTTTTTGACTACTTCTTTTTTGACACTATGAATCAATACTAATCAATATTCATTGTTTCAGAAATGGATGTTAGATAATTTTTGATCGTTTCAATGAAATGCAGTATTTCGGTTTTAGTCGGATGAAAAATGCCGTGTAACCACAAGAAAGCGCCGCCTGACCATAATAAAAGGCGACGAGTAGACTGATACGCCTATCTGGTGCTTAAGTGGGTCATTCATAGTGTGGTTTTATTTATTCAGGTAAAGGATTGAAGTAAAATTTCCCATTTATCTCAATGGGTATTTTAGACACTTTTCTGAAAAGTTTTGATAAGACATTTCTTTCCGCTTAATTTCCGTACTTATAAGATGGAGTATGAAAAATGGACAATTTTTCTAAACCGTCGGGATATCCGGAGTTGAAAATTATTCAGCGACGTAAAATCCGGAGTTTATTTACATTAAAATCATACACAGAAAACCGGGACGTTGAAAAACTGACGTGATAAGCGGAGTGACGTGAAAACAGGGTGTCGGGATAACGAGGTCCGACTGTATTAGGAATTGTATCTATTCTGGAAATGATTAATGCCGGACCCGCACAATAATGTGTGTCATTTGTTTTTCAACTGTTGTAAAGTCTAATTAAATTTATCAAAGACAAAATCAATTTAAATCATGAATAAAGTATATGTAAAGAAAAATTAAATCTAAGCAAACAGTAAAAATCATATTTAAAAGAAATTACGACACTACATACTTTTTGTCTATTGATGTCACATGATAGTTTTTTAAAATGAGAAAATCTAACCCTGTATTGTAGTTGGTACCCCTTAGTTTTTTTTAAATTAAAACAACTGAAGCCAATTGACTCATATACAGGGTGTTCCATTAAAGGGGTCCAATATTAATAGGGGTAATAGAGGAGATCACACGGAGCATAAATCAGTATATAATGCCTGGCCGGATCTCAATAATTTTCAAGTTACAGCAAATAGAATGAAAAATCGGAAATTTGTAAAAAAAACCCTCATTGCTAAACTATCGATAATGCTACATAAAAACGAAGCACATATTTAGAAAGAGCAGAAAAAATCCTACGAAATGACATAAGTTGTTTTAGAATATTGAGAATTAATGGCGAGTTACAAGCTCTGAAACAGTGAAAAAATACAAAATCAAATATTTAGCAAAATAGTTAATCGTTAATTCCAAAATTGCAACTCTACCTACATCAAGGAAAATGTTATAAAATTTGTTCCATTCCGAAAGCTTTCGAAGAAGCTGACAATAAACCATATCAGTTTAATTGTATGGGAGAAATCAAGCAGTTCCCTAGTTACAACTCTGTACTGTTGCACGCTCGGAAAGGGCGAAACTCCGCCCATGACGATTGTAAACACCCCGTTTTAATATCTTTCAATTATACATTTCTGATCAACCTCTATCAATACCCTTTCATTATTCAGTCTGGTCAAGTGAATGACATATTGTGCAGCTCTCGCCTTGTCTTAAAGCAAACTCCGTGACTGCTGCGTTTCCTCCATGAACTTTCAGGATGATGAAGAAAAAGTACTTTTTATGCAAATTTTCTATGTGTATAGGAAGAAAAGTGTAATAAAACAGCAGTCATCAGTGGGCGTTATGTTAAAGGGAGGCTGTTGTAAGTGGGATTGTAGTAAGTTGATGTATAATACTTATGCCGGAATACTCTAACGAAGAATATGCGGACATGCATCTGATGTACGGGCAAGCTCATGGAAATGCATGTCTAGCACAGCGCATGTACCGTGAGCAATTTCCAAGGAGACGTTGCCCAAGTTCGAAACTCTTCATAAAAATCGATAGACGATTACGGGAGACTGGATCGTTTAATACAGCAAGCATTGATGCAGGGAAACCTCGACATGTACGAACACCTGCAATGGAAGAAGATGTACTGAATATTTTTAAAGATAACCCCTCCACGAGTACACGAGCTGCTGCGTCTGAAGTCGGTGTTTCTCACCAAAGTGTGTGGCGGGTTCTGCGTGCAGAAAACATGCACCCCTTTCATGTGCAGCGGGTACAACTGTTATCAGTAACAGATTGTGCTCACCGGACAGAATTCGTACGCTGGTTGCTTAATGTAACAGAAAATAATCCACAATTTCTGGAAAATATTTTATTTACTGATAAAGCAACATTTACGAGAGAGGGCGTGGTAAACACGCGCAATATGCACACATGGTCATATACAAATCCGCACACTTTTTTCCCGTCGAACGCACAACAAAAGTTCAGTGTGAACATATGGGCAGGTGTCCTCGGCGATTATCTCATAGGACCATATTTACTCCCAGATGTACTCAATGGCAGTACGTACTTGGTTTTCCTACGGGATATCTTACCGCAGTTACTGCAAAATGTGCCAGTAACATTGCGCCACAGTATGTGGTTTATGCACGATGGCGCACCGGCACATTTTTTCATAGGTGTTCGCAATCACCCCAATTCAACATATCCTGGGAAATGGATTGGACGCAGTGGACCTGTTGCTTGGCCTGCACGCTCTCCAGACCTCAATCCGTTAGACTTTTTTGTTTGGGGACACCTTAAATCGCTGGTGTATGAAACGCCTGTGGATACACCGGAGGATTTACTAGCGCGAATCGTTGTCGCTGCAGGAGACATTCCCAACTCCGTCGGAGTTTTTCGGCGTGTTCGCCAATCTTTACGACGTCGCTGTCGGCTGTGCGATTCTGTTAATGGGCGCAACTTCGAACACCTATTATAATAATGTCCGTTCGTCTGCCTTCCGACATTGAACTGTGCAGCGCAGGCCAGAAGACTATGCTTCACATATGTCATAAAGTACGTGGAATGTAATTCTTTATTTGTCATTTTTCTTTTATTTTCAACACTTTTTGGCACAGTATTTTGTAAGTCACAGACTGTGGTGTACTCAAATTGTAAATTACAAAGCTTGTATGAATTAATTTAAAATTTAGTGTCTTTTTTAAATTTATAATTAATAAAATTATTATGCTATTTGTTATTATTATTTCCTATCATAAATTATGATGCACATATACATACAATAATTGTCCATGTAAAACATGTACTGAAACTTCTTGCATAGTTACAAATCGCAATATTTTTAATTATTTCCGAATTTTCACCACCAGTTTAATTTTAAAGAATTTAACTTAAGCTTTATATCAATAAAAGACCACTTTAAAATGTAGACTATTATTCTAAAGTTATTTTGGTTCATTCAACTCTTGAATAATTAAAAATGTTGCATCTCAGAAGAAGCATGATCGAAAATGTATAGTTGAGAGTAATTAAAAAGGAGGTGTTTCCAATCGTGATGGGCGGAGTTTAACCTTTGCTAGTGTCAAAGAAAGCGGAGTTGTAACTAAGAAACTGATTAATTTCTCTCACACAATTAAACCGATATGGTTCATTGTAAGCTTTTTCGAAAGTTTTCGGAATGGACCAAATTTTACTACATTTTCCTTGTTGTAGCTAGAGTTGTCTTTTTGGAATTAACTATTTTGATGTATATTGGATTTCGTACTTTTTTCACTGTTTCAGGGCTTGTAACTCGTCAATAAATATTGCTATTTTAATACAATTGATGTCATTTTGTAGGTTTTTTTATGCTCTTTCTAAATATGTACTTCGTTTTTATGTAGCATTATCGATAGTTTAGCAATGAGGGTTCTTTTACAATTTTCCGAATTTTCATTCTATTTGCTGTAACTTGAAAACTATTGAGATCCGACCAGGCTTTATATACTGATTTATGCTCCATGTGATCTCCTCTATTACCCCTATTAATATTGGACCCCTTTAACGGAACACCCTGTATATGTGCAGATTTGGTTTTAAATATCACAAAAACAGGAAATAGTCATTCGTTTTTACTTTAGTATCACTCGCACAATTGTGTGGCTCAGGGATATGAATGCATTATCTATAAGGTAGAAGCCACGCCGTTAGTCAGTTGTGTTTTTCGAATAAAAACAATATTTTTCGTTTCCCGTCGGTAATGTGTTACAACTGGTATCGGAAGTTAAGATCCGCCTTAATTTCACTTTTATTTCATATTTGTTTAGATTCTACTAGACTGCTATTCCTTTTAGATAATTGGTAAGCTGATTTTGGTGGTCATAGTGGTTCAGAATTTACTTTTCGCTAAATGAAGTTTTGTTAATCTGATACATAAACATTTAGTGCATAAACAACCAATGCAATAAATAAATATTACATAATAACTGTTATACAGTCGGACCTCTATTTAACGAACCTCTATTTTGCGAATTTCTCTATTTTGCGAACTTTTCCTTGGAACCAAGAACATTTTGCGAATTTCTTCGTAAAATAATCTCCAAATAGCGAAGGAAGTGCATTCTCCATTTAACGAACTTTTTTTTGTAATCTAATTTTTTTCTCACCCCATTTCTCAAAATATTCTGGACATTTTAAACTTATTCTTTCTTTAAACACATTTTATGATGTTCAATGGCCTTGAACTGGTTTTACAAGGCGTTTACTTTGTCAGCAGTGAGAATTCGGTAAATACGGAGGACGAAGACGATAATCCCTTAGAGTAACTTAAAAAATGTGGATACAGATGAGAAAAAAAAGAAGAAATTAATTAACCATGATGTGCTGATTGGTGATTATATTTCACTTAATTCTGAAATTGAGACCTCGGAAACACTATCCAAATTGGATATTTTCGACAGTGTGAAAAAAAAAAAAATCAATACAGCAATGAATTGCGATGAAGACGAATATGATGATGATGGAAATGATTATTATGCAGGAATTTACAAAACTTCGTATGATGAAATGCTAAAATCATTTGAAACAATCCGAAGCGGATTATAGTTAGAAGAAAATACGCATGAAAGGGTTTTTGGTGCATTGTAAAGATGCGAGACGTATTATGAGAGAAAGCACTTTTTTAAATAAAAAACTCAGACAAAATTAAGAGTTTTTCAGAAATTAAATTTAAGGACGCATATGTTAAAGTATGGTAAAAATTATTTGTTATAATAATAATAAATACGATAATGTCATTAAAATGCGTTAATTTTAATGTATAACTATTTACTTTAAACAGAAAATACAGTACATTCCTCGACATTTTTTTTTCCGGACAATTTTTTCGGAAACGTGTATTCCTTGCGGATTTCAAAGATTTAATCACATGGAAAAAATGAATTGAGGACAGATATTGGTGGGTAAAATAAATAAAACAAATCGCTATAATTTATTTAAAAAAATGTGATTAGTTACTTTTAGTAAAAATATTTAGTATTTATGAATTTAAAATCTGTTTTATGTAGTTTAAAGTATTTTAAAAGGTGAATCTCTATTTAACGAATTTTCCATATAACGAACTTTTTTTCGGGATTTAGCGACTTCGTTAAATAGAGGTTCGACTGTATATTTTAAATGAATACAAATATATATTGCGTGAGAAATAAAAATCTCAAACCACAAAATATTTAAAGCAAAAAGTTTATAAAATTTAAACAAATTTTGGAGGACAGTTCCGTGTTTAGCTTGCATCTGTCTAGAAAAGCTGCTTTCGAGCGGCTTAAATTTGATAAACTATTCTATTCTTCCACTGGCTGAAATTTTTCGAATTCTGTACTTGCATCCCAGGGCAGTTGGAAGTCCCTATGGTGGTTCGTAAGGGTTCTGGAATTTCCAAACCGGAAAATTCTTCGATACCAGTATTTTGTTATAGATAATCTCTGGTGAAATATCGCGGGCTCGAACTTAATTTATTTTTTTTAAAGAAAATACTGATATTGCTCCTTGAAAATAACGGTACTCGTACGAACCCTGCTATACTTACCCAAAGGGATATTTTTGTTAATTCCAATTTCTTGACTATCAACATTTTTTTTCTTTTCAAATATTAAAATTCGCCTTATTTAATGGCGCATTAATTAAGGCGAAAGCAAGGGGAATTTTATCATTTCTGAAAAGTGGTGCTAATCAAGAAATCTGAATTTAAGAAAATTAGCCCACAAGCTGTACCTACCATGTTAAATTAATGTACTTTTCTAAGAAACTACTAAAGTTATTGATTCAAAAATTTTTATATAAATAATATAAATAATTCCTAATAAAGTAATGTCAATTTTATAAACAAATGTCCCTTAGTTATTTTTTTTAATCTGGAATAAAAACCACTTTTGAGTATGCTTGCATTTTACAAAAAGAATCGTTTTTTATAAAACATTTGCAAAATATTTGTAAGAAAAGTTTATTTCAGATTGATCAGGGATATGGGTGAAAAAAAAATTGTGTCCTTTTCTAAACATTTTTTTTTCTTTTTTACGTAGGCTGTTTTCACCAAATATTTTTTTCAGTGTTTATATATATATATATATATATATAACCTATATAAAATAGGTTCCAGCATAGAAAAATTCATAGATTAAAAATACAGTCACTTGAAAATGCCTTAACCCCTTCGCATTTTAGGACTACTTAATTTTAATCCTAAATGCCACATAGGCACCAGAATAATGAAATGAAAATTTTCTTTTTATTAAGTACATGAACAAAAGCTTTTACTTATTTTGAAATAAATTTGTTCGTATATCCTGCTGTCGTTCACCCATTTCAGCATTTTACGAATAGAAGTACCTTGACCCTGAAAGGGTTAAATTGAATAATGTACTGGACAACATCCAGTAAATTTACAACATATATATTCCTATCAAAATACTATTTCTAGTGTATTAGATCATCATTAGTGTATTAGACCATCATTAGTGTATTAGACCTCAATGTATAATTTTATATTAACCCATTAATGCCGACTTCAAAATACTCGATCAATTTTGAAAATTTTGTTCATATTTGTTCATTCTGTATCTATTAAGTGCATCATACATAAATTTTATTTTTCCCATTGTATTTACTAATTTTTTTTAATGGTAGATTTTCGTACCAACCGGTGTTTGCGTAGTACAAAATCACTATTTTATGCAAATTTTGAATTTATTGTTTGATTGCAATAATAATAATAATAATTATAATAATAGATTCTAGATTTATATACTAGTAAAATATTACTTATACTTGTGTAATAATGGTTTTTAAAAATTAAAATTATATTTAAAAAATTTAATTGCAATTCAATTCGCAAAAGAAAATTTTGTAAATATATAATTTTCAAATTCTAAAATTTAGAAAAAAAGATTTAAGAATTGTAATTACCTTTAAAAAATAGTAACATATTTTTATTAAACTGGATATATATGCGTAAGAAACAATATGATAACTTTTATGGCATTTGGGATGAAGGGGCTGATTACACTATTCGCACTTATAACCATTTCTTCCGCTACACTTTTTACATAGGGCATGTTTCTGCTCTGATTTGACTATTCAATGGTTTCATTGTTAAAATCTTTGTTAATTTTTAGCTTTATGCCTTATCGTCTAAGTCCATAATAAGAGACTATGGACTCATCTACACTGAGATATTCTGGGATGTCTAAATTTTTGCATGCTCTGTTGAAGTGCTCAAAAAGGGGGCGGACTTCATACAATCTACCATCGTCAGTTTCCATGTTATTTGCAAAATGTACTGATCTCAAAATCACATCAAAAGTGTCTCTTCTCAATGATTGTGAAATTAAATTGTTGTGCATGTCAGTTGAAAGAGCCCAATAGACTCTTCTGTTAGGTAGTTTGTTACATCCAGACACTAATAAAATGCCAATGAAGGCAAGAATATTTTCCTTTCTGAGAAGTTTGTGAGTCCAAAGCGACATTTGCGCAGCACTAAAGAATTACGCATCTCATTTCGCGACACGTATTTATTCACAAGCGACTTTTTTATGTGCCCTTGAATTATAAAAATTCGTTATAATGAGAGAATGGAAGTGGCACAAACGAAACACTTTGCGACAAAAGCCAGCACAAACTAATGCCATAATACAATTTAGATTTCGTTGATTGGGCGGGTCCACCAAAATAGTCGCTCTATGTTGAAAAAGTGGAAAATTCGTTATATTGAGGGAGTCAGAATGGCTCAAACGAAACTTTTTACGGCACAAACCGACGTTTACATAGCACTAAATAATTATGTATTTCATTTCGTGACACGTATTTATTTACGATTTTCATAAGTGTTTTTCTATAAGTGCCCTTGAGTAAATTCGTTATAACGAGATAGAACTGAAGTGGCACAAAAGAAGCTTTTTGCGGCACAAACCAGCACAAACGTATCATAAATGAATGCAGTAATAAAATTTTCATTTCGTTGATAGTGCGGGGATGCCGTTTCACTGTCCCCGCCCGATTTTGTTCGTTATAACGAGGAACAGAAGTAGCACAAGGGTGAAACCAAAAATGCTTGTGCTTTTCGTGTCCAAAACTTTAATATATTTTTTCTCATTTAATATACAAAGAAATTCCAAATTTTGTATGCCATCTTTTAGAAAAAACTATTCTTAACTGGTCTAAAGTTTGTTCTAGTGAATTTTATTGTATTTATTGCACAATTTATGCAATTTATCCATACTTAGCCATGAAAATTACCTGTCCAAATGACTAGAGATACAACTTTAAACAGACTACAATTCTAAATATTATGAACAACACAATATTTATCTGTTTTTATTTAAATAACAGATATATTAGTTTAATAAATTTGTACTAATGAATTAAGATATGTATTTTGTAACTGCATAAATTTAATTTAACATTTGACCATGAAAATGAAACCTCTGTTACTTTATTTACATTTGGCAGAATAAGTAATAAAAATTTTGTCCAACAAATGGCGCTACTAATCTGTATTGCTCTAAGAACTTTCTAGATTAGAAGTCTAGTGCCATTTTTACTTTGTCTGCCACATGTTTAGAGTATAGAGCAGTATTATGAAGTTCTAAGGTGAGTGTGTTCTCTTTGTAACTTCTGTTACTCCAATTTTAGGTTTAAAAATTGTTTTAAAAATAAAATTTCTCTTTAAATCACAAAACACTAAGTAAAATAAGTTTATATAAGTAACATAGTTATTCTTTAGAATATTATTATTTAAGAAAAAAAAAATGTTTTTGCTTAAATGTAATCTCTGTTACAATTTTTGGTAATATTTTACATACATACTTTTACATACAAATAACAGAGGTTACATTTTATCCCAGAATATACATTTTTGTGATACTTATTGCCATTCTTATTACTTATTTATATTTATTTTTGCAGTAGCATGTATTATTTATTTTTGGTATTTTCCAGATCTAAAAATGTCTCCCAAGGAAACAAGTTTTCAGGTTCTTGAATCTACTGCTGAAGAAAATTAAATTAAAGAAATAACGCTAGATAAATAAATTAAAGGAACATACATACTAGTAGAATTTGTAACTGAAAAAAAAAGAGAAAAATGAAGTATTACTACATAGCCGTTACACAAGATGATTAGAAGATGGTGAAGTGCAAGTTATGTTTTTGAAAGCTTGTGATGATGCATTATCTATTTTTAAATTAGATGACAATGATATTGCATACATACAGTTCGAACAGATCCAAAAATGTTTGCCCATGACATCTGTAGTACAGAAAGAGGGCAGATTATTTTACAAGTTTCCCCACCCTGTTGACGCATTTGAAAAATAATTGCAATGTTAAAAAATTGTGGAAATTTCTTTGGAAAATAAAATTACGTCTGATTTATTCAGTGTGTCTTTGCTAGTTGCTAAAAAGTCAGTTTGTTTACATCTTGTAAATTTTTATAACCTCTGTTACTGGATTTAGCCTCTGTTATTGGATGTAACCTCTGTTACTTGAAGCATTTTTCTATTTCTTTCTAATAATTGTAAACTGATAATAAATCAAATGTATTTAAAACAAGGAATATGTTATGTACTTTAAATACAATTAAGAAAAATATTTTCTTTAAAACTAAAATAAGTGGTAACTATGAACTTCAACTTAGTTTTTTTTTTTTTTTTTTTTTTTTCTAAACGAGATAAAATTACACATGTAATGATAATTAAATTTTGTTATTTATTATTCATCTTTCTAAAACTATTATTTTGAATTAAAGGACATTTTTGCTAAAGTAATATATAAAAGTTATATTTTTTGCTGAAATATTTGTATCATAAATTAAGCGAATACTGTCCAGTAACAGAGGTTACATTTTCCACTCTAGATATGACTTTGCAAGGTTATATTTTAAGTGTAAAATTGATTTTTTTTCTGTGCGGATGCTAATTTTGTGCAGCTTAAATATATATTTAGACAATATTATTGTTATTTAGTAAAATCTAGATAATAAAAAATGACGAAAAAAAATCTTGTAAAGCACAAAGAAAATTGGCTTTACCCACAAACGAAAATTTATGCGGGAGAAACCAGCACAAAAGAATGGTGTTGATTAATTTTCAAAATCAGTATGGGGAAGGGCCAGTGAAATGAAGGTTTATATTTTTATTTTTTCGTCGACCTAAGATTGAGACTACATATATGCCGGTTGGTACAATTTTCTACCATTAAAAGTAAAAGTGAATATACGAAACGAAACAAAAGTAAAACTAACTTTAAATAGCATAATTGTGTAAAGTACACTATTACAATTGTGATTCCATTTTAAAACATTATTAAATATTCAAAAAAATATGCGTAATTGAGCTGATTCTGTGTAATACGGGAGATAAAGTAGCATTACAGGTAGACCAATTATTAACTCATGAGTATTCGTGAGCACTAAAATTGAACTCGAAATTTTTCAGATCGTAAAGAAAACAAAATTTTAAAAAATGCAACTTTATAAATTGTAAGTAATTTGATTTTGTAAAATAAAATTTTTCTGAGACATTATTTATCTGAAAGTCGTATGAGAAGCAGTTATATATGATAATACAGAAAAAAAAATGTTTCATATCGTATTGTCTCAGTTGTGTAAATTCGCTGAAAATACAATTAGTTGAAAACATTATAAATCACCAAAAATCAACGTTTAAACACACAATAAAATACATAAGGTAATGTAAACAGACGTATACGTTTCATAAGTTCCAGGACTCACATCATCAGCGTATGAAATCTATAAAAACAATATCCCTTCAACTACTTGCACGGAGAAAACTCGAATGTCAGAAAACACAAAACCGAAAGATTATCAAGTTCCGACAGCCAATGAAATCAAAGCGGAAATGAAGTGTCATGACACAACAAATCCACCCAGAAAGTTGGGATGTAAGGTACACTAGACAAATCATTAACCAAGGAGTTTTTAAATCTATGGATATGAACAGCTTCAAAAAAGTCTAAATCTAGAGGAGTAATGCATTTCTTGATAATGGTAGTTGAGTTAAAATTGAAATTATGTCCCTACCCCCAGCAATGAGAAGCAATACAGGATTTTTGCAATTATTTTTTCTTTACATAGTTTATGTGTTCTTTGACTATGTAACGGAGTTTTCGTTAGGTTGTCCCAAACCACATTCGCATTGAATATTGTGAACACCCCAATAATTTTGAGGAGGAATTTGATCCTTAAGCTGTGAAAAAGTTAATTTTTTAACTGGTTTAAAAACCACATTAAAATCACAATGTCTTACGATATTAGCTATTTTAAAGCTGTTACTATTATAAAATGGTAACATGATAAGGTTAGAAAAAGAAACCGTAGTAACAGAAGAATCAGGATTATAACATATTTATTAAGACTATGAGAAATTAAAATTATTGACATAAGATAAACTAAAACCACGATCGATAGTGACAGATCTAAGATAATTTAACTCTGTAACATGGGATTTGTTGTCTGAACAAATTAAGCGAGCTCTATTAATCAAATAAAGAAATGCCGAATCTTTCTAGGATGGGGGATGACATGAATTAAAATGCGGGGGGGGGGGTGACAGCAAAAGGTTTACGGTAAACGCAAGTGTCAAATGTGTTAAGCTGACGAATGACAAACACATCAAGAAATGACAATTTATTATCCATTTCAACTTCATAAGTAAATTGAATAACTGAATCTATTGAGTTCAAAATAGTTAATACATTTTCAATAGAAAAAACAGAAAGATCTATGAACGCTAATGAATCATCTACATATGTACAATAAAATAGGTTGATAAACATTTTAACCTCAAAGTAATGCATATATAAATCGGCTAGGAAAGGACTTATGGGATTACCCATTGCTAAACCATCTGACATAGAATAAAATTGATTTCAAAATTGAAATGAATTTTATTTTAACCCCTTAACGCTCGAATTAAATTACGGTTGAAAATTTCATATTGCTTATTGGCACCACTTTTATGATAAAGAAATATTCAGCGTATTTAATGGCAGGAAAAACGATATAGGCTGTGGGCATTGAACTAAAAATGTACTTAAAAAGCAAGTTCCGTTTCAACTGTTTGGGGGCAATTTGAAATTACTACTAATTCATTCTTTGCCATATGACGAACAAAATTTACCAATGTTCTGGAAAAAATCTTTGCACATTATTTTACAATCGTGGTTTTAATGCGTAAGAAAAAAAAAAGTCACTATATTTTACATCTGGCAGATTTAATATATAAATTAGTAAATTTTTATAATTTCATAATCTATGTTCTTTTATCACACTTTTGAGCATGCTAAACTTTTCCATTATAGGGGGCTTGGCGGTATTTTAAAAGATTGGAGCAATTCAAGTTTTAGAAAGTGAAATTTTAAATCTCACTTTCTAAAGCTTGATAAACGATATAAAAACAAACCTGATGGACTTTTTAGGCTTGTTTATGAATATATTTAAACAAATAAATGTGTTATGTTATTTTTTGTACACAAATTACTTCTGTTTGTACAGCAGACTATCTCAAATCTGCAAACGCCTATAATCCGCACATCATCACAGATGTAAACAATTAAAACTTTCAGTTAAAATATAGAGACAAAATTACAGAATTTTTTGTTTTATATCATTCCGCGTGTATTTTAATATGTAATTCATGATAATATGTCTGAACTCATGGTTTTCATGAAGAAAGTATAAATTTATTTCTGAAAAAAATATAGCTGATATCAATGGTAATCAAAATCTTTTTACCAAATCTATTTATGTATTAATCAAGCTTTTTCGGTTATTATCAAATTTATTCATGAACTAATTTGTTTCACATACTTTTAACACTAAACCATTAATTTTTTTAATCTAAATTATTTTTTTAAAGAAGCATCCAATCACACAAAAAGTACAGTACAAATATTTTTCAGTATTATATTAAATTCCTGGATTTATTTGGTTTAATGAAACATCTTTGTTATTGAATGTAAAATATAGTGACTGTTAAAAGTGAAGGTTTTGCATGATTTTAATAATAATAAAACAATAAACAGAAATTTCACTTTTATCTTTTTATTATTATTTTTTTTTTTGTTGACAAAAATGGGCTTTAAAAAATAAAATCTGAATTGACACCTGAAATTAACATTGCTTTCAAATTGTAGGAATATAAATATACACCACAAAAAAATATAGTACTGTACAAGATCTTTAGAACTCAAACTTAAAAACGCAAGGTTTTGCGTTTGTTAGAATTTTGTGTTACATAAATCATTTCACACATCATCAAAACTCAAAACTTACCTTGTAAACATAGCAAAATATGTGAGAAACATGTCAATATACAGTCGAAGATATTTATATTATTATATTCCTTGAGACTAGACGTTGTGCATATTTTGAAATTTTGAATAATATAAGATCATTTCACATACATTAAATTTTACTTCTTAAACACGATCCAAATAAGCTTGTACAAAATCATTATACTACTTATTTAAAAAAAAAAAAAATTAGAATAAAAGCTATTTTTCTTATTAAAAAGCTCTGAATTAAAGCAAGACGAAATGATATATTAAATTTGGCCTAGGGAAATATACTATTTAGAAAATTCATCATCATCAGAATCCGATACTGGCTGCTCATCGGTTTGGTCGCAATTGTTGCAATTATAACAAAAACATAGTTCAGTGCAATGTAAATTAGATGCACGACAAGTACACAATAGTTTTTCACAAGATGTTTTCTTGCATTTGCAATGAATTTGTTGCAGAAGAGATCTTGGAACTGGTTCATCTGCCATCCAATCAATTTCTAGAACGTCATCAGCAACTTTCCAACCATGATGAATAGGAGAAGGTGCAGACATGTTAGCAATGAGATTTCTATAAATACCTGCTTGATAGTTGGCACGCTGCATATGTTTAAATAAACAGTCTTTATTTGGAGGAAGCACAGTGTCACTTTTACATCCAAGCCGCAACCAATCATGGCGGCATATGTCAATGTTTTTGGTGTTTTTTCTGCCATAGATTTCACATGTAAACATTTCCAAATTCTCCGTAACTTCATTATTCATTATCCATAATTCACCCAGTTCTTTGAATGTTGAGATGTACTTTGCTGTTTCACGCATAATTTTAAAAGACTTTACTTTTCCCTTTAAAACTGCTCACTGAATCACATCCAGTGTATATATGTAATCCGATTAGAGCCTGGCAATTGTTGTCTCCAAGAGATTTATTTATCGCATTAATATCTATTATTTTTATACCTTTTATCAATTGGGCAAAATATAGCTGTGCTTTTATGTGTGGAGAAAAAGACAGAGATAATAAGAAGACATCTGTATCTGGACTCAAAATAACAATGCTTCTATAGAGGGATGAGGCTTGAGCTGCATGCAACAACAATCATGTGTCAGCTTCTTCGTGATCACTTTCAAGCTCTTTCATTTCAGTAACTTGAAGTTGTTCATTTAAAATTTCCATGGCATGGCCTTGACTTCCATGTGTAACAACTAACCTAATATCACCAAGAGAATTGAGGCCTAAGATTTTCCAAACTTGAAAAAAAAACTCAACTAAAGCGTCTTTATTTTAGCCAGAAGCTAAAAACTTCTTAAATTGTGTCGGCATTTTCTGATTTGAATTTTTTATTTTTATATCTTGAGTTCCCATTGATGGTCTACGATCTATTTCCATTCCTTTTATGCTTAATGTGGGATAAGTATCACTTATCTGGGTTCGCACAGTTCTACCACTAAATTTTTACAGTATTTTCAAAGTATTTCACTACAGAAAAATATTGCAAAACCTGTGAATAAAGGTGGTGGTTGCGAATGCTGTGTTTTAAAAATTAAATGTCAATTCCCTTATCATTAATAGTGGTGCCAGAGTCCTTGGAAATTCCAAGGAGTGTGCGAACCTTGCTTATGAAGTCAACACGTTTGCATTTGAATTTTTTGGCCAGATTCAAAATAGAATTTAAAATGCTTTGTGCAAAATCTCCAAATGTCAGATGAATGTCCTTTGCTTGCTGAATGAGTGCCATGACATCAATTAACAACACCGATTTGGATGGGATATCTTCAACTGATGTAATGCTGCAACAATCACGAATTTGTATCAGTAAATGCTCATCCTTCTTTGCGATTGCAGCTTCGAGCAATAAATTGTTGTTTCTTTCACATTTAGCCAATTTTTCTTTTAACTGCAGGTCTGTCAACAATATATTTTTCTGTTTTGCAAACAATACATACGGCGGGCAACACGCATTTTTTGTTTACACCCTGCGAAAATATAAAATCACTTCGCATAATTTGTTTAGAAATCAGGTTTTCGGAAAGTGATGCATCATAAAATTGTTTTGCTTTTGAAGTTGATGCTTTAGAATTTTTTTTGAGCAGCAGCAATTCGGGTTTTATCCGTAAAATTACTATAACATTTACGATGAAAAGCATTGTTTTTATTATCAGGTAATTCTTGTTCATTTACGGGCAACAATAACAATTCAGAAGCTATTTTACCTTCAGTCGTATCAAAATCTTTCCATTTCAAACAGCACTGTTTAACTTTTTCCCAACTGACGGTAGAAAAGTTTAATATTATTATGTCTGCATCATTGACAAGATGCAAACAACATTTCATAAGATCAGCCATTGTATTAATATCGGCATTAGTATCATTCATACGCGGAATCAACTTTGTAAACAAGGCGAATTCTAAGATGTAAACATCCGATGGAGATAACGCTAGACAGTGCGTTTGCGATTCGACGATGTTCATTGGATCATAATTTCAGTCAAAAAAAAAAAAAAAAAAAAAAAAAAAAACGGCGGCTTGTGATTGGAGGATTCAGTTGGATATTCGGCTACTTTTACATACCAACATATAAACAGGACCGCAGAAATTGTAAAAATCAAGAATTTATGTAATTGATTATGAAAAAATGTGCACTTTATGATACCAGAACATTATGAATTCTTTATCTACACAATATTATTTAAATTTTAAGATTAACTCAAAACCGCCCCTCGATGATTGCAACGAACTTGTATGATATTCACGTACGGCCCACGGCCTAATACTAAAATATAGCCAACTTTACTATTTTATAAAACTGGTGGAAATCAAACAATTTGAGTAAAAGACACAGCCCAAAGCGATATAAGTAAGCGTCCTATCTTAAATGGGAGAATTAACCGCAAGATTAAAAGCGAGGTCACATCAATCAAGGTCATGCGCCTCGTAGCGGATGGAGTGTGAACTGCAGATAGATACCTAAATGTTTTCTTACCTACACCACTAAAATTGTAAAGTTTTTTTCAGCTTGATTAATAACTGAAGTGCTTCTGACAAGGCGAAGAAAACTTCGCGGTGCCAAGTGCGTCTGGATGCCCCTTTCGCTACGTCATTATTTTGAAATAAATGTGGCAAATAAAACTCGTTTCCATGAGTGACTGAAGATTTAGAAAATGCGCGCCACACTAAAAGCCCGGATATGTGAATTATCACTCCGTCCACAAGGTGGCGCAACTGTGTTAATTTACGCCTGATTCCAGCTTTAAGTTTGTTCGCTTATTTATAACGCTTTGGACACAGCCCGAGAATATGACGGGAGCGAGAATTAAGGGGTTAAAGAAATACTGAATAAATCAATAATGTGATTGATTTCATAATCTGTGTAATTAAACTCTTTTAATCTAACAGTGAGACTTTGCAGTACACCTTAAACAAGAACATGGGCGAACAGAGAAGTAACATCAAACGAAACCATGCGCAATGTAGGGAGGGGGTAAAATTTTTAATACGATTTACAAAAGAACTAGAATTCTTAATAGTGTAAATATTGGAACTTGAAAGAAACGAAAAGCGTTTAACTAATTATTAATTGGTGTTCCTCTCCGTCCTATCGTATCCAATATCGGATCTGCCTCATACCCTCTTGCTAAATATTTAGTTAAACGCTCTTCATTTATTTCAAGTTCAAATATTTAAACTATTAGGAATTTTAGTTCTTTTGTAAATCGTATTAAAAACTTCAACCCCTTGCCACTTTGCGCATGGTTTCGTTTGATGTTACTTCTCTGTTCACCTATGTTCCTGTTCAAGATGCACTGCAAAGTTTCACTGTTTGATTAAAAGAGTTTTATTACACAGATTATGAAATTAATCGCATTATTGATTTATTCAGTATTTGTTTAAAACAAGATTAATTTCAATTTTCAGATCAATTTTATTCTATGTCAGACGGTTTAGCAATAGGTAATCCCCTTAATCTTTTTCTAGCCGATTTATATATGCATTACTTTGAGGTTAAACTGTTTAACCTTATCAACTTCCCATTTTATTGTAGATATTTGGATGATTCCTTTGCGCTCTTAGACCTTTCTCTTTTTTCTCTTGAAAATGTGTTGACTATTTTGGACTCAATAGATTCAGCTATTCAATTTACTTATGAAGTTGAAATTGATAATAAATTGCCATTTCTTGATGTGTTGGTCACTCGTCAGCTTAACACATTTCACACTTGCGTTTACCGTAAAACTTTTGCTTCCCCCCTTCCTCAATGCAATTCATGGCACCCACTATCCTTCGCAAAAAGCTTCGGCTTTTCTTTATTTGATTAATAGAGCTCGCTTAATTTGTTCAGATAACAATTCCCTTTTTGCAGAGTTAAATTATATTAGATCTGTTGCTATCGATCGTGGTATTAGTCTATCTTATATCAATAGTTTAATTTCTCATAGTCTTAATAAATGTTTTAGTAATCCCGATTCTTCGGTTACTGAGGTTTCTCTTTCTAACCTTATCATTTTACGATTTTATAATAGTATTATCTTTAAAATAGCTAATATCTTAAGACATTATGATTTTAATGTGGTTTTTAAACCAGTAAATAAATTAACTTTTTCGCAGCTTAAAGATCAAATTCCTCCTCAAAATTATTGGGGTGTTTACAATATTCAATGCGGTTTGTCATATATTGGACAACTAAACGAAAACGCAGTTAACCCCTTGAGGGGCGACGATACCGTCATGGCACCACATAAATTTAATGCCTAATAGCCACATTGGCACCAAATTTTTGAATGAGAACTTCACTTTTATTAAATAAGCGAAAATATACTTTTACTTGTTTACAAATAAATTTTCTTGTAAATACTGGTGTGAATCAATTATTTCAACAGTTTACAAATACAATTACCTTGCTCCTATAAGGGTTAAAGTGTCAAAGAAACATAAACTAGGTAAAGAAAAAATAATTGCAAAAATCCTCTATTGCTTCTCATTGCTGGTGGTAGGGACATAATTTCAATTTTGACTCAGCGGCCATTATCAAGAAATTCATCACCCCTCTAGATTTTGACTTTTTTGAAGCTGTTCATATCCATACAGTTAAAAACTCCTTGGTTAATGATTTGTCTAGTGCAGAGGTTCCCAAAGTGTGCTCCGCGGAGCCTTAGGGGCTCCACATGAACTTTCTGGGGGCTCCTCTGCGCTTTAGGAAAATAAAGAAAATTTGAGCAGGAAACACATTTAAGGTAACGTTTTTTTTTCTTTCTTCTTTTTTCCCAAAAATATAAAACATTGTTTTTTTATATAAAAATTTTATATAAATATTTTATATAAAAATATTTATACAGTCGGACCTCTATTTAACGAACCTCTATTTTGCGAATTTCTCTATTTTGCCAACTTTTCCTTAGAACGAAGAACATTTTGTGAATTTCTTCGTAAAATAACCTCCAAATAACGAAGTGCATTCTCTATTTAACAAACTTTTGCTTGTGATCTAATTTTTTGTTTCTCCCCATTTCTCAAAATACTTCAGGACATTTCAAATTTATTCTATCTTTAAACATATTTTATGATGTTCAATCGCCTTGATTTGATTTTACCAGGCGCCTTTGAGAATTCGATAAGTACGGAGGGCGAAGACGATAATCCCTTAGAGTAACTTTTAAAAATGTGGATACAGATGTCAAAAAAAGAAGAAATTAAGCATGATGTGCTGATTGATGGTTGTATTTTACTTAATTCTGAAATTGAGAGCTCGAAAACACTATCCGAATTGGATATTTTCGACAGTGAGAAAAATAAAAACAATACAGCAATGAATTGCGATGAAGACGAATATGATGATGATGGAAATGATCATGATGCAGGAATTAACAAAACTTCGTATGATGAAATGCTAAAATCATTTCAAAAAATCCGACATGAATTATAGTTAGAAGAAAATACGCATGAAGGGGTTTTTGGTGCATTGCAAAGATCCGAGACGTATTATGAGAGAAAGCACTTTTTAAAAGAAAAAACTCAGGCAAAATTAACAGAGTTTTTCAGAAACTAAATACGCATATGTTAATGTATGGTTAAAATCATTTGTAACAATAATAATAAATACGATAATGTCATTAAAATTCGTTAATTTTAATGTAAAACTATTTACTTTAAACAGAAAACACAGTGTATTCACGTACAATGTTTTGTTTTCCTTGAAGATTTCAAAGATTTAAGCACTTAGAAAAAATGAATTGATGATTGATATTGGTGGGTAAAATAAATAAAACAAATTGATACAATTTATAACAAAAATGTGATTAATTACTTTTAGTAAAAACATTTAGTGTTTATGAATTAAAAATCTGTTTTACGTAGTTTAAAGTATTTTAAAAGGTGAATCTCTATTTAACGAATTTTCCATATAATAGAACTTTTTTCCGGGATTTAGTGACTTCGTTAAATGGAGGTTCGACTGTATATTGATCTTTAACCATCTGAGCATTTTTAAAAAAAACTAAATTCTATTTTCTTTAAAAAACTTCCGGTGCAGATAATAATTTCTGCTTGCTTTATTTTTAAGTGTCATGATCAAAAATGCGATAAATGGGGGAAAAAATGTAGATTTAATATAAGAAAAGGAAGATATTTTATTCTGAAGGAAAATTTAGATATTTGAATTTCTGAGCCCCTCCTCTCAGTGTGACCTCAGGTGTAGTGTTATGCAATAATTCCACGTTTCATCACCACCCCGTGAATACTAGGCCTGAACGCTGACGCGAAAATGGCGGCTACCGAAGGCGGATTTTTTTTCAGCGTGTGTACGGTCCCTTAAATATTCGTATCAATATTTGTTTTAAGTTTTTTCCGCTTTATTTTTCTGAAATTAAGCAAGTCAGGGAAATCTTTTATAAAATACTGATGTTTACATTTAAGGAACCGTACCTACGTTAAAAAAAATCCGCCTTCGGCTGCTGCCATTTTTGTGTCAGCGCTCAGGCCTAGTATTCAGGGGGCGGGGGTTTCATGCTCAGTTGCGTCATCATTTCAAAATAAACCATTCTGATTTGAAAGATAAATCGCCTCAGTTTTTTCAATATGAAGGGCAAAGTAAAGTATGTATGCTACAAAAGAAACTGTCACAACACTTGTTAAACAAATATGAAATGTCCTGGACATAGCGCAGACTTCACGGGGGCGAAATAGGCAATAACATATATACAACATTTTACCACTAATTTATTTTTTTTCCTTTTGTTCTGTATAATCACTGCGATTAATTAGGACAGGGATGACAGGGATGACCGCCCCGGTGCGATTAATTAGGACAATAATAAAGTTCTAAAATTAGCGATGGAATGTTACCTGGTTTGACTCCATCGCATCCGTTAAGTCGGCGCCATTAACCCCCTAGCCCCTAAATGGAACCTTAGTTTAACGAGTTGCTTAAATTCGTGAAGATCATATAATTGTAGAGAATCTTAATAAACCTTGTAAAATTTTTATTGTCAAAATTTTGATTTCTGAATAAGTTTTTAATTTAGTGTTCAATATTCCTTTGTCAAATAACATAATTTTTTCAAAAATTAATTATATGACGGGTGACGTAAAAGAACACAACACTTGTTAAAACAAATATGAAATGTCCTGGACATATCCGCAGACTTCACTTGGGCGAAATAGGCAATAAGATATGTTTCGACCACTTATTTTTTTCATTTTATCCTGTTTAGTTACTCTGATTAATTAGATAAAAATAATGTTATAAAATTAGTAATGGAAGTTTGCCTGGTTTGACCCCATCACTCCCATTACGTCGGCGCTTATGATGGCACCTACCAGAAACCCATGGCTCCTACCTGATAGTTTTACGGGAAGATCATATAATTGCAAAGACACTTAATAAACCTTGTAAAATTAATATTGCGAAGAATTTGTTTTATGAAAAAGTTTTCAATTTAGTGTCCAGTCAAATAACATTTCTTTTTAGGTGCGTTCGTAATTATATAAATACGTAGCACCTATAGTCGTCGTTCAGTCCGTCCGTCCTTCTGTCCGTCCGTCTGTCCGTCCGTCTGTCCGCATGTAACAGAGCAAAAACTACCCAACCGAATAGTCTGAAATTTCAAATATGTGATTGTTGCAAAATTTTGTCGAGCCATTTCAAATTTTATGAAAATCGGATGTATAGTTTAATTACAGGGACAGTCAAAAGTTTTTCTTTACATTACGGCCAATGGGAAAAATTATTGCAAGTGGATTTTAATGGTATTAGAGCCTTCCGAATGATCTGAAATTTTAAAGATATAATTGTTGCAAAATTTTGTCGAGCCATTTCAAATTTTAGGAAAATCGGACGTATAGTTTAATTACAGGGACAGTCAAAAGTTTTTCTTTACATTACGGCCAATGGGAAAAATTATTGCAAGTGGATTTTAATGGTATTAGAGCCTTCCGAATGATCTGAAATTTTAAAGATATAATTGTTGCAAAATTTTGTCGAGCCATTTCAAATTTTAGGAAAATCGGACGTATAGTTTAATTACAGGGACAGTCAAAAGTTTTTCTTTACATTACGGCCAATGGGAAAAATTATTGCAAGTGGATTTTAATGGTATTAGAGCCTTCCGAATGATCTGAAATTTTAAAGATATAATTGTTGCAAAATTTTGTCGAGCCATTTCAAATTTTAGGAAAATCGGATGTATAGTTTAATTACAGGGGCAGCCAAAAGTTTTTCTTTACATTACGGCCAATGGGAAAAATTATTGCAAGTGCATTTTAATGATATTACAGCCTTCCGAATGGTCTGAAATTTTAAAGATATAATTGTTGCAAAATTTTGTTGAGCTATTTCAAATTTTAGGAAAATCGGATGTATAGTTTAATTACAGGGACAGTCAAAAGTGTTCCGAAAAAATTATTGGAAGTGCATTTTAATGATGTATCAGACTATGCACGTTATGAAGTGCAAAAAATTATACATTCAGTAAAATATGGGGTGCAAAAAATAATTTTAAAACTAGTTATAGTACGAACGCACCTCATTTGCCACTTTTGACGAGCAATTTCCAACTTGTTTAAATTAACTATATGACATTTGGCATAAAAGAACACTTAAAAGCATCTTCAGATGTACTAAATGTACACTACAAATGCATGAATTTACTGACGACATTGGATTAGCAGTTTTGTTAATATCTTTTAGTTACATATACTAATATCCCGTTCAGACCAGGGCAGTTAACAGTCTCAACTTACTTTTTTGAAACGGGCACCTGCAACTAGATTTGACTTCTCTATTACTACAGTGTTTGAGAACATTAACTCGATTAAAATTAAGTACCTTACAAAAGCGAGTCTGAAAGAGATTTCAAAGAGCTATCAGGATTGGTTTTAGATCACTACAAACCAAAACACTACGAGACGAAATATTTTTGGATGAATATATAGTAAAACACATATGAACATGAATGCACTGATGATGCGAAAGCAATGATGGGTCACAATTCAAGAGCCATTGCAAAAACTGAACAAATGACAAAGCACTATAACACCATCTAATTTCGCTTTTTATACTATATGCACGCTATCCCCGAGAAAATGTCTTCTGAACTTATGAAAAAGTTGAATGATGCCATTAACACTAGAACGTCCGGAAATTTTACTCAACATTTATAAAAATATTTCACCACCAGAATTTTTATTGAAAACGATTCAACTTATTTATTTAATTTTTTTCTCTGTGTTAGGTATTTAATTTATTTTATGATGCAATTCCTGGTTCGAGTCGACATTTAATCATTTTGTCGCGAGAGGGATAATTTCAGTGAATCACGAAGTCCTCGTTGATTTGATATCTCATAGGAAATTAACACCGAATATACAACAACCGGTTATTCAGTGCTACCAAATGAAAATATTTTGATTCGAACCAGATTTATTTTTATAAAATAACGAAAATATAAATCAAACAGAAATAAGCTGCATAGAAAAGTAAATAATTTAAATAAAAATTCTGGCTTAAAATATTTTTATAAAACTTGATTAAAATTCTTGGTACATTTAGTGTTAAAGATCTTACTTTAAAATCAAAACGAAATAATGCAGAAATTCTTTTAAATGCAGAACCAAACATTCGCCTGCCGTTACTATCAAATGGCCCGAATTTAGACATTTGTGCAAAACAATCCAATCACATTAAACGTTTATGCGTTATTGTACGTTACTCTAATAATGTAAAATGTTACGATTTTTTGAGTTTTTGGAGGTTTTTTAAGTATGTAAACTTTTGACAATTCCATCTGTATTTATGGTAATTGAAAATAAATTCAGTGTTCTTGTATAAGTTTCAAAATATAATTTTATTTCTGGGACAATGCGCAATTGTTTAGATTACTATTCATTCCCACTTCCTGTGCTCAGTAGCAATGCATTTAAAAAACCTTACTTTCTAACATAGGGCACGGTAGGCTTCAGGGGCTCCGCCATAAAAATTCATTCTAAAAAAGGCTCCGCGAGTCAAAAAGTTTGGGAACCACTGGTCTAGTGTAACTTACATCTAAACTTTCTGGATAATTTGTTGTGTCATGACACTTCACTTCCGCTTTGATTTCATTGGCTGTTGGAACTTGATAGTCTTTTGCTTTTGTGTTTTCGGACATTTGGGTTTTCGCCGTGCCTGTAGTTGGGGAGGGGGGGGGGGATATTGTTTTTATAGATTTTATATCTGATTATGTGAGTCCTGGAAGCATATTTCAGATGTGTATATCGCGGAGACGATTACAGCTTCTAAGCCAATCAGCGAGCGTCATTATCAGGGCCACCTACACGCCCACACAGTTTGATTGACAGCGAACACGTTGACAATCGATTTCTGTGTGTTTACGTTTGTTATTCAGATTAGTCGCCATGAAAGTGAAAGATTTTTTTTTTCTTTTTTTAAATTTCAGAATGACTTTGGATTTTATTTACTTATATTAGAAATTATACTTATGTTGGACATCGTATTTAAATTTTGTTTAAGTCGATGGATGTATAGTCCAACATGTGGTTGTTAGCTTACAGATGAATTGCTAGATTCACCGTGATCTGTTGTCTATTTTTGAAAAAAATCTTACTGATGTCCAAATTAAGTTTTTTTGGGAAATCTCACCATGTTTCATAAACATTGGTGTGTGTGCTTATCCCCCCCCCCCTCTTAATATTATTATTATACATCGCATGCTTGACTTATACATTATTCTAATGCGTTATTTAAATAAATTTTATAAATATTTGAGATTTATACAATAATAATTAAATTCTAATTTTAATCTTTGTTAAAGAAAAAATGCTTTTGCTTTTCGCAATTTCTTTCCTTTTTTTTTTTTTTTTTCTAACTATGCACTCTTGAAAAAACATTCTTTTCTACATCTTATACTACTAAAAAAATATTATTCTAAACATCTTTAATTATTTATTTTTAATAAAAGATTTAATGTTTTTAAACAAAACATAGTTAGAAAAAAAAAGAAAGAAATTGCCAAAAACAAAAGCATTTTTTCTTTAACAAAGATTAAAATTAGAATTTAATTATTATTGTATAAATCTCAAATATTTATAAAATTTATTCAAATAACTTATTAGAATAATTTATAAGTCAAGTATGCGATGTATAATAATAATATTAAGGGGGGGGGGATAAGCACATACATCAATGTTTATGAAGCATGGTGGTGAGATTTCCCAAAACAAACTTCATTTGGATATCAGTAAGATTTTTTTCAAAAATTGACAACAGATCACGGTGAATCTAGCAGTTCATCTGTAAGCTAACAACCACATGTAGAAATATACATCCATCGACTTAAACAAAATTTAAATACGAAGTCCAACATAAGTATAATTTCTAATATAAGTAAATAAAATTCAAAGTCATTCTAAAATTTAAAAAAAAAAAATAAAAAAAAAAATAAAACTTTCACTTTTATGGAGACTAATGGGAATAAAAAATGTAAACACACAACAATCGATCGTCCACGTGTTCGCTGTCAATCAAACTGTGTGGGCGTGTAGGTGGCCCTGATAATGACGTTTGCTGATTGGCTTAGAAGCTGTAATCGTCTCCGCGATAAACACATCTAAAATATGCGTCCTGGAACTCACGAAACGTATACGTCTGTTAACATCACCTTATGTATTTTATAGTGTGTTTAAACGTTGATTTTTATTCACTATCAACTACTGCTATTTACTATCTACTATTTATTTACTGATTTTTTTTTTTACTATCTAGAATATATTGGAAATATTTTTATAAATGTTTTTTTTTATATTATTATTCAGTGAAGAAGTATAAATTATACCGCTCATTCGGTATTTATTTTCTAGTGCCATTATTTCAAATACTAATCTTCTTTATATTTAACCGTAGAGCTGCGATAAAATAAGTCAAAATTATTATCTACCCTATATCTATAAAATCCTAATGAAACGAATTTATGAAACGAATATATGAAACGCCTGAAATGTAACGATTCTTTGAATCGACTGATTATGTTTCACGGTGATTTCTCCTAAAAAAAGGAATACTTTGCGATGGAATTAACACCAAAAATCAATATTGATCCGCAGATTTCAAACCCGGTACTAGAATTTTTAAATTCGAATTAGTTTTCGAAATATTAATTTTTTTCTGATTTAATATACATTTTTCTAATGATGGCTGGCAACTCAAATTTTAATCAAGCAGATATTACTTTGGCGAGAAGTCTGGCCTCCCTTAAATGTATGCTAAGAAATGTATCATGTTACTTTTATTCATAATTCAATTTGTATTTCATTATCATTTTATTTAATAGAAGCAGAAACATTTAAAATAAATGGCTTTCACTTCTTTATTTTTTTTAAACGAAATGAAAAGAAAAATATTAGGCACAGGCGTCATATACGCACCGGGGTACATAATTGGCGCCAAAGTGGCTTTATTTTGGTTGACATGGTAACCTGGCTATTGTTGTTTCTTTAATAATAAGTGTTTTTTTACTTTATTTTCCTTTTTTTTTAATTACATAAATTGTTTTGTTCTATAGTTTATTATTTTTTATGTTATTTTCTTTAAAAAAAATAATAGAAAATAATTAAAAAATACGGTACTACTTAGTTATTCCATCGACCCATTTCGCCAAATTATATAAATCGCCAAACCACTCGCCAAATTATAAAAATTGACGTAATTTTTATTTTATATAACGAAAGAACAAAGACAATAGTATAACATTAATAAATATACAAATAAAACGTCGAAATAAAAATCACTTGATGACGTAAAGACGTGTAACTTGCTTAAAGTCAAGTGACCGTGACATTTATCAACCATTATTGGCATTTAATCTCATAGTTTGGTGATAGACTTTTGGTCGACGGGATAACTAAGTAGTACAAAAAATACATATGTAACTGGTATTCGAAAACGAGGATTTCGCCAAATTTTCGTTAAAAAAATCACGCCAAACCGGGTGCGCATATGGCATCTGGCCAAATATTAAATGATGTAACATTTAATTCTAACTTCAAAGCAATGTTATAATTTACCACTCGAAAAAAAAATGCTAACTGGCGAGTTGAAAAATAGTTATTGGCGAGATTTGCACCCGGCTAGCGTAACAGTACCAAGAATTCTTTGCGACAATGCTTTTATGTAGTATTATTCAAAAAAAAAATTATTTTTTTTTAATCGAAATGGAAAACTTTCGGCACAGATGCCACATACGGTCCCATATTGGCGCTATTTTTTTCTGACGGCAATGTCATATACGCAACGGGTACTTAACTGGCGCCATAGTATCGTTATTTTACTTGATTTGATAAGCCGGATGTTGTTGTTTATGCTGTTGATCTTTCCCCCCCAAATTAGCGTCGGAAAAAAATCGCGCCAATATGGGGTCGTATATGATATCTGGGCCAAACTTTCATATGAAAAGCGAAGGGATCAGAGCGTATTTATTTATGGCAGTTACATGACTTGGACTATTATAATATAGATGAAATGATGGCGTAGAATAATATTTGGCTACTTATCACCTGTACATGGCTAATAATAAAGTACCAAAATGGCACCAGGAATATAAAAAGCGAAGTGGTTCGCTCGGAACTCTTGATGATAGTCTCATGACTTAGGCTATTGTTATAGAAATTGTTTTAAAATACCGGGAGACAAAGACTCTGTACACTTAATTCCTTTTATTTTTAGCTTCTTTTCAAACGTTTAACTGATCCTCTTTAATCAAATACGAAAACAACCATTGGATGTCTTAACAGCAACTGATTCGGCCTTAAATTTTTGAAATCAAAGGAAATTGAATGGAAACCCGTTTACAGGGAAATCTGCACAGCTTCTTTCTATAATATCTTCTATAATATTTTTTAAACCGATCAGATTAGCGTGTTTTTAGATTCTGCGGTGTCTGAACGGGGGTTGGTGAGCGTAGCTTGCAGGGGGCAGAGCCCCCTAGTTATTAAATAATGATACTAAAACTAAATACTGGGCGAGTCGTACACATGAAATGTCATTGAACTCTTTGCTTTCATCTGTGATTTTGAGAATTCAAAATATCTTTATAAAAAGTTCTAATAAGCCATTTTTTATTTCTTAAAGCTGATATAAGTGTGGTGTTTTGAAAAATACTGTCACCGGAAAATAATAAAATTAATGAATAGATATATTTAAAACAAAAATCGTTGCTGTACTAAATTGCATTTTCCTTGATAAAAGTTCAAGAGATGGGGCTGTTATTTCAGGCAGCTCTGGGTTTAAAAGAAGATACCGTACCCTTGCTTCAAAAGAGTCACAACCGAAAATTTGGTTTTGTGAGTTACGGCTGCCATTCAGCTTGGTTTAACGCCCCTATCAATCACCTTAAGAAATAGTACATTGAAAATCAATCCGCCAGGTAGCAGTTGAGTTTGCAAGATGTCCTCTGACCTCTCATAGCCAGGAAATTTTCTTTTCGCATTTTCTGAAAACGGAGTTTTCTGAGTTATGCCACTTTTGATGCAAGAATGCGATATCTTTCTAGCTATTATCACTCTCGTGTGTAAGGTAATTTATTATTATGGTTTTGAAGTCGTAGATTTTATCCAAAAAAAATTCATTTTAAACAGTTGAAGTGCAAAATTTCAGAATGTTTTTCACAATTTGTTTTTTAATTTTTTCTACAAATCGTAATTATAATTAAAGGGGATAAAATTGTATTTATTCATACTGATACGGAAGCGCATGAATATTCTTAAGTGTTCTTTATAATTGTTTCAAATGTTGAAGATGTTTTACTTATAATGTATCCGCAATAATTTAAGCAATGAGTAAAAGAAATTATATGAACTTAACACGGTCTTTCATTCAGCGATCTCTAACTAAGAGCAACCACGAATTCGCACAGTACTGGAAATTTTCAAGGAATCGCTGTTAATGACATTAAAATTTCTATTTCATTTTTAAACGCATAATTCGTATACACCGCTTTTATTAATAGAATTTACAATATTTTTCTGTAGTTAAATGAAGTGAAAATGTTAAAATTTGTGGTAGACTTGTGCGAACCCTGGCGACCACAACTAATCAAATTTTAAATTAAACAAAGAATTTTCTTCAACTTCTATATCTGTGACATATCTATTGCTGTAATATATCTAAACTCAGAACCGATAAATAATAATGGAGTTATGAATAAATAGGAGAAGAAATTATAGTGTAGAGTCTACTAATTACGAGTGAAGTAAAGTGATGAGATTGTTACAAGATGGCGGCTTATTATTTATATTGGATAAACAGTTTTTGATAACCGCCGAAGCAAACTGCTACCAGTAAATTTTGAGCAGAAAATTTCGCCTTATTTCAGCGGCTTATTTATACGCAATTTCTCTTAGAAATATGGTGAAGAATTCTATTCGTTTTCACTGGTGGAAGTTGGCCCGAATATTTTAATCCGATTGACTGAGTTTGTTTAGGTTGTCACAATACTGGAAAGGTAGGGCCTGACTATCATTTAAGTAAACTTCCACCAGTGAAAATAAAAATCAGTTTTTGCCAATACATAAAACTGAAATTATGCATTAATAGAGTATTTAAATAAGAGGGAATTTTCTATTCAAATTTACTGGTGGAAGTTTGCCTTGGCAGTAGTGAGCAATTGCGAAACCAGATACAGTTTAAACTTAATCATTTTGAGGATATGTCAATTCCTCTTTATTCATAGTCCCATGTAAATAATATATATCATTCGTTTCGCATTACAGAGACCTACCAACTACACGCCCCATACGGTTTTTTACGACCATATTTTCGAGCAGTAATCTTCGATAGTCGCAGGACTTAATCAAATAACCCAAACTCTACTATTTATTGAATTTGGTGCTAAACAAATACGGTATGAATCGTATAAGTGAAAGGTCATTATATTATTTGCCACCTATCTGTGATTCTACCGTACTTAAATAGTTTTATAAAGTTCACAAATACGCCATTTTTTATTTTTAAAAACTAAGTTGCAAGTGATGTTTGGAAACCTAACATGACTGAAAAAAAGAATCATATAATGATATTTATAAATTCAAAAGCATACATTTCAAATAAATACCACATTTAGTAATGAATTCATGATATGAAGCTGTCAATTCCGACAGCACTGATTTTAAATGAATGAGTAATGATACGGAAAAATGTTTATTTTCCTAACTGTCTGTGTTGCATAAATCTATGAAAAATGTAGTTCGTGGAAAATATCTCAACTGAAAACCGAAAAATTATGTTTTCTTTCTTTCTTTTTCTTTTTTTTTTTTTTGTTTACTTTGTTTTCAATCTTTCAGGCGCTTTTCAAATGCAGTGACCTGTCACTTATATTCTTATAACGTATGTATTTTTTAGTGTTATTACTTCCGAAGAGAAATCATCGTTATGTTTAATCGTAAATTGCGATTAAATAAGGTAAATATTATAATCTGTAATAATGGTAATAAAATTAAATACTGGGCGATTCGTATAAGTTTAAAGTCCCTGTACTATTTACCATCATTTGCCTTGCAATCAATGTTCGAGGATTGGAGATATATTTTTAACACTAGAAGCGTCGGACATTTCACTCATGTTTTATGAAAAAAATGCACCACAATGATTATTTAAATCTTTTGCACTTACCTTTTTACATTATTTCTGTGTGATAAATATATTTAATACTTTTTTTAAAAACATTTCTACTTCAAATCGAATTATCCATATTTGGAAGCAATCAAAATGAATGCCGTCGGCTCTTTTAGTGTTAAATAAATACAAACAAGCCACGATTTTCTTCAACACTGATATGCTTTTGACGGTGTTACCGGAAAGATTTAAATACATTTTTTGAAAATAGTAATAAAATATGATTTTAAGTTTGCTAAATTTTCCCAGAGTATAAATACTTAAGTTGTCAATGCGGGCGGCTTTGGGATTAACGAAATGTGTACCTTAACAGGTTTTAGGGGTAAGTTAACCCCTTTATCTTAATTCTTGGAAAATGCTTTCAAAAATCCATGATTTTTTTTGCTGCTTCATTTTGTTATTCATAAAATTTTGAGGTCATTAGTAAGGAACCAGCGTATTTTTTTTTCGAATTTAACACTAGGGAGGTGGTAAGTTTATGAAATCCTTTAATTTTAATTCCCAAACGTCCTGTGTCATGAGAATTTTAATACAAAAGTTTTATTTTACTAAATGTGTCAAAAGTAGCTTTTTATTATTTCCAAATAAATCGTTTCATAAATTCCGGTGTCAATTATTTATTTAAAGATTTTAGCAATGAAAGGGCTGTGCTCTTGAAAGTTTAAAAGTGTTCAGGATGTATAAAAATTTTAAAACTCACAGTTTTATTTATCTTATATTTGTTTTTTTTTTTTTTGTTTTTTTGTTTTTTTGTACACACATGGCGTGCAGCGAGGCTTCAATGCAATGCTGTAACCTTTGGTTTTACTTTAAGTAAAGGTAAAGACATATATAAATCAAATAATTTGATATATTACTACAAAGACGGTAACTTCATTCAAATTTAATTTCAAAATCGGCATTCGATATGTTTTTCAAAATTTAGTAAATTTTCAATGCATGGAAAACTTTGAAACATGGCATGCATAGTCCTGCATTACAGTTCACGCAATAATAAATGGTTTCTTTTATAATTTAATTTCCATTTTTTTATTCACATTGGATGAAGAAATCTTTCATTCTCTGAAAGATTTTTCTTTTTTATCCGTAGAGCTCATAACATTAAAAAAAATGCCGTTTATACATACGACTTGATGTTGATCATTGCACTTCAGTACGAAATATTCAGATGCGCACAAATAGTTAAAATTTTGTTCAGTTTCGGATTAGGAAGATTTTGTGGATCGTGAGCTTCATTATTACAAAAATGTAAAAATTTTTCTTAATTCGCTGTACCTATTGTACGCCATAATATCCCGAAAAAATGGTGGCTTAACCCAATAACGACGAGCCTCCGTTACACTTCTTTTAATTCTTTAACACCAGCTTTTGCCACTTTATAATTGGGATTTAATTAATCGCTCAAAATCTGTGAGTACACTGTGAGAATATGAAAATTTCCAAACTAAAATACTGGTATTAAAATAAAAAAAAAATTGTTCGCTTTACTTGGCAAGTTTTCTTGCCAATCGTTTTTTTTTTTCTTTTTTTAACCATTTGGAAAAATGGTTATTGTCCTAGTCAGGGTAGGAAATCAAAAGCATATCTGAAGCTTTTTATTGGTTTAATCCGCATTTTATTCGTTTTCTGGTTGGTCTATACAGTAATCTGTATTTCCCTTTACTTTCAGCAGAGATGGACAATAGAGTGTTGCCACTATGACAAAAAAGTAATAAAAACTAAAAAAAAAAATAACTCAGAAACAAATTGAGATACAGCTTTCAAACAAATTGCATTTAAAAGTAATTTTTTTTCTATACGACGATATAAAAAGTAATACTGTGGGATGTTTAGAAGTTTAAGAATGAAATTTCATTTAAAATTGGTCGTCAGATTTCTTGGAAATCTGACGATGGAAAAGCTTTTTCCCGAACAGCCAATGAAATGTTTGTATAATACGTAAGTTTCAGGTGGATAATACGTACGAGTCGAAGGCGATTTCTGTCGCTTGCAATTTTTACGTGTAATAACACTATTAATGTTTAATTCATGGCGTACGTAATGTATGATCAACTCCGTGCTATTTTTTATGTCTTAAATTTTACTCTTTTCCAAATGGTCGTTGTAATTTATTAAATTGGATTTTTTTTTCTTGCAATTCTTTCGACAGCAGTAAGAGCAAGGATAAATAGCATTACATTTCATGAGATAGGTTGCCATTCCAGTCTGCCTTTCTCCCTGTTTTCTCAAACCACATCCCCCCCCCCTTTTTTTTTTACAATTCCTTCGACAGTAGTAAGATGATAAATAGCATTTCATTTCGAGAGACAGCTTGCCATTCCAGTTTGCCTTTCTCTCTTTTTTCTCAAACTACATTTCCCCATTGCTCAGTATAGCAATTAGTTTCGATTACATTATTATCCACTAATTAATCAATTATAAAATGTTCATAGTACAGCAGAATACTCGAAATGCCCTTAAACGAAACGTTAATCTTAGGCTCCGACTTGAATTGCAAGCATGGAGGTGCGTAATTAGGAAAACTTGAAGAAATTTTAGGTCAGTGACGTACTGGTAAAGAATTTATTGGCGTGATCATCACTATCCTCAGTAACCGATTTTTCGGAGTCAAAAACAATTGAAAAATGAAATTTTCTGATTCCTTTCCAGATATCTCAAAACTAAAATGTTTCTCTTCACTTGAGCTACTCAACATTGAAATTTATAAAACGGTAACCCAGATGTATTCAGATTTGAAACAAGTAAAACATGTGTTTCAACGCCTACAATTTCTAAAAATTAAGCATTCTGATCTTAAAAGCAAATTTGTTAATTCAGAGTTTATATCTTATATGCGCTTAACCATTAAATGCGCGATTTTTTATTTTGTTTCTAAAATATTATATATGACTTTCTAAAAAGTTTATTACACAGAAAAAAAGAAAAAAAAATCAGAGATATATTTTTCTATAATACGCCAATCTTTTCTTCTCTTGCACATCTGTAGTATAAGTAATAACTACTGTCGTGTGGCTGTTTTATGCTAAAATATTGAAAATTAGTAAATATTTTAATAAGTATGTCTCAAAATACTTTATTTTATATAATTATTTATTTTATAAAACTTAACCATTAACACTTTAATTTCCATGATAGAATACGTTTTAGAAATTGCGTAGTTCAGAGAATCGGACTTTACACCAAAAACTTTCAATGGTTAATTTCGCTAAATTTAAATACGGAATGGCTGTTTTTTAATTAAAGCAAATATTACTATTTTAATTTTCTGGTGTGAATTAGGTATATGCGAATAAAAAAATCTATTAATTTCAAAACAGTGTTGTTTGCATATATGCAAAGCTGCGCATTAAAGGGTTAAGCATCCTTTAACGGACTGTTGTCGCCATATTGGCATAAGGCATTTACTTTTAATTTTTCCCCCGAGTTTAATAATGTCTTTTTGTCTAGGTTATCTTTAGCTTTGCAAACGTTGCCTGTTTTCATTCTTTTAAAAGTTATAATTTTGATTGGCCTCGAAACCCTAAATCGAAATAGTAACCTTTGCCATATTTTATAGCTGAACCCTGCCATTAAAAAACTGATTGTACGAAATAGATCAAATTTGTATCATTTTACATTGTTCCTATATACAGGGTCAACGAAAAACAATGCCTAGATTAAAAGAAATCATAACACCGAAACCTTTTATGTTAAATGAGTAATTCTTTCAATACACGATAACTGGTGAACGCAAGTTTTGTTCTATTTCACCAAAATTCATTTGCGTGTCTGTGTTATGCGCAGATTAGTTTCGCAGTCGTCAAGGTCAGCCGACGCGCCAGACTGCAGCTGCTCAGTACGATGTTGACCGTGCAACAAAAAGCACAGTCCGTGATTTGGTATGTGGAGTCAAAGTCAATGGTCAGTATACAGCGGCTTTTTCGGATAACTTGTGCAGGTCAAACTGCTCCTGATAACAAAGCGTCGGCTGACCTTGACGACTGCGCAACTAATCCGCGCATAACACACACACGCAAACAAATTCTGGTGAACTAAAACCAAACTTGCATTCACCAGTCATCGTGTATTGAAAGAATTACTCATTTAACATAAAAGGTTTCGATGTTATGATTTTTTTTAAATCTAGGCATTATTTTTCGATGACCCTGTATTATAATTATAGACCGGGAACCGGTGACATCAAAAGGCCCGTCATCACGGAGTTGAAAAATAAAATTTTATGTAAATCGATAGTAAAAAGTCATATGAACAAAATGAACCATGTGTGACTAGGTTTGACAAGCCGAAAATAAGATTAATTAAATTAATTATTATGAAAAGCAGCAATGATTTACCATTTTCACGGGAAAGACGAGAGTTGGCTAGCGTCTAGACACAAAATAAAGCTGCCACCGGTAAAAATTCAAAGCAAAATTAATGTGAGATTTTTTCACTGGTGCTTAACAGAAATTAAATATGGCAGACTTTTACAGCAAAATGAAGTTTATGGTACCAAGCTTTTCTGATAGCGAAAAACATTTTCTGTAAACGAGTCTAACACTGTTCAATAACACAAAGTTGCCAGATTGGCCTCCATTTTTATTTCGAAATTTCACAATCATACGGGAAATTTTGAAAGAAAAAGCTGTACTTTAAGTAATCACAAAACTTCTGTCTTTAACCATTTAGTGCGCAGCTTTGCATATATGCAAACAACAGTCTTTTGGATTTAAGAGATATTTTTTATTCATAGATACCTAATTCACACCAGAAAATTAAAATAGTACAGTCGAACCCGGTTTCAAGACGTGTTTCAAGGGAGTGAACCGAAGTCGCGTATTAAGCGGGATCGCGTATTAAACGTGATTTATATAATGTTGCAGGAAATGGGCTTATTTAAACTTTTAATCGTCTAAATGAACCTTAGAGCTCTCATTTATATGTTTACGGTCAAAAATTGTGCCTTTTACGTTTGTTTAGATTAAAATTTAATTCAATTCTACTTTAACTCATTGTTTCTTTTTACAGGATCGACTGGATTAATAACTAAAACAATATGCATGGATTCAAGTAGGACTTTATGGTCGATTAATACGTTTCAACCAAAAATAAAACAACAAAAATAATTTTTCTACTAGACTAATTTTTTTTGCAGAAATAAAAAAAAAATATTAAATCTTTGAAGTACAACCTAGTTTCTAAAATCATATTTAGTACTTGTAATAATAAGTACCATTATAGCGAAACAGCACCAAAAACTGGCGATATGAAGCAATTAAAATAATAAAACTTTGTAAAAAATCACCATAAAATTAAAACAAAACACAGGACGCGTTTCGAGCTAAAAACATAACAGCTCGTCATCAGCTACAGCATACACGTGTCCGTAAACGAACAAGTTCCTACTTGTTCGTTTACGGGCACGTGTATGCTGTAGCTGATGACGATCTGTTATGTTTTTAGCTCGAAACGCGTCCTGTGTTTTGTTTTAATTTTATGGTGATTTTTTACAAAGTTTTATTATTTTAATTAAGTACCATTATAATCTGTCATTCTTTTTAATATAAGGAAAAACTATCCTAATTAATCATTGTGTAAAAAAATACTGTTAGCATAGTAAAAGTAAATAAAATGTAGTAATGAATGTATAAATGAATTATCGGACTGCAGTCGTATTTGTTTAATCTTTACGAGTTTTTGTTGCCCGTAATATGCATTATAAAACATGGTATTGATATAATGTACATTTAAAACCTCACTAACGACAGGTATGATCATCTCTAATCATAATAATTTTTCTGACGTATCTGAGTAACATGAAATCGTCTATGTTTCTGTATTACAGTAACAACATATACGAAGCGAGAGACAAAGAATTGTAGAAGGCGGGATCAAAGAAAAATTGCAGTTTTGCTAATTTCGCGGAGTTTTGTTTTATTCCTATATCTACCACTATCACCGATTAGTAATTTTCATTTTAATTAATCTGTTATTAAATAAAGTAAATAATACTATTCGGAGAAAAAAAAATCCGCTAAATTCTCGAGAAGGTAGAAGGAATTCGCGTCTTATGCGTGATTTTTTCCTCAAAAGATCGAAAATTTATCGCGTATTAAGCGGGATCGCGCAATAACCGTTCGCGTGTTAAATGTGATATTTTTGAATTAGTCCTATGATCGATGTTCAAGGGACCGGGAAAAATCCGCGTATTAAGCGGGATCGCGTATTAACCGTGAGCGTCTTAACCGGGTTCTACTGTATTTGCTTTAATTAATAACAGACATTCCGTATTTAAATAAAGCGAAATTAAACATTGAAACTGTCTGGTGCAAAGTCAAACTATCTGGACTACGTAATTTCCAGAACGTATTCTATCATTGGAATTAAAGGGTTAAAGGTTAAGTTGTATAAAATAACATAAATAAGGTATTTGGAGACATACTTATTTAAATATTTACTAATTTGCAATATTTTAGCGTCAAACAACCACACGACAGTAGTTTTTACTTATATTGCAGATGTGCAACAGAAGAAAAGATTGACATATTATATGAAAAATGTATCTCTGATTTTTTTTCATTATTTTTCCTGTGTACTAAACCTTTCAGAGAATCATTTATAATTTTTTCGAAACAAAATAAAAAATCGCGCAATTAAGGGTTAAATAAGGCAAAATATACTATTTTCAATTTCTGTCACGAATTCGGATTTTTTTAATTAAAAGTGGAGGCCAAACTGTCAACCCTGCAATATCCGCGATTACAGTAGAACATTATAGCTTTTTAATAATAATTAATTTAATTAAACATATTTCTTTCTTGTCAAACATAGTAACACCTAGCCCATTTTTTGTATGATTTTTTACTATCGATTTCAATACATTTTTTTTTTCAATTCCGCAATGATGGGGCTTTTAATGTCACCGGCTACCGGACAATCAGGGATTAAGCCATAGCTGCCAACTTTTACGCTTTTTTCTTACCGCTAAAATTTTACAGTAATTATTATCTTATTGAATCTTCGAAATCTCAGGATTAAACAATGGGAAAATATCTACTTAATTTTAGTGGTAGAATAAAAACGTAAAAATTGGCAGCTGGGATTAACTCAAATCACAACTAGTGAATAACAATGCGAATATCTGAAAAAACGATTTGTAGCGTAATAAAAAAAATAATAATACATTATGTAAAATGAAAATTGATTTAAGCTATTTGATTTGCTTAAAATATTGATAATGTATTTAATAAAATAGTTTTATTTCGAAGCTTAAAGAATTCGAAAAACAAATCTAGAATTTTCCGGATTATAGAGCAGTTTAACCCTATCAGGAGAAAGTACTTCGGTTACTAAACGTTTGAAAAGTTTTATTGTTATCACAATTTACAAACAAGGAAAAAGCTATAGTTTAAGTAATCACAAATTTTCTGTCTTTAAGTAAGGCGAAATATAATATTTTTTATTTCTGGCACGAATTCGGATTTTGTAAAATAAAAGTGGAGGCCAAACTGGCAACTCTGCAATATCCGCTATGACGGTAAATCATTATAGCTTTTTAATAATAATTAATTTAATTAAACATATTTCTGTCTTGTCAAACCTAACTTGTCAAACCTACCAATATTTAGCTAATTTTGTTCTTATGATTTTTTACTATCGATTTAAATAATTTTTTTTTCAATTCCGCAATGTCGGGTCTATCAATGCATAGCTGCCAACATCTTACGCTTTTTCAGACCACAAAAATTTTAAAGTAAATTTTACCTTTTTAAATCGCCTTAATCTGCCGATTAAATAAGGCAAAAATTTCTATTAAATTTTTGTGGTCTGAAAAAGCGGAAGAGTTGGCAGCTATGTCAATGTCATAGGCTCCCGGACAATTAGTGATTCGATATTCTCAATTCACAACTAGTGAATAATAATGCGATTGTCTGAAAAATGAATTGTAGTGTAGTAAAAAAAAAAAAAATAAATAAATAAAAAAATGATTACATTAAGTAAAAGGAAAATGGTATTACGCTATTTGATTTGCTTAAAATATTCATAATGTATTTAATAAAATAGTTTTATTTCGAAGCTTAAAGATTTCGAAAAACAAATCTAGAACTTTTCCGGATTATACAGCAGTTTATCCCTATCAGGGGAAAGTACTTCGGTTGCTAAACGTTTGACTGATAGTTTTACTCAATTTACAAACAAAAGTGTTTGAAAATAAATAAAACGTATATTTATATATATAAAGTACATTATAAAATCAAAATTTTATCACTAAAATTCTGGGGTAATTGCGTCATTCGGGTTTTTTAATTAAATTGGAAATATATGACGCCGGCTTTCAAGGGCATTAAGAAGTCATACTAGTTGCTTTTCAAGTCTATCATCATATATTCAAAAATATTACTATTATAAATTAGTTCCTTATAAATAGGTATACGATTAATAAGTAAGTTTGTGAAATACGAAAATTCTATATTTTTGAGAGAAATATATAAAAAATGAAATTACGTTTTATAAGAAGCATTTTTTTTAAGTAAAATATTTTCTGCATTTAATTGTCTTGAAAATCGTGCCAAAATAACATGCTGCAAGTAAACTTTTTCAAAAAAAAAAAAAAAAAATTCTGAAAGTGCAAAAAATGTCCCAGTTACCTAAATTGAGTGTAAACGCAATTAGTTTAACATAGCTGGATACAGAACTGATAAATAATGCAATTCTGGCGTATATTTTAAGCGTTGTATCTGCTTTTCAAATATAGTAAACTGTCAATTATATAGCTCAGCGGGTTTTTTTTTTTTTTTTTTTTTTTTTTTTTTTTTTGTAACATAATTTCCAAATTTCATCTTTATATTTAATCATAGAACTGACAATAAATAAGGCAAAAGTTACTATTCGGAAATATTGGTACTAAAACATATATCGAGCTATTCGTATCAGAGAAATGTCACTGTATCATATGCCATCGATATGTGATTTTAGAATTAATGCTATCTTTATAAAAGTTACAAACATGTCATCTTTTATTTTTAAAGGCTGATATCTAAGTGACGGTTTGAAAACCACTTGTCACCAGAAAAAAAAATGGAAGTACTTTACGCAAAAACATACAAAATTCTGACCATAAATGATTGTATAAGTATGTCGATTATAGTCAAGAGATAATGCAGTCAATGCAGACTGTTTTGGATTTAAAAAGAAGTTTCTGTATGCGAGACCATGTTAAGCTTCTCTTGCGAAAATAGTGTATCTGAATTTTATTTAAGGGGAAGGGGAAAGCCCTATCTCCGCCATGTTAAATTCACCAGCTTTATGTACCTTTTTATCAGATATGGTGAAAGATAGAGGTCTAGATTTTTTAGAATAGTTAGAATAATATGATTTACGTATTTTAACAGACCATTTTCTTTCTAAGTGAAACTCAAAATTAATTATTTATTGAAAGTCATTTTTAAATTAGCATTTTTGGAAAGATTTCACTGCCTAAAATAAATAATTCTCAACAAATCATTAAATCCCTGTGTTAAAACATACAATATAACATAATATACGTATTAAAAGAAAATCTAAGTTCTTAAGTTTAATAGATATTGAAAAAAGGAAAATAAATATGAAAAATCACGGTTTTGAGAAAAATTCAATTTAAGATTTAAATGGCCATTAAGCTGTGAAGTAGAGTAGAAACTATTTTATCCGAAATTCTTTTAACCGAAACTCTCATTTAACCGAAATCCATTTTTAAACTTTTTTTTTTTTTTTTTTTTTTTTCTATCACATTCTTTGAGTGCAAAATACATTTTGAAAGCCTTTATTATTATTATTATTATTATTATTATTATTATTATTATTATTATTTAACTATCATATTACTCGTGTGCAAGCGGTCCTTTCCAAAGTACGAGTACATATAAGTATTTTCTGTCCCCTGTCTTAGAGTTCCTTTGAATTTAACATGAGCTCCCTTAAGCTGCGGAGTGGAATGAAGAAAACGAACAAATTTGCAATTCTGAAGCTTTTGAATGTTTTGCAAATGATTTGCCATGTTTGGAGCATCAGAAAGACTGTGATACTGGGGAACTAATAATATTAAAAAACTCCATGATAGAGTTTCAAAGCAAAGGCAAACGAAACTGCGGTAAAAAAAAAACATGTTTAAAAATCCTTGTGATATATGTAAAAGGTACTTAATTCCAAAATTAAAATTCGGGTAATTTATTCTTGTTTCTATTTAGCCATTGCTTTATTTTTATTAAGAACTTGTTACCAGAATAATGCATTTTTATATTCAAAATATCTCATCAGGAAATGAACATTTTTAACTTCATTTATCAGTGTTCTGATTTTAAAGGATGTCTCTTATTTTCTTAATTTTCAAAATATTTCTGAAATCTACGCTTAATTTTATCTGAAGTGTTAAAATTTTACTCCCAGTTTGTCAGTTTTTAAAACATAAAATATCGAATTAAGCATAGATTTTAGAAATATTTTGAGAACTGAGGAAAAAGGTGACATTCTTTAAGAAGAGAACACTGAAAAAAGGAGTTTAAAATATTAATTTCCGGAGGAAATACTTTGAATATAAGAATGCATCAAACACTCATAGACGTGACATTACCGAGGGGAATTTCGAAGCTTTGCGACCAGCAGCCTTAACCCCTTGAGGGGCGGTGGGATATATTTTATCCCACCTACGATTAATGAAGATTTACACCAGAAAAAAATTACGAAATTTTACTTTTCTAACTTTGGTGGAAAAAAGCAGTAAAATTGCTTTTCGTTATTTTGAAATAACTTTTTTCTAATTTTCTGGTGGGAATTCAGCATTACACAAACGCAATTGCTTGCCCCTCAAGGGGTTAAGATGATCAATAGTTTACTCGTTTTTAAAATATCGTGATCTAAAATTAGGTGGTTCCGCCGTGGCTCCACTGCGCTTGAAAGGGTTAAGTCAATTGTCAAATTTTTAAAAGTACGTATTTGCGCTTTTGATAGAGGAATATGTATTTTTAAAATGTTTGCCATATATTTATTTCTATATTTATAAGAGAAATGTGTGAACATGAACTGAGCAGCGAACAGCAGAGCAGTTCCAGGAGCTACCTATTTGAGAGTCAAATCCACGCCCTGTATATGAGTAAATAGTATGAGCACACCCTAAGAAAAACATGAATAGTTAGTCTAAGCGCGGCAAAAAAGCCACTATAACAGAGAGAGTCTAAGATTCGCAGCGTTACTGCCGAGAAACAGAGACGGAATGAGGAGAAAAAGAGCGAGAAGTCTATTTACGTAAGTGGCTGAACTGGTTAGCCAATCCGAAAACCAGGAGAGAAGGAAAGGCGTGGCTTCAACTAGTGAAGCACGCAGAAGAGAAAAATGTTGGAAAGTGTAAAAATAGATGAAAAATAAAGGGTTCGCATGTTCGAAACAGTCGTAAAATAGAAGCAAAGCCTAATCCTTAACCAAAAAAAAGAAACTTAACGTGACCATACATTAAAATAACAAGTAAAAATTAGAAAATTTTGAATAAAGGGTAGGAGCCGAATACTTACGACTCGCTACTAGGATTATTAGCGGAATTTGCCAACATTTCAGAGAAGGCAAGTAATTTAGAGAGAGAATCTCCTTTACTTTGTATATTTTTGAGGACATTGTTGAGTTTTTGGGGAATTTCCGAAAAAGAACTGACATTAAGTTCTTCTTTTATTTTACTAACGATCTCGGCTATCGCAGGGATAGCACCAGAGAATTCGTGTAACTCATAGAGTTGGTGAGGTGGTGGTGACGTAAAATTGGAAGAATTTGATTGGACGGAGAGTGGGTTTGTCTTAGAAGCAGTAGAATCACTGGTTTTTTTCTTTTTTCTTTTCTCTGCGTCTGCACAAATAAGATTTTTTGCGTTAGCAGTTACATTAGCATATGTTTTACGAAACTGGGGTTTCGTTGGAAATAATGAACAAACCTTGTAAGATGAAGGGTGTTCCAGAGAGCAGTTAGCACATTTCAGTGGTGGTTTAGGAACTTCAGAGTCCTGAGTTTTTTTATTTTCACAGTTTGTAGAGAGGTGCAGGCCACCGCATCCTACGCATTTAGGATTAATATGACAATTAGCACTTATATGAAAAAACTTCTGACGTTTGTAACATTGCGTGGCTTTTTTAGCCGACAAGAAATGAATTCTTTATAAATAGTATTTCAGGTTATCTTGCGAAATATAGTTTCCTCTGTTATACTATTTAGCTGAAAATCGTGTGCGAATTAGTTTAACTTGATAGTTGAGAAAATTAGTTTACTATTATAATTGCCTGAGTTGCATAAATTCGGTGAAAAGAAAATTGGCGGGAAATATCTGGAATCAACACAGATAAATAGTGTATTTGTGATTTTCTTTCAAATCGTTTACCGGTTTTTAAAATTGAATTATCTAAAATTAGGTGGTCCCGTCGTGGGACCACTGCGCATGGAAGGGTTTAGTCAACTGTAAAAAATTTTTGCGCTTTCGATAGACGAACGTGCATTTTTAAAATGTTTGCCAAATATTTATTTCTATACTTTTAAGAGAAATGTGCTGAAATGAAACTGACGTTTTTATAAATAGTAATTCAGGTTATCTTGCGAAATATAGTTCCTACTGATATACTATTTGCCTGAAATTCTTGGGAGGATAGGTTTAACTTTGATAGCCGAGAAAAATAGTTTACTATTATAATTGCCTGAGTTGCGTAAATTTAGTAAAAAAAAATTGGCCAAAAATATCTGGAATCAACACAGATAAATAGTGTATTTGTGATTTTTTAATCGTTTACCCGTTTTTAAAATACAATGATATTTCACTCATACCGCTCATGCTGCCTTTATATTTTAGTGCCATAATTTAGAATAGTTTTCTTCAAAATATTTAATCGTATAGGAATGGGATTATATAAGAATATTCTGAAATACTGTTATTAAAAATAAATACCCGGCTAATGGTGTTAGTGAAAGGTCCGTGTACTGTTTGAAATCCATTTATGATTTTCGAGAATCGAAGATATCTTTATAAGAGTACTAGCAAACCCCGCGGCTTTGCTTGCGTAATAGTTGAAATATGCCAAGTGATATTTGCATGACTATTTTTTATTAGAAGAACAATTTTTGGAATAATTCAACAATTACAAATTAAGCCACAGTTTGACTAAACTTCATTATGAAAGGGCAATAGACAGAAATCAGATTTTAATTAATAAAAATAACTAAAACTAATTCCAATTAAATGATAATTTAGAAAGTATTTTGTGACTTTTATGCTCATTTCAGTATTCATTTGAAGTTTTGAATTTTTTAGAAACCAACTTAACACATTTACATCTTAAAATTAACCATCATGTCAAATTTCAAGCTTCTTCTCTAACAGTCTACCACCTCTCTGGTGTTAGTGGCACCAACATAAAATGCCTAAATAGACTTGAAATAGAATGTCTAGAAAAATGTTGAAACAGAGACTGTCACCATTAATTTGACAACATTAATCTTGAAATCGCTTGATATTTCCTAATATTCTATAGAAAACGGAATTTAGGTGTTTTAAAGGCTTTCTTGTTGTTCCTGCCAACCAGGTGGTAGTGACACCAGCATAAAATATAGACCGTATAGGATCAGAGACTATCACTCTTGATTCGCAACCAATATCTTCTGTAATCGGTTTATTATTTCCTGCGATTTCTTAGAAATCGTAATTTAGAACTCTTTTAGAATGCTTTTCGCTCCTTCCCTTCGCTTCACCGCTTTTTAATTTCGAATTTATTTTCGACTGTTCTTAGAGAACATTTATATTTTAAAGGTAACTACCGTGCTATATTTAAAGTTTCTAGCTTCTTGAATACCGCAGAAGTCGCAATTTAGAAAGTTTTTTACTCCTCCAACCCTCTAGGGTTGGCATCGGCATAAAATATAGCTTATGTTTGAGCAGGTTCTATCACCATCAATTTGCAACCATTTTGTTTGAAATCGGTTTCGTATTTTATACGATTGCATAAAAATCGTAATTTAGAATGCATATAGAACGCTTTTCGCTCACTTCATCCTTTTAAATTTGAAAGTTTCTTTCGACAATTCTTAGAAAGCATTTGCATCTTTGAAGTAATTACCATCCCAAATTTAAAATGTCAGACCCTCTCAGTAACACAAAAAACGCAGTTTGGAACATTGTTTGCTCCTGTAACACCCAGGTGGTAGTGACAACAACGTAAAATATAGGCTATCTCGGAGCGGGGACTGTCACCATCAATTCTAAATCATTACTTCTGATATCGGTTTATAGTTCCTGAGATTGCGTAGAAAGTGCTATTTAGAATATTTTTAGAACTCTCTTAGTTCACTTTCACCCCTTCTTAATTTCAAATTTTTAAGGAACTCTTCTCAGAGGGCATTTTCATCTCATAAGAAATTAAAATGCCAAATTTCAAGTTGCTAGCCGCTTCAGTATCACAAAAATCACAATTTAGAACTATTTTAAAATGCAGCCACAAGGTGGTAGTGACGCCGACATGAAATACATCCTATATTGGAGCAAGGGCTGCCATCATCGATTTCCAACCATTACTTTTGAAATCAGTTGGGTACCTGTCTGAGATTGCGTAGAAATCGCAATTTAGAACGTTTTTCAGAACGTTTTTTGTCCATTTTCGCCCCTTTTAAATTTCAAATTATTTAAGAAATGTCCTTAGAGATCATTTATATCTTATTAGTAACTATCATGTCTAGTTTCAAGTTGCTATCCCCTGAAGTATTAGAAAAAAACGAAAATTAGATCTTTTTTGCTCCTTCACCCCCTTTGGGATAGTGGCACCAACACGAAGTACAGCCTATGTTGAAGCGAGGGCTGTCACCATCGTTTTCACTCCATTATTTTTTAAATCGGTTCGGTATTTCCTGAGACTGCGTAGAAATCGCAATTTAGAAAGTTTTTTAGAACGCTTTTCTCTCATTTTCACACCTTTTAAATTTCGATTTTTTAGGAAACATTCTTTGAGATCATTTATATCTTACAAATAGCTGCCCTGCCTCATTTCAGGATTCTAGGTCTTTCAGTAACACAGAAATCGCCATTTATAACGTTTTTTGTTTCTGAAACCCGAAGTGGTAGTGACACCGATATGAAATAGAGCCCATGTTAGAGCAAGGACTGTTATCATCAGTTTCCAACCATTACTTATGAAATAGGTTAGGTATGTTCTGAGATTGCGTAGAAATCGCCATTTAGAACGTTTTTAGAACGTTTTTTAGAACGTTTTTAGAACTTTTTTCGCTCATTTTTACACATTTTAAATTTGGAATTTTCCAAGAAATGTTCTTAGACATCATATATATCTTACACGTAACTACCATTCCAAATTGTATGTTTCTAGGACCTTCAGTAACACAAAAATCGCATTTTCGAGCGTTTTGTGCTCCTGCACCCCCTTTGGGGGTAATGGCACACACATAAAATGTAGACTATGTTGGAGCAAGGGTTGTCACCATCATTTTGACGCAATTATTTTTTAAATCGGTTTGGTACTTCTTGAGATTGCGTAAAAATCCCCATTTAGAGACTTTTTTAGAACGCTTTTTGCGCATTTTCAATACCTTTTAAATTTTGAATTTTATAAGAAATGTTCTTAGAGATCATTTATATCTAATAAGTAACCATTATCCCAAATTTCATGTTTCTAGGTGCTTCAGTAACACAAAAATCGCATTTTCGAACGTTTTTTTCCTCCTGCACCCCATTTAGGGGTAGTGGCACAGACATAAAATGTAGCCTATGTTGGAGCAAGGGTAGTCACCATCATTTTGACACCATTAGTTTTGAAATCGGTTCGGTATTTATTGAGATTGCGTAAAAATTGCCATTAAGAACGTTTTTTAGAACGCTTATTGCGCATTTTCACCGCTTTTAAATTTAAAATTTTTTAAGAAATGTTCTTAGAGTTAATTTATATCTAATAAGTAACCACCATGTCAAATTTCATGTTTCCAGGCCCTTCAGTAATACAAAAATCGCAATTTCGAACGTTTTTTTTCTCCTGCACCCCCTTTAGGGGTAGTGGCACCGACATAAAATATAGCGTATGCTGGAGCAAGGGTTGTCACCATCATTTTGGCACCATTAGTTTTGAAATCGGTTTGGTACTTCTTGATATTGCGTAAAATTCGCCATTTAGAAAGTTTTTAGAACGCTTTTGTGCATTTTCACTCCTTTTAAATTTCGAATTTTTTAAGAAATGTTCTTAGAGATCATTAGTATCTTACAAGTAACTACCATACCAAATTTCATATTTCTAGGCCTTTCAGTAACACAAAAATCGCATTTTTAGAACGTTTTTTGCTCCTGCACCCCCTTTTTTCCAGTGGCATGGACATAAGATATAGCCTATGTTCTAAGTTGGACCAACACCATCATTTTCATACCATTACTTTTGGAATCGGTTCGGTAGTTCCGGAGCTTACCTCCTACAAATAAACAATTTTTACCTCTTTATAATATGGTGAAGTATAGATATAGATTAAACAACGCCATTTTTCATTTTTCAAGACTGCTACCAAAAAGTGCTTGGAAAATAAATAATCACCGAAAAAAATTTAAGATGTTGTATGATGATATATACAAAAGGAAAATTTACAGTTATAAGAATGCAGCTTTCTAAAGTAAGTTAAAGAAATGAAGCTGTTAGTACATACAGCTTTGAATTTACTGTTAGTACATGACAGCTTAGAATGCTCTGTTCAAAACTGTTCAGAATTTCTGTACAAATTAATGGCCAGTTCTCGGGGATGGATGATCTTCTAGATCAGTGCTCCCCAACCATGTATTGGCCACGCCCCACCACAGCATTTGCAAAATTAAGATTTCTCCAACTCTGTAACATATGTTTGCTAGTATTTAAAAAAAATGAACTCAATTCCCACGGTGCAAACATAATATAACCTTAACAATAAATATCCATTTCACACTTTTTAACTTATCAAAGAGGTTAATCTTCTCCCACAAATGTGTTTTTAACATAATTCTGTAAAAGCATGAGGCTAAGAGGTTTGTTCTTTTAAAATATACTTTAACCCTCTCGCTGCGCAACCCGAGAGTTTCTCGGGCAACGTAAAAGTTACAAAATTTTCGCAACCCGAGATTTCGTCGGAGATGCATTTTTTTCCGTCTAATTAACCCTTAACTGATCATTACCACCAGTTACTTTTTATTGTAAATTTTGCCTTATCTAATCGGGGCGTTTTCCCGATTAAATCAGAAGAAAATTTTTGTTCTGAAAAACCGGTGACAAAAGAATAAAAATTCTTGAAAGACGCTCGTTGCGAAGGAATTAAATGCGCAATTTTTTAAGCTATTTTGATAAGACAATTAAGCAGCGAGAGGGTTAATGTTAAAGAAAATTGTTATACGACCTGCATTTTTATATTCACAAAATGTGTTTGAAAGACTTACGCATTTAACATTAAAATTTATAACACTGACGAGTTTATAATCCATTTTTGTAACTTATTAAGAGTTGGTGGAAAAGCTTTGGACATTAAATTTTCTTTCTGTAATTAACAACAAGTTTAAACAAACATTATTCTCCATCACAAAACAATTTCTCTGTTCTCCTTTTCCCAATATTGTTAGTTGTCAGTCGTGTAATATTTGATTTTAAAATTTAAAATGCACATGTCATGATTTAAATTTATTTGCTGTGTGGGATACCTGCACTAGAGCCATAGATAGTTACTACCTAACCATTTCTTTTTCAATGCTGTTTAAGATTCACATGTTTCATAAACTTGGCATAACTTGTTTAAATATTTCAAATATTTTTTTAAATTAAATCTGTTAAAGGCAGTCAGATTTATAGAAATTTTTAATTAGTTAAAAGAAATGTCAAGAATTGTGTGAATAACGTATGGTAAATCACTGTAAAATTATTATGGTTTGAGTCTATTTTAATCTTTTGATTAGGAACTCTTAAAATTTAACGAAAAAACCCACTTTTTAAATTTTGTTTGTATTCCATTTATTTTTAGAATAGAGCATTACTTAAAAACAGACAAAAGGAACTAATAGCGAACGGTTGAATAAAAGATGTGGAATTGCTCACCCTAAAAAGTCAAATTGTCCCCGTTGGGGGGAACGTTCCACGTTGGGAACCACTGTTCTAGATTATTCACGCGGGCGTCAAAAACGACGCTGCGTTAACGCCGATCCATAGTGTTTCCCACAAGTCGCTGGCATCTGCCGCCGTGCTTGCGGTTGTATTTATGGTGTCCTTTTCATAAAATTTGTTTTGACGCTTCAGTTTGAACAGTTTTCAGATTATTTTTATTGCAGTTCCATTTATCAAATTCTTTCCCTCCAAATTGGAGTCATGCATCAGATCGAGTTGGCGCAATTTTTTTTTCGTAGCGGAACGGATTTGGTTCGTATTGACTTTTATTACTGCGGTTGGGGTTTGACTCTTTTCGGTTGACTTCGGAATGACACGAGTTTTCAAAAATGTTTTAAATATATTTAATAAAAAAAAAAACTATGTATCTGAATTAGAGGGCCATAATTTAGAGAAAAACCTGATTCGTTCAAAAACTTTATTGATTCTGTGTGGTCCGATATAAAAACTAAAAGTTCTGTCCGACCCCGAACCGGCCTGTAGAAAAGCCTAATTGTTCCTGACTTCCTACAAGACATGTAAAACATACAGAACATGCTGTTATTTAGCGCTGTTTTAAAGGCACTGTCTCCGTAAAAATGATAAGGTATGTACGATAACAATAACATATGTATTTTTTATTCAGTGTTTATAATCTTCCTTTTAAAGCAGGCACAAAGTGTACAAAATACAGGTCCATTCATTTGAATACTGCCCCACCCTAGATCTGATAACCAAAGGGGCAAAACTTTATAAGTAAAAAGGAATAGACATATCTCATCCAAATGTCCTCATTCATTACAGCAAATATATTTATAAGAAAAAGATAATATAAGAAGAAAATATCTATTAAAATTTTCTTTTGAAGTTCTGTCCCGTTAGTAATTAGGGCCTGCCCCATCCGCTGATTTGATTCAGCATTCCCCATTTACACTTAATCAAATAACCCCCAAAACTAATTAGGGAAACGTCTTATCAGAATGAACCGGTATACCAAATTTGTAACAAATTGGATAATTCTGCATGAAAAACACATTTATCTAAATTAAGCTGGTCGATCAGCCCCCCGTTTCCCCACCTTTATACTTAACCAATGAACCCCCTTATCAGGTTGTACCTTATCAGAATGAACCTAGAAAGGTAATTTGAAGAAAATCGGAAATTTCTATCAAAAGTAATCGCGTTACGTACATACATACATACGTACATCCATATACGTACACACAGTACCTGTGGTCACAGTAGCTCTCCGGCTTTGATAGCTTGTGGACTAAAAAACTTTCACCGAAAAAAAAATAAAACCATTAAATAAATATACGTAAAAATCCCAGAGCTGTGACTATGAAAACTTGATGGTACTAGTAAAGAATTCAAGAGAGGAAGCTGTTATTTCAGACAGCTGTGTATTTGAAAGAACACTCGTCCAGAACTGTGATCACATTAAAGTAATATTACAGTCGCGCAAGATTTTTTGCGAAATATTTTACTTGAATATGTCGAAGTGCAAAATTTAACCTTTTCTTTCTCCAACTTTTTTCAAGTATTTTGCTACAAATCTTGATTATAATTAAGTGAGATTCAATATTATTTATTCATTAAAAGGAAACGCATAAAGGTTCTAAGGCGTTCTTTATAATAGTTTCAAATGTTGAAGTTGTTTTATTTATATTATGTCCGTGATAAGTGGACCAATGTGTAAAAGAAATTATATGAATTTATACAGTAATTCATAGGACAACCCTAAAAGCAACCCAACTTTCTAACACACCTTGGAATTTCAAAAGAGTCTCGCACAACTGTCAATTGTATATATATTAAAAAAATCAATTTATTTTCTAAAACACAGAATTCGTAACCCCCAGGTTTATTCACAGAATTTGCAATATTGTTCAGAAGTTAAATAAGGCGAAAAAAAATGTAAAAATCTTGATAGAATTAAGGAAATCCCGGCAACCAGAACAATCTAATTTTACATTAAATAAAGAATTTCCTCCAACATTTATGCCTGTTACAATCTTTCTTAATTTGTAGCATCTGGAACACTTTCAAGGTCATCTGTCAACTTATCGTTTTAGTAATAAATTAGTTTCAAATCCCAAAACAGCTATATCATAATTAAGCTTGAACCTTGTTATTGATAAGATTTGTTATTTTATCATGATTTTTGGCACTAATTGGGAAAAGGAGCAAGCCTCGACCTGGAAATTTTAAGAGCAATTTTTCTCTTGTTTAGACGCCATATTCATGCAAATTTATTTTATGAATAAATCTAAAATGTCCATCCATTTTTACTGGTTGGCGATTTTCCCGTTTGTTATCAGTAGTGTTTCCAGATGTCCCGTGTAAATTGGAGCCCCAATTGCTGGACAGCACCAATTTCTTATAGTTTATTTCGCCATCGTTAATCGCAAATAAATCTGTCATTATATAATGCGTAGAAATGCCAATTTTGATAATTTTCGTTTTGAATTTGTAAACCCCAGGAATTTCACAGTTCCTATTTATAAGCAGAACTATTTCCTAAATGATTACCACTTTTATTGACAGAAATAATACATTAAATATCAGCAGCGAGTGCGTAAAATTGTCTCCCGTTCTGAAAATTCGGTGAAATACACAAGAACATACATAGCGGTCAATTTGACCGGGACCAAACAAATACATTTAAACCAGAAATACTTTTGTTGTAACTAGATGATATGTACGTTATTCGAACCAGTAACTGCTTCAAGCCACGTGGGAAACCAATTTGGTTGACCGATTTCCACATTATCTCGTCTACACACTATAGTTCTAGTGTTATGTAAACAAATACACCAATCAGACAATATTGCAAAACTACGCCGGTATATTTTATGGTTCATTTTGCAAATTGCAAATTTTTTTGCTATTTTATTTTGAATGCATTGAATATTAAAAGAAACCTCGCTTACATTTCGTTCAGAATTAATTTTAAACAATTAAATGCATTGGGAAAGATACTATGCATATCTGTGCTCCTAATATTCTACCGAAAAATATTGCTTTATTTGATTTACGTTAAACACATTTAACCAGACTTTTTTAAAGAAATTAAATGAAATACGAACTACGTGTAAACATACAATTAATTGTCGAAAGATTTATCAGACTCAGTTTATGATTTAAGACATAACCTGGGTAAAATGAAACCACATTTTGCGGAGTATATTAGAAATTGTCAAGTACGACAGTGCTTCACACCAGGGATGTCAATCTGTGGCCCGATCGATACCACTAAAATTTTATAGTTATTTTTGCCTTAACTAATCATCGAACAACAGCGATTCAAGAAACCGACTATTTCTTTAAAAAATAGTAGTATCCGGCGGCCACAGTTTGAGATCCCTGCCTTACATATTTGACACATAACACATATTTGAATGATTGTGAGGTTAATGTTTTAACCCTTTGGACGACGGTAGTTTATTATTTAAGCCGCTTAACCATCCATCCGCGGGTAACGCTCATATCACGTTTCACATGTTCTATACAATTCCGCGGGGTATGCTATTTTCGCATTCCAGTGTTGCAGGTTGGCTACATTTTTAAACATCATAAACATTTGGCTACACCATTGCGTGATTCTCTCCACTTTTTTAAAAGCGTATAATTCAGCTTGTCGTCACATTATTTAATCTATAATTAAATAAAGTGAATATCTCTAACTAAAAAAAAATAGTGGGAATCAAACAATCTTAACTTTTAAAAAGTACCCCACGTGTAACACTTAAAAATATGCCGCGGTTTTATCGAAGAAAATAAAAAAAAAAGTCGCCGGCGGCTGGAGGGTTAATTATAATTCGAAACTACCAAATATCATCCAGAATTTTGTAATACAAGTCTACTCTTATTTTGCGCGTGAAGGAATATATTTATTTATTTTTAAAATGATTTATTCGTAGACGATGGTAGCAGTTAATAATTTCAGAAAATTAGCAACAAAATTATTTAGCTCTGAAATGTCTAAAATTCAACCTTTTGTTAAAATGTGGTGTTTTATCTCTTTTTAAATACGCCCCTGTGTTTAATAGGGGTTTTTATTGCTTCATCTTTATATTTGCAAACGTTGCCCGTTGCAATCGTTTGAAAAAGTTTGTAATTGTGGCTTGCATCTAATCTCTAATTCGAAATAATAAACATTGTCTTCTTTCATTGCTTTCATAGAATACAGTGTATGTTACTTTTAAAACATTGTACCTTTTCACGCATGCCACATTTAGTAACACACTGTCATAAATAGTTGACACATGCAAATCACATACACGAAATAGTTCATATTTGTATTGTTTTACATCGTTTCAATATATTATAATTAATGATTCAATATTTCTGAATTCAGAAAAAGTAAACATTAGTGCGAATATTAGTGAAACGAAATGTAGAGGATATTAAAAAAAGTTATTCTATTATGTAAAATAAAATTGGATTTGCGCAATGGGAACTTTGAAATATCGATGATGAATTTAATGAAATAATTTTAGTTCAAATCTTGAAGCTAAAAAATAAAGTAATCTAGAACGTTATTCGGATTGTACAGCAATTTAACTCTATCATGGTGAAAATCCTTCTGTTGCTAAACTGTTGAAATGATTTAGTGACACTGTGATATACTAACAAATGCTTTTGAAAATAAGTAAAAGCTTATCCTCCATGTCCAAATTATATTATAAAATAAAATTTAACAAATCCTAAAATTTTGGTGTCATTGTGGGATTTGGGTTTTTAAAATTTAGTGGGATATATACTATTGCACCTCCTTAAAGGTGTTCAGGCTAATGTCAGACGAACGTCTATTTGCACACCTTTTGTTTCAACACGAAAAAGAAACCCCTGTTAGCCAATGTGTTTCTTTTTCATGTTGAAACGAAAAGCCTGCAAATAGACTTTCGTCTGAGATTAGCCTAAGGGGAGACAAGACTGGGACGCCACGGCCACTCACATTAATTTTACTCTAACATTTCATACGCATTTGCTATATGTAACTAAATTTATCCAAGTGTTTATAAATACTTTAATTCATGTATTTGATAAAACAGTGCAATAACGTGACAAATGTTAGAAGTGTCTAAGTGTTTTAGCTCTCCGAAAAATTGTACTTTTCAACCAAAAACCCCATTAACTCCTAAAGTAATAATCGAGCAATTTCGATAATTTATTTTTTCGTGGTGGAGTATAAATATATGATCATGTGTGGCAGACAGTTAAAAAAATTAGTTTCAGAACAAAACATTTCTGAAAATAGGAAATTCTTCAAAAATTGTCATTGCTCTAAAATAGAAAGTTTTAGTGGCAGAAAATGTCTGTCGGCCATAAGTATTGAGCATAATCCTGTGAATAAGGATTCCAAATCTCATTAAATTTGGTCGGGTAGTTTCTGAGGAAACGAGTTTTAAAGCTAGCATATTAACTACAGGCTTGCACCTAGTCTTGTCTTCCCTTAAGAAGCCATACACTATAGTGTATTATCAAATTGAACATAATATTTTCAAAAGTAATTTTATTATAAATTAGTGCTTTATAAATGGGTATATGATTTATAAATGTCTTTGTGAAATGCTAAATTTCTATATTTTTGGGAGAAATAAGTAAAAATGAAATTGAGTTTTTATAAAAATTAATTCATTTACTTCTATAAGTTCATCATATTCTGCTGTTACGTTACTTGAAAATTGTGAATCAAAATTAGTTTAGTGAAAAAGTGTTTAATAATGCAAATGTCCGAGTTGCCTAAAATGTCCGAGTTGAGTGTAAAGGCAATTGGTGGAACACAGATGGATACAAAACTGATAAATACAAGGCATTTCTGCCTCTTTTGTTTAACTATGTATCCAATTTTTAAATACAGTGATACATCATTTTTATGACGCATGCGGTCATTTTTTTTTAGTAACATTATTTCACAATAGTAATCTTTTTTTAATATTTAATCACAGAACTGCCACTAAATAATGCAAACAATACTATTAGGAAATACGCGCTCAAAAAAATACCGTGAAACTCGCATCCATAAAGAGTCACTGTACTATATGCCATCCATATGTGATTTTCGAGGATAGAAATCTATTCATAAAAATTACAAAACATGTCATATTTTATTTTTAAATACTGATATCCAAGTGGTCGTTTGAAAATTAACAGCTACCGGAAAGAAATTAAAGTCTTTACGAAAGAGTATAAAAATTTTATACGTGGGATAAGGTTGTCATAAATATAACAATGGTCAAGAAATGAATCTGTCGAAACTGACAGTTTCGGATCTAGAAATCGGTTTCAGTCCATGAAGTTTTTTTAACCTCTCAGGGGAAGATACAACAATGTTTCTGTAAATGATAGCTTCACGCTCAAATGGCAGAGGGTTATTACAAATGATTCATCAGGTTTTGATACGTTACCATACTTGCCAAGATTCAACTAAACTTCCGTAGAATGTGAGTTAAGTGGACCCAGGTTATACACGATACTAAACCAGAAAATGTATTTGATGTATCATTATATATTTAAAACCTAAGTTTCTCTATTAAATCTATTTGAATTAATTTCTTTAGTAATTTTCTTGTTCAAAACGTGTTTAACCTGGGTCAATTTAACTCATATTTTACTGAAGTTTAAAGGAAAATTGGAGAGTATGTGTTCCTACGTGCGTACAGGGAAACGTATATGTTTCCATGACAACTCAAACGAGAGGGCGTTAACTACAATTTCGCGCTGCGTATGTGTCATGCGCGTGTGGTTGACATGTTTGCTGCGCGAACGTTATATTTAAAATGGCGACTGGACAGCACAAAGCGTTTTGTGTACTAGAATTTTCAATGTGTGAATCGCTTATAACCGTTCAGAGAGCATTCCGGAAGACATACAAATGCAAACCATCAACCCAACAAAGCATTCTGCGCTAATATCGACAGTTCAAAGAAAGTGTTTTTTTTTATGTAAAGGCAAAAGTTCCAGCCGACCAAGCGTTATTGAAGGAACAGTGAATAGAGTTAGAGAGAGAATCATACATAGTCCCAAGCAATCAAGAAATCGCGATAGTCGCGAACTTTCCATTCCACAGCCAACTGTGTGGAAAATTTCTGCTATCCAGTCTCCATTTTGAATATGAGGTTCGTACAGCAATCTTAGCAACCACACGCGCATGACACATACGTAGCACGACACTGTCGTTAACGCCCTCTCGTTTGAGTTGTCATGGAAACATATATGTTTCCTAGTTCGCACGTAGTAAAGTATCAAAACCCGATGTTTCATTTGCAATAAACCTGTATTTAAAAACACTGAAATGCAATTTTATAACTTTTATTCTTCAAAGTTTGTAAATAAAATTTTATTCAAAAATTCTCTTACAGAACTTGATTAAAATTATGTCTGATAAAATCATCCTCAATACTCTTCCAGATTTGTCAGTTTAGCCTCCTTTTTTTATTCAGGTATTCAAAATTCATACCGTAATTTCCAAAAAATGAATTTTTACCTTATGTAATCACGAAAAGTCTCTCATTAACTATACCAAAAACTTATTATTCGGCCTTTTTAAATGCTTAAAAAAGCCAAACTGGCAACGATTACGACTTTTAAATTGTGGAGAAAAAATATTCCATAAAATATACATTTGATTTTACATACACTCAATAATATGTAAAATCTCTAAAAACTTTTAATTTCTTAAACTCAAGTACTTTTCTTTATATGTGTTATACAATATCTTTATTTTCAATATTCTAAATAAATGTGTAATTCTATTTATATAAAAAGCTTTGTTCAAAAAGATTTTGTACTTTAAATAATTACGAAATGTCTGTCATTAAATATAGCGAAAAAAGTATTTTTTGAAATTTCTGGCATATATTTGGAAGTTCTGAATAATAGAGGAAGCGAAACTGGCAAACTTGCATATGTTCTTTGAGAAAATCGTATTTTTTAAAAATAATATATGTTCCATTAATTATTATTTTTATGCTACATATTAATATCTAAAATCTATAAAAACGTGAATTTTCTTAAAATAATTATTTTTTATCTCTGTAACAGGATATATTAATTTTCGATATTCTAAGTAATTTTGTTATTCTATTTTTTCAAAAATCTTGCGTGAATTCATAAGTAAAGATGTAGTTTTCTAAATACATCTATCTGTTATTCCTTGTTTTTATGATTATTTTTATTCATCACAAAATTGCATGCTTTCATTCGATAATGTAATAATTAAATTTTCACATTATTTCTAAACAATTAATATAAAGTTCTACAATTTAGTTGTAAATGACAAATACCTAAGATCAAATGTTCAGAGAATTTCTATCGTTGAACATCAGTAGTGAATGTATGACGCTATCTCCCGGTCTGTAAGATTTAACTGCCACGGACGACTATTTTTATATTCTATTCCACCGCTATGTTTAAAAAATACATTTTGTCGTATATTTCTCTTGTAAATTTTATCAAAATGTATGTAAAAGAATATTTATTTGAAAAAATGGTGCGAAATAGAATTAAAAAATAGTTGCTAGTGGCAGGCATCTTGAAAATGGTATAGCGCATTTGCTGCTAACATTTAAGTTTTTTTTATCACAAAAAATTAATAGAAATATTTTAGTACTAAAGAAAGTTCTTGTTACAATATTTTTATATGATTCGAGTAAAATTTCCTGCTGTTCTAGTGTTAAAAACAAAAGATATGAATCAGAAAATATTGAAAAACTACGCATGAAATTTTCATTTTAGGAAAGTACTGAAAATGTTAAAGTTCATTGTGCAAATACCTGATTTTTGAAATAATTTCTTTTTCAATCTGGTGAATACTTAAAGACACTGTAATTTTCTGCAGAATTTTTTATGAGCAACTAAATACCTTATGAAAAAAAAGTACGTATGCTTATACCTTCCAGCCTCCCGCCCCCCAAATGTCTTTCTTAAATGTAAGGTAATTTGACGCAGGTTAAAAACCGTGAAAAAAACAATTATTTATCTTAGAAATAAAATAAAATAAATTACACGTAGAAACATGAAGTTTTTTACACAAATTGTTTTGATATCCATCTGAAAAACGTAGAGGGACATCAAGAAGTAAAAAAATTGCAATGGAACTTGGTGTCGCAAATCACCTATTTAATCAAACACACAGAGTGTTCAACCATAGCGTAACTTCGTTTGAAGGTAATAACTTTCAGAAAATTGAAGTACAGTAGTACCCCGACTTACGTCCCCCTTCATTTATGTTTCATGGCCTGCAAAAAAAATGTCCTTAATTAAGACGCATTTTGAACTTTTTCTGAAGACTTTTGGTTCCATGAAGGGAAACTTAAATAAGTTTCCAAGTAAACTTAAATAAGTTTAAGAAACAAAAAAGTTAATGGCAAACCTAAAATTACTTGTGCGCCTTTGAGCATTTAAAACTAGACATTTTGAGAAAACCGAATTTTATCTTATTTTCTTATCAGTGTTGCCAGACTGAGGACTTTTTTAATTCAGATTATTTGACTCTCACTACTTTTTTAAAATAGTATAATTCGCCTTATTTCTCAGAATTTTAAATTTATTTTTAGATAGGCCGAATATTTGTATTTAAAAAAAGCGGTGAAGATCAACAATCTGGAGACAAAAAAGTCCCCAATATGGCAACACTGTTTCTTATTGTATTTCCTTGAAATGTGCGGCAAACTGATAGTGAAATGTTAAAATGAATATGTTTTGTTTTATTTATTTTATCTGCAGAATCTTTGGAAAGGTGATAATGACAGGCATTAGAGAAAAGTTTATTTTTCTTTTATTATTCGATAAAAACATTATAGATGGGATGAAAAGAAAATCAATTAAAAAAGATTAATAAGAGATAAACAACTTAGAGATGAATGCTGAAGATGTTGTTTAACTCATAAAATACTTTGATCCGGGAACAACCATCGACAAAGTTATTGAATTAAAGAAACTAAGTACTGTGGAAGAAACAGGTGAAGATATTAAGACTACGGAAAAGATTATGACAGTTGCAAAATTAACCAAAGGACTAAACCTTATTGAAGCTGAAATGACGGTTTTTGAATATATTGTTTCGGACGAGCAAAGAGCAGCAACGACGAGAAAAATCTTAGAAAACTCATTCTGCCCACTCTGTTTCAAAGAGCTTCTAAGAGAAAAATATAATAGTTCGTTCAAACTTCGTTGCAAGTTTTTTCACATGTTTAAAGACTCGAGCATAGCAGCTAGAAGAAGAATAAATTGCACTCTAACAACTTATAGATTTATTCCAAAATCTTGTATTCAAAGATGCATTTTTTTTTGCTCATGTTAAATGTATGTAACATAATCTCTAAATACAACCGAATTTGTTCATTAGACTTTGGTGAAATTTTATTACTTATCATTTTTTGCTTATCAAAGTGTACTTCGACGTACGTCGTTTTCGAATTACGTACTTACTTTTCAACTATGTTGGAAAGTGTAAAAAAGGACAACATGTTATAAATGCATTATCTATAAGGTAGAAGCCACGCCGTTAGTCAGTTGTATTTTTAGAATGAAAACAGTATTTCTCGTTTCCCGTCGGTAATGTGTTAAAACTTTTATCTGCAGGTAAGTTCCGCTTTAATTTCAGTTTTGTTTCATATGTATTTATATTCTACGCGATTGCTAATCCCTTCAGAGAATTCGTAAGCTGATTTTGCTGCTCGTAGTAGTTTAGAATTTCCTTTAAGGTAAATGAAGTTTTATTAATCTAATACATAAACATTTAGTTCAGAAACAACGATTGCAATAAATAAATATTTCCTAATAACTGTTATATATTTTTAATGAATAGAAATATATATTACATGAGAAATAAAAATCTCACACCACAAAATGTTTAATAAAATTTCACTAATTTTCCGTAGTATTTTCAATGTTTTCCATCGCTGATGTCTAGGAAAGCTGCTTTCATGCGGTTGAAGTTTGAAGAATTATTTTTTATTTCGATGGCTCAACCCTTTCGAATTCTGTACTTTGCGTCCCGGGACAATTGAAAATCCTTGTACCTACCATGTTAATACCACAAAATATTAAAGAGAAAAATTATATGAAATTTTACCAATTTTTTGTATAGAATTCAATATTGTTTAATCGCAGATAACAAGGAAAGCTGAAGTTTGAAGAATCATTCTTTATTTCATTGACTCAACTCTTTTGAATTGTTTACTTATAATCCCGGGGCAATGCAGTGTTGCCAGTGGGCTACTTTTTTAAATTTCAGATTTCTTGATTGTCACCACTTTTCTGAAATGGTAAATTTCCCTTTGTTTTCGCCTTAATTGATATGTCATTAAATAAAGAGAATTTTACTATTTCAAAAAGGTGATGTCAATGAAGAAGTAGCCTACTGGCAACACTGGGGCAATGTGAAATCCCTGTACCTACCATGTTAAATTAATGTACATTTTCTCAGAAACTACCGAAGATATTCACTCAAAAAATTTATATACATAATATAAATAATTCCTAATAAAGTGAAGTCAACATAATAAGTAGATATCACTTAGTTATTTTTTTTAAGTCTGGAATAAAAACCACTTTTGAATAATGACTTACTGCTTGAAATACTGCTTGCATTTTCCAAAGAAAAACTTTCTTATAAAACGTTTGTAACATTATAAGTAGATATCACTTAGTTATTTTTTTTTAAATCTGGAATAAAAAACACTTTTGAATAATGAATAATACTGCTTGCATTTTCCAAAGAAAAACTTTCTTATAAAACGTTTGTATGATTTTTTTTAACAAAAGGTCACTTCACATTGATAAGGGATATGTGTGAAATATTCTGGCATGATTGTAAACAACAATATGTAGTAGTTTGAATTAAAAGGTATATCGAAATCCAAAAAGCAACATTTTGAGAACATTGAGTTTAAAGTTTAACGTATGTAATGTTTATGTATGATGCAAACAAACGGAATTTCTTTTAAAAAAATCTCTTTCTCGTATAAACAAAAGTAATGTACCATATGAGTAAATAGTGAGTTTTGTAAATGCTGATGTTATTTTTTACCATGTTACTTTACCTTATTCGGTGTAGTCACTGGCAGAGCCTGAGAGAGGGATTAGAAACTCTGGCTACCATTAGTAAAAAATATATATTCTTTGTACAATTTTCTTCAAGTAAAAAAAGGTAAATACTTTTGAGAAATTAGTGGCATGCAGAACATCATCGCCCTCATCTTAGCTACCCCACTGTATGAAATGTCAAAATTCCCATCACAAATAATTAAAGTAAACACTTATCGACAAAGTTATTCAATAGAACAGTAAACTATTAAGCCCTTTCTCGGCGAGTGTCCCTTACACCATTTTTAAACTTTATGACTAGTTAAAATAAGGACAATATTTTCGCCTTGTTAAATTAAATTTCTTTAAATTTCTTATTATTCAGTTTCAGAAATACTTTGATTAACCCATTAACTGCTGGTGTTGAGTTCGCGCAACGGTAAAAATAAATGCACATATTTAAGTTATTTATATTCCCACCACTATTTTTTAATTAAAAAAATTGGCCACACTTAAAGCAAAATACCTATTCAGCTGCTCACATTGTTCCATTGTTCCATTGTAATATCATATAAAAGCAAAAATTATCTTTCAGAATTTGTGGCGGCAAACGACGTTCAGCTAAAAAGTTGAAAATTTCAACCTTATACTTTTGGCGGATAATGGGTTAAATAAAAGTAAATTTTCAAGACAAAATGTCTGAAATCAAGGACTCTAAACACTCTATGCTTCACATATATGCCCTGACAGCTCAAAGAGTTATTTGCTATGCACAAAGAATTATCTGCATCAAGCTATCTGCAAGCTAAATTCGTAAAGTCAACAAGTTTGCATGAAACTTGACAGATTAAGTCTGCAAGCTTAATGCAATTTTGAATCAAACATAAAAGGTTAACCTTCTAATCTTCTAATAAAACAAAAATTCCCAGTGTGCTTCTTACTTTGATTCAGAGACTACCCCACCCCACCCCCCACCCCCCAAAAATCAATCAATCAATAAATAAATAAAATAACAATATTACAGCTTTTTTAAAGCAATCGTTTTTTTTTTTTTTTTTTTTTTTTTGTGTGTGTGTGTGTGTGTTTTATATCATTATATTGGATCTTATGTAAACAAAGTAAAAATTAAAGTTTTGTTTTTTCAAACATTAACGTTAACAAAGCAAATGAAAGGTTAATAATAATAACAATAAATAAAACCATGTATGCTTTTTGCATTTATTTATCTAATTTTATTTCCAAAATTAAAAAAAAAGGTAAATTCTAATGATTATTTTTATAATGTTGTTTTTATGTATAAATGTAACTATGTAACAGATTTTTTAAGCATTATTTTATTGTTTCATATCATTTCTTTGTGTCTTAACACGTTCATTGCCAAGCCTATAAAGTAAGAATTTTCAAATTTGTTCTTGAAAGTCGTTTGACACCACAAATTCAGAAAGGTAAATTTCACTTTACTAATACAGCGAAATTTCTGCTAAAAAATAAGGCAATTTTTTAAATTCTAAAATAATGGTGACAAAGTAATTAATAAATTAAAGCTATGGATATTAAAGCTACGAGTATACTCGTAGCTTGGCAGCGAACGTGTTAAATAAGCAAAGTAGAATTTTAAAAATTTTGTATCAAGTAAATTGAAAATAACAATTCCATGTATTCTTTTTACATTGATATATTTTTCAAACATTCCAATGAAATAAATTTGAGTGATTACTTCTATAATGGTGAATTTTAGTGACAGATTTTTTAAACATTTTTTAGCGCTTTGTTATGCATAACTATTTTTAAATGTTATTTTATTATTAATGAAGTAGATATAATTATATAAAAACTGGAGGATAATATTTGTAAATACATTATTTCAAATTCACATGTTTATTTCCGATATTACAATAAAAATATTATGTAGATATTTATATGTAATACACTAAATAAGCATGTTTATACATTTACCAAAATAAAATATAATAAAAAAATATTCTAAAAAATCAAGAAAACATTCAATTACCGTTTTTAAATTTCCTGATAACATGTTTATAAATATTTTCGTTAAATATGTTTCATTAGTTTACTTTTTGTGTGAATCATTATGTTCGTTAGAATCGTTTAATTTTTTATCATCTAACATTCGAATGTAATTTTTTAAACAGGCATATGAAAATCAATTTATAATTTAAAAAAATTTATTAAATTTCCATGAATTTATCAAATGATTCTTTTTCCTCCGATTGCATTTTTTTCTGTGCTTTGTCGAAATTTAGGTGCTGTTTCCGTTAAATAAGATCCTTCCTTTGCATGCTTCAAATATGCATATATATGCATCATCCTCCAATATAGCTCGTTTAATCGGAATTTTTATGATTTTACCTTCACTATCCGTGAATTTATCTTCTTTTAATATAATGTTGATTGTGAATGTCTATTTGTGAAATGCTTCTCTGTAAGATTCTCAATATAGCTGACTGGTTCAAAACATGACGAAATATAGTATTAATATTTTCTATTTATTATATTTCGTCATGTTTTGAACCAGGCAGCTATATTGAGAATCTTACAGTTTTTTTTTATGAGTTACTATAGCATAAATATAAACATTGAACATTTCTTTTTAACTGCTGTCAAAAGGATGGACTGACAATTGGGTTTCGGCCGTCGTAGGGAAGCACTCCATCAGGCTTACAGCTTAGAGCTACGGTTCGGATTTTCCTCCCCCCCCCCCTCAAACGGCTGCACGTTTACCAGACGTAAAATTATCTCGACGAATTTTTTTGCACCGCAGTTTGCTTCTTTCTTCATATTTAGGGAATTAACATACGCTGACATATTCATTAGCTGACATTTCAGTGCGATTTAAACTACAATTAGGCACTTCGCAGCGATCTGGCATATTCACATTAAATCAATACCCAAGGAATTTGATTTTTCAGAAAATTTATCAACCATCAATGGTCAGACTCCAACAAAAATTAAAAAAATTGCTCAAATACTAAAATAATTTATCAGATTTTATTTCAATAAAAACATATGCATTAAATAAATGCTTTATGCATAGAAATTAATAATTATTAAAAAAAAATTCCTATTCGAACTTTCTTAAGGTGAGACATATATCAAACTTTGTCTAATTAAAAAAAAAAAAAAAAAAAAAAAAAAAAAAAAAAAAAAACATGAGAGACATTTTCTTCTCAGCTGTGTGCAACTTGATCATAAGAAAACTAGTCCCTTCATGGCTAGAAATTCAGGGGTACAGTTTTTTCAGATTTTTTTTTTCGGGGAGGGGGGATGAAGGGGCAAGTACAATTCAAGTTCTTAATTATCTGATTTTTTTTTTTTTTTTTTTACATTTTGGATTATTAGTGTTACATTTATTGCAATCATTACAATGTTATCAAATTATTTAATTATTCGCTTTATTAAATCATATTATATATGGTGCACTCTCAAAATTCTTCAACGCCTAGGAATGGAGTCACAAAACAATTTCTTCAACCGAAAAACCGACATACTTCCACCAAATCCCAAAGTAAAAGAAAATTACTCCATTTTTAAAACGTTTATAACAAAGTAGTCTATAATTTTATCCCGTATGTACAGAAATGAACACATTTGTTATTACTATTACTATGGTCCACCATTAATAGTCAAATCTATCGTTTTTCATTTGTAAAATATACAGGGCTTCCTTGATAAAACCCAGGTCATCCCGACTCCGACGAAAAAGAGATAAAGCACAATCCGAAAAACTTATATTGTACCTCACTCGCAACGAAGAAAATACGTCAACCTATCCTGTCGTAGGACTGTAATTTCATGTAAATACGAAAACCACTAAAAAGATCTACATTAAAAGACAACCCGACCCGAAATGAAAGAAAATGAATCACCATTTTAATACAATTATTGTAAAAGAAGTCTACAATTATATCTTTAATATAAACTACGCCTTTTATGTAGAAAAATGGAGATATACTTGTATATAGAATATTCATTAATGTTGAAATATGTAGCTTTTTCATATAAAAAATATTCAGGATTTCTTTAACCCCTTAATTCTCGCTCCCGTCATATTCTCGGGCTGCGTCTTTTACTCAGATTGTTTGATTCCCGCCAGTTTTATAAAATAGCGGAAATGGCTGTATTTTAGTATCGTTTTTCCTGTCATTAAATAAGGTGAATATTTCTTTTTCATAAAAGTTTTGCCAATAAGCAATTTGAATTTTTTAACCGTAATTTAATTCGAGGGTGAAGGTTTTAAAGATAGTATTAACACGAACCCACGTCATAATAGTGAAAACGCAATCCGAAACAATTAACTCTTTACCTTTACTTGCAGAAAACCAGTAATGAAAATTTTTTTATCGCTATATAGATCACAAAAGTTGCAAATTTCGTGACCTATTCATGACGTTCGTGAGCTGATTATCTCATGACTAATTGAATTTCATGATTCTCTTTTCGCAATCATCTAACGAAATTTGCGATTTTTCTACGACCGTTTCCCAGAATTGACGATTTTTTTTTTTCTGCAACCGTTATCAAAATTGATTTTTTTTCTCGCGACAACTTATCGAAATTCACAATATTTTTCCGCTACCGACTGGCGAAATTCCACATTTGTTTTTGCGATCTTTTGACAAAATTCTCGATTCTTTTTCACGATCATTTGTTGAAATTTGCGAGTATTTTTTTCTACCACCAACTAATAATATTTGTAATTTTTTGTGCTCTACACGAAATTTCGTATTTATTTTACGATCGTTTGACAAAAACTCTCCTCGATTGTCTGACTAAATTTTCGTGATTTTTTGCGTAATCTTTTGACGAAATTCGCGATTTTTTCACAATCCTTTTACAAAATTCGAGATTTTAGTTTGTACAATCATTTGACGAAATCTACATTTCTTTTCGTGATCTGTAATGAATTTAGCAATATTTCCCACGGTCGTTTGGAGAAATTATCCATTTTCTCCGCGACGATTTCGGGATTTTTTTTTCAAAGTTCGTGATTTTTTCCTGTGACCCATTGACGAATTGATTTTGCAGAATTCGAAAGAAAAAGAATTCGTGGACTTTCAAGAAAATTTTAAAAAATCGCAGAATAATCACATGTCCGTGAAAGAAGTTAAGGAGATGAAATCACACAGAGCTTTTTTTATTGTGCGGGATTTTCGCATTTTCTGTGAGATTTGTGGAGTTTTCACACGATACAATTCTCCACGTTCCCTGTTCCTCATACAAAATTTTTCCTTGTCCTTCGCCAGGAAACTCTTGAACTGGCGTCCCTGTAGTAAAACCTGAAAAAAAAGAAGTCGAAAGAGACTAGAAAAAAGTTCCATTTTAGACAGGTCTCTCTGTCTTAGCAAGCATAATTGCATGATGTTTTGTCATAAAAATTTGACTTTTCCCCCTTTGAGTTATAGACAGGCTTCGTTTATAGAAGTTTTACTGTAATACATGTCTTTTCCGAGATATAGTATAGAGTGGATGGTTTAACACTCTTTGAGGATACCTGTAAAAATGGAACCTATAATAGAATCCTGTCTAACAAGAAAATCTTTCATATTCAATATATTGAAAATGTACCTGCTAAGACGGTTACCTGTTTAAAATGATATATTTCATTGGTTCTTGCTTTTCCGTATTCAAAGTTTTTACTCTTTTTGTAAGCATGATTCAGTTTACGTTTCTCGTTCGGGTGGGGGGTAGACGCTTGGATCCTACTCTTAGCTATATAAACTTCCCTCAGAAAAATCTTTGTCCCCCCCCCCCAAGAAAGTTCTGAAAGTCCCTGAACACAACGAAATTAGATTGTGCTCTCACTTTCAGTTTCCTATCAACACATCTGAGATACTTACTAGGAAAGCTGAAAAGGTAGGAAGAGAGTAAAGAAGAATCTTTCTTTACTGGACAGTGGCGGAAACATTGCCTCCCTCCCCTGGCTTTTCGGGAGTGTCATGGCATACGGTCCAGGAGAGTCCTCCAAATTTGACTTTCTTGCAGAAGATCAAAAATGGCAGTTAATCAACAACAAAGCAACGGTTCCATGTTCCCATGAGAACAAACCTAAAACAAGTTTGAAACGAAATTAATTTGTTCGTGAACTCCATCCATCGTTCGTGAACAATGATGCCATCAATCATTTCAATATTTTAGCAACATAATTTCTGCTCTTAACTTTGCATCTGAAGGAGTTAAAATCCCACTTTGTTAAAAATTGCTGATTTCTTTTCTCCTTTTTTTATTTAAAATTTATTTTTTACCTTGTCCGTACTCGCCAGATAACTTCTCTTGTCTTCTCTGTTAGCAGTACCTTATAAGTCACTTTATTGGTTCATTTATAAATTTTCAGACCGGGCTTTTGCCATTTTTTAAAGAGTTTATAATTAACCCATTAAGGACTAGCGTTACCATATGGTCACAGCGTAGCTGTCAACACTTTTACTGTTTGAATACCAGTAATTTAGAACAAAAATTTTCATTTTCTTTAATGACAGACACTCTGCTATAAAATAAGAAAAATATTTCTTTTTCTGAAAAAGTGGTGCGAAATGCAATTTTTGTGTTATAGTAAGAAAAAATAATTCCGTCTTTAATGGGTTAAGGCATGCGCAAAATTAATATTGTATATAAATATGATAAATGTCATTTTTCGGCCATTGTGGCGCTTCCATAAAGCCCGTAACTGAAATCAGCTGTTATAAATTTATGAAGCATGTAAATTCCTTGGAAGAAAAAGCTAAAATATGTATATTTTTCGATAGATTCTATATGTTAAATGATATTATTCATTAACTATCAATTCGGTGAATACAGTGAAACTGCTAAGAATTTAATAAATTTTGATTCTATTATGCAATTAATAATGATGTATCTAATGAAATAATTTCATTTGGAATACTAACCCTTACAAAATAAAAATAATCTAGAATGTTTATCTGAGTATACAGCAGTGCCAGAAGACTCGCAGTTTAAGGATATTTTAACACGTTCAAGCCGGCGCGGTAGGTCACACTCGACTGTCTTAGATCTGTAAAGGCTTCGGCTTTTTGGATACCAGTATTTTAATACAGAAAATGTTGTTTTATTTAATTAGAACAATTGGGAGTTTAAAGGAACAACATTTTCTCTAAATTAATAGTGTTGTGAGAAAAAAAGCCGAAGATTTGACAACTGTGGGACAGTCGAGTGTGACCAACCGCGCCGGCGTGAACAAATTGATCGGCCAATTTAAAAAAATATTATTATTATAAATTAGTTTTTATAAACAGGTATATGCATCGTAAATAGGTTTGCTCTGTCCTAAAGGATCATTCCATGTCACGTTTGTGACAACTTTTCTACATATTTCTGCTGTTTTAACAATGTTATTATATCCTTAAATTAAAACAACCATACTAAAATGAAAAGCAAGAGTTTTGTGTTATTTTTAATATTTTTAATCTACAGTTTATGTTTTAACAAAGTCAATAAATAGAGCTACTTATGTAAGTGTCGCGCGCAGGACATTTTGTCAGTTTTTCACGGAATGGCCCTAAAAGGGCAGATTACTTTGGTCTACGATTTAAAATGTGAAAATTTTTATTATCTATTATTTTTATTATTTATTTTAAAAAAAACGGGCAGCTTACAAAGGTCTAGACCTCTAGGGTTTAAAATGTGGGGAGTTTTAAACCTTTTAAAGGGTCATTCCATATCACATGTGTAACAGCTTTTCTACATATTACTACAGTTTTAACAATGCTATTGTATCCTGAAACTAAAACAACTATGCTAATATGAAAATATCAGTTTTTGTTAATTTTAATATATGGTTTATATTTTAACAGTTTATAAGCTAATAAATATAGGTATTTATGTAAGCGTCACATGGGAGATATTTTGCCCGTTTCTCGTGGAATGGCCCTTTATATCTATTTTTTTTTTTGTTAGAAACAAGCATAAATGGAATTACGTCTTTATAAATAGTAATTAGTCTTATTTTGAGAAATATAGTTTTATCTGAATATTATTTACCTGAAATTGTGTGAGCAGTAGTTTAACATGATAATAGATAAAAATTGTTTAACATGTTAATTCTCAAAGTTACTTACATTGAGCAAAGACACAATTGGTGGAAAATATAAGGACTCGGAAACAGCAAATAATTTATTTATGACTTTTTCCAATCTTTTATCTGTTTTTGTTTTTATCAAAGAATGTGATCTATCAATTATGAGATTCATGTGGTATTTGTTTTCCAGCACTGTTGTTTGAAATTCTAATTGTCATTATATTTCACGGTAAAACTACGATAAAAAGGCACAAATTGCCATTCAAAATAGTTGTACTAGGAATAAATACTGGGTGCGTCGTATACGTGACACGTCGCGGTACTATTTGTCATCCATCTGTGATTTTTGAGGAGAAAATATCTTTATAAAGGTTACAAACACGGAATGTTTTATTTTTGAAGACTGTAATAGGAGTTATAGTTTGGAGAACCATTGATCACCAGAAAAGATAAGATACTTCATATATAGATTAAAAAATATATTGCGCCTGTTGTTCTCTGTTATTCTTCTTGTGGAATATGCTCACGTGATAAAGCTGTCAATTCAGACGCTCTGGCTTTAAAGGAAAACAATTCGGGCTACGTAGACTTTGTTCGTCCTTTAGGGACATGATTACTTGTGTCATTTGTTTTAATATTGCAATTTTTTTTTTTTTTTTTTTTTTTTTTGAAAAATTATGTTACAAAATATCGAAGTGTTCTTTACAGCTTTTTTTACCATTTTTGTTCGAATTTTGCTACAAATCGTGTTTAAAATTAAATTGAATATGATCCTGTTCATTGGGAAAAGAATGAGAAAAGCTTGAACGTTCTGAAGCGATCTCCTTTAACCCTTTCAGGGGCAAGGTACTTGTATTCGTAAAATGTTGAAGTAATTGAATGACACCAGTATATACAAGAAGATATATTTCTAAACGAGTAAAAGTATATTTTCGCGTACTTAATAGAAGTAAAGTTTTCATTAAAAAATTCGGGTGTCAATGTGGAAAATAGTGATAAAAATTATGTGATGCCATAACGGCATCAATGCATTTCAAGGGGTTATACTTGTTTCAAATATTGAACCTCTTTTACTTATAGTGTGCCCGCGATAAGTTTACCAAAGAACAACATATATTTATATGAATTTATACATTAACTGAAACCACCAACCCTGAGAAAAATCAGCACAATCTCATTTTTAATTAAAAGAAGCATTTGCTTTATATACTATATCTGTTACAAATTTTCATCCCTTGTAGCGCAATGAATACTTTGAGTGTCATATATCAACTTATCGCTGACGGACTAAATCAGTTTAACCCTTTCAGGACGGGTGATGAATATATGTACCACAAAACGGCGCATGTGAAATTTGTTTTTTTACTCTATTAATAATAAATAAATGTAATATTTGTCTTTTTTCAATTAGAACGTATTTTGCTCACCAGTAAAGGGAACTGTTTAAAAAAAAACGGCGCCAACCAAATAAAATTTGTGGACGGGATGTCGATGAGTTAAAGAAAAACCAGATTAAAATTATGCCTGCATAATGTTTTTAATAAGATTTTTTCAACTATCTTGGTTTATTGCACTAACTACGTTTATTAGAGAATTTTCGTGTTGCATTTGTAAAATACAGTATTCTCACGGTTCCTACTTTTAAGCAACTCTACTTCCGAAAACGTTATCGTCGCCTCTTTTATAGACAGAAATTCTTCGTTGTATACTAGTCGTGAAAATGCGACTTTGTCGCCCGTTTTAAAAGATTTAACTTTAAAATTGGTCACTAAAACGGAACAACAGCATCACGACTGTTTCAGAAAATAAATAGTTTTTTGCATCGATTTTTTGGTTCAAGTAACAAAACAGATATTGCAAATATTTTCTGGTGCCAAAGCGAATTATCAGATTTAAAAAAAAATACCAAACTGGGAACCCAGTTCAATATTTTAACAACCGCATTAATTTTCCTAAGACATAATTAATGTAAAGCTTTTTGTTACAAAGTGATGATTTTTTTTGTTTTTGTTATTTTTTTCCGTGTCTAATAAGCCATTTTATCGATTCATCTTCAATTTTGAAAACGTTCACTGTTGTGATTCTTTTATTGTGTTTATAATTGCGATTTGTGGTAATTCTTCATTTCCGAATAGGATTGTGTCTTATTTCATCTCTGAACTCTGCAATTAAATAAGACGAATGTTATTGTTCGGACATTGTGCCGGTTTCACGCAGGCCGCATTTAGAAGCCACAGTTATAAATGAATTGCACTTACAAGTTACCTGCATGAAGCAGCTAAAATTTGTATAGTTTTACATTGATTAAATCTATAACACTAAATGATTCGTTATCCCTCAGTTAACAACAATTGAATAATTGTGCTAATTTTTCAGAAGTAAACTATAGCGGATTAAATATCTTTGATTCCATTATGTAAAATGAACGTGAATTTAAAACTACTCTCATTCAGGTGCGACAGTGAAAAACTTTCTAAAATTCTTATGTCTTTGAATTTGTAGATGCTAAAACCGTGAAACTTGATATGGTTTTTACTTTTAAGACATATGTGCTCGGAAAGACGTTTCATTAAAATATTTGATTTTTAAAAGAATAAAATGATTAGAAAACTCTCTGTAATAATGATTACTCGGAAACTTTAAAGAATCGAAATTTTTAATTTTACATGCAAGTATCTATTAGGTTGTGATTTATTCAAATATAGTTTTGAAAAAAATAGATTTTCAAATTCTTGGAATAAGGGAAAATGTTCAATATTTTTTAGTTTCATTTCGTATAAACTGCCAGGCTAGAAACTTTAAATTTGGCTTATGGATGATTTTTAAGAGGCAGATGCCTGCAAACAATGAGTTTATGATTATTTATTTTATTTAAAAATTAAGAAAGTGTACTGAGAACAAATATCACTTATTTGTCATGCCAATGTTACACACAACTCCTCTGAAAAAAGGGAAATTGAATGTCCTATCTTATAATGGATTAAAATAAGAGTAATAAATAGGGTTTTTACGCCGGAAAGGATGATTACCAGATTTTTCGTAACGTAATTTTTACCTTATTTAATGAAAACAATTCAGTGCTTATATATTGAGGCCATTGCTTTTCACAATTTATAGTGACGAAACCTCTAAAACTGCCTGAATACACTGATAAAGAAGTGTGATTGCCAACTCCGGTAAGGAAGTATCGCATATTTAATATTCCCCCTCCCCCATACGAGAATGACGGTTCAACATGCTAGAACATAATTTCCAAATAATATTTAACAGTATTCTAATTTGTATTGTGACTCAAATCGGTGTTGCTAGTTTTGGCCTCCGCTTTGATTTCGCAATTTCAAAGTCACAACGGAAATTTTGAATAAATAATATTTACTTTATGAAATCACAAAAGTTATATCATTAAATAAAGCAAAAAATTCTAATTTTAATTTCTGGCACGAATTCGGATTTTTTGAATAAAAGTGGAGGCCAAACTGTCAGCTCTGATTCAGATTCTAGCTTGATTTTTTTTTTATGATTTTTTATTTGGAGAAAATACATTTTAAGACTACTAAAAATAATTTTGAAAATTCTTTCAATCTACGAAAAATACGATTCAATCTACTTCATAATAAATGAAGTTTTCAAGTATACTACATTCTATGTGTTTTTTGGAAGACAGTGTCCGCAAATGGGTTGAAGTGGAGAGTTTCGCATTAAATCTAGCCTCATGTTCTTGTAACTGAGTACAAGAATGCGGTTTCTTCGAAATGTGACTGAATTAAGGGGTCCGGGGATCAAAATTCTATTTTTTTTTATTTATAGAAATTTTGTTATGAAATTTTTTTTGTGAAACATCTTTCAATATAAGAATATTTCATGAAAAAAAATCTAAAAAATTTAAAATATTTTTTTTAAAATTTAAATTGCAAAATTTTAAACGTATTTCATTTTTGATATAACTCTGGAAGTACTTGCTCGATTTACAAAATTTTTACACTTTTGTGTACAGAAAATGTGTCATTTTAATTTGTATCCATTTTTTCTTTAAAATATTGGTTAGGAATTTTATAAAAAAAATTAAGTAAAAAAATGAAGTTTCTTATGAGTGAGTTTTGCATTAATTAGCATATTTTCCCAATTATCACTCAAAATTTAAAATCCTTAAGACAATTTGTTGAAAATATAGCATAAAACGTCTGTTAAAAATTTAATACATATATCTTGCAAGGAACTTTAGATATATTCTTTTAAACTTGACAAAACGTGAAAAAAATCATTCTGAGATAAACGGAGCTAAAGTTCTCGTCAGCGGGCAACTGATGCATCGCTTCTCAAGGCAAAAGGTTTTATATCTCTGGATCTAAAAGTGTTATTACACGTACAAATTCCAAGCGACAAAAATCGTCTGCGACTGTCCTATTTCCCGCTTTTGAAAGTCTCTTTTTCCGTTTTCCAAACATTTCATTAACTGTTCTGGAAAAGTCTTTTCCCAAGCATTTCCAAGCATTTGAATGGCTGTTACTGGCGACTCGCTTCCTTTCAGGCGTCAAAGACGTTCAGACGTTTCAGAAGAAAGTTTCTTGCTTTCGAAGCGACTCCCCTGGAGCCATTCGATAACATGGAAACGCTTGGAAGCGACTTTGACGACTCGTGTAATAGCAGTATCTATTTATATAAAATCCAAGTCTCTGTGTGTCCCTCACGATTCCGGTAGGACCACCTCATTGAAATGAGTAATTGTTGAAAAATACTAATGCAGGGTTACCACAGTAGCGCCAATCTATTTATATAAAATCCAAGTCTCTGTGTGTCCCTCACGATTCCGGTATGACCACCTCATTGAAATGAGTAATTGTTGAAAAATACTAATGCAGGGTTACTACAGTAGCGCCAAATGTTGGCCAACTTGGCGATAACTGCTGATTTGGCGAAATTCCCATTTAAAACTATTAATCTTTCATAAAGGAGGTCACCAAAATTTAATTTAAACTCCGCTTTTTTATGATATTTTTTCAAAATCTATGGGTGAGAATTTAAAGTACATCTTTACATCTTCCTCCCGATGCTACTAATAAAATAACCGCCAATAGCGACACTGTACTGTATGAGCTCCTAACTGCGCGATTTTAATGTGTTTTAAGTACTTTTGCAGTATAGGTGCCTTGGCGAAAAAGGAAATTTGACAACATATTTTCCGGGAACCTATCCACTGTTTCATTTTATATGCACACGCATTTTTTTTTTAATATATATACATTTATACGATTTATTTAACTTAAAAAAGCCGTTTCTCTAATTTTATATAGAAACAGATGTAATTTGTACATAAAAACATGAATAATATACATATAAAATAAACATATAAAAAAAAAACGCTCATCAAGTTTGTTTTCATAGCTGTTTATATGATTTGACAACAAATCTCAATATTTTTCTGTTATACGGACATCATGCCAAAATGTATGCTAATGCGCCAATTATTTCAAAATGCTAAAAGATATTTGTAATTTTATGCCAGCAGTTTAATATGAGTTTTATTTTATTGCTTTATTTTATAACAGTCATTTGTTCAATTATTTTAAGTATATATTTGCGATTTTATGAAATAGTTCGTAAAAGTCTGGAATTTTCAAATGTTACTTTTAAAAGCTCACTTTAGTATCGACAATATTTTTTCTTTTATTTTTCAAATGCCTCAATTCACGTGATTTCCATTTTGCACCAACTATTACGCTTGGCGACAATGGTATCCGTATAACGGAAAAGTACCCAGATCTCACTTTCTGATGCCCAAATTACACCAAGCTTTTTTTAAAAACATGCCAAAGCACCTACAGTGGAAAAGTATCAAACTGTCTATTATTTTGCGCTATCTGTGTTATAGTTTTATACTATATGCAAGGTGAGTGGAGCGAAGAGTTTAAACATTAAATATTAAAGTTTCGGCACAGATGTCATATATATTGGCGCGATTTTTTCTGACGCCAATGTCATATACACAACGGGTACTTAACTGGCGCCCGGGGCTAACGAAAAAGACGTAGCCCCGTCTGGCGCCAAAGTGTCGTAATTTTGCTTGATATGGTAATCCGGATGTTATTGTTTATGTTTTCGCCAAATTGGCGTCGGAAAAAAATCGCGCCAATATATGATAACGTATATGACAACTGTGCCAAAGTTTCTATAAAGCAGTATAAGACGAAAAAATTAAGAATAAAATAAATGCAAAATAAGACTAAAGAAGAAAGAAAAATCATGCGTTAAGCATAGAATATGAAACACTTTCCAACTTTCCTTGAACTGTAGCATTTATACACACGGTATAGTATGCATAAATGTAGTGAAACATAAAAGCGCATATAGTATGCATAAATGTAGTGAAACATAAAAGCGCATATCATTATTAAAAATGCATTTCTAGCAATCATTGCTTATGTACAATACTTCGGAGAAAAGTTTCTTGGCGAGAAAGAAGTTTGCCAATGTATTTTCTGACAACCTATTTACTGCTTCATACTCACAAGCAATTTTTTGCATATGTATACAATTTATTTAATGTAAAAAAAGCCATTTACCCATTTTTATAAAGAAACAGAAGTAATTTTTACACAGATGTCATGTCATATAGGCATCGGGGTTGGCGTGATTTTTCTCTGACGCCAATTCGGCAGAAATCTCGCTTTCGAATACCAGTTACTTATATATTTTTAAATTATTTGCTATCATTTTGAAAAGGAAATAACTATAAATAAATAAAAGTTTGAATATTAACTATAGAACAAAGCAGTTTATATAATTTAAAAACAGAAAATAAAAGTATATAAATAATTTATTAATAAATAAAAAACAATAGCTGAGTTACCATAGCAGGCAAAATAACACCATTTTAGCGCCAGTTAGGTATCCCAGGTCATATCTGAAATCTGTGCCGTAATTTGTATATAAAAAAATATTATATATATTTAGAAACGATTTTTTTTATGTATATAAGTGCATGTATAAACAAAAATAAAAGTTCATTAGATTTGTTTTCTTAGCTGTTTTATGTATTTTGGCAACATATCTCACTTTCTGATGCCCGAATTAAGGCAAGCTTTTTTAAAAATGCGCTATAATGGAAAAGTACATAAATAAATAATTAACAGAAATACCCATTCATAGAAACTAAAACTTTTTATTTCGAGATCGAAGCATTGTTTTTAATTTCGATTAAAAATACATATATCCTTGGATAACTTTAGTTGAAATTAACAAGTGATTCATTCATCGTGAAACGTAAAAAATATTAAATCCTTGAGGTAATCACTCACAAAGTAAGTTCTCCAACAATCAATGGGCAATATTATAATGGCGTCATAGTAGAGAAAATGGTGGCGGTATCATCTGTTTATGGTTTGAAATCACAAAGATTTAATTTTGCAATGTCTCTTAGTTAAATTATTTTATTATCATATTTATGAGATCAGAACCAAAGCATATTTTTACATTATTTAGTTATTAAAGACGGAAAAAAATTATAAATGAGCATGATTTTAAAAAATTAAATAATTTTCTTTCTTAATACTAAAAAATAACAACGGGAAGTAACAGCGAGTTTAAGTTAAATAAGTTTAGCTGTTTAATTCTGTTGTAATATTCAAAATAACTATATTTATTAGATTTCAGTAAACAACATCAGGGCCCGATTAAACTTTGAAGTTAGAGGAATTACAATGTCATTTCAGGACCTTTCTTTTGGAGAAGCTTTTCTAAATTCCACATATACATGGAAACTCTTCAGTGTTAGAAATATTATTCCTAGGACTGGCATAACATGAGAACGGCCTGCAATTTTACACAAGTTTTTGAAAACTACTTTATATCAGAAATTTTACAAAAAACGGTTACTTTTTTGTTATAGAGGTCCACACTATTAGAATTATGACAAGTTGCAGCCAATTTCGCCAAAGTCGTAACCAAGATCGTGAAGCACACACATATAATACCATATAATACCATTTCATGAAATCGTATACGATAATTTAATAGTTTTTACCTTACTTCAAGTGTGTAATTTATTTATGTTTAAGGCTTAAGAATCTAAATTGTCCAATATATGAATTAAAAAAAATGTAAACAAAGATTGAATAGACATGACCGCAAAGAGCCTCAAATCTGCATAACACTTGGAACCAAACTGTGCAGATTAGTGGTGTTCACTGTACACAGTTTTTCATAAATGTGTTTCGTTCTTAAAATGTGTTATTTTCATCTATCACTGCGGAACAAACGAGAAAACTCATATTCTTGCATATGAGTTGTATATATCTTTATATCTAAATTTCCGTCATTTTTGACGGGCTACCTTTCTAGTAATGAAGATAAAAGCATGCGGTTTGCAGTATTTAACGCTAAAAACTCAGTATTTTTTAAGCCAATAAAAAAAAAAAAATTGCATTTTTTCGGAATTTTTAGCTTCGAACCCCTTTAATAATACTTAAAATTTTCGTAACAATAAAATTTCACCAAATGTAAAAAAGCACACAAATACCACTGACATTTTTTTCCGCAACTGTGCGTGCAAAGCCATGGATTTTGACAGTAATCTTTATTTTACCGTTTTCTTTTCTATCATTTATCCAGTTTTTCACTGCAGTGACCTTCATTCTTAGGATATTTATTTACAGTATTATTATTTCCAAATATGAAACTTCGGTATATTTAATTCTGGAACTGAGGTTAAATGACTTGGAAATTACTATTCAGAAATAGAGGTATTAACCCCTTGGGGATGAGCGACCGGAATTCGTTCCGCGTAAGGTACGCAGAATCGGTGATTATTCCCACCAGTAAATTTTTATTGTAAATTTTGCCTTATTTAACCCTTTCAGGCGCAAGGCCTTTGTGTGTGTTAACTGTTGAAATAATTGAGTGACACCAGTATTTGCAAGAAAATTTATTTGTAAAGAAGTAAAGCTATATTTTCGCTTATTTTATAAAAGTGAAGTTTTCATTCAATAAAACTGGTACTAATGTGGCAAATAGGGATTAAAATGATGTGATGGCGTGACGGCATCACCGTCCCTGAAAGGGCCTTGAAAACCCTTTGAGGGGCAAGCAATTGTGTTTATGTAATGTTGAATTCACATCGGAAAGTTCGAAAAATTATTTTTCTAAATAAAAAAAAAGCAATTTTGCCAATTTTTTACACGAAAGTTAGAAAAGTAAAGTGTAATAAATTTTTTATGGTTCGAATCTTCATTAATCGTAATATATCCCACCGCCCCTCAAGGTGTAAAAAGGTTACAAATACACCATTTTTATTTTCTACTATTGGTATCGAAATAACGTTTGGTAAAACCAACGCTCACCGGAAAAAAAAGTAAAACTTCTTTATACAAAAAATACAAAAAAGGTAAGCACTGTCCGTCTCTTTATGTTCTCGTTATTTGTACTCTAGAAACGAAGTTGTCATAACATACAACTGTAGTCTAAACAAATATCCGTTTGACTTTTCGGGCGGCGAGGCTTTTTAATCTTTTCAGGGGCAGTGGTATGCGTATGAAACCACTTAAATTTAATTCCCAAATGCGACAATAGGTCCCGAATTTTATTACATATTTTTTTATGTTTATTACGTATGTGAAAATTAGCATTTTTTTAATTATTTGCAAGTGAAGTTGTACGTAAACTACGGTGTCATTCATTCATTTCAACGCTTTATCTCTGTGCTTTATACCTGAAATGGTTAAGAGGATTTCTACAGAGTTTCTTTATTTATTTTTCGTTTCTTTATTTAGAAATTCAGAATTTAGCGAGAAAATTTTTTACTGTACGTAATCACGCAATATATGTCATTAAATAAAGCAAAAATAAATATTTGGAAATTCGGCATGATTTCCGAATTTATGAATAAAAAGAAATCCAAACTGGTAAAAGTTTTTTAATAATTTGAAAAACAATTTAAAACCGTTCTTCAAGTAAATGATAATTTTTGTCAAATAGTGAAGAAAAAATTACGCTATAAACTATACTTTTATTGTTATGCATCATATGTAATATCTAAAATCTGTGATAATATGTAATTTCATTCAACAATTATAGTTTTATGTGTGTAATGAGATATCTTTATTTTCATTATTCTGATTAATTATGTTATATTTTTGTCGATTAAACCTGTATGAATTTGTATGAAATGTAATTTTACTATATACAGCTCTTATTCATTAGTGTTCATTACATTAAGTCCATCGTTACATTGCATACATTAATTCAATTATATGTAACTGTCGTAATCACGACCTTGATACCTTGGAGATCACGACCTTGATACCTTGGAGATCACGACCTTGATACCTTGGAGATCACGACCTTGATACCTTCCCCTATTTAGAGTAATATTTCTAAAATAATTGAGTTTCCAAATCCAAAAAACGAAGAGACAGACTAAGGGTTTTGTTGGACACTGCTCGTTCTACCGAGCTCTTATCCCTTCCTTTTCTGATTTCGTCGCTCCACTTATACACTAACTAAACCAAAAATAAAATTTGACTGGAGTGAACAACAACAAACTGCCTTCCAGTCACTTCAGAAAGTTTTTTTTTCAGAAGCCTGTGTTACATCTACCAAATTGGGATGAAAAGTTTTTCGTCAATACTGACGCATCTAAGCAGGCCATCTCTGCAATTTTGATGCAAAGAAGAAATGGCATACTACTTCCTGTGTCATATTATTCTAAATTACTTACCGAATCCGAAAAGAAATTTCCTCCTATTAAATTAGAGTTATATGCGATATATAAAGGAATTACGTCATTCAAATATTACTTGTTTAATAAACAATTCACAGTAATTTCTGATGCCAAGCCTCTTAATCAATATAAAAAGTCAAGTTCACCAGTTGATGTGACAACAAGATGGCTCATGGAGCTGTCCCAGTATACATTCAATTTTGAACATATCCCAGGAAAACAAAATGTGTTAGCTGATTATCTTAGTCGTTGTCCGACTAGTCCGCTAACTCACGATCTCACCACCAATCCAGAGCTTCTTACATCGTCGGAACCTTTACCAGTTGTTAATAGCAAAAATGATTTACATAATGATATTCAATCACAATTTTTGGCATCACAGGATAACTTTCAAAATGTTAGCCAAGGCTCTGATCACTTTGTGAACGCCATTGATCAAGCAAATACTCAAGACCCTATTTTAGAAATCCTAGACGAAACTATTCTAAAAGAACAGCTGGCGGATACTAAACTGAAGCAAATTATTCAGGATTTGCATAGGGGTAAGAGGGGCAAAAAACTTAAGGGATACTATCTACATCCTGTGAGCGAATTTCTTTGCTTTTTCAAAAATTATTCGTATGAAAATACGGATTTGCATAGAGCAGTACTTCCACCCTCTCTCCAACGAAAGGCTCTTACCATTGCTCACATTTCGCACGCTGGTATTCATAAGACTTTGCAGAATTTACGTAAACGCTTTACTTGGCAGCACTTTGTTTCTGATGCGCATAATTTTGTCAAATCATGCGAGACATGCATGTTACATAAACATCATAAAAACAACAAGGCGACACTTTTGCCAGCTCCTGTTCCAACGGACCCTAATCAGAAAATCTCTATGGACATTCTTGGTCCCATTAAAGGTTCACATCTGCTCACTGTTACCGATCATTTTTCAAGAAATACTGAAATATATCTTCTGAACAACATTACTGCTCAAGCTGTTTCTAAAGCTCTGTTGCACTATATTGCCACACACGGAAGACCTGAAATCTTTTTGAGTGATCAAGGTAGTCAATTTACCAGTGATTTGTTGCACTCCCTAAGTAAATTGCTAGGTATTTATCTCAAACACACGTCTATTTCGCACACTCAGGCCAATGGAATTTCTGAAAGATTGAACACTCAAATTAAGTCGTCCATTACAACCATGGCTTCTCTAGGTTTTGATATTTTCACTGTCCGATTCACTGTTTTGATTCCACGTCATTCAAATATTACTTGTTTAATTAACAATTCACAGTACTTTCTGATGCCAAGCCTCTTAATCAATATAAAAAGTCAAGTTCACCAGTTGATGTGACAACAAGATGGCTCATGGAGCTGTCCCAGTATACATTCAATTTTGAACATATCCCAGGAAAACAAAATGTGTTAGCTGATTATCTTAGTCGTTGTCCGACTAGTCCGCTAACTCAGGATCTCACCACCAATCCAGAGCTTCTTACATCGTCGGAACCTTTACCAGTTGTTAATAGCAAAAATGATTTACATAATGATATTCAATCACAATTTTTGGCATCACAGGATAACTTTCAAAATGTTAGCCAAGGCTCTGATCACTTTGTGAACGCCATTGATCAAGCAAATACTCAAGACCCTATTTTAGAAATCCTAGACGAAACTATTCTAAAAGAACAGCTGGCGGATACTAAACTAAAGCAAATTATTCAGGATTTGCATAGGGGTAAGAGGGGCAAAAAACTTAAGGGATACTATCTACATCCTGTGAGCGAATTTCTTTGCTTTTTCAAAAATTATTCGTATGAAAATACGGATTTGCATAGAGGAGTACTTCCACCCTCTCTCCAACGAAAGGCTCTTACCATTGCTCACATTTCGCACGATGGTATTCATAAGACTTTGCAGAATTTACGTAAACGCTTTACTTGGCAGCACTTTGTTTCTGATGCGTATAATTTTGTCAAATCATGCGAGACAGGCATGTTACATAAACATTATAAAAACAACAAGGCGACACTTTTGCCAGCTCCTGTTCCAACGGCCCCTAATCAGAAAGTCTCTATGGACATTCTTGGTCCCATTAAAGGTTCACATCTGCTTACTGTTACCGATCATTTTTCAAGATATACTGAAATATATCTTCTGAACAACATTACTGCTCAAGCTGTTTCTAAAGCTCTGTTGCACTATATTGCCACACACGGAAGACCTGAAATCTTTTTGAGTGATCAAGGTAGTCAATTTACCAGTGATTTGTTGCACTCCCTAAGTAAATTGCTAGGTATTTATCTCAAACACACGTCTATTTCGCACCCCCAGGCCAAAGGAATTTCTGAAAGAGTGAACACTCAAATTAAGTCGTCCATTACAACCATGGCTTCTCTAGGTTTTGATATTTTCACTGCTGTAAAAATACATCAGTCGATTTACAATTCGACCATTCATCCAGCAACTAAATTCTCACCAAATTTTTTACACTTTGGTCGAGAGATAAGTGATATATATTATAACTACAAAAGGGAACCGACATGGCACATTAGTGGTAATAAACAAGTTGCAAATATTGCAAAAAGTCTCGATAAAGTCTACTTACATGCATACACAAATAATGAAAATACCCGTCAAGATTTGTATGCTAAATCTCGTCTTAACAGAAAGTTCTCAAAGGTTGAAGTGGGTGATACGGTTTATGTAAAGTTCCCTAGTGTGTTTGAAAAGAAAATTCAGGGTCCATATACTGTACAGAAAATCATTTCTCCAGCCCTACTTCAGATTAGGTCTCAAGACGATACCAAAGCTTCACCGCTCCTTGTACATACTGATCGGATCGAAAAATTACATAAGCGCAAACGGAAATTAACTAAGTCTACGAATTCTCACCAGGTTCAACCAGTTACCCCCACTGCTTCTGCTCGGGTACAACCTAGCACTTCTCGTCAGAATTCTAGGGTGTCAAACCCTTCGAATACAAATGTCCAGTCTGAGTATGCTCTTCGACAAAAACGTAGAAAAACCAAACCTCATTGTGACTTTCTTTATTATTAATCTATTGACCTTTGCAGACCTGTCTTACAGTTGCCACCTGTGTGTGGAACGGCCGGCCACCTTTCTACGCGCTGGTGTTGCTCTGACATGTTTGGAGTGCTCCTCACTGGCCCGAGAGGCGCTTCTTGGATGTCTTCTGCATTCTCCTTATAGGACTCTGTGATTAAGTATCAAGAAACACTATTCTTTCTTTGACCTCTGTTTTTACTTAAAGTCATTGATTTATTAGCAGTATTGTTAAATTTGGTTCTCAATTATAATTTTCTTTATTAAGTGTAAATTTAAGTGGTTAAAATTTGTAATTCTAATTTACGTATTGTATTTAAAATCTCATTAATATTTTAAGAAGTTGCATATTCGGGATTGCATTGCTGGACTTATGCTTAGTGAGTTTCGCTTGAGGTATTGCTTGTAACAAAATAAATTACTATATCAATTTAATGTTAAAGGCTAATTGATTATAAGGTGTCGGTTGACATGTCTTCTTAACTAGTTGGTCTAAAAAAAAAAAGTCTGCTAGACGGTTTCCTTTACGTAAACTTTTTTGGCAATAAAGGGAACATGTAAAGCGGCTTTGTGTAAGATACGTTTTATTTTCTATGTCTGCAAAAAATGAGTATTATTTTAGTGTCATTTTATATGCCATCTCTGCAAGTTTCTGAAGGAAAATTTTAATTTGTAAATAATTTTTCGTGTCTTAAAAATTGTGGTTTTGCTAAGCTCGCTTACGAATGTGAAACCTCTCTTTGCAGGATGAAGCTTAGTTCGTTCATTTGTGTTTGTTGTTTTTATTATAATTAAGTACTATAGTAATTTTGAATTGTAATGACATATTTTAATTTTAAGCATCTTGATTCCTGTACTCGCCGACAACCGGTATGTTATGTACCATGCAACTGTGATCTATTGCATTAGCTCGACTGTGCCCTATGGTATAACCTTATTCTTTTATATTCGTACAGAGTGTTATGTTTTTGTTTTACCATGAGGTATGGGTAGTATTGTTTACAGTGTTTTTAAGGGTTCAAATTTTATGCTGTTGTGATCATGATCATCTAAATTCAAAGTCCTAGGCACTTTTCAGCATTTTTTTTCGGACATTTTCAGCATTTTCTTAATTCCCTTTTGGCATTCTTCATAAATTTACATTTTTTAGTTTTCTTTTGGAAACTTTTTTTTTTTTTTTTATGGTGCACCAGTTCAAAATTTGTTAGATAGCTTCATTACTACCTTCATTGCGAATGCCAATATTATCGTTTCCTTTTGATAGCTATTAAAGACTACTTGGTTTTCAATTACCATGTATACATACTTAATACCATTTATATCTTTAAGGATCACATATGTTAGATATATATATTCTGGACTTTTTTTTTGTTTTTAAAGAGATGTATATAGAGTAAATACTAATGATGCTTTTATTTTGTTATACAGTATTGTAGCATTTCTGTGTTCACCTACAGGTGTCAACCAGTGTTGCAGTGACTTTCTACTGCATCCGGTTTTCTTAATGAGTTTCTTTTGCGTGCAGGTGTTGTGTGGTCAGTTCCACACAACTTGTACTCTGTCTCAAGAAAGTCTCTTACAGTTAAATACAAAATTTTATGCACTTTAATTTTTTTTCAAGTTAATGTAAAGGCATTGTGGTGGATCGCTCCTCCCTGGTTTTGGTTCTCTGTTCAAAAAAAAAAAGCTCTTCATGAGTGTAGGTATTGCCTTCACTCATTCATCCATTTTTTTTTCTCCGTTGTCCTGGTGTATGTCGTAATCACGACCTTGATACCTTGGTTTTCCCCCATTATTCAGTTTTGCGCCTTGAGTTCGTTTGAACTCAAGCTAGGCATACCTTTTGTCCACCAATCCCCTTGGTCTTACCATTTATCGCCCAAGTGAGTCGTTCCTTTCGCAATACTTGCGATCTCTCGTTTTGCCTACTTTGACTCACTTCACGTAGTCTGTCTGCCACGTTTGGCGTATTAGCCCGCGGAGTTCAGTGTTTCCCGTATTCTCCATGGTTTTTCATTCATTCCTTGGCACGCGTTGTGGCCGTTTGCCTTTTTGTGTTGGCAACCCTTGCCGTGCATATAATCAGCGGGTTTCGCTTGTGATGGGGGCAAAAAAAGTTGAAGCAAAAAGGAAGCGGATTCTTGCAGCATGAGGTGATGTGTTTCCACTCCCTGATATCTTCAGAGTATACGTTTGGAGGTCGTTGTGCATGATGGACACTCACTGACAATGAAGATAACTATGGGAAAAGGTGATGTGTTAGCCGTTTATAAAAGTATTGTTGTATAGTTTTTTTTATGTTGCCTTTCCATTCAGCTGCAGTGGTGCCGATATATTTTGAATTTAGTCTCTCTCGTAAATTAGTCCTACCACAATGCCTAACATACATATTGGATTATTAAAACTTCAATAAATATGAATGTTCGAATGAGCTTTGAATCTCCAGTCATTTTGTTTTTATCGATTGTCACAACACAAGTTCATGGAAGTAAAACTTCCCAGTAACCTAGTTATTGCCACTGGATATATATTTTTTAAGAAAACACAACGCAACGTCTCTGATCTACTATACGCAATATTTTATTGGACTCTTGTAACTGAAATTTCCTTTAGGTTGGAGTAAAGCGCCATTAAGTTTAATTAAAACATTGCAACATGAAAAACTGGTCTCAAGGGGTTTAAAGTCAAGCTTGAATTAACTCTGAGCTTATCCAACCAACCATCCATCGCATTCTATGAATGCATGTTTTACTTTTCAAGTTTATTTTTAATTATTAACCTTTAACAATTGGTACTGGCTTAGCCAACCAACCAGCATAATTTTAACACGACAGATGTTACCGTGACCTTCTTCTAGGAACCGTGGAATGTTTTAACGATATTTCGATCATAAAAGTGATATTTTGACTGGGTTTTGTGTGAAGTTTGAAGGGAGTATAGGATTTCTAAACCGTGTGACCTCTTCAACTTTCAAGGTATGAAAGATGTACTTTTTTGTTTTTTTAAGAGTGCTGTTTTGTCAGGCATATGTTAAGGTGTGCTTCCATATATTATTGTTAAATAATAGGGATATGTATTCATTGAAAAAGAAAATTTATAGTAGTATATTTTAAATAGAGGAAAAGAGGGGGAGAGGAACATTAATCAATCATCTTTTTACGAAGTTGACAATGGTTTTGTTTTAAGCTGAAATTATTTGTAAAACTTTTGAATTATATTGCCTTCTGGACATCACTTGTTAGTACACTTTGACACTTTTGCAGTATATATTGATGCACTTTTATAAATGGAAATAAATGAGAAGTTATTGAGTAATTAGAGTGTTATTGTAGAATTTACATGCATATTTAAGTATTGTGTGTAAGTTGTGTATTTTGTATAACTGTTATGATTTTTTCAAGCATATAGCCAAGTAATAAGTTTTATGAGTTATATTAGATAGAAATTGAACTTTGGTCAGGTTTATCCTGTAATATAACAACAAAAAAAAATGATTTTTTTTTTTTTTACTCGGTAAAGTTAATTTTCTCTTACCGCTTTTTGATTTAAAAGCGAATGTTAAACTTTCGGGTTAAAAGGAAATAGAGAATATAGCCATGCCTCCTAAGTCAGCTCCACCAAAAATTTCAGTTCAGCCATATTCTGGTTCTCCAGAAACGGTTGAATTCTTCTGTGACCAGTTAACCGAAGTTAAGGAATTGAATAATTATTCAGATAGAGAGTTACTTGCTATTTTAAAATCTAAAATTCAGGATCAGGCCTTGAATTTTTACCTGGATGCAATAGTAAACCAGAATTTCGACTCTCTGGCTAAGGTTAGAGATGAATTTATAAAGTTTTTCGGAAGAAAATACGATAAATGTAAAGCTTCTGACCAATTGGACAAGTGTTCAATGCTCGTTAATGAGAGTCCCCGTGCATTTGCATGTAGAATTCGTAAACTATGCAGATTTGCTTTCCCATCATTTGATAATACAACTCTTGATTCAATAGCCTTTAACTATTTCTTAAAAAAATTGCCCAAGAATATCAAATTTAAACTATTGGAGGAAAAAGTTAATTCCTTTGAGTCCGCTATTGATAGAACTGAACAATTGCTTGTAATTTATTCACTTGATTGTGAAACCGAAAATGCTCCGGTTGAACCGATTTTTCATTTAAGTCATACGCAGGATAAGGGATTTCAACCTAGTCCTAGTAAAATTTTTCAGGTAAAAAAGCAGAAACACCAGCAAAATTTTAGTCAAAGAAATAGCAATACTAGGCAAAGATTGCGTAGTGCGAAGTTTGACACGTGTTCATTTTGTGCAACCAGAGGCCATGTTATGAAAGATTGCTTTAAATTTCAGGCATTGATAGAAAATAGCTGCATAAATAGTAACAAAGTTAAAGATAATAAATTGCCAAAGTCTAAATCTAAGTCTCCTAAAAAAACTCGTCATAATTTAAACTACTCAGAGAGACGGAGGTAACTGGCGCTCCGATCTCTCCTCTTATAAAGAAGCCGGTATTCAATAAGGTAATTCAAACTGATAATCCTGCCTATTCAAATAGCCTATCTCAAACTGAGGACAGGTTTATAAATAACAGTGAGACTATAGTAAATACTGACCATCGTATCTGTAGTACATTTCATACTAGGGCAAGACTACCATGTATCCAGCTGAATTTAAATAAGGTTAAAGTCCCCACCCTCCTGGACAGTGGATTAACATTATCTTTGATTGATGATGGGCACTTTAAATCAATAAAAGATAGAATTAATTTCCAGTATCTATCTAATAAAGTAAATATATCTACAATTAATTCGATAGTGGAGTTTAAGGGATGTATTATGTTGTCATTTAAAATTGACAATCTTTTCTTTAAACACAACTTTTATATTGCCAATATTGGTAATGACTTTCGAATTATTTGGGGGTACGACTTTATGCAGAAATATAACATGTCTATCACACCCGCGTTTAATTCTGCTTTGCTGCAAGATTTAGTCATTCCATTCATCAAAGATTCTCAAAAAAAGAGTACAGTTGTTATATCAACGACACTTCCTTGTCAAGTGATGTTACTGACTGTACCACGGTGTCTGTACGGGATGACAATGAATCGGGTGGTGATAAATTGTCTGAACTTGATCATGAAATTGTTGTTCAAAACATTAGAAAAGCTAGGATCCCCAAGAAGTCGTGTGCCTATGTTCGTGCTAAATTTTCAGTTGAGCCAAGTGAATATTTTTTTTTTCAAGCCAACAGTTAAGAACTCAAAAATTATAGGCCATGAATCGCTACACTCGTTGTCACACCTAAAAAATGCTTTTATCGTCGTTCTTGAAAACATTTCGTATAAAGATGTTCATTTGAATAAAAATGCTAAATTGGGTACTTTGTATAACGTAACCGATGAAGATATTCAGAGTTATTCTTTTGAAAACGAGGAACATCAATGTAACTTAATTGTCCCTTCTGATGAGGTTATTAAGAAGCGAATTGAAGAACTTTCGGCTGATGACTTTAAGCTGGGACATCTTACTCAGGAACAACGTGAGGAGTTGGTTAAACTTTTATGTAGTAAAGCTCAGGCGTTTTCTAAATCATTAGACACCATTGGGAAAACTGACTTAGTTTCGCCTCATATTGATTTGCTTAATTCTCACCCTATTAAAGCACTTCCTTTTCCGGTCCCTCAAGCACTAGAACAGGAAGCCCTAGACCAAATTCAAGATATGTTAAAAGCAAATATAATTAAGCGGGCAAATTCTTCGTGGGAGTGTCCCATGTTGTTGGTGAAAAAAAAAAGAACGCATCCCTCGCAACCTAAAAAATATAGACTTGATTTGGATCTAAGGTTATTAACGCCATTATTATTCCATCCTCGTACCCCCTGCCTAAAATTTCAAACTTGTTGCTACAATTGTCTAAGTATAAGTATTTCACCACCTTAGACCTTCCTTCAGCATATTGGCAAATTGCTGTACCGAATGAGTTGCAGGATAAACTTTCATTTATTACCCCTTGGGGAGTTTTTACATTTAAAGTTCTGGTCTTTGGTTTAAAAACAGCTGCTTCTACGTTTCAGGAACTGATTGACACTCTCATCCAGCAATCTGGTGTTGACTCTTGTTTTTCATATCAGGATGATATGGTGGTCGGTGCAAATTCGTTCCAAGAAATGTTAGACAAATTAAATAAAATAACAGATGTTTTCATAAAGAACAATGTTACGCTTTCGCCGGAAAAATCTTCATTTTTTCAAACTGACATAAATTTTCTGGGATTTAACATTAAAGACCATAAAGTTTCCCTATTGAGAGTAATATTTCTAAAATAATTGAGTTTCCAAATCCAAAAAACGAAGAGACAGACTAAGGGTTTTGTTGGACTCTGCTCGTTCTACCGAGCTCTTATCCCTTCCTTTTCTGATCTCGTCGCTCCACTTATACACGTAACTAAACCAAAAATAAAATTTGAGTGGAGTGAACAACAACAAACTGCCTTCCAGTCACTTCAGAAAGTTTTTTTTCAGAAGCCATCTACCAAATTGGGATGAAAAGTTTTTCGTCAATACTGACGCATCTAAGCAGGCCATCTCTGCAATTTTGATGCAAAGAAGAAATGGCATACTACTTCCTGTGTCATATTATTCTAAATTACTTACCGAATCCAAAAAGAAATTTCCTCCTATTAAATTAGAGTTATATGCGATAAATAAAGGAATTACGTCATTCAAATATTACTTGTTTAATAAACAATTCACAGTACTTTCTGATGCCAAGCCTCTTAATCAATATAAAAAGTCAAGTTCACCAGTTGATGTGACAACAAGATGGCTCATGGAGCTGTCCCAGTATACATTCAATTTTGAACATATCCCAGGAAAACAAAATGTGTTAGCTGATTATCTTAGTCGTTGTCCGACTAGTCCGCTAACTCAGGATCTCACCACCAATCCAGAGCTTCTTACATCGTCGGAACCTTTACCAGTTGTTAATAGCAAAAATGATTTACATAATGATATTCAATCACAATTTTTGGCATCACGGGATAACTTTCAAAATGTTAGCCAAGGCTCTGATCACTTTGTGAACGCCATTGATCAAGCAAATACTCAAGACCCTATTTTAGAAATCCTAGACGAAACTATTCTAAAAGAACAGCTGGCGGATACTAAACTAAAGCAAATTATTCAGGATTTGCATAGGGGTAAGAGGGGCAAAAAACTTAAGGGATACTATCTACATCCTGTGAGCGAATTTCTTTGCTTTTTCAAAAATTATTCGTATGAAAATACGGATTTGCATAGAGCTGTACTTCCACCCTCTCTCCAAAGAAAGGCTCTTATCATTGCTCACATTTCGCACGCTGGTATTCATAAGACTTTGCAGAATTTACGTAAATGCTTTACTTGGCAGCACTTTGTTTCTAATGCGTGTAATTTTGTCAAATCATGCGAGACATGCGTGCTACATAAACATCGTAAAAACAACAAGGCGACACTTTTGCCAGCTCCTGTTCCAACGGCCCCTAATCAGAAAGTCTCTATGGACATTCTTGGTCCCATTAAAGGTTCACATCTGCTTACTGTTACCGATCATTTTTCAAGATATACTGAAATATATCTTCTGAACAACATTACTGCTCAAGCTGTTTCTAAAGCTCTGTTGCACTATATTGCCACACACGGAAGACCTGAAATCTTTTTGAGTGATCAAGGTAGTCAATTTACCAGTGATTTGTTGCACTCCCTAAGTAAATTGCTAGGTATTTATCTCAAACACACGTCTATTTCTCACCCCCAGGCCTATGGAATTTCTGAAAGAGTGAACACTCAAATTAAGTCGTCCATTACAACCATGGCTTTTCTAGGTTTTGATATTTTCACTGCTGTAAAAATACATCAGTCGATTTACAATTCGACCATTCATCCAGCAACTAAATTCTCACCAAATTTTTTACACTTTGGTCGAGAGATAAGTGATATATATTATAACTACAAAAGTGAACCGACATGGCACATTAGTGGTAATAAACAAGTTGCAAATATTGCAAAAAGTCTCGATAAAGTCTACTTACATGCATACACAAATAATGAAAATACCCGTCAAGATTTGTATGCTAAATCTCGTCTTAACAGAAAGTTCTCAAAGGTTGAAGTGGGTGATACGGTTTATGTAAAGTTCCCTAGTGTGTTTGAAAAGAAAATTCAGGGTCCATATACTGTACAGAAAATCATTTCTCCAGCCCTACTTCAGATTAGGTCTCAAGACGATACCAAAGCTTCACCGCTCCTTGTACATACTGATCGGATCGAAAAATTACATAAGCGCAAACAGAAATTAACTAAGTCTACGAATTCTCACCAGGTTCAACCAGTTACCCCCACTGCTTCTGCTCAGGTACAACCTAGCACTTCTCGTCAGAATTCTAGGGTGTCAAACCCTTCGAATACAAATGTCCAGTCTGAGTATGCTCTTCGACAAAAACGTAGAAAAACCAAACCTCATTGTGACTTTCTTTATTATTAATCTATTGACCTTTGCAGACCTGTCTTACAGTTGCCACCTGTGTGTGGAACGGCCGGCCACCTTTCTACGCGCTGGTGTTGCTCTGACATGTTTGGAGTGCTCCTCACTGGCCCGAGAGGCGCTTCTTGGATGTCTTCTGCATTCTCCTTATAGGACTCTGTGATTAAGTATCAAGAAACACTATTCTTTCTTTGACCTCTGTTTTTACTTAAAGTCATTGATTTATTAGCAGTATTGTTAAATTTGGTTCTCAATTATAATTTTTTTATTAAGTGTAAATTTAAGTGGTTAAAATTTGTAATTCTAATTTACGTATTGTATTTAAAATCTCATTAATATTTTAAGAAGTTGCATATTCGGGATTGCATTGCTGGACTTATGCTTAGTGAGTTTCGCTTGAGGTATTGCTTGTAACAAAATAAATTACTATATCAATTTAATGTTAAAGGCTAATTGATTATAAGGTGTCGGTTGACATGTCTTCTTAACTAGTTGGTCTAAAAAAAAAAGTCTGCTAGACGGTTTCCTTTACGTAGACTCTTTTGGCATTAAAGGGAACATGTAAAGCGGCTTTGTGTAAGATACGTTTTATTTTCTATGTCTGCAAAAAATGAGTATTATTTTAGTGGCATTTTATATGCCATCCCTGCAAGTTTCTGTAGGAAAATTTTAATTTGTAAATAATTTTTCGTGTCTTAAAAATTGTGGTTTTGCTAAGCTCGCTTACTAATGTGAAACCTCTGTTTGCAGGAAGAAGCTTAGTTCGTTCATTTGTGTTTGTTGTTTTTATTATAATTAAGTACTATAGTAATTTTGAATTGTAATGACATATTTTAATTTTAAGCATCTTGATTCCTGTACTCGCCGACAACCGGTATGTTATGTACCATGCAACTGTGATCTATTGCATTAACTCGACTGTGCCCTATGGTATAACCTTATTCTTTTATATTCGTACAGAGTGTTATGTTTTTGTTTTACCATGAGGTATGGGTAGTATTGTTTACAGTGTTTTTAAGGGTTCAAATTTTATGCTGTTATGATCATGATCATCTAAATTCAAAGTCCTAGGCACTTTTCAGCATTATTTTCGGACATTTTCAGCATTTTTTTAATTCCCTTTTGGCATTCTTCATAAATTTACATTTTTTAGTTTTCTTTTGGAAACTTATTTTTTTTTATATGGTGCACCAGTTCAACATTTGTTAGATAGCTTCATTACTACCTTCATTGCGAATGCCAATATTATCGTTTCCTTTTGATAGCTATTAAAGACTACTTGGTTTTCAATTACCATGTATACATACTTAATACCATTTATATCTTTAAGGATCACATATGTTAGATATATATATTCTGGACTTTTTTTTGTTCTTAAAGAGATGTATATAGAGTAAATACTAATGATGCTTTTATTTTGTTATACAGTATTGTAGCATTTCTGTGTTCACCTACAGGTGTCAACCAGTGTTACAGTGACTTACTACTGCATCCGGTTTTCTTAATGAGGTTCTTTTGCGTGCAGGTGTTGTGTGGTCAGTTCCACACAACTTGTACTCTGTCTCAAGAAAGTCTCTTACAGTTAAATACAAAATTTTATGTACTTTAAAATTTTTCAAGTTAATGTAAAGGCATTGTGGTGGATCGCTTCTCCCTTGTTTTGGTTCTCTGTTCAAAAAAAAAAAAAGCTCTTCATGAGTGTAGGTATTGCCTTCACTCATTCATCCATTTTTTTTTCTCCGTTGTCCTGGTGTATGTCGTAATCACGACCTTGATACCTTGGTTTTCCCCCATTATTCAGTTTTGCGCCTTGAGTTCGTTTGAACTCAAGCTAGGCATACCTTTTGTCCACCAATCCCCTTGGTCTTACCATTTATCGCCCAGGTGAGTCGTTCCTTTCGCAATACTTGCGATCTCCCATTTTGCCTACTTTGACTCACTTCACGTAGTCTGTCTGCCACGTTTGGCGTATTAGCCCGCGGAGTTCAGCGTTTCCCGTATTCTCCATGGTTTTTCATTCATTCCTTGGCACGCGTTGTGGCCGTTTGCCTTTTTGTGTTGGCAACCCTTGCCGTGCTTATAATCAGCGGGTTTCGCTTGTGATGGGGGCAAAAAAAGTTGGAGCAAAAAGGAAGCGGATTCTTGCAGCGTGAGCTGATGTATTTCCACTCCCTGATATCTTCAGAGTATACGTTTGGAGGTCGCTGTGCATGATGGACACTCACTGACAATGAAGATGACTATGGGAAAAGGTGATGTGTTAGCCGTTTATAAAAGTATTGTTGTATAGTTTTTTTTTATGTTGCCTTTCCATTCAGCTGCAGTGGTGCCGATATATTTTGAATTTAGTCTCTCTCGTAAATTAGTCCTACCACAATGCCTAACATACATATTGGATTATTAAAACTTCAATAAATATGAATGTTCGAATGAACTTTGAATCTCCAGTCATTTTGTTTTTATCGATTGTCAAAACACAAGTTCATGGAAGTAAAACTTCCCAGTAACCTAGTTATAGCCACCGGATATATATTTTTTAAGAAAACACAACGCAATGTCTCAGATCAACAAGATTACAAGATTACAGATACGCAAGATTTTATTGGACTCTTGTAACTGAAATTCCCTTTAGGTTGGAGTAAAGCGCCATTAAGTTTAATTAAAACATTGCAACTTGAAAAACTGGTCTCGAGGGGTTTAAAGTCAAGCTTGAATTAACTCTGAGCTTATCCAACCAACCATCCATCGCATTCTATGAATGCATGTTTTACTTTTCAAGTTTATTTTTAATTATCAACCTTTAACAATTGGTACTGGCTTAGCCAACCAACCAGCATAATTTTAACACCACAGTAACACCATATTTAAATTAATTCTAAGTAGTAATTGGCGTGATTTGAATTCTATTGTTTATGATACCTATTTTTATTAGAGTTAATTATATGTGGTTTTTTCGCGATGACTACGTGCGTGTTTTCTATTGTTATATCATTAGACGAGGTCAAGTAATGTTTTCTTTCTCAACATAATGCATCGCAAACACAAAACCAATTTTTATTCGACAAAAACATATCCTACCCAGCTAAAAGAAAAATCCTGAAATGATGGATTGTACACAATTTGGGAATGAAAAGAAAATATTTTTGAATATTTCAAATGTATAAACTTTTTGTACAAATCGTTTGCATTTTTTGCATACAAAAAAGTAAAAAATCTATGGTCTCAAAAACTATACAATTTTGTTACATAAAATAAGTGCATATTCTATGTTTGCAAAAATTGTCCATTTTTATGCACAAAGAAATCTGTATATTCCAAATTTACAGGATATAAAAATGAACTTCCATGGTGAATTTTAAGAGGTGGACCCCCCCCCCCCCCCTAAATGGAAAGTTCTTTAAGTTACAGGAAATTAAAAAAAAATGCATTATACTTCTCAAAATCGGCGAAACAGAAGTTAAGTTTTTTAACACATTCACGGCAGGAAACGAGATTTCTCGTTTTCATTAAAAAAACATCATTGACAAAGGGCGTGGCTTCTACCTTACAGCAAATGCATCAGTGGTGGAAAATTGGTGCAGAGGAGGAGCCTATTGACACCACTAAATTTTAGTAGAATTTTTCGTCTTATCTAATGACAGTTTTTATTAAGATGAAGAATACCATAAAATATTAGTGGTGTCAATAGGCTCCTCCTCTGCGCCAATTTTCCACCCCTGAATGCATTTATATGTCTATATTTTTTTAGATTGTAAGATATTTTTTATTAAATTCGTACACTGAAAGATATTTACCGATGCATAACCTCGGGAAACCTATCTAGAACACCAATTTACAAAAGACTTTCAGAATAAGGAGGGGCTTCTAAAGTTTTAATTCAGGTTTGATCAAATTTGCCTGTAGTAGAGATCCGCACTTTAAAATATTTGGAGATCGTAAATTATTACCAGGTTCAGTTTCTTTGTATTCGCTGGAGTCTATAAATAGCTGTAGGCTGTGATCAGTGCAGAAATAATGCTTTTAAATTGTTTTTTTACGAAATCTGTTTATTTGGAGTAGCTATATAAAATTAAAGCATTTTCATACAGAAATGGATAGGGATGGTGCCTGATAGAATTTCTAAAGACGATTTTTTTTACATGACTGAGTTCATGAAGTGCAAGGGAGCAATTGCCCATTATTCTGTAATATACACATTGGCATCAAACAAATAGCGAAAAGAGCACATGAAAAATGAATGATATCATATGAGAAAAATTATATGTTACGCTTTGGACAATTAGGAGAATTTTGAATTGTGTGGCAGGGCTACCAGCATACCAGTCCTAAACAGTAAGCCAAAAAGAATTCGAACGCCAATTCGTACGTTAAGAGCAAAGTTTTGAGAACATAGCGTTAAAGACAATACAGACCGCATTTACTGGAAATGTTTATGATTTAACAAGGAAGTCATACTCAAAAATTAAGCGGAGATCAAAGAGTTATTTCTACTGGCCGAAAGCAAAGTCGATCTTTATTCTTTTTTTTATCTAGTCAGCGTGAATAATCATCTAAATGAATTTTATCAATGCGAGTGCCGATTTAGTGATAAAGGCATCTGTTAAATATTTTTCTTTCTTTTCTTTTGGAGGAAAGTTACAATGGGAACTGAAATAAAGCTTAGGATAAAATGAATAAGTAATTAAAGTTTAGTTTTAACTGAAATTTAGCGAAAGGAATAATTTAAGAAAAATATATGTGATTCCACATCACATATATCTCCCCTTCAACCAACGAAAAGAATGTACATAAAGGGCGTGAAATCAATTTTCATATGCTCTTAGGAGTACATTATGTATAGGGCAGTCATGCAAACGAAATCAGATATGTTCAAATTGAAGCAACAGCAATTGAACTTCTCTCTAAGTAGGCAACCATCCTAAAATAAAAGTATATCATGATATAAATATATTGGTACCATAAATTTTGTCAAATACAGATGACATTATATATTGTTTCTATTTAGAAACAGCTGCAGCAACATCAATAAAATTTGTGATCACTCTTCAATTCGCCATATTCAGACGATGACCTGTATCAAAAATGTGCACATACAAATAAAACAAGCATTAGGCATAAGTCCACAGGTCAGTTGCCAACTGGCAATAAATTCAAAAATGTTTCTCATAATAAACATTAAATATGTGTATTGACCAATACTATAATTATAATAAAATACTCGAGTAATATAATGCAACTAAACACATAATATTAAACACAGATAAACAAAAACATAATACAAATAACGAAGGATTCTGAAATAATGTCCATAATAGTGAGTAAAAGCATATATATTTTTTAATTTATATCTTCCTGTTTTTTTTTTTTTTTTGTCTCACAACATTGATTTTAAACAAACGTGTACATAAGCTGACAGTCCAAGAAATGCTATATAACCAGGATATGAAAAAAAAATAGCTGATACACTGCCATAAGCCATTTAATTCACGTGACAACTGTGTTGTTGTGTGTATATTTATTAAAATGTATTTTTTTAAGACCTGAAACATTAAAATTTTGAAAATGAAATTTGCAATTTAGAGAAGACATTGAATTATATTGACTATCAAAACAGTATTGTTATGTAAACTAAGAAAAAAAAATCCACATAAAATATTATTCGGTATCACCCATAAAATACCTTTACTGAAAACAGTTACTGATAAATGGAAGACGCTGAACATTTACGTAGAAAGTGTAAAAGATGCTAGACATATGTGAAAAAAGAAAAAGTAATATGTAAACCGATAAATAATCTCAATATAATGCACGATTGGTATAAACACCAATAAAAGACTTGCAATAACCATTAAGCAGGAGTATAACAGTGTCTTTGCTTATAAAAATTGACAATATACCTTCACTGAAAAGTAGTGTGAAAACATTGATAGGTATGCAATTTTTTTCTTTATCGTCTTGACTAGCGTGTACCGTTTACCGATGTGTATAAAATTGACTGGAGTATAAGCTTTCTTGAAAGTGCCATGAGCAAACGTGTAAATACCTTGTACAAATTATAAGAGAACGAATATTGCGTTAAAGGTGAAAAATAAATGTGTGAATTTTGGCAGATGTAATAAAAAAATTGCACTTTGATAGAATTTTAAATAAAGAAGCAGTAAGCTCCTTAGGTATAATGACAATACAGATAGTATGTGTATAAGTATACATTGACTGAAAAACAAACTATTAATGGTCGCGTATGCGGCGTGAAGTACTACTGTACATCATGCGTACCCAATTGAAAGTAAAGAAATTTGAAGAAGCAAATGTAAATCATACACAAACATCAACATATGTTATGCAGGAAAGTGTATATATCTATCTGAATTATGCCAAAATGTAATGAAATTTGCATGTGTAAACAGGAAAACATGGAATAATTGGTAACACTAGTGCAAGTGGTAAGGAAGCAACTTGAGCTGTATTGAATCATTCATAACTAATAAAAATTTAAAAGAAACGACCAATGTATTCTAAACAAATGACATAAAATATTCCAAAAACTGCACTGAGCACCACTAACCAAACAACTGCACATGTAATCTTCATCTGAATAGCATGCTGCAAAAATATACCTTTGTAAGAAAAACCGCTGTAAAACGATGTAGAAACCATTGTAGAAACCTTTTGTAAAAAAATTTTGTACTTGCTGCATGCCAAGCGAAGTTTTTGTGAGTGAGGGTCATTTGCGAAAATCCAGAAGTACACCAAAAGAGAAAAACCTTTGTAAGAAAACTCAACGTTGTAATATTGGTAAACCAATGAATATTCGCATAAACACTGCGTGTAAAAAAGAAAGTGCAATTGATGATCAGAAAGACCTACAAAGAAACAGAATATCTACACCAAGTTATGACCAAAAAGACGTAATATTTTTTTTTAAATCATGGTGACCGCAATGCAAAGTAAGTATGAAAATGTAATCTAAAATAATAAAAAAGTAACTAAGTATACCTATATGTGATTTTTTTTAAATATGTACATCAGAAAGCAAACCAAGAAAAGTAGACAGAAAATAAAGGAAAAACATTTGAGATCCACCGCTGAAGTCTTACTGGCAACTAGGGCTTAACCACCAGAAGAAAACTAACAGTAAATCAAAAATGTGAAATTTGGAATCATTCATCTATTCCTGTCGACCTGAAACAGTTGAATGAAAGAAAATCCGAGACAAGTGTATTGCACGAAGAACACAGACCATGAAATAATTGACATTAATCAATCTTTAAATAGCAATGCTTCAAAATTTGTATATCCTAAGAAAACAAATATATTTGTGTAAGAAAAATGTATGAGAAAAAAAAAACCTATTAATCGTTTACGTTTATTTTATGAATAAACGCATGCGAACAATGTAAACATTCACGGTCGAAGGGAGCGAAGAAAGCCATGTATCGCATAAAGTTAAGTAACAAAATGTGTAAATGAATGAATAAGAATTAACCTGACCACTAGCATGCGTGAAAGGAGGATGTATGTATAAGTTATGTTGTACGTTGAAAAAAAACTTGTTTTTGCTTAAAATAAAATCTAAATGTATCACAAAAGGGAGAAAAGCAGGGTGATTTATGTTTAAAGACTTCTTGTAAGTACGGTTATGTGCGATGCAGTTAATACATCTTGAAATATTTTTACAATTAACTGAAGTGTGAGATTCACCACAATTAGCACATGCCAAATCATATACACAAACTTTTGCCAGATGGCCTAGCCGTTGGCAATGGAAGCAACGTTTTATATTAATAAATGGCCTGACAGTGTAATCAATAGAATTAATATTTAATTTACCATGTTGAATTAAGGAATTAGCAATCCATGATGTAACACTAATAGTCCAATTGTATATTAAACCTTGTCTTAATTTATGTTTTCTTCCAAAGTGAATGGAAGGAATGGTGTTGCCAATCATTTCATTTATAGACATCATAATATCTGGCACACCTATATTATCATCAATACCCAATAAAATTATTTTTGTGCAGTCAGAAAAATCCCTATCTGGAGTTTTTGAAAACATTATCTGTTGTGCATTAGGTTTTAACTGAAAATTAAATACAGCAGAGGGCTCTTGTGTCAATTTGTGTGGCTTTCTCTTACCCATCATATATCCTGAATTATAAAATACAAAAACAAATACACAAGTACCCTATCTGATAATTCCAAAAATATGAACCTATCTAAATGCAATCTAATATATAGTAGTCAAATGTGAGATTTTTTTTTGAAGTGAATATTAAAAATTTTAAATGTTAAAGATATAGCCATAAACTAATAAGTATTATACTCCACAGTTAAAAACCATGATAATGCATGTAAAAAAAAAACTTCTAAATAGTTATTTAAATATCGGAAAACTGCACTCTCTGTAACGGAATAATTTTTAGTGACTGCATATAGGAACAACAACATTGCAATTATATGCATAAAAAGGGTTTTAAAATTAAATTAAAAGGGGAAAAACAGTCAATTCAATTGACCCAATTTTTTTCTCAAATCATATTGTTTATCTTCTGTATCAAATGCATAAGAAATACTATAACGCATCAAGAAAATTATCAAAAGATTTTCGTTTACCTAAATAACCTAAAATGAAAGTTCTTATAAGGCTATAGTTACTGGCGGAAAAATAATCATGCATGCAAAACTTTTAAATATTATACCTTTTTTAAACAAATCTTCTTTCTTTTTGTGTCTATAATAAAAGGACAAGAAAAATTATTTCATATTCTCGCTATAGTATAATGCACTGTGAAAAATAGTTTCACTTGAATAGATATAATCAATGTGCACTCTACTTTAAACATATAGATTATCTAGATAGATTTAATTATTCAAGTAAAATCATGGCTACTTTTAAGCAGAGATAAAAATACTTCCTTAATAGTACTGTACAAACACATTAAAACATAACTTACCTTTAAACTAGGAATTTATATAAATAGAGATTCGATTCAACTGGTAAAATTTTATATCCTTCAAAATGAAAATAATGTCAAAAATAAATGAAATCTTTATTCATTACCAGTATTCATCTTTATCTCTCTATATATTGTTTTTTTAAAAAAATAAGACTTCCTGTCCAAAAAAAAAAAAAAAAATAGTTTGAAACTGGCAGCATCCTGTTTTATTATTTACTTGGAAACAAAAATATTTTAGATGGACCATTAACTTACCTAAAATTTTTTAAATGAAAGTCATAATATAAAATATAAGATAAATAAATAAATATATATATATAACTGTCAATTTATAATACTTCAAAAGGAACTGCACTAAAAAATAAACAAAATATATAATCATTAAATAAAATGAGAGAAATGATAAAAACTTTTTTTTTTAAGAAGAAGAAGAAAAAAAAAACATAAAAAAAATCCAAAAGAATGCGATCCATAAAACACTTATTCTAAATTAGTACTTATTCTAAAATACTTATTCTAAATTTTTAAAAATAGATTGTCTTGATCTTTGTGATACTTATTCGAGCGAAAAGTGAACAGTAAATAAGTATTTTGGATATCTGAAAAATGTAATTTTATCATGCTATCGTTTGGCATATTAGTTCTTAAATAGCATTTGTAAAACTGTGATAAATTTCAAAGAAATCTAAAAGTATTTACAGCTGTTATTCATGCAAACAAAATATGAGCATGAGAAAATAAAAATGCATAATCAACGACAATTGTTAAAAATTAATGTATTATTTTAAATACTACATTTTATAAAAATGTCATGTAGTCAAAATAGAAATTGAGCATTAATAATTATAAAATATAAAATGCATATAATATTTTTCTCATACTCACATGATAAACTGTAATTGTTTATATATATGCATATTTTCTTTTATGCTCTTCCATTTTTATAATCGATGTAACTGTATCAATATTTGATATTCATTATTATATTGTACCTTTTTTATGACACTTTTAACTGCTTTCATTCAATAGTTAACATTATTATAATGAAAATGAACGTTGAATATCGAATTTGAATTCAAAACACAAAATAGGTTAATGCACTTTTTTCTGCAGAAAGGCAATATCAACACCCACAAGTGGAAGTAAAAAAAATAAAATCAGTGTGAAAACAATACGACGTCAAACATGGAAATCTGCAGCACTTTAGAATCATAAGTAGAGAATTGATTCAGTATATTTCTGCATAAATTTACGAAGCATCCAAATAAGTCGAAATAAAAAGCACTGATTCATCCAAAGTCGGTGAACAGAGTAACCCGGAGGCGAACTATAGGAGTCACAAATAGGCTACCGCAGCTTCCTAAGCCTACATTGGAAGGAGAGGCGGTAACAATCGGCAGAGATTACGGCGAACATCGTGAAAAAAAAATCTTGATCCGAAGAATCAGCTGAAACAGTCATAAATGACACTCGCCACTGGGATCTAACTCCATAATTATTAAAATAATGAAATCCATTAGAAAAAGTCCGGCAGCATAAATTCACAGGAAACACGGGCACTTCATACAGCAGTCAGGTAAATGGGAAGTTACTTAACAGACCACGATCCCCATAAATAATAGGTAGTCATCTATCGAGGCAATAGACATTCCAAAAATACCGGTAGAAAAGACGTCTAGAAATTCACATCCGTAATAGGCAAACTAATAAACATCAGGTAGGCTAATAAAAACAGACAGGCAGGCTAATAAACAGGCAGGCAGTCTAATAAACAGGCAGGCAGTCTAATAAACAGGCAGGCAGTCTAATAAACAGGCAGGCACCATCCCATAAAGTTCCGGAAAAATTTTGCGAATGCCCTGTATAGGCACCAATATTTGTAGTAGAGATCCGCACTTTAAAATATTTGGAGATCGTAAATTATTACCAGGTTCAGTTCCTTTGCATTCGCTGGAGTCTATAAATAGCTGTAGGCTGTGATCAGTGTAGAAATAATGCTTTTAAATTGTTTTTTACGAAATCTGTTTATTTGGAGTAGCTATATAAAATTAAAGCATTTTCATACAGAAATGGATAGGGATGGTGCCTGATAGAATTTCTAAAGACGAATTTTTTACATGACTGAGTTCATGAAGTGCAAGGGAGCAATTGCCCATTATTCTGTAATATACACATTGGCATCAAACAAATGGCGAAAAGAGCACATGAAAAATGACTGATATCATATGAGAAAAATTATATGTTACGCTTTGGACAATTAGGAGAATTTTGAATTGTGTGGCAGGGCTACCAGCATAGCAGTCCTAAAAAGTAAGCCAAAAAGAATTCGAACGCCAATTCGTACGTTAAGAGCAAAGTTTTGAGAATATAGCGTTAAAGACAATACAGACCGCATTTACTGGAAATGTTTATGATTTAACAAGGAAGTCATACTCAAAAATTAAGCGGAGATCAAAGAGTTATTTCTACTGGCCGAAAGCAAAGTCGATCTTTATTCTTTTTTTTATCTAGTCAGCGTGAATAATCATCTAAATGAATTTTATCAATGCGAGAGCCGATTTAGTGATAAAGGCATCTGTTAAATATATTTTCTTTCTTTTCTTTTGGAGGAAAGTTACAATGGGAACTGAAATAAAGGTTAGGATAAAATGAATAAGTAATTAAAGATTAGTTTTAACTGAAATTTAGAGAAAGGAATAATTTACGAAAAATATATGTGATTCCACATCACATTGCCCTTCGGCAATGTATTAATAGTCAAAATCTGCGATGGCGGGGAGGTGTCTCCGCCTCCTGCATTCAACAGTGAATTGAACCACTCGTTTGATATTAGTTGTCAACATATAAGGGTGAAAAAAGAAAAATTATGTCCTTTTCATGCCCACAATTTTTTTTTTTTTTTCTGGGTAAAACAGGAAAAACTCTTTTATTTTTTCCCCTATAAAGCAATGAGTAAATACTTCATTAGTAAAAAAAAAATAAAAAGATATATTTTTTTAATATAAATTATCCATTTTTATTCATCTTGTCTATCAAAGCAGTCTGTCCGGATAACTGTAAGCATAGTTTTCAGTTTAGTTTTTTAAGTAATAATATTTAAAATTACATTTTTAACTGGTTTTATGTAATCATAAAACCTACTATTTTAACTAGTTAGGCTCAAAACATTAAAATACTTATTTATTATTATTATATTTTAAGATTAAATTTTGTCCACTGAAATGGTAACCTCTGTTACTGTAACTTTTCTTACCAAAGAGATGACTTGCATTGTCCCCAACGGGGGTTACTATTGCTCTTACTTGTAGGTAAAAATATTAGAAAAGATATGCTACAGCCATTTTGAATTTGTTCTGTACTCATATGGTCAGTAAGCTTAAACATCTGCATTCCAGATTAGTGTGTTTTCTGTTTCTAACCTATGTTACATAAATTTTAATTTTAAATATTGACATTTTAGTTAAAGTTTCATTTTTATTATATGAAATTAAGTTAACTTAATGTAAATAAATGTAAGATTTAAGTATTTTTATAAAACTATAGAAAATACAATTTTTTTCTTTGTTAAATGTAACATCTGCTACCTGTAACTTCTGTTACTACAAATTTGTAACAGGTGTAGATAAATTAACAAAAATCTAGTTTAAAGTTCATATGCATAATAAAAATCAATCAAAGTTCTTCAGTTGCGTCATTAGTTTTTAGATTAATGTAAATACACTTCTACCGTCTAATTTGTGTTGCTCAATTTTACTTCTGTTACAAAAATGTAACCTCTGTTACTATATTTAATTTCTGTTACTCGAACTTTTTTCTATATTTTTCTTGTTGTATATGAATAGCTTTTAAAAAATGTTCCCAAAACATCAAAAGGCATCTGTTCTTTCACTATACTAAAACTATTTGACCACTTAGAAATATATTTACTGCAGGGAATTAAAAATTTTGGCTGGAATGTCGAATACAAGTAACAGAGGTTACATATTGTTATATAAATTAAAATCTATTATTGTTTTCGTTTGAATATAAAACTACATATTGAAGTCTAGTCCACTAACCATGATATAATATACTTGAAATAATATTTTTGATAGGAATGAAAATGTTGTAAATTTAGTGGATGTTGTCCAGTTCAATATTCATCTTCAACCATTTCAGGGGCAATGTACTTCTATTCGTAAAATGCAGAAATGAATGAAAGATACCAGAATTTACAAACAAATTTGTTTCAAAATAAGCAAAAGCTTTTGTTCACGTACTTAATAATAAAAAAGAAAATCATTCCAATATTCTGGGTCCTATGTGGCATTTGGGAATTAAAATTAAATTAGGGGTTAAGGCATTTTCATGTGACTGTAATTTTATACTAACTATGAATTTAGCTATGCTGGAAATGATTTTATATAGGTTGTATACATATAAACATAGAAATAATTATATTTGCAGCGCTGCCAACTTTTACGCTTTTCTCTTACCACTAAAATATTATAGTAAATGTTGTCTTATTTAATAGTCGAAATCTTATGATTAAACAATACGAAAATCTCTATTAAATTTTAGTGGTAGCAAGAAAGCGTAAAAATTGGCAGCTATGTATTTGGTGAAAACTGAATACTTAAAAAATAATAAAAATATTGGGAAAAATACATACATTTTTTTTTTTTTTTTTTTTTACCCATAAACCAAACAGGAAACATAAATAACCCTGTCGGGCCCAGTGATGCCCAATGGCATCATGATTTTAACGATTTTTTTTTAACTTAAAAACTTAATCTCGGAGATTCTGTTTGGTGTTATTCAAAAACACCCTTTCTGTCTTTTCAGTGGTTTTTTTTTTTTTTCTTCAAGAGATTGTAGCAGAGGTTCCAGAAATTGAAAAGTATTGCTTGATTTCCTTTTAAAACGTTGAGGGAAAACATGACTGTGGAAAAAAAAAATATTATTCACACTTTTCCTTTTTTAAAAATTACGATATTTTTAATATAAGTTGTAATAAGTATGAAGTACATATTTATGTATTTATAATTCAACATTTGTATTTTTATTTCAGTAACAATGCATAGTAAATATACATGATTCCAAATGGCATCACTGGGACTTGATAGATATTTTAAACTTAACTCTCTATTTTGATTTCTTATCTGATTTGATGGTTTTTTGAAAGGAAAAAAAATTCCTGTGCTATTTATCATGCGAAAATGAAAAAAAAAGAGTTTGTATCAATAGAAAGAGCCATTTATTTTCTAAGGAATAATGATCTTTCAGATACAGAAATTGAAAAATCTGACGAAGAGTACAATGAAAGTGCACGCAATCTATCAAATGCAGATGATTTCGTGCACTATTGCGACAACTGATTGCGTGGTTGCCGAATTCAATTGTCGCGCTCGTCAGCCTAACTGTTCGGAGTTTTCCGTGGATGCCCAATTGTCAATATTCTTGATCTGGATACAAATGATTCAGTCGGTCCAGTTATTATTTCTGTAGGTAATAAATATTAGAAGTTGAAGATGTAGATCAATTAGAAGATAAGAATATTCAACCATTTGACACGACATTTAGAGAAACTTGTTCATTGCCTCCTGATGAAATTTTAGTCCTTATGAGTACTTTAAATTATTTTGTGATGAATAAATTACAGCTAACAGTGTATCAAGTGGCTGAGAGGTTTCGCTGGCAAAGCTCATAGACGGGGAGTGCTAGTTCGGAATCAATCGCGCTCGTCGGCCTAACTGTTCGGAGTTTTGAGAGGTTTTTATCGAATCGTGGGTATTCTTGCATAAATACGGGTTAGGTTCCCTTAAAAAGACCACCACTGAGGGCATCCCTCCCTCGGGCATATATATATCTCGTGTGGATAATCGGCAGTCATGAACAACACCAACACCACCTTAGTGCATCAAACAAATCTCTATTCTTGCCAAAAGCCTGGAACTTCAGTAAATACAATTATACATGAAATGGGCATTAAAAAATGAACACACATTCAAAATTAAATGTATATTTTCTTTTCTTTTGATTCCAATGATGCCAAATGGCATCATGTGCTTTTCATGTACACTTCCCGTTTGGTCCCAATGATGCCAAATGGCATCGTTTAAAAAAACTATTAAAAATGTTAAATAATTTTTTTTATTTATATTTATGTTTATTTTAGCTAAAAACAACCTTAATTCCAGAAATTCAGATTTTTTCCTCTTGTAAATAAAAATGCGAGCCTGAAAGGGATAAAAATAAATTTACATGGGAATTTAGGGGGAATCTCCCGCATTTGCACCAACGGAAAATTCTAGATTTATTTTCTTTTAGTGTTTAATTATTTTTTTAAATTACTACAAAAAAATAAATTACCTACCTCTTCCAAAATTGGTGAAAAAAAAGTTTATTTCATTAAATTTCAAAATACATCGTGGGGCACAAAAGTCCCTGTCAGGCAGATACCACCTGACTTCAACACTGCTTTGATATCCTCTTTAAGATAAAATTTAACACACATACTTAAAAAATAAAAACGGAACAAAAAAATTAATTTTCATGAGGAATTTTTTGGGGAACCCCACCCTCCAATGGCAAAAAGTCTCTGTGCTTTCTCCTAGTGTTTAATTATCTTAAGTTACTCAAAAGAGTAAATTTACTATGCTTTTCAAAATAATGAAAAAGAAAATTAAGCTTATTAATTTTCAAAATCTGGAGAGGTTGGGAGATCTCAATGCCGGACCACTTCCACCTGATTTCAGCACTGCCTTCCGTAACCCGTTGGAAATAAATTTTTAACACTTAATCAGTTAAAGACGAGAGTATTTTACACTTATTTTAATCTTTCGAAACCAGTTTTTTTCATATTGTAATTTTGAATTATTTAATAGTTCAAAATTTCATATCAGATAATGTGAAAAATTCCATACTAATACACTGCTGTTCACATTTAAAACTGTTGCTCGCGTGAAACGGCAAGTTCTCTTGCCAACCGGCTTTAATGTGTTAAATTTATAAAAGCAGAACTAAAAATTAATTTCCATGAGGATTTCGAGGGGGATCCTCCACACCCAATAGTGTTGTAATTTCTGTCAGTGTTTAATTATTTTAAGTTTCAGAAAAATAATAAATTAGCTGTTTTTTTATAGGTCATAAAGTAACTTATTGAATAAAATTTCAAATTTCAAATAGCATTTTCTCATTAAAGAAATATATTAATAACAATCGAAATTGAATAAATGTGGAATTGGTCCTTTCCTCCTATAGGTACTAAAGTGTTAAAAGCCGCTAACCACTATCTCAAATTTACTCGCTAATTTTTTTTTAATTTTTCAGCAACAAATTAATCAGACCATATTCTAACCATTCATTAAACAAAGAAGATTTATATAATACTTTATATTACTCAAGCCATATTCTAATTTATCATTAACCATAGAAATCCATAGTTAGAAAATAACCTCTTATACCGCTTAATTCTCGCTCCCGTAATATTCACGGGCTATGTATGTTATTCAGATTGTTTTGATTCCCACCAGTTTTATAAAATTGTGTAATTTGCTTTATTATGGTATCATTTTTACCTGTCATTAAATAAGGTGAATATTTCTTTTTCAAAAAAGTGGTTCAGATAAACAATTTTGAATTTTCAAACTATAATTTAATTCGACCGTTAAGGTGTTAATTAAAACTTCGAGAAATTATAAAAGCAGCCAATAAATGCACCATCTTCTCAAAAAATATCAACACACCACGGCAGAATCAACTTCACTATCCATTACACGCATTTAAAATCTTATGTAAGCACAATCCTACAGGCAAGAAAAGTAGTGCACTTGATTGCCAAAACCCAGGAAGTGAATTTGACCCCACCTTGGAAGAAAAAACAGCATGATATTTTTTCCCGTAAAAAAAATAATAAATAAATAAATACAGATGCTTCTGAAAAGCTCCATAGATCGCACCACAGGCGCTCTTTTTGTACTAATTAAGGGTAATTCAATCAGTGTAATTTTTGCGCATAATATAATGTATGCAGTTTTTCTGCACAATTAAGTTTGTACTTTATATGCATAATTAGAGGTGCCAAGTACAATTTGAATTTTCTCCCTTTCTTGTACACTTTTGTTGTAAGCTTTTTCCGTTGATTATATAATCTCTTTTTATCTTGACATGGAGTTCATGGCTTAAAGTTTTTATTTATTTATAAGTATGTATATGTATATTAATTTGTTGTATACTTTAAAAACATATCCTTAAAAAAAAATAATTCTATTTAATTAATTTTTTTTTTTTTGTATATACTGACTGTGTAAGGATTGCAAGGCATATTTCAAACATGATATCACCACGATACTTGACATATATTTATAAAACAAATTGACATATGTAACGTCAAATTGAGAACTCTAGATTAAAAATAGAATCTCTGATGTGTTTTACGACTTCAATAAAGAAGCTTCCCTGACAAAAATTTATAGTTTTGTGGGTAAGAGTCTACAGTTTGGACAAGCGATGTTTTGTAGGAAAAACAGAAGTTATAAACACAACGACAAGGAGACAACAAAAATTTATAATACTTGCACCAGCAATGGAGATGTGTGGGAATGGGGAAATAGACAATAAAGCAGGAGACGTGGGATCAAAAATAAACAGGAAGACTCAGATTACCCGAAACCAGATAATTGTCCCGCATACGTGACGTTCGTCACGAGGGGGTTAAAAGAATTTGTAATAACCGATTGCGTCTAATCTCCAGTTTCGAATACTAAACTTTGTCTTATTTAATCGCTGAAACTTGTGGTTGAAGGCGAATGTTACTATTCGGAAATTGTGGCTGTTCTATGCAGGCCAAATATATATAAACCGCTGTTTTACAATAAATGACACATGCAAGTAGCATGCATGGAATAGTTAAAGTTTGCATACTTTTGGGAGAATATCACAAAATGTGAGATTTTGAAAACAAAAATTTTCAAAATTTAAATCGTCTCAAAGCTTTTGATTTTTTTTTTTTTTTTTTTTTTTTTTTATGTTGGTTGAACAGCTGAATAAAGATAAATATGTAAAATTGTTAAAATTTGAAGAGCTTAAGTTCTTTTTATGTAATTATAATTATATGTCATTTTCTTCGCATATGTATGCCAGGATAATGACAATTTCATTCTAAAACATTTTTTACATTTTTTATTATTTTTTTTATTTTTTGATCTAACATTTTAATTTCGTTTAAAGGAACATGTTTCCTCTATAGTACCTCAAATTCAGTGTAATGTTCAGTTTTATTTGTAATTTATAGAAGCCAGAAAAATGACATAATAAAAGGCTCCTCAATTTTTATAAAACCTTTAAAAACATTATTTTCAAAGAAATATCTAAAATATCTTATTGGTAGCTATAATTTTAATACTATTAACTTGAACTATGTCAAGAAAAAGAAGAATTACTCTACAGCGCCATCTTTATACCACATAAAGAACTAAAATGAACAGGCCAGGACAATGGCATTCATTTTTAGTGACAGTCGTATTTTAATAATGGAAAATTATTTGTAAAATACAGAACTTGTTATCTTCCATATATATGTGTTATATAAGGTATATTTATTAATTAGAAATTAAAAAACTAGAAAAAGATATTTGTACATGGTAGGAGAAAGACTTTTGCTTTGCACACATCACAATGTGACATGCCAGGAAAATGACAATCTGAAATTTTAAGTCTTTTAATTGCTTTATTTTTATGTTACTATGAATATAATAACTCTTGAAAATACTTCTAAAAATATCTTTTATTAGAATGTAAAAAAAAAATGCATTATATAACATTAAATAGAAATTTTATTGTGCGGACTGCAATTTTCGTATCTTGTGATATTGAATCTTTTACATTTTTATATAGATTGCATGAAACACAAACCTGCAATGGTTGTGTTTTTTAACTTTTGATAATTGATTTTTATATTTTTAGCCTTCATTTTTAAGGATCACGTCAAGATTTTTCGCAAATCGTAAATTTCGAAGGTAAAAAATAATGAAAAATAGCGAAAATCTGATACTAAAAAGTAGAGGAGATGGTTGTATTTTTTAACATTTGATAACTTATATTTGTGTATTTTTTGTGCTGAATATGAAAATGACATTGATTTTTAACCATCATATCAGAGTTTTAGCAAATTGTAAATAAGTAATGAAAATCTGATTTTATTAAATCGAAAATTATTAAAAAAAAGTTTTAATTAGTAAAACTTTTTTATTCATTTTTGTTACATTTAATTTAATATATATATATATATATATATATATACTAATAATATATATATTATATATATTATATATATATTATATAATATATATATATATATATATATATATATATATACTAATAATATATATATTATATATATATTATATAATATATATGTATATTTATATATATATATATATATATATACTAATAATATATATATTATATATATATTATATAATATATATGTATATTTATATATATATATATATATATTATTTTGCTTGGGATACTGGGGATTCGGTAGGATAAGGGGGAGAGAATGGGTTCACTTTTAACTTTGAAATTACGATTTGCGAAACATTCTGACGTGGTGGTTAAAAATGAAAGTCAATTTCAGATGCAGCACTAAAAAATACATCAAAATCACTTATCAAAAGTTAAAAAACGCAACCATCACATATATTTTATAGTATCAGATATTCGCTAATTTTTTTTACTTTTTAACTTTGAGATTTACGATTTGCAAAAAATCTGTACGTGATGATAGAAAATGATGGTCATTTTCGGATTCAGTGCCACAAAATACATAAGAATTAATTATCAAAAGCTAAAAAACGTCACACAAGATAAATTTTGCAAGATTCGTACGTGTAAGAATATTTTCCAGTATTGATATCAGTGTTCTTTTTATAGAAAAATAAATCTAGTTTAAGCACGCGAAGTTTCGCCTATTAAGGAGAGATTTTCTAAAAGCAAACACTGGTACCGGAGAATTTCCTGGTCGGGAAATACCAGGATACGTATGAAACCTGAATTACATAAAATGAAACTCGGTTTAACCATTGGATTAAAAAAATATTGATGATGTATTTAAGAAAACAGTTTTGTTGGAAGCTAAAACTTTTCAAAAAATAATCTAGAACATTTTCCTGATTATACAGCAATTTAAGAAGCTACAAAATGTAGTGATTTTTGTAGTCGATCATCATATTTTCAAAAGCATTTCTAATACACATTAGTACTTCAGATACAGCGCCTAGAATACCTAGTGTAAAAATATGCTATCCAAACAGTGTTAAAAATTTGTATCCCTTAAATATACGACGATACTGCAAAAATTTCAAGTGTCGATCGCAGCGACATCTGCGGAATTTTCGTATTACTAGTATTACATTGTATAGACTAGCAATTTCTTGCAGTTGTCAAAAATATCCTGCAGATGTCGCTGCGATTTGCACATTGCAACAGTATCATTGCACATTTAAGGGATACAATATTTTAGCGCTTTTTTAAGTATTACAGGGATAGCCGATTTCCACACTATATATTCTAGGCGCTATACTTCAGAAACAAGTACATATATGTATTATAAGTTTGTTTGTCATGTGCAAATTTCTATATTTTAGAAATAAATTTAAAAAAAATACATATTTTTAAATAGTAAATTTATTTTATTTTGTGAAATACAGTTTTTTGGATGTATTATTTGGCTGAAAATCGCGTGAGAAGCTCAGAACCAATAAATTAAATGTATTTTTGATTTGATTTTTAATTTTTTTATCTGTTTTTTAAATATAGCGACCTATTACTTATACGACTCATAAGGTATTTATTTTCAGTGTCATTTTATCCGAATAGTAATCTTACTTATATTTAAACGTAGAACTGCGATTAAATAAGCCAAAAATTACTATTCGGAAATAGAGTTAATAAAAATAAATACGTTGCGAATCTTATTAGTAAATGTTGAATGTGCTACTTTAATCCACCTCTGATGTTTGAAGACTGAAAATATCTTTTTAGAGTTTTTATTCACGACATTTTGTGCTTCTCGAGCCATATACGAATTGTGGTTTAGGAAAAAAACTGTCCCCGGAAAAAAATAACAAAACTTTGTAAAGATATATAAATATTTAAATGTTAAGACAGTGTTGCCAGTGAGCTACTTTTTTTTAATTCAGATTTCTTGACTGCCGCTAATTTTTTGAAACGGTAAAATTACTTTTGTTTTCGCCTTAATTAATATGTCATTAAATAAGGCGCATTTTACCATTTGAAAAAAGTGGTGCCAATCAAGAATCTGAATTTAAAAAAAGTAGCCCATCTGGCAACACTGGTTTAAGACATACGAAACTTTAGTACAGTAAGCGTTTCAGGCGATGAAGTTGTCTTTTCAGACAGCTTTGCCTTTTAAAAAAATGTGTCGAAATGCGGTACACTTTGTGCTTTTTCAAGAGAAACATAATTCTTTTCGGTGATCAAATTTTTCGAAAAATATTATTTAAAAGGTGCTAGCATGCCATTTTACAGCTTTTTTTCCGAAAGGTTTTATAAAAATTTTGGTACAAATCTTGATTATAATTAAATGGGATTAAGAATATTTCACAGCCCTTCGAGAGGCTAATATGCAGGGGTGAAAGTTTTCCGTTCTGGGACGGAATTCCGTCTTTTTTTTATTTAGGAAGACGGAACGTGACGGAAAGAAAATATTCATTTCTGCCTGGAATTCTAGTGACAAAAAAAATCTTTCTTAGTCATAAATATTTTAATTGGGAAAAGCAGAAAACCAACGCCATAGTTTATTTACTTTGTGTTTACGTTTACTGCGTGTGCTTGCAGCTCCCCGCGACATGTACGCCCGAGTTCCGAGTTCTTGAGTATTGCTTTTCTTTGAGCATGCGCCAAAGAGAGAGATTAGCCCGCGCCGCGCTGGATAAATTAGCTGTGAGCGGAAGAAGAGAACTTCTCTGCTTACTGCGTGAAACAGAATGCGCAGTAGTCACAAGCGCAGGTACCGAACAGAAGGGAATATCATAGCTGCCAAATTGTACGGATTTTTGCTACCACTAAAATTTAACAGAAATTTCTGCCTTATTTAATTATCAAAATTCTCTAAAATTCGGCGATTGAATTAGGCAAAATTTTCTATTAAATTTTAGTGGTAGTAAAAATCCGTACAAGTTGGCAGCTATGGAATATCGTGAATTTGTAGATCGGCAAAACGCTTTGCTTGTTCACTTGTTTTTCTGCTTATCGCTCTGTTATTTTATCGCTGCACGCTTTTGAGACTTCAAAATATTGAACTCATTATCATTGGAAATACAAGGAATTGAATTTATCGAAGAATCTGATGCTTTGAAAGTAGATGATACTGGACTAAAAAACAAATGGATATTTGCCTGGCTAAAGGAATATGATGAGCAAGGGAATAACATTGACACGTGGTGCCGGAAACTAAAAGAGTCAGGTTGTTGCTATTGTATTGTATGCCATTCAACTCCTAATTACGGAAATAATGGTAAGAAAACGCTGTTTAAGCATAGCAGGCATAAAAATCATCAAGAATTGATGCGTGCTCAAAATTTAACGCAAACTGTTCAGGTGCTAAGCCACTCATTGCCGGTCCTTCTACAGCTGATCGGGTTGCCGATCAGAAAGCTGTAGTAACATCATTTTTAAGTGAAAAAATGCTACGATTTTCTTTAGCTGGTGACTTGGTTGATCTTTCCAAATTTTTAGCCAAGGATAAATCGGCACTTTCAAGATTGCAGTTTTCACAGACAAGTGCAACATATATCAATACGCATGGCACGGCCAAATGCTTAAAGCAGGACTTAGTAGGCAAATTAACGGGAAATTTTTTCTCCCTAAATATTGATGAAGGCACAACTAATGCCATGGATAAAATTATAAATGTTTTTGTTCGTTTTTTTGATGATGCAGAAAATATGGTTGTAACTGATCACTTAGGCTCCAGGAAAGAAAATATCAGTTCCTCCAAAAATATTTTCAGTCATGTAAATGATATGTTAAAGGGAGCTGGGCTGAATCACAACCAAGTCATCAGCTGTTGTCTGTTAGACAACTGCAACACAATGAGGGGATGTAAAGCCGGACTCGAAACTTTATTGCGGCAAGCTAATCCAAATCTATTGGATATTCATGGTGACACAGTTCACATTGTACACAATTCTGCAAAAAAATTCTTCAATCATTTTGATGGTTATATAGAAGGCATTTCCAGTGACTTGTATTATGACATCCAAGATTCACCAAAAGCAAAGGAACTTTTTTGTGAGATTCAATCTCTTCTAAATTATGATAAAGTACTTCACCTTATAACATTTATAGACAATAGGTTCTTGGAAATTTTAGCAGTTTGTGATAGGCTGTTTAAACTTTCTGATGCTTTCAAAACATTTTATTTTGGTTTCCTGACTCCAGAAAGAAAAGAAACTGAACAACATATTTTGGATAATATATGCGTAATCAAAGGAAGGTATCCCCTGATGAGCAGAATAGGATAAAAATTGTTCAAGATATTCTGTCTAAACAAAACTTAAAGAATGCAAAATGCAGAAAGGAAAGAAAGAATTTTGAATATCTTGTTTAGCAATGAGAACAGATATTTATTTATATTACAATTTTATAGAGGTGTACTGATGCAATTTAATACTTATGTAAAAATGTTTCAGCACGAAAAACCCATGATCCATTTAATTCATGAAGAAATGTATTCTTTATGCAGGAATTTTGTTTCTTTTTTCATCAAACCTGAATTTCTGCCAAATACTGTGAAAGATATATTAAAACTGAATTATGAAGATCCCAAATTACAGTATGAAGACAGATTTTTAAATTTTGGAAAATTTGCACTGAGAGAAATGCTTGATTCACAAAATAAGATGTGGTTAAAGCATTTTTACACAAATTTAAGGAATGGGTATGTAAGTACTGCAAAATATTTGATAAGCAAGTTGCCAATAGAGAACAAAGCTCTCACATGGTTTTCTGCATTAAATCCAAATTTGAGGAAAAAAAGTACAACCTTTGTGGCATTGCAAAAACTTGCTGAAACTTTACCTAATGTTGTTTCTGATAAAGCATTGCTGTTAGAAGAGATAAGGCAATACACAAGTGATCCAAAATTGGATGAGTTGGAAGCAACTGGAATTTTTTCTAAATCTGATAAAAATTCCAGAATTGATTTAGACTGGTGGTCACACATTTTTTAAATTCAGCATCAAGGTAATTTTAAATACAAGTTTTTATCGATTTTTGTCAAGGTACTACTAACACCTTTTTCTGGTCCTTTAGTTGAAGGAAGTTTCAATATCATGGATGATTTAATAACCGAAGATAGAAGTGTTCTAACTGTAGAGAATTATGAAGCAATCTCTACTGTTAAATATCATTTACGCGGGAGAAAAATTAAGGCAATTGAATTAGAACCATGTGTGAATATGCGAAGAGCCATCCATACAGCCCATGCTTCCTATCAGCAGCATTTATCAGAAAAAAAAGCTGAAAAAACTTCCTAAAAGTACATCTGATAAAAAAGAAAATCATCTTGATTGTGTTCCTTCTAACTTCTAGTTACTGTCCTCTTCCCCAAAAATATAGTACTGCAATGGTGCCAGTTGTTCAAACATGTTTGCCAAAAACTGGAAAACAAAATAAAGATACAGATATTCCAGTAACTAGTTCTTCCAAAGAGTCTACAAAATCTGAAAAAGTGACACTATGTATTAAAAATACTTTCGAAAAGACCTGCTGAAAATCACATAAAAAACCTCCAAAAGCTTTGAAGATATCTATAATAACAAACTTTTTTCAAGTGAAAACTGTTACAAAACCATAAATTTCAGGGTTTTTTTTTTTTTTTAATAATTGCTAAATTTTTTTTTTTTTTTTTTTTTTTTTTTTTTTTTTTTTTTATAATTGCTAATTTAATTTTTTTTTTTTTTTTTTTTCAATTGGCTGGGGAGATTTTTATCATTTTGATAACTTTGTTGCATTTTTAGTTTATTTTCATTTGGTATTGGTGGAAACTGATACATCTTAAATCTCAATACTTATCTTTCAAAAATATCAGATATTTTGTAAAATGAATCATTTTTTAGAATTGCCAGAATCCATTCTACCATCTATATTTTTAGACTTTATGACTTTGGAACACAGTGAACTTTGAAAAATCTATTTTAACGTGTTTTGTGCATGGCCCCATTTTTTCACTTAGTATAATCTATAATTGCTAACACCTATAAAATAACAAGTTTCATCTTACTGGTAAGTTTTCAATTTTTTATTTCAAGGAAAAATCTTATTTGTTCATTTAATTTTTTTCACTGTCTGCAGAAAATATCTATACATAGTAATTAAAGTGTTTATTGTAACTAATATGGTAGTTTTCTTTTAAAGAAATAAGAAAATCTCAAAACGTTTAAGCCTCAATTATTACTATAATCATTACTATAATCATTGTTTAATTAATGTTCTTTATTTAATGTTATTTTAGGTTTTTCATGCATATATTTATCATTTATAATATTATATCCAATACTTGGAAATTTAGCTATTGAATATTATGTTATGTCGGAGTTATTTACGTTTTGTCACAGTGTTTAGGGAACATGTTAAAATATTTCAGTCCAGTGAAAGTTTTTTTACTTTCACCCATGCTAATATGATTTCTCGCATTACTGTTCAAGGATTGTCAGTCTGACCTAATATTTTATAAAAAAAATCGGAATTCATACTAATATTTCCGAAAGAAACGTATGTATTTTGAATAATCACATAATACCTATCTTAAAATATTGCAAAAAAAATGTGGTTCCTAATTTCAGGTGAGAGTTCGGAATTTCTGAATAATAGAAGAAGCAAAACTGGCCAATATGTAAATGTTCTTTGAGAAAATTGTAATTATTTTACACGGTGGAGAATAAATACTTCATCAAATATATATTTTATGTTACATATGACATATAATATTTAAAATCGCTAAAAATGCATAATGTCTTAAAATAATCATTTTTAGACCTATGAAATATGTTTTTTAGTTTTCAAAATTCTAAGTAATTATGATATTCAATTTGTTCAAAAAGCATGCATAAATTCATAGTTATACGGTTTAAAAAACACAAACTGTTACTTATTGCAGGGTTCGCACACTCCTTGGAATTTCCAAGGACTCTGGCACCACTATTAATGATAGGAAAAATTACATTTAACTTTTAAAACACAGAATTCGCAACCACCGCCTTTATTCACAGATTTTGCAATATTTGTCTGCTGTGATATACTTTGAATATACTGTTAAATTTTAGTGTTAAAACTGTGCGAACCCTGCTTATTGCTATTCGTTATATTCACGAAATTGCAGACATTAATACGATAAAATCTAAATTTATTTCTGTATTATTTCCAAGTCATAATTGGAATGTTTAAAACTGTAGTTATATTCGGCAGCCACCTAATATCAAATTACTCTCTAAACAAGCTCAATAAGGCGTTGTTTCAGGGAAAGTAATCAAATAGCTACATTTACTAAAAAAAAACTTGGAAATTGTACGTTTAAAAAAAGTTGTTGTTTATAGAGATAATTTTCATCAGCCACAATGAAAATGTTTGAAAAAATTTTTTTTGGACAGACCACTACAATTTCATTTTCTGAGACGTGCGCAATGCTCGCACACCTCTTAAGAGCCGTTGACAAATGGTATACCCTTCACTCCGTTTGGATTGTGCCTGATCCTTCAAATTTCTTTTTTTTTTTTAGTTTTTCCATAAGCGGTATTTTTTTGAAATACTGATCGAAGTACATAAAACTAGGTCTAAGTAAGGACTACAGCAGGTCCTAAGCCTAGATCCTTGTGGACCAGGTCTGTACTTTCCCACTGGTACACTACAGAATTTAAAACTATCCCACATGATGCTATTACAACACAGTCTGGTTTGTTTTTATATACCGCTTTACTGAGCACATCCTAAAAAAATGAATCGTCTGCTCATCTATGGAAAATTTTCCCTGATCTCCCGGTAAATTCAAGCAGACACTACGGAATCTGTCGAGCATTTGCTGAACTTTTCATAATTTATTATTTATTCCTTGTGGTTTACTTGCTGTGTCGACTAAATGGAATGAATTTATCACACTTAAAATTCTATCTCGAGGTATGCATGTAACTCATATAAAACTTATAAATGATATATGGCATCCATAACTCAGAGCAGAAACATACAATTCGTTTCATGTGCATATTATATATCTAATACTGTCAATTTTAAATAGAAATCATGAATAGTACAAACCTATTAATTTAAAATTAATCCGCTTTAAAAATGTAATTCATAAAAAATAAATTGCTAAAAACATAAGTTTAAAAAAAATCACTTAACAATAAAAATTTTATATATTAGGAATTGTATCTGTTTTGGAAATGGTTAATGCCGGATCCGCACAATTGTGCGGGTCATTTGTTTTTCAACTATTGTAAATATCTAATTAAATTTATCAAAGACAAAATCAATTTAAATCATGAATAAAGTATATGAAAAGAAAATTTGAATCTAAGCAAACAGTAAAAATCATATTTAAAACAAATTACGACAGTACATACTTTTTGTCTATTGCTGTCAGATGATATATTCTTTTTAAAAAGCAGAAAATCTAACCCTGTATTGTAGTTGGTACCCTTTAGTTTTTTTTTCTTGTAAGAAAACATCTGAAGCCAATTAACTCATATAAATGTGCAGATTTGGTTTTAAATCTCACAAAAAAAGGAAATAGTCATTCCCTTTTACTTTAGTATCACCCGCACAATTGTACGGGGCAGGGCTTAAAGCAGTGGTTCCCAACCTTTTTTTGGCCGCACCCCACCTAAGCACCTACAAAATCATGTTGTCCCCCATGAATTCTATAAATATAAATTTGTATATAAATACTTAATTGTATATATATAAAAATATAAACTTATATTTTCCCGCAAGAATCTGAAAATAACATTAACTCTACTCTGATAAGTGATTTCACATTCTTTCATTTAACAAAATCATATTTTCTTATTACAAGTATGTTTTTATCATAAGTCTATGAATCAATGAGGTCATGGATCCTCGTCTTTACATCTACAAAAGTTTTATTCATTTTGGCAACTTACCTCAAATTTAAAAGTCTTAAATAGTGTACATTTTAATCTTCGTAAAATTTCTTGAATCCTCTCTCATATTTTGCATTACATCTGATAGAATTGATGCATTTTATAATGGATTATAGTACTTCATTAAGAACAAGTGATATTTGTTTATCACTGAGACTGTCTGGGTAACATAATTCACAAGTAACATTTCCGGATTCGCACCTTTATCCATTTTAAGAAACTATTTGCCTTTCCCCTCATAACATGCTTCTTTGATAGCGGGCTTTCTTTTCCCAGTTATTATTAATTGGCCACCATGTTTTCTCCGATTTTAAATTTTAAAATGGATATGTCATGAAGTTTGTTTATATATTCTGTATGTGGTCTGCAGATGAGCCATAAGAAGTTTACTTTCTATTCATTTCCTTTCATGATGCACACGGGGATTTATTAATTTCATAAAAGTAATACCTCATTTAGACAATTCAAAACATTTTTTAGGTTAACACGTTCACGTCGGCGCGATGGGTCACACTCGACTGTCTCAGAGTTGTCAAGTCTCCGGCTTTTTACACACCACTATTATTTTTGAGAAAATGTTGTTCCTTTGAATCGCCCATTTGTTCTAATTAAATAAAACAAAATTATCTGTATTAAAATACTGGTAGCCACAAAGCCGGAGACTTGGTAGCTCTGAGACAGTCGAGTGTGACACACCGCGCCGGCGTGAACGTGTTAAACATATCCAAATATTCAATTTTAGATATATTTTACGAAATATCATAAGTAAAAGTTCCTTCATTTGTGTGACGGTGTTCAGTGGGGTGGTTCACTTAAATGCAAAACTCCAACCATATTACAGGAACTAAAAATTTTATTTAACACTTTTAAGTATAGTAATAAAAGGCAAAAATAACTTAAAATTATCAAATAGCAGAGAGAGAAAATCCGCATATAAGAGGTACGCCTGAGAGTGACCCCAGACCATTAGGTCTTACATGTTTGCAGCTCGAGATCAAAAAGTCCAGTAGGTGATTTCATGAGAAGCAAATAACACTTGGCGCTATACATCGCCAAAATTCACGCATTAACACCGTGACCGAATAGCAGACAAAGGGTTTTATTCGCGGAGCAAAAATGGTTGCCAGAAATAACTGTTCTACATATGAATTTTTTCAGCGAGCCCGCAAATCTTGGGAATGATTATCTAAACCAAATGAGTACGTTAAATTCTTGCAACATATAATCGCGAAATGCCAAGAATGGCATCTGGTAAAATAACTGACAAATAGATTTAACATTCATGAAAAGTGATTTAAAAGACCGCATCTAATTTCGATGAGAGAGGCGAGAGAAAAACATCTAGACGTGTTTATATTACAGACCGGTATTCGCTTGAATAACTGTTACTTAAAATTGCAGACTGCTGCGTGAGAAAAAATGCCGAGGATCAAGGGCATATTAAGAATTGCTTATCTATGCGGTGGGCAAAAATCCGATACAATTAAATGAAGATATATTGATACCAGCAGCTGCACTTTATAAGTTTTATTTATTATTTATTTTTTTATTTTTTTCACTGGACGCAGTAACGAACAGTTCAATGAGAAAGGGCAAAAAAGTAACTGAATATTTAAGCGGAATGAATCAAAAATGTCTCAGAAAGGAGGAAAATAGTTTAATAAAAATCCGTGTGGTTTTAAGAAATGAATTTAAATATATTTATCAGCCTGAAAAAGGGGGGGGGGAGGATAACATGTTAAAAAGTAATAAAGTTATGTTTAAAGTAATTTTGAGTAAAAAGAGAAATATGCGACAGCAATCTGTCACAATTTGGTATATTGTACTATGACTGTAAAAGTTTAAAAAAAAATAGTATAAGAAAGAGGTATGTTTTACAAAAATAATATTTAAACCAGAAACATTAAAATGATTTCTTTTTTAATATATAAAAAGTGTCGATATTTAAAAAAATATATAATATTCACATAATTATTCCGGTGTCCAGTGTATTTTGAAGTTTGGAAAATTAATTTTTATTCAGTTACTTTTAAATTTTTTCACCTGTAATTTCTATTTTTAGACTACGACATTACTTTCATTAGAAAAAAAAAATGACAGAAATTTTAATAAGAAATCTGAAATTGTCCCCCTGAAAAGTCACATTGCCCCCCTGCGATGCGTACGCCCCACGTTGGGAACCACTGGCTTAAAGGGATATAAATGCATTATCTATAATGTAGAAGTTAGCCAGTTGTGTTTTTCGAATAAAAACAATATTTTTCGTTTCTCGTCGGTAATGCGTTACAACTGGTATTGGAAATTAAGATCCGCCATAATTTCAATTTTATTTCATATGTATTTATATTCTACTCGACTGCTATTCTTTTTAAAGAATCCGTAAGCTGATTTTGGTGGTCATAGTGGTTCGGAATTTACGTTAAGGTAAATGAAGTTTTATTAATCTGATACATAAACATTTAGTGCAGAAACAACCAATGCAATAAATAAATATTACGTAATAACTGCTATATATTTTTAATGGATACAAAAACATATTGCGTGAGAAATAAAATTCTCAAACCACAAAATATTCAAAGCAAAAAGTTTCTAAATTTTAAACAAATTTTCGTAGAATGTTCCATGTTTAACTTGCATCTGTCTAAGAAAGCTGCTTTCGAGCGGCTGAAATATGATAAACCATTCTGTTTTTCATTGGCTCAAATTTTTCGAATTCTGTACTTGCGTCCCAGGACAGTTGGAAGTCCCTATACAGGGTTCGTACAGGACCTGGAATTTCCAAACCAGAAAATTCTTCGACACCAATATTTTGTTATAGATAATCTCTCTTCGCGGTCTCGAATTTGATTTATTTTTTTTATAAGAAAATACTGATATTTTGCCTTGAAAATAACGGTACCCGTACGAACCCTGCTATACCTACACCATAGTTGCCAACTTGTACGGATTTTTGCTACCAGTAAAATTTAATAGAAAACTTTGCCTAATTCAATAGCCGAATTGCAGTGAATTTTGATAATTAAATAAGGAAGAAATTTCTCTTAAATTTTAGTGGTAGCAAAAATCCGTACAAGTTGGCAGCTATGCTACACTGTAGGATTTTTTTAATCCAATTTCTTGACTGCCTTCATTTATTTTCCAAATAGTAAAATTCGCCTTATTTAATTGCACATTAATTAAGGCGAAAACAATGGGAAAATTATCATTTCCGAAAAGGGGTGCTAATCAAGAAATCTGAATTTAAGAAAAGTAGCCCACTGGCAACGCTGTACCTACCATGTTAAATTAATGAACTTTTCTCAGAAACTACTAAAGTTATTGACTCAAAATTTTTTATATAAATAATGTAAATAATTCCTAATAAAGTAAACTCAATTTTATAATAAAATATCCCTTAGGTTTTTTTTTTTTTTTTTTTTTTTTTAATCTTTAATGAAAACCACTTTTCAATATACTTGCATTTTCCAAAGAAGATCTTTTTTATAAAACTTTTGCATGAATATTTGTAAGAAAAGTTTACTTGAGATTGATCAGGGATATGGGTGAAAAAAAATTGTGACCATTTCTCAACATTTTTTTTTCTTTTTTACGCAGGCTGTTTTCACCAAATATGTTTTTTCTGTGTTTATATATATATACAACCTATATAAAATCAGTTCCAGCATAGAAAAATTCATAGATAGGATAAAAATACAGGCACCTGAAAATGTCTTAACACCTTGAAGGGCAAGGAAAAATGTCTCTTCAAACATATTCTCACCGGAATAATCGAACAATTTTATTTTTAAATAAGGAAGAGCAATTTTACAACAATTTTCCCTCAAGGTTAAAAATATAAAATTTAGTTAAAATTTTCTGGTCAGAAACTTGTTTAAATTAGGTGGGATATACTTTATCCTACCACCCCTCAAGGAGTTAACCCCTTCGCATTTTAGGACTACTTAATTTTAATCCAAAATGCCACATAGGCAGCAGAATAATGGAATGAAAATTTTCATTTTATTAAGTACGTGAACAAAAGCTTTTACTGATTTTGAAATAAATTTGTTTGTAAATCCTGCTGTCGATCACTCATTTCAGCATTTTACGAATAGAAGTACATTGCCCCTGAAAGGGTTAAAAGTGAATAATGTACTGGACAACATCCAGTCAATTTACAACATATATATTCCTATCAAAATATTATTTCTAGTGTATTATATCAGCATTAGTGTATTAGACCTCAATATATAATTTTGTATTAAAATGAAAACAGTAATATGGGTTAATTTATATAACAATATGTAACCCTCGTTACTTGTATTCAACATTACAGCCAAAATTTAAGTGCTCTGTACTAAATATATTTTTAAATGGTCAAATAGTTTTAGAATATTGAAAGAAGAGATGTAGTTTTGTTTTAGGAATATTTTGTAAGAGCTCCTCATGTACAACAAGAAATATATAGCGAAAAAGTGCGAGTAACAGGAATTATATATGTAGTAACAGATGTTACATTTTTGTAATAGAAGTTAAATTGAGCGACACAAATTAGACAGTACAATTGGGTGGGTCGAAAAATTCGAAAATTTTCAGGTCATCTTCTAATAGTGCGGACAACTTGCCTTTTGGTTTAGTGTTGCCAGATGGGCTACTTTTTTTAAATTCAGATTCTTGATTGGCACCACTTTTTTTCAAATGGTAAAATGGGCCTTGTTTAATGACATATTAATTAAGGCGAAAACAAAGGTAATTTTACCGTTTCAAAAAAGTGGTGGCAGTCAAGAAATCTGAATTAAAAAAAAGTAGCCCACTGGCAACACTGTTTGGAAGTAAAATAAAGCAAAAAAGCAAAAAAAAAAAAAAAAAAAAAAAAAAAAAGGTTTAATTCGGTTAAAATCTTTAGGTCGCGCATCGCACTTGAATTTTGGAAAATATGATCAGAAATGACAATTTTTGAAATTAATGATAAAAATTTTAACAAGTTCCACATCTACTTCTAACAATACATAAAGACAATCTTTTGGAAATTAAAGGCTAACGCAAAAAGAAAATTGAAATCGGTTAAATTCTTTAGGTCGCGCATCGACACTGAATGTATAAATATATTATCAAAATAGACGACGTTTTTTATAAATGATTTTTTTTTCTCATCAACGTTTAATAATGTAATAATATTGCTTTATGTTAATAGAAACCTAACATGAAATTAATTTTAAATTCGATTACTATATTTTTGCTATTTATTTATTTATGTCACATGCTGTGTTTACGTTTTTAAATTATGAAAATTTTTATTAAAAGATATTTTTCAATTATTTTATTTATTTAAATTTAAACGATTTTATTAACAAAAAATTAAACACTGCGTATTAAAACAGTTTTGAACAGTATTTGTAGAAACAATTTTAAACAATGTGCATTAAAGCAATTTTGTAGAATTGTTATAGTTCTCTCAAACCTACATTTTATTCTATAGATAAGAACTTGTACTGGGATTTATTATCAAACTTTGGCATTATGGATAGCGAAAGCAAAGCTAATCTAACATAACCATCTCTGATATTACGACCACCTACTTTTTTAGAAGCTTTGGTCACAATCTTTACACATTGTTCCAAAGCTTGTGTGTCACGGAAGAGACTTTATGATTTTCAGTTCCACTTCTGAGAGAGCTTTTGAATGATTGGGAGACAAAATGCTCTTTGAGCTGATTCTGTGTAATACGGGAGATGAAGTAACATTAAAGGTAGACCAATTATTAAGTCATGAGTATTCGTGAGCACTAAAATTGAACTCGAAAATTTTAAGATCGTAAAGAAAACAAAATTTTAAAAAATGCAACTTTATAAATTGTAAGAGATTTGATTTTATAAAATAAAGTTTTTCTGAGACATTATTTATCTGAAAATCGTATGCTAAGCATTTATACGTGATAATAAAGAAAAAAAATGTTTCATATCGTAATTGTCTCAGTTGTGTAAATTCGCTGAAAATATAATTGCTTGAAAACATTATAAATCACCAAAAATCAACGTTTAAACATACAATAAAATACATAAGGTAATGTAAACAGACATATACGTTTCATAAGTTCCAGGACTCACATCATCAGCGTATAAAATCTATAAAAACAATATTCCCCCCAACTACATGCAAGGAGAAAACCTGAATGTCAGAAAACACAAAACCGAAAGACTATCAAGTTCCAACAGCCAATAAAATTAAAGTGGAAATGAAGTGTCATGACACAACAAATCCACCCAGAAAGTTGGAATGTAAGGTACACTAGACAAATCGTTAACCAAAGAGATTTTAAATCTATGGATATGAACAGCTTCAAAAAAGTCTAAATCTAGAGGAGTAATGCATTTCTTGATAATGGTAGCTGAGTCAAAATTGAAATTATGTCCCTCCCCCAGCAATGAGAAGCAATACAGGATTTTTGCAATTATTTTTTCTTTACATAGTTTATGTGTTCTTTGACTATGTAACGGAGTTTTCGTTTAGGTTGTCCAATAAAGGACAAACCACATTGGCAATGAATATTGTGAACACCCCAATAATTTTGAGGAGGAATTTGAACCTTAAGCTGTGAAAATGTTAATTTTTTAACTGGTTTAAAAACCACATTAAAATCACAATGTCTTACGATATTAGCTATTTTAAAGCTATTACTATTATAAAATGGTAACATGATAAGGTTAGAAAAAGAAACCGTAGTAACAGAAGAATCAGGATTATAAACATATTTATTAAGACTATGAGAAATTAAATTATTGACATAAGATAAACTAAAACCACGATCGATAGCAACAGATCTAAGATAATTTAATTCTGTAACAAGGGAATTGTTATCTGAACAAATTAAGCGAACTCTATTAATCAAATAAAGATAAGCCGAAGGTTTCTAGGAAGGGTGATGACATGAATTAAAATGGGGGGGGGGGATGTGACAGCAAAATGTTTACGGTAAGCGCAAGTGTTAAATGTGTTAAGCTGACGAATGACAAACACATCAAGAAATGACAATTTATTATCCATTTCAGCTTCATAAGTAAATTGAATAACTGAATCTATTGAGTTCAAAAGAGTTAATACATTTTCCACAGAAAAAACAGAAAGGTCTATGAACGCTAATGAATCTTCTACATATCTACAATAAAATAGGAAGTTGATAAGGTTAAACATTTTAACCTCAAAGTAATGCATATATCAATCGGCTAGGAAAGGACTTAGGGGATTACCCATTGCTAAACCATCTGACATAGAATAAAATTGATTTCAAAATTGAAATGAATTTTATTTTAAAGAAATACTGAATAAATCAATAATGTGATTGATTTCATAATCTGTGTAAATAAACTCTTTTAATCTAACAGTGAGACTTTGCAGTACACCTTGAACAAGAACATGGGCGAACAGAGAAGTAACATAAAACAAAACCATGCGCAAAGTAGGGGAGGGGGTAAAGTTTTTAATACGATTTACAAAAGAACTAGAATTCTTAATAGTGTAAATATTGGAACTTGAAAGCAACGAAAAGCGTTTAACTAATTATTAATTGGTGTTCCCCTCCGTCCTATCGTATCCAATATCGGATCTGCCTCATACCCTCTTGCTAAATATTTGTTTATACGCTTTTTATTTCTTTCAAGTTCCAGTATTTACACAGTTAAGAATTTTAGTTCTTTTGTAAATCGTATTAAAAACTTCACCCCCTCCTCCACTTTTCGCATGGTTTCGCTTGATATTACTTCTTTGTTCACCTTTCTTCCTGTTCAAGGTGCACTGCAAAGTTTCGCTGTTAGATTAAAAGAGTTTCATTAAACAGATTATGAAATCAATCACATTATTGAATTATTCAGTATTTGTTTAAAACAAAATTTATTTCAATTTTCAAATCAATTTTATTCTACGTTAGACGGTTTAGCAATAGGTAATCCCCTTAGTCCTTTTCTAGCCGATTTATGTATGCATTACTTTGAGAATAAAATATTTAACCTTATCAACTTCCCATTTTATTGTAGATAAGTAAATTATTCCTTGCTCTTACACCTTTCTCTTTTTTCTGTTGAAAATGTGTTGACTATTTTGGACTCACTAGATTCAGTTATTCAATTTACTTATGAAGTTGAAATTGATAATAAATTGTCATTTCTTGATGTGTTGGTCACTCGTCAGCTTAACACATTTCACACTTGTGTTTACCGTAAAACTTTTGCTGTCACACTCCGCCCCTTCCTCAATGCAATTCATGGCACCCCCCCCCCCCCCCCTTCGCAAAAAGTATCGGCTGTCTTTATTTGATTAATAGAGTTCGCTTAATTTGTTCAGATAACAATTCTCTTGTTGCAGAATTAAATTATATTTGATTTGTTGATATCGATCATGGTATTAGTCTATCTTATATCAATAATTTAATTTCTGATAGTATTAATAAATGTGTTAATAATCCTGATTCTTCTTTTACTGCGGTTTCTTTTTCTAACCTTATCATGTTACAATTTTCTAATAGTATTAGCTTTAAAATAGCTAATATCTTAGGACATTATGATTTTAATGTGGTTTTTAAACCGGTAAATAAATTAACTTTTTCGCAACTTAAAGATCAAATTCCTCCTCAAAATTATTGGAGTGTTTACAATATTCAATGCCAATGTGGTTTGTCCTATATTGGACAACTAAACGGAAACGCAGTTAACCGCTTGTGGGGCGGTGATACTGTCAAGGCATCACATAATTTTAATCCCTAATTGCCTCATTGGCACCAGATTTTTTTTAATGAAAACTTCACTTTTATGAAATAAGCGAAAGTATACTTTTACTTGTTTACAAATAAATTTTCTTGTAAATACTGGTGTGATTCAATTATTTCAACAGTTTACAAATACAATTACATTACCCCTGAAAGGGTTAAAAAGTCAAAGAACAAATAAACTATGTAAAGAAAAAATAATTGCAAAAATCCTCTATTGCTTCTCATTGCTGGGGGTAGGGACATAATTTCAATTTTGACTCAGCTGCTATTATCAAGAAATGCATTACTCCTTTAGATTTATACTTTTTTGAAGCTGTTCATATCCATACAATTAAAAACTCCTTGATTAATGATTTGTCTAGTGTAACTTACATCTAAACTTTCTGGATAATTTGTTGTGTCATGACACTTCACATCCGCTTTGAAATCATTGGCTGTTGGAACTTGATAGTCTTTTGGTTTTGTGTTTTCTGAGATTTGTGTTTTCTCCGTGCATGTAGTGTGGGGGGTGGCATTGTTTTTATAGATTTTATATGCTGATGATTTGAGTCCTGGAACTCATAAAATGTATATGTCTGTTAACATTGCCTTATGTATTTTATTGTGTGTTTAAACGTTGATTTTTATTTACTATCTACCACTACTATTTACTATCTACTACTTATTTACTGATTTTTATTTACTATCTAGAATATATTGAAAATATTTTTACGAGGGGGAGTCGGAAAATAAGTTTTCCCTGGCGACTGTGGACAGAGGTGTGTATGAAAGACAAAAAATGTAATGAGACATTAAAGATAAAACATAACTTTATTTTTCGCCATAAGTACCTGGTACATTGATACATTTGTCATACCGCTTTATAAGCTTCAAAAATCCCTCCATGAAAAAATCAGGGCTTTGCATACGGACGAGGCGTTGAACGGCTATGGGCGAAAGACGGTGAACGCGAACGTGCAAGACACCCATACACTATTCGGTACACGATCTGCTTGATCGCAGTCGACCTCTACCCAATGGTGTATCGGTGTCTTGCACGTTCGCATTCACCTGCTGTGTCGTCTTTCGCCCATAACCGTTCAACGATTCGTCCGTATGCAAAGCCCTGATTTTTTCATGGAGGGCTTTTTGAAGCTTATAAAGCGGTATGACAAACGTATCAATGTACTTGGTACTTATGTTGAAAAATAAAGTTATGTTTTATCTTTAATGTCTCATTACATTTTTTGTCTTTCATACACACCTCTGTCCACAGTTCCCAGGGGAAACTTATTTTCCGACTCCCCCTCGTATAAATGTTTTTTTTTTTTAATTCAGTGAAAAAGTATAAATTATACCGCTCATTCGGTATTTATATTCTAGTGCAATTATTTCAAATATTAATCTTCTTTATATTTAACCGTAGAGCTGCAATAAAATAAGTCAAAATTATTATTATAAAATAATGATACTAAAACTAAATACTGGGCGAGTCGTACACATGAAATATCATTGAACTCTTTGCCTTCATCTGTGATTTTGAGAATTCAAAATATCTTTAAAAAAGTTCTAAAAAGCCATTTTTTATTTCTTAAAGCTGATATAAGTGCGGTGTTTTGAAAAAAATACTGTCACCGGAAAATAATAAAATTAATGAATAAATATATTTAAAACAGAAATCGCTGGTGCATAAATTTACATTTTCTTGAAAAAAGTTCAAGATGTGGGGCTGTTGTTTCAGACAGCTCTGGGTTCAAAAGGAGATACCGCACCCTTCCATCAAAAGAGTCGCAACTGAAAATTTGGTTATGTGAGTTATTGCTGCCGTTCAGCGTGGTTTTACGTGCCTATCAGTCACCTTAACTTATAGTACACTGAAAATCAATCCACCAAATAGCAGTTGAGTTTGTAAGATGTCCACTGACCCTTCATAGCCAGGAAATTTTCTTTTCGCATTTTCTGAAAACGGAGTTTTCTGAGTTATGCCACATTTGATGCAAGAATGCGATATGTTTCTAGCTATTATCACTCTCGAGGGCAAGGTAATTTATCATTAGGGACGGTCCATAAATGATGTCACACTTTTTTTTAATATTTTTGACCCCCCTCCCCTCCTTTGTCACAAAGTGTCACACTTCACGATACCCCCTCCCCCCATTGTCACATGTCACGCTATATTACATAAACATATACTTGCAGTTCGTTAATAAAGCAGTACGTTATAGATGATATTTCATACTTTATTTTTAAACTTTAACTATGTGTTTTAACGACATTTGTGAGCATAACAATAAAAATAATTCATGTACTTATTTTGTATGAAATAAGATTAAGGTTTATAACAAAAACATAATTAATATAAAATAGCAATAAAATATTAATACGAAAGAGCAGTTGAAAACAGTTGTATTTTGGAATTTGAAATGGAATTTAATATATTTGGCTTTAAATGTACTTTATAAACACAAAATAATTTAATTTCAAAGTAACTTCAAAATTTAATCTGCTGATTTTTAATGCTTTTATTTTAACCAAAATGTGTGATGTCACATTTGCTCTTACTCCCTCCTACCCCCTTGTTACAAACTGTCACAATTTCACGAACCCCCGTCCACCCCTCCGAGCGTGACATCGTTTGTGGAAGGCCCTTTATGGTTTTGAAATCGTAGAAGTTTTCAAAAAAAATATTTGAAACTATTGAAGTACAAAATTTCAGAATGATTTTCAAAATTTGTTTTTTAAATTTTTCTACAAATCGTAATTATAATTAAAGGGCATAAAATTGTATTTATTCATACTGATAAGGAAACGCATGAATATTCTTAAGTGTTCTTTATAATTGTTTCAAATGTTGAAGATGCTTTATTTATAATGTATCCGCAATAATTTAAACAATGAGTAAAAGAAATTATATGAACTTAACACGGTCTTTCATTCAGCGATATCTAACTAAGAGCAACCCCGAATTCGTACAGTACTGGGAATTTTCAAAGAATATCGCATCGCTGTTAATGATATTAAAATTTCTATTTAAATTTTTAAACACAGATTTCGTAAACACCACTTTTATTAACAGAATTTGCAATCTTTTTCTGTAGTTAAAGGAAGTGAGAAAAATGTTAAAATTTGTGGTAGACTTGTGCGAATCCTAGCGACCACAACTAATCAAATTTTAAATTAAATAAAGACATAGCTGCCAACCTTTACGCTTTTTTGCTACCACTGAAATTTAGAAGACATTTTCGCCTTGCTTAATCGTGAGATTTCGACCATTAAATAAGGCAATATTCACAAGAAAATTTTAGTGGTAGGAAGAAAGTGTAAAGGTTATATGTAAAGAATTTCCTTCAACTTCTATATCTGTTACATATCTATTGCTGTAATATATCTAAACTCAGAACCGATAAATAATAATGGAGTTATAAATAAAGAGGAGGAGAAATTATAATGTAGAGTCTACCAGTTACGAGTGAAGTAACTGAGGAGGTTGTAACAAGATGGCGGATGATTTTTTACATGGGATAAACAGTTTCCGATAACCGCCGAAGCAAACTGGTACCAGTAAATTTTGAACAGAAAATTTCACCTTATTTCAGCGGTTTATTTATACGAAATTTCTCTTACAAATATGGTGAAGAATTCTATTCGTTTTTACTGGTGGAAGTTGGCCCGAATATTATAATCACATTGACTGAGTTTGTTTAAGTTGTCACAACACGGAGAAACGTAGGGCCTGACTACCATCGAAGTAAACTTCCACCATTAAAAATAAAAATCTGTTTTTTCCTATATATAAAACTGAAATTATGCATTAATAAAGTATTTAAATAAGGAGGAATTTTCTATTAAAATTTACTGGTGGAAGTTTGCCTCGGCAGTAGTGAGCAATTGCGAAACTGGTTACAGTTTAAATTTCACCATTTTGAAGATACGTCAATTCCTCTTTATTCATAGTTCCATGATATTAGTATATATTATTATTTTTGTATTACAGCGACCTATCAACTATATGACTCATACAGTATTTTTTTAACTACTACATTTTAGAAGATTAATAATCTTCGTTATATATAGTCGTAGAACTTCGATTAAGTAACGCAAGCTTTACTAATTGGAAATTTGGCGCTAAACGAATACGGTCCTATAAGTGAAAGGTAAATTTATTATTTGCCACCCATCTGTGATTTTACCGTACTTAAATCTATATATATAAAAGAAAGTCTGAATTTTGTATTAATCAACGCGCAGCCCAAACTGCTGAACCTCAAATCTTGAAAATAGGTGTAAAAATAGTTCTTGTGGCATCGAGTGCCGCTAAGAAAGGATTTTCCAAAATTCCACCCCTAAGGGGGGTAAAAAAGAGAACGAACTTTTAAAAAAATTCCAAAAAATCTGATTTTATACTTATTTTTTAACTGATAACATATTTAAGTGTATTTTTGTTTGCCGAATCGAATAGTATTAACCAAATTCTTTTATGTACAATAGTTCGCGAGATATTTCATATTATTCTAATTTGGCGATTCTTTGGCGCCAAAACCTGAATTTTTCAAGTGATAATTTCTAAAAACTCATTCTTTTCATTCTGTTACTATAGCAAGGGAAAAAATTCAAATTGAATAATTTTTTAGCCAATCCTTTTGGTTAAATAAAAACAACTTCGTCAATTAGAAAAAAAAAATCCAAACGCCTCAAAAACTAAAACTAAATAATAATAAAAAAAAGACTGTGGTACTTTTTCGTTCTAATTTTCGTCGCGATACCATGCCAAAATGTATGGTATCGCGCCATTTATTTCAACCCTAATCGTGCAAACGATTTTTATTGCAAACCGTGCCACACATTAACATTTGCTAATTATTGAACGTGAATATTTTTATGCAGGAGTTTTTATGATGGAATTTATTTTATTCCATCACAATCTCGCAAAACTTTTTAATTTGTTATTTTTTGAATAGAAAATATTTATTACTGTTACTGATATAGATTTTACCATTTCGCAGTTATCTGATGATGAGGAAGCTGCAATAAAATTATTTCAGAAGTTAGGAATTATACATATAAAAATTAAACAAAAACCTAATTTGCAGATCAAATTAAAAAAACAAAATTTATTTCCTAAATTGTTTAAGCCCGAGAAGGGGTAGATATTAAGATATTTCATTCAATTCGTTCTACATTTAATGTTAAATTTTTGTAACAAACAAGCTAAACCTATTGAACATTAAAACATAAAAATGAAATTCATACAATATAATGCTTTAAACACCTATATACTCAGATTCCGTTCAAATGAAATTGAAATAAATCTTAGACTTTTTTTAAAGTTTTGTATTTTGCATGTACCTTATCATATTATGTACAATCGTCATAAACATAATGCAAAATCTGCAGTACAAATATTTACTACTTAAAAATGGAAAAAGTCTAAGATTTATTTCAATTTCATTTGAATGAAATCTAAGTATATAGGTGTTTAAAGCATTATATTGTATGAATTTCATTTTTTAATTTAATGTTCAATTGGTTTAGCTTATTTGTTACAAAAATTTAACATTAAACAAAGAACGAATTGAATGAAATATCATAATATCTGCCTCTTCTCGGGCTTAAACAATTTAGGAAATAAATTTTGTTTTTCTAATTTGTTCTGCAAATTAGGTTTTTGTTTAATATGTCAAGTTTTTTAATAACTACTGCATTCAGACAAACACATTTCAAAATTAATGGAGTGTATCATCATCAGGCTTTGATTTGTGCGATATCGCATCACAATTTGTGATGCAATTTGTATAATTCAAAATGATTCACCAGTACAGTAATGCAGGTTGTTGTAGTTTGGTCAAAAAATTACAATCTGAACTTAAAAAATCTGCTTGAAAATGTCATTTTTCCCCCACTATTACGTCATATTCATCTTCTTTTTAATTCTTACAAAAAAAAAAAAAAAAAAAAAAACTATTTCAGTTTTTTCAGTTTTATGTTTCACGTGAAAATCATTCAACTAAAAATAGGCAAATTATTATTACGGCTTTTGAATTATTTACAACAATGAAGGAAAATGTTAAATTTTATTAGAAAATGTCCGTTGATTCTCAATGAAAAAAGTGAAATTTGGAATTATTAAGAAAAATATTTGAATAATGTAAATAAAAATTAGCCCATGTTACTCTCTAGATTATAATCCACCTATATGCTAAGTCATTTTATGATCCGTTTTGATCCCGACGTCTGGCAAATGTTTTTACACTTTGAATTTATAATATTATTAGAATTAGCAAAGAATTAAAAATGAGTGGCATCAGGGACAAAAAGGTGGAAAGAAAAAATGAAAAAGATATGATCTCCATAGGCTTTTCTATGTTAAATTAACATTGAGAAATGACACTGGAAATAAATAAGTATTGCACTGCCGCGCAGTACTTAAATGTTTTGTTCAAAAAACCCTGAATGTCTTCATTGAAAGAATGAAATGTTTACTGCAATGTGAGACATACGTATTACGTACGCCATACTTCAGTAGTAAAAGACATTTACTATTTCAAGACTGCAGTTTAAATTGACTATATTTTATTACTTGCAAAATATTTATTTATTCTTATATTTTAAGTATTTATTTTGGTACCCGTCGACCAATTTCGCCAAATTATATAAATCGCCAAACCACTCGCCAAATTATACAAATTGACGAATTTTTATTTTAAATAACGAAAGAACAAATAAATTAGTATAACATTAATAAAAATACGGCACTTCTTAGTTATCCCGTCGCCAAATTGTAAGATTAATTGCCAATAATGGTTGCCATTAATTAATTAATTGGGTACTTCTTAGTTATCCCGTCGACCAAATTACTATCGCCAAATTGTCAGATTAAATGCCAATAACGGTTGCCATTAATTAATTAAATGTAAGATTAAATGCCAATAATGGCCAATGAAACCATTAATTCGACGTTTTATTTGTATTTTTATTCATGTTTTACTAATTTGTTTGTTCTTTCGTTATTTAAAATAAAAAATTATGTCAATGTGTATAATTTGGCGATAAACATGTCGATTTATATAATTTGGCAAATTTGGTCGACGGGATAACTAAGAAGTACCATTAATTGTAAGATGAAATGCCAATAATGGCCAATAAAACCATTAATTGGACGTTTTATTTGTATTTTTATTAATGTTTTGCTAATTTATTTGTTCTTTCGTTATTTAAAATAAAAAATTATGTCAATGTCTATAATTTGGCGATAAACATGGCGATTTATATAATTTGGCGAATTTGGTCGACGGGATAACTAAGAAGTACCAAAAAGACATTTAAAACGTCGAAATAAAAATCACCTGATGACGTAAATACGTGTAACTTGCTTAAAGTCAAGTGAATGTGACATTTACGATCAACCATTATTGGCATTTAATCTTATAGTTTGGCAATAGATTTTTGGTCGACGGGATAACCAAGTAGTACCAAAAATACATATGTAACTGATATTCGAAAACGAGGTTTTCGGTATATGTGCTATATATGCTATATATGCTATAGTTATGGAATTTGAGCTGAGTTCCTTAAAAAATTCAGAAGTGATGCAGTATATACCTACCCCTACCTCCCAGAGAGTTCTATAATCAGGTTAACGCGATTATGAAAGTTATATTTAACTATCTCAATATATATATAATGCAAAGAGAAATTTCATTTCGGCCGCTTATATCTTGAGTTCTGCTGAATAGATTTTGACGGGACTTACATTGTTAGTTAGATAATTTTTCAGAAAAGATGTTAGTAAAAAACATAACGTTCTACGTTGCTTAGTTAAATAATAATGGGGAAAGCTCTAAATCAGATGAACCCAATTTTGAAAGATTTGCTTTTGTTAAAGGTTCCACTGAATGGATTTTTATGGGATTTAAAGTGTTAATTAGATCATTTTTAGGGAAGGATTCGGTATATTTTCCAGTTTAAAAGATTCTGCTAAGTGGATTTCGATGCAACTTGATCGGTTAGTTAATCTTTCAGTGAATGTTTCAGTATAAAGCACATATCATTTGCTGTTGCTTGGTTGTTAGGTTGCTTGATTGTAGAATTATAGATGAAAGTTCTAGAATCAGGCGAACCCAATTATTATGAACGATCAGCCTTTTCAATAAGTCCAATTAACAGATTCTGATGAGACTTGAATTGATAATTTTTCATGAACGCTTTTAGTATATTACATATTGTTCTATTGTTCTTTACCAAATCCTACACTAACAGATCAACTAAAGAAATTGGTCCTTAACCCTAGAACTACCGGAAATTTTACTCAAGTTTTATAAAAACATTCTACACCAGAATTTTTACTTAAAACTATTTAATTTGTTTATTTAACTTATTATTGTCTGATTTATACATTTAGTTTGTTTTGAAGAAATTTCTGGTTTGAATAAATATTTTGAATGTACATGTCGGGTCCATTGGACCCTTCTGGTTGACAGAGGGTTAACAGTCTAAATTTTGTATGACTCAATAAAAGATAGCGTAATGACATTCATATTGCTATCAGCAATTCGGTTGGATACACCAGGTAAATGTTCATGTTGCTTTAAAATGCATGATCAAATTCACAGATATATTGTTTCATTCAAGATTGCTTTAGAAAAACCGACCAGCGTAGCGGGCGAAGGCGGCTAGTACTTTTATAAAATTCACAAAGACACCATTTTTTATTTTTAAAAACTCAGTTGCGAGTGATGTTTGGAAACCTAACATGACTGAAAAAAAAAATGATAATGATTATTTATAAATTCCAAAGTATACTTTTCAAATAAATACCACATTTACTAATGAATTCATCATATGAAGCTGTCAGTTCCGATAGCACTGATTTTAAATGAATGAGTAATGATACGGAAAAATGTTTATTTTCTTAACTGTATGTGTTGCATAAATCTATAAAAAATGTAGTTTGTGGAAAATATCTCAACTGAAAACCGACAAATTATGTTTTCTTTCCTTCATTTTTTTTTGTTTACTTTGTTTTCAATCTTTCAGCCGCTTTTCAAATGCAGTGTCCTGTCACTTATATTCTTATAACGTATGTATTTTTTTGTGTTATTATTTCCGAAGAGAAATCATCGTTATGTTTAATCGTAAATTGCGATTAAATAAGGTAAATATTATAATCTGTAATAATGGTAATAAAATTAAATACTGGGCGATTCGTATAAGTTTAAAGTCACTTTACTATTTACCATCATTTGCCTTGCAATCAATGTTCGAGGATTGGAGATATATTTTTAACACTAGAAGCGTCGGACATTTCACTCATGTTTTATGAAAAGTATGCACCAGAATGAGTATTTAAATCTTTTGCACTTACCTTTTTACATTATTTCTGTGTGATAAATATATTTAATACTTTTTTTAAAACATTTCTACTTCAAATCGAATTATTCATATTTGGAAGCAATCAAAATGAATGCCGTCGGCTCTTTTAGTGTTAAATAAATACAAACAAGCCACGATTTTCTTCAACACTGATATGCTTTTGTCGGTTTAGAAAATTATTGTTACCGGAAATATATAAATACATTTTTTGAAAATAATAATAAAATATAATTTTATGTTTGCTAAATTTTCCCAGAGTATAAATACTCAAGTTGTCAATGCGGGCGGCTTTGAGATTAACGAAATGTGTACCTTAACAGGTTTTAGGGGTAAGTTAACCCCTTTATCTTAATTCTTGGAAAATGCCTTCAAAAATCGATGATTTTTTTTGCTGTTCCATTTTGTTATTCATAAAATTCTGAGGTCATTAGTAAGGAACCAGCGTATTTTTTTTCGAATTTAACACTAGGGAGGTGGTAAGTTTATGAAATCCTTTAATTTTAATTCCCAAACGTCCTGATTCACGAGAATTTTAATACAAAAGTTTTATTTTACTAAATATGTCAAAAGTAGCTTTTTATTATTTCCAAATAAATCGGTTCATAAATTCCGGTGTAAATTATTTATTTAAAGATTTTAGCAATGAAAGGGTTGTGCTCTTGAAAGTTTAAAAGTGTTCAGGATGTATAAAAATTTTAAAACTCACAGTTTTATTTATCTTATATTTGTTTTTTTGTACACACATGGCGTGCAGCGAGGCTTTAATGCAATGCTGTAACTTTTGGTTTTACTTTAAGTAAAGGTAAAGACATATATAAATCAAATATTTTGATATATTACTACAAAGACGGTAACTTCATTCAAATTTAATTTCAAAATCGGCATTCGATATGTTTTTCAAAATTTAGTAAATTTTCAATGCATGGAAAACTTTGAAACATGGCATGCATAGTCCTACATTACAGTTCATGCAATAATAAATGGTTTCTTTTATAATTTAATTTCCATTTTTTATTCACATTGGATGAAGAAATCTTTCATTCTCTGAAAGATTTTTCTTTTTTATCCGTAGGGCTCATAACATTAAAAAATTTGCTGTTTATACATACGACTTGATGTTGATCATTGCACTTCTGTACAAAATATTCAGATGCGCACAAACGTTAAAATTTTGTTCAGTTTCGGATTAGGAAGATTTTGCTGATCGTGAGCTTCATTATTAGAAAAAAGGTAAAAATTTTTCTTAATTCGCTGTACCTATTGTACGCCATAATATCCCGAAAAAATGGTGGCTTAACCCAATAACGGCGAGTCTCCGTTACACTTCTTTTAATTTTAACTTCACCAGTTTTTGCCTCTTGATAATTGGGATTTAATTAATCGCCAAAATCTGTGAGTACATCTGTGAAAATATGAAAATTTCCAAACTAAAATACTGGTATTAAAATTAAAAAAAAATTGTTCGCTTTACTTGGCAAGTTTTCTTGCCAATCGTTTTTTTTTTTTTTTTTTTTTTTTTTTTTTTTTTTTTTTTAACCATTTGGAAAAATGGTTATTGTCCTAGTCAGGGTAGGAAATCAAAAGCATATCTGAAGCTTTTTATTGGTTGAATCCGCATTTTATTCGTTTTCTGGTTGGTCTATACAGTAATCTGTATTTCCCTTTAGTTTCACCAGAGATGGACAATAGAGTGTTACCACTATGACAAAAAAGTAATAAAAATTAAAAAGAAAAATAACTCAGAAACAAATTGAGATACAGCTTTTAAACAAATTGCATTTAAAAGTAAATTTTTCTCTATACGACGATATAAAAAGTAATACTGTGGGATGTTTAGAAGTTTAAGAATGAAATTTTATTTAAAATCGGTCGTCAGATTTCTTGGAAATCTGACGATGGAAAAGCTTTTTCCCGAACAGCCAATGAAATGCTTGGATAATACGTAAGTTTCAGGTGGATAATACGTACGAGTCGCAGGCGATTTCTGTCGCTTGCAATTTTTACGTGTAATAACACTATTAATGTTTAATTCATGGCGTACGTAATGTATGATCAACTCCGTGCTATTTTTTATGTCTTAAATTTTACTCTTTTCCAAATGGTCGTTGTAATTTATTAAATTGGATTTTTTTTTTTTTTTTTTTTTTTTTTGTAATTCCTTCAACAGCAGTAAGAGCAAGGATAAATAGCATTACATTTCATGAGATAGGTTGCCATTCCAGTCTGCCTTTCTCCCTGTTTTCTCAAACCACACCCCCCCCCCTTTTTTTTACAATTCCTTCGACAGTAGTAAGATGATAAATTGCATTTCATTTCGAGAGACAGCTTTCCATTCCAGTCTGCCTTTCTCTCTTTTTTCTCAAACTACATTTCCCCATTGCTCAGTATAGCAATTAGTTTCGATTACATTATTATTCACTAATTAATCAATTATAAATTGTTCATAGTACAGCAGAATACTCGAAATGCCCTTAAACGAAACGTTAATCTTAGGCTCCGACTTGAATTGCAAGCATGGAGGTGCGTAATTAGGAAAACTTGAAGAAATTTTAGGTCAGTGACGTGCTGGTAAAGAATTTATTGGCGTGATCATCACTATCCTCAGTAACCGATTTTTCGGAGTCAAAAACAATTGAAAAATGAAATTTTCTGATTCCTTTCCAGATATCTCAAAACTAAAATGTTTCTCTTCACTTGAGCTACTCAACATTGAAATTTATAAAACGGTAACCCAGATGTATTCAGATTTGAAACAAGTAAAACATGTGTTCCAACGCCTACAATTTCTAAAAATTAAGCATTCTGATCTTAAAAGCAAATTTGTTAATTCAGAGTTTCCATTTTATATGCGCTTAACCATTAAATGCGCGATTTTTTATTTTGTTTCTAAAATATTATATATGATTTTCTAAAAAGTTTATTACACAGAAAAAAAATCAGAGATATATTTTTCTATAATACGCCAATCTTTTCTTCTCTTGCACATCTGTAGTATAAGTAAAAACTACTGTCGTGTGGCTGTTTTATGCTAAAATATTGAAAATTAGTAAATATTTTAATAAGTATGTCTCAAAATACTTTATTTTATATAATTATTTATTTTATAAAACTTAACCATTAACACTTTAATTTCCATGATAGAGTACGTTTTAGAAATTGCGTAGTTCAGAGAATCGGACTTTACACCAAAAACTTTCAATGGTTAATTTCGCTAAATTTAAATAAGGAATGGCTGTTTTTTAATTAAAGCAAATATTACTATTTTAATTTTCTGGTGTGAATTAGGTATATGCGAATAAAAAAATCTATTAATTTCAAAACAGTGTTGTTTGCATATATGCAAAGCTGCGCACTAAAGGGTTAAGCATCCTTTAACGGACTGTTGTCGCCATATTGGCATAAGGCATTTACTTTTAATTTTTCCCCCGAATTTAATAATGTCTTTTTGTCTAGGTTATCTTTAGCTTTGCAAACGTTGCCTGTTTTCATTCTTTTAAAACTTATAATTTTGATTGGCCTCGAAACCCTAAATCGAAATAGTAACCTTTGCCATATTTTATAGCTGAACCCTGAAAAAACTGATTGTACGAAATAGATCAAATTTGTATCATTTTACATTGTTCCTATATACAGGATCAACGAAAAATAATGCCTAGATTAAAAGAAATCATAACACCGAAACCTTTTATGTTAAATGAGTAATTCTTTCAATACACGATAACTGGTGAACGCAAGTTTTGTTCTAGTTCACCAAAATTCATTTGCGTGTCTGTGTTATGCGCAGATTAGTTTCGCAGTCGTCAAGGTCAGCCGACGCGCCAGACTGCAGCTGCTCAGTACGATGTTGACCGTGCAACAAAAAGCACAGTCCGTGATTTGGTATGTGGAGTCAAAGTCAATGGTCAGTATACAGCGGCTTTTTCGGATAACTTGTGCAGGTCAAACTGCTCCTGATAACAAAGCGTCGGCTGACCTTGACGACTGCGCAACTAGTCCGCGCATAACACACACACGCAAACAAATTCTGGTGAACTAAAACCAAACTTGCGTTCACCAGTCATCGTGTATTGAAAGAATTATTCATTTAACATAAAAGGTTTCGATGTTATGATTTTTTTTTTAAATCTAGGCATTATTTTTCGATGACCCTGTATTATAATTATAGACCGGGAACCGGTGACATCAAAAGGCCCGTCATCACGGAGTTGAAAAATAAAATTTTATGTAAATCGATAGTAAAAAGTCATATGAACAAAATGAACCATGTGTGACTAGGTTTGACAAGCCGAAAATAAGATTAATTAAATTAATTATTATGAAAAGCAGCAATGATTTACCATTTTCACGGGAAAGACGAGAGTTGGCTAGCGTCTAGACGCAAAATAAAGCTACCACCGGTAAAAATTCAAAGCAAAGTTAATGTCAGATTTTTTCACTGGTGTTTAACAGAAATTAAGTATGGCAGACTTTTACAGCAAAATGAAGTTTATGGTACCAAGCTTTTCTGATAGCGAAAAACATGTTCTGTAAACGAGTCTAACACTGTTCAATAACACAAAGTTGCCAGATTGGCCTCCATTTTTATTTCGAAATTTCACAATCATACGGGAAATTTTGAAAGAAAAAGCTGTACTTTAAGTAATCACAAAACTTCTGTCTTTAACCCTTTAGTGCGCAGCTTTGCATATATGCAAACAACAGTCTTTTGGATTTAAGAGATATTTTTTATTCATAGATACCTAATTCACACCAGAAAATTAAAATAGTACAGTCGAACCCGGTTTCAAGACGTGTTTCAAGGTCGAAGACGTGTTTCAAGGGAGTGAACCAAAGTCGCGTATTAAGCGGGATCGCGTATTAAACGTGATTTATATAATGTTGCAGGAAATGGGCTTATTTAAACTTTTAATCGTCTAAATGAACCTTAGAGCTCTCATTTATATGTTTACGGTCAAAAATTGTGCCTTTTACGTTTGTTTAGATTAAAATTTAATTCAATTCTACTTTAACTCATTGTTTCTTTTTACAGGATCGACTGGATTAATAACTAAAACAATATGCATGGATTCAAGTAGGACTTTATGGTCGATTAATACGTTTCAACCAAAAATAAAACAACAAAAATAATTTTTCTACTAGACTAATTTTTTTTGCAGAAATAAAAAAAAAATATTAAATCTTTGAAGTACAACCTAGTTTCTAAAATTATATTTAGTACTTGTAATAATAAGTACCATTATAATCTGTCATTCTTTTTAATATAAGGAAAAACTATCCTAATTAATCATTGTGTAAAAAAATACTGTTAGCATAGTAAAAGTAAATAAAATGTAGTAATGAATGTATAAATGAATTATCGGACTGCAGTCGTATTTGTTTAATCTTTACGAGTTTTTGTTGCCCGTAATATGCATTATAAAACATGGTATTGATATAATGTACATTTAAAACCTCACTAACGACAGGTATGATCATCTCTAATCATAATAATTTTTCTGACGTATCTGAGTAACATGAAATGGTCTATGTTTCTGTATTACAGTAACAACATATACGAAGCGAGAGACAAAGAATTGTAGAAGGCGGGATCAAAGAAAAATTGCAGTTTTGCTAATTTCGCGGAGTTTTGTTTTATTCCTATATCTACCACTATCACCGATTAGTAATTTTCATTTTAATTAATCTGTTATTAAATAAAGTAAATAATACTATTCGGAGAAAAAAAAATCCGCTAAATTCTCGAGAAGGTAGAAGGAATTCGCGTCTTATGCGTGATTTTTTCCTCAAAAGATCGAAAATTTATCGCGTATTAAGCGGGATCGCGCAATAACCGTTCGCGTGTTAAACGTGATATTTTTGAATTAGTCCTATGATCGATGTTCAAGGGACCGGGAAAAATCCGCGTATTTAGCGGGATCGCGTATTAACCGTGAGCGTCTTAACCGGGTTCTACTGTATTTGCTTTAATTAATAACAGACATTCCGTATTTAAATAAAGCGAAATTAAACATTGAAACTGTCTGGTGCAAAGTCAAACTATCTGGACTACGTAATTTCCAGAACGTATTCTATCATTGGAATTAAAGGGTTAAAGGTTAAGTTGTATAAAATAACATAAATAAGGTATTTGGAGACATACTTATTTAAATATTTACTAATTTGCAATATTTTAGCGTCAAACAACCACACGACAGTAGTTTTTACTTATATTGCAGATGTGCAACAGAAGAAAAGATTGACATATTATATGAAAAATGTATCTCTGATTTTTTTTCATTATTTTTCCTGTGTAATAAACCTTTCAGAGAATCATTTATAATTTTTTCGAAACAAAATAAAAAATCGCGCAATTAAGGGTTAAATAAGGCAAAATATACTATTTTCAATTTCTGTCACGAATTCGGATTTTTTTAATTAAAAGTGGAGGCCAAACTGTCAACCCTGCAATATCCGCGATTACAGTAGAACATTATAGCTTTTTAATAATAATTAATTTAATTAAACATATTTCTTTCTTGTCAAACATAGTAACACCTAGCCCATATTTTGTATGATTTTTTACTATCGATTTCAATACATTTTTTTTTTCAATTCCGCAATGATGGGGCTTTTAATGTCACCGGCTACCGGACAATCAGGGATTAAGCCATAGCTGCCAACTTTTACGCTTTTTTCTTACCACTAAAATTTTACAGTAATTATTATCTTATTGAATCTTCGAAATCTCAGGATTAAACAAAGGGAAGATATCTACTTAATTTTAGTGGTAGAATAAAAACGTAAAAATTGGCAGCTGGGATTAACTCAAATCACAATTAGTGAATAACAATGCGAATATCTGAAAAAACGATTTGTAGCGTAATAAAAAAAAAATAATACATTATGTAAAATGAAAATTGATTTAAGCTATTTGATTTGCTTAAAATATTGATAATGTATTTAATAAAATAGTTTTATTTCGAAGCTTAAAGAATTCGAAAAACAAATCTAGAATTTTCCGGATTATAGAGCAGTTTAACCCTATCAGGAGAAAGTACTTCGGTTACTAAACGTTTGAAAAGTTTTATTGTTATCACAATTTACAAACAAGGAAAAAGCTATAGTTTAAGTAATCACAAATTTTCTGTCTTTAAGTAAGGCGAAATATAATATTTTTTATTTCTGGCACGAATTCGGATTTTGTAAAATAAAAGTGGAGTCCAAACTGGCAACTCTGCAATATCCGCTATGACGGTAAATCATTATAGCTTTTTAATAATAATTAATTTAATTAAACATATTTCTGTCTTGTCAAACCTACCAATATTTAGCTAATTTTGTTCTTATGATTTTTTACTATCGATTTAAATAATTTTTTTTTCAATTCCGCAATGTCGGGTCTATCAATGCATAGCTGCCAACATCTTACGCTTTTTCAGACCACAAAAATTTTAAAGTAAATTTTACCTTTTTAAATCGCCTTAATCTGCCGATTAAATAAGGCAAAAATTTCTATTAAATTTTTGTGGTCTGAAAAAGCGGAAGAGTTGGCAGCTATGTCAATGTCATAGGATCCCGGACAATTAGTGATTCGATATTCTCAATTCACAACTAGTGAATAATAATGCGATTGTCTGAAAAATGAATTGTAGTGTAGTAAAAAAAAAAAAAAAATGATTACATTAAGTAAAAGGAAAATGGTATTACGCTATTTGATTTGCTTAAAATATTCATAATGTATTTAATAAAATAGTTTTATTTCGAAGCTTAAAGATTTCGAAAAACAAATCTAGAACTTTTCCGGATTATACAGCAGTTTATCCCTATCAGGGGAAAGTACTTCGGTTGCTAAACGTTTGACTGATAGTTTTACTCAATTTACAAACAAAAGTGTTTAAAAATAAATAAAACGTATATTTATATATATAAAGTACATTATAAAATCAAAATTTTATCACTAAAATTCTGGGGTAATTGCGTCATTCGGGTTTTTTAATTAAATTGGAAATATATGACGCCGGCTTTCAAGGGCATTAAGAAGTCATACTAGTTGCTTTTCAAGTCTATCATCATATATTCAAAAATATTACTATTATAAATTAGTTCTTTATAAATAGGTATACGATTAATAAGTAAGTTTGTGAAATACGAAAATTCTATATTTTTGAGAGAAATATATAAAAAATGAAATTACGTTTTATAAGAAGCATTTTTTTTAAGTAAAATATTTTCTGCATTTAACCCTTTCGCTACGAAACCGCCTCAAACGCCCGGACAATGAAACTACGGCGAGACCACCCGAGCGCCTGAGAAACAGGTATTCCGTTTCTACCCCCCCTCGGAAATATCCAGCTATTGTCCTGGAGTAAGTGCAAGGGGAGTGATTGATGAGGGATTATTGCAATGAACGGATGGGGAATTTCAGAAGGAAAACACTTTTAACATTTTCACTATTGTGATACATGATATGTTTGCTAAACTTTATACGTTAATGATATTTGTATTTTACAATAATATTATTTTTTTAATTTTGACTTCGTTATTTGCATTTTATTCAGTTATATGTATACGGTACATAAAATGTATCGTAGAGGAATAAGTCTAACGCAAGAAGAAGCGTTAGCAATAACTTTTAACGAGGATACAGATACATATAGCTCGCGTTTTAATTATTACTAAATTATTTTTATTTTTTAAGAGATTTTTTTTTTTCATAGGGTACTTGAACTTGATAACTTTTATTGTGCGTCAGGATGTGGGGAGGGGCGCGCCAAAATCCATGTTTGCCGCCCCGGTCGCAAAAAAAAAAAAAATAAATAAATAAAAGCTAGTTCCGGCTCTGATAATGAATATTAGATCCATAAAAACTAACAATATCTATTTTCCAGAATAAATAAAAAAAAATAGTCTGCTAACTTCATGAATATTAACAAAATGAATCCATTTATCACAAATTTGTAGAAATTGAAAATATTGTCCATTTTCCAGAATTATAAAAAAAAAAAAAAATTCATCTAGATAACTTTGTTTTATATATGATTTTCCTTTTTGTAGTTACTGTATTTTCTATATGTTTTGAAACTTAGAAAATCCATTACATCCATTAGGATCCATATTACTGAACAGGGCCGAAACTAGGGGCGTGCAGAGGGGGAATGTACCCCGTGCACGAGACCGAAAAGCGAAGGGGGGGGGGATTAAGATTTTGTTTGTTGTTTCGCGAAAAAGTGTATATATATATATATATATATATATATATATATATATAATATAAAGAAATTCGCAAGCTAATGTTAAACCTATGGGACTTAAGGGGGATTAAGATTTTGTTTGTTGTTTCATACAAAAGTGTGTATATATATATATATATATATATATATATATATATATATATATATTATATATATATATATGAAATATAAAGAAACTTGCAAGCTAATGTTAAACCTACGGGACTTTTCTTTTCAAAATTTTCGCTTTCATTTTAATATTTTAAAATGATATTTTTTTTATTTTTTTTTTTTTTTTTGATAGCTTGGATTGATCTTTAGCATTGCTATACTTTGAGATTTCGGAACCTGTATTGAAAGGGAAAGTAACTTTACAAAAAAAAAAAAAAAAAATCTGCAACCAAAATCGGAAAAGTAAACACTAACCCTGTTTAGAATTCAACCTCAGCTCTTCTAAGCAAGAAAAAAAATAAAATTATTAATATATATGCAAGTGAGAAATTTGTAAAAGAATTCTCCCATAGGTTTAACATTAGCGTCCCAGTTTCTTCGCGTAACTAGTTTAGGCTCTTAACGCTCAAGCTAATGTTAATTTTATAGGAGCATTGTTTACATATTTGTAGCTTGCATTTTAATTATTTTTTTTTCGCATAGGGTACCTGAAGTCGATAACTTTTATTGTGCATCAGGATGGGGTGGGGTGGGGTGGGGTGGGGGGGGGGCAAAATTCATGTTTGCCCCGGGCGCAAAAAAGCTAGTTTCTGCACTGATAATGAATCTTAGATCCATTTATTACAAATTTATAAAAATTGACAATGTTCATTTTCCATAATAATAATAATAAAGGTAGTCTGCTAACTTCATGAATCCCTTTATCACAATTTTGTAAAAATTGAAAATAATGTCCATTTTCCAGAATTAGGGAAAAAAATATTTCCTAGGATCTATAATAGCGAACCTTAGATCCATTAATCACAAATTTATAAAAAATTGACGATGTCCATTTTCCAGAAATAAAAAAAGGAAAAAAAAAAGGATATTTTAATTTTTTTCCGTAGATAACTTTGTTTTCTATATGCTTTTCCTTTTTTTAGTTAATGTATTTTCAATGTGTTTGGAAACTTAAAAAAAAATTAATTTATCATTATAAGGATTTAATGTTTATTTTATTTTTATTACAAGTTTGCTAGATCAAAAAATATGTACAGTAATATATATATATATATACATATTTTCTGTATTAATACTATTTAAATAAATTTTGGGACAAATAGCTATTAAGTTATTATTATTTATTAATTCAAGTCATTATTATTTTTTTAGCGTTAAAATTTAACATTTATAAAGCTTTAACTTCTAGGAAAAGCTTGAAATTTTGTTAAGAAAAAATAAATTTGTATTCTTGAGATATTCATTTCTAAATACAGTTATTTTAGTTACTATGTTTTCATAAATAGTATGTGTTTAGTGATTAATAGAAAATCAATATGAACTTTTAAAATGCTGCAAATCAAAAATAAAGCGTTTACTATCATTTTTTTTTTACGCCATCAATCAATAACATATATTTTTTAATAACAATGATGTCATTCCTTGAATAATTTTTTTAATTCGACATTAAAAATTTTGTACTTTCTTGGAATTTACAAATATAATACAAAAAGTAGAATTTTTATTTTTGAAGTCATTTGTAAAATAATCTTCGAACAGAACATTTATTAGTTATTATTTTTTAGTTCGCATCTAATGTTTCTCTTTTAACGATTTGTCTTATAACATTTTAAAAAAAATTCTCTGTTAAATACAGTTAGTCAATTTAAAAATACTCGTATAATGGAAATATTGTGATATTTTTTCATAAATTTCTTTGTAAACAGAAGTAGATTTTTTTTAATGTTATTTTTTGAAGGGATTTTTTTAGTTTACTGCAAATATTTATCGTGAAAAAACATACAGTAAAACGAAAAGCAAGAAATTGTATTCACCCTGTGACAAATTTCATTATTGGACAAAAGTTACTCTCAAACATGTAAGAAGCTAATTTCGAGAAATTCTCAGAAATAGCATGCCAGGAAATAAATCCTGAAACATAAAACATGCACAAACATTTCGGGCTTTAGTACAATAAAAACTTTCCCTTGAGCAGGATTACCCTTTTGTATGAGTGCTCTTACGAGGGATAGTAGGGAAAAATAAGTTCTACTTTCGAAGATAGCTTCCTACTTATTGTGCTTCTGACAGGTAGGAAGGCAAAAGAAAGGGGGTGAAAAAACCTCGCAGCAATATTTCAGTTTCGGGCGTTTGCCGTATTTTGAATGCCAGTGCGTTTTTAGACTTCAGTATTCAAAGGGTTAATTGTCTTGAAAATCGTGCCAAAATAACATGCTGCAAGTAAACTTTTTCAATAAAAAAAAAAAAATTCTGAAAGTGCAAAAAATGTCCGAGTTACCTAAATTGAGTGTAAACGCAATTAGTTTAACATAGCTGATACAGAACTGATAAATAATGCAATTCTGGCGTATATTTTAAGCGTTGTATCTGCTTTTCAAATATAGTAAACTGTCAATTATATAGCTCAGCGGTTTTTTTTTTTTTTTTTTTTTAACATAATTTCCAAATTTCATCTTTATATTTAATCATAGAACTGACAATAAATAAGGCAAAAGTTACTATTCGGAAATATTGGTACTAAAAAATATATCGAGCTATTCGTATCAGAGAAATGTCACTGTATCATATGCCATCGATATGTGATTTTAGAATTAGTGCTATCTTTATAAAAGTTACAAACATGTCATCTTTTATTTTTAAAGGCTGATATCTAAGTGACGGTTTGAAAACCACTTGTCACCAGAAAAAAAATGGAAGTACTTTACACAAAAACATACAAAATTCTGACCATAAATGATTGTATAAGTATGTCGATTATAGTCAAGAGATAATGCAGTCAATGCAGACTGTTTTGGATTTAAAAAGAAGATTCTGTATGCGAGACCATGTTAAGCTTCTCTTGCGAAAATAGTGTACCTGAATTTTATTTAAGGGGAAGGGGAAAGCCCTATCTCCGCCATGTTAAATTCACCAGCTTTATGTACCTTTTTATCAGATATGGTGAAAGATAGAGGTCTAGATTTTTTAAAATAGTTAGAATAATATGATTTACGTATTTTAACAGACCATTTTCTTTCTAAGTGAAACTCAAAATTAATTATTTATTGAAAGTCATTTTTAAATTAGCATTTTTGGAAAGATTTCACTGCCTAAAATAAATAATTCTCAACAAATCATTAAATCCCTGTGTTAAAACATACAATATAACATAATATAAGTATTAAAAGAAAATCTAAGTTCTTAAGTTTAATAGATATTGAAAAAAGGAAAATAAACATGAAAAATGACGGTTTTGAGAAAAATTCAATTTAAGATTTAAATGGCCATTAAGCTGTGAAGTAGAGTAGAAACTCTTTTATCCGAAATTCTTTTAACCGAAACTCTCATTTAACCAAAATCCATTTTTAAACGTTTTTTTTTTTTTTTTTTTTTTTTTTCTATCACATTCTTTGAGTGCAAAATACATTTTGAAAGCCTTTATTATTATTATTATTATTATTATTATTATTATTATTATTATTATTATTATTGTTATTATTATTATTATTATTTAACTATCATATTACTCGTGTGCAAGCGGTCCTTTCCAAAGTACGAGTACATATAAGTATTTTCTGTCCCCTGTCTTAGAGTTCCTTTGAATTTAACATGAGCTCCCTTAAGCTGCGGAGTGGAATGAAGAAAACGAACAAATTTGCAATTCTGAAGCTTTTGAATGTTTTGCAAATGATTTGCCATGTTTGGAGCATCAGAAAGACTGTGATACTGGGGAACTAATAATATTAAAAAACTCCATGATAGAGTTTCAAAGCAAAGGCAAACGAAACTGCGGTAAAAAAAAAAAAACATGTTTAAAAATCCTTGTGATATATGTAAAAGGTACTTAATTCCAAAATTAAAATTCGGGTAATTTATTCTTGTTTCTATTTAGCCATTGCTTTATTTTTATTAAGAACATGTTACCAGAATAATGCATTTTTATATTCAAAATATCTCATCAGGAAATGAACATTTTTAACTTCATTTATCAGTGTTCTGATTTTAAAGGATGTCTCTTATTTTCTTAGTTTTCAAAATATTTCTGAAATCTACGCTTAATTTTATCTGAAGTGTTAAAATTTTACTCCCAGTTTATCAGTTTTTAAAACATAAAATATCGAATTAAGCATAGATTTTAGAAATATTTTGAGAACTGAGGAAAAAAGTGACATTCTTTAAGAAGAGAACACTGAAAAAAGGAGTTTAAAATATTAATTTCCCGAGGAAATACTTTGAATATAAGAATGCATCAAACACTCATAGACGTGACATTACCGAGGGGAATTTCGAAGCTTTGCGACCAGCAGCCTTAACCCCTTGAGGGTTGGTGGGATATATTTTATCCCACCTACGATTAATGAAGATTTAAACCAGAAAAAAATTACAAAATTTTACTTTTCTAACTTTGGTGGAAAAAAGCAGTAAAATTGCTTTTCGTTATTTAGAAATAACTTTTTTCTAATTTTCTGGTGGGAATTCAGCATTACACAAACGCAATTGCTTGCCCCTCAAGGGGTTAAGATGATCAATAGTTTACTCGTTTTTAAAATACCGTGATCTAAAATTAGGTGGTTCCGCCGTGGCTCCACTGCGCTTGAAAGGGTTAAGTCAATTGTCAAATTTTTAAAAGTACGTATTTGCGCTTTTGATAGAGGAATATGTATTTTTAAAATGTTTGCCATATATTTATTTCTATATTTATAAGAGAAATGTGTGAACATGAACTGAACAGCGAACAGCAGAGCAGTTCCAGGGGCTACCTATTTGAGAGTCAAATCCACGCCCTGTATATGAGTAAATAGTATGAGTACATCCTAAGAAAAACATGAATAGTTAGTCTAAGCGCGGCAAAAAAGCCACTATAACAGAGAGAGTCTAAGATTCGCAGCGTTACTGCCGAGAAACAGAGACGGAACGAGGAGAAAAAGAGCGAGAAGTCTATTTACGTAAGTGGCTGAACTGGTTAGCCAATCCGAAAACCAGGAGAGAAGGAAAGGCGTGGCTTCAACTAGTGAAGCACGCAGAAGAGAAAAATGTTGGAAAGTGTAAAAATAGATGAAAAATAAAGGGTTCGCATGTTCGAAACAGTCGTAAAATAGAAGCAAAACCTAATCCTTAACCAAAAAAAGAAACTTAACGTGACCATACATTAAAATAACAAGTAAAAATTAGAAAATTTTGAATAAAGGGTAGGAGCCGAATACTTACGACTCGCTACTAGGATTATTAGCGGAATTTGCCAACATTTCAGAGAAGGCAAGTAATTTAGAGAGAGAATCTCCTTTACTTTGTATATTTTTGAGGACATTGTTGAGTTTTTGGGTGAATTTCCGAAAAAGAACTGACATTAAGTTCTTCTTTTATTTTACTAACGATCTCGACTATCGCAGGGATAGCACCAGAGAATTCGTGTAACTCATAGAGTTGCTGAGGTGGTGGTGACGTAAAATTGGAAGAATTTGATTGGACGGAGAGTGGGTTTGTCTTAGAAGCAGTAGAATCACTGGTTTTTTTCTTTTTTCTTTTCTCTGCCTCTGCACAAATAAGATTTTTTGCGTTAGCAGTTACATTAGCATATGTTTTACGAAACTGGGGTTTCGTTGGAAATAATGAGCAAACCTTGTAAGATGAAGGGTGTTCCAGAGAGCAGTTAGCACATTTCGGTGGTGGTTTAGGAACTTCAGAGTCCTGAGTTTTTTTTATTTTCACAGTTTGTAGAGAGGTGCAGGCCACCGCACCCTACGCATTTAGGATTAATATGACAATTAGCACTTATATGAAAAAACTTCTGACGTTTGTAACATTGCGTGGCTTTTTTAGCCGACATGAAATGAATTCTTTATAAATAGTATTTCAGGTTATCTTGCGAAATATAGTTTCCTCTGTTATACTATTTAGCTGAAAATCGTGTGAGAATTAGTTTAACTTGATAGTTGAGAAAATTAGTTTACTATTATAATTGCCTGAGTTGCATAAATTCGGTGAAAAGAAAATTGGCGGGAAATATCTGGAATCAACACAGATAAATAGTGCATTAGTGATTTTCTTTCAAATCGTTTACCTGTTTTTAAAATTGAATTATCTAAAATTAGGTGTTCCCGCCGTTGGACCACTGCGCTTGGAAGGGTTTAGTCAACTGTAAAAAAATTTTGCGCTTTCGATAGACGAATGTGCATTTTTAAAATGTTTGCCAAATATTTATTTCTATACTTTTAAGAGAAATGTGCTGAAATGAAACTGACGTTTTTATAAATAGTAATTCAGGTTATCTTGCGAAATATAGTTTCCTCTGTTATACTATTTAGCTGAAAATCGTGTGAGAATTAGTTTAACTTGATAGTTGAGAAAATTAGTTTACGATTATAATTGCCTGAGTTGCATTAATTCGGTGAAAAGAAAATTGGCGGGAAATATCTGGAATCAACACAGATAAATAGTGCATTAGTGATTTTCTTTCAAATCGTTTACCTGTTTTTAAAATTGAATTATCTAAAATTAGGTGTTCCCGCCGTGGGACCACTGCGCATGGAAGGGTTTAGTCAACTGTAAAAAATTTTTGCGCTTTCGATAGACGAATGTGCATTTTTAAAATGTTTGCCAAATATTTATTTCTATACTTTTAAGAGAAATGTGCTGAAATGAAACTGACGTTTTTATAAATAGTAATTCAGGTTATCTTGCGAAATATAGTTTCCTCTGTTATACTATTTAGCTGAAAATCGTGTGAGAATTAGTTTAACTTGATAGTTGAGAAAATTAGTTTACGATTATAATTGCCTGAGTTGCATTAATTCGGTGAAAAGAAAATTGGCGGGAAATATCTGGAATCAACACAGATAAATAGTGCATTAGTGATTTTCTTTCAAATCGTTTACCTGTTTTTAAAATTGAATTATCTAAAATTAGGTGTTCCCGCCGTGGGACCACTGCGCATGGAAGGGTTTAGTCAACTGTAAAAAAATTTTGCGCTTTCGATAGACGAATGTGCATTTTTAAAATGTTTGCCAAATATTTATTTCTATACTTTTAAGAGAAATGTGCTGAAATGAAACTGACGTTTTTATAAATAGTAATTCAGGTTATCTTGCGAAATATAGTTTCCTCTGTTATACTATTTAGCTGAAAATCGTGTGAGAATTAGTTTAACTTGATAGTTGAGAAAATTAGTTTACGATTATAATTGCCTGAGTTGCATTAATTCGGTGAAAAGAAAATTGGCGGGAAATATCTGGAATCAACACAGATAAATAGTGCATTAGTGATTTTCTTTCAAATCGTTTACCTGTTTTTAAAATTGAATTATCTAAAATTAGGTGTTCCCGCCGTGGGACCACTGCGCATGGAAGGGTTTAGTCAACTGTAAAAAATTTTTGCGCTTTCGATAGACGAATGTGCATTTTTAAAATGTTTGCCAAATATTTATTTCTATACTTTTAAGAGAAATGTGCTGAAATGAAACTGACGTTTTCATAAATAGTAATTCAGGTTATCTTGCGAAATATAGTTCCTTCTGATATACTATTTACCTGATATTCGTGGGAGGATAGGTTTAACTTTGATAGCCGAGAAAAATAGTTTACTATTATAATTGCCTGAGTTGCGTAAATTTAGTAAAAAAAAAAATTGGCCAAAAATATCTGGAATCAACACAGATAAATAGTGTATTTGTGATTTTTTAATCGTTTACCCGTTTTTAAAATACAATGATATTTCACTCATACCGCTCATGCTGCCTTTATATTTTAGTGCCATAATTTAGAATAGTTTTCTTCAAAATATTTAATCGTAGGAATGGGATTATATAAGAATATTCTGAAATACTGTTATTAAAAATAAATACCCGGCTAATGGTGTTAGTGAAAGGTCCGTGTACTGTTTGAAATCCATTTGTGATTTTCGAGAATCGAAGATATCTTTATAAGAGTACTAGCAAACCCCGCGGCTTTGCTCGCGTAATAGTTGAAATATGCCAAGTGATATTTGCATGACTATTTTTTATTAGAAGAACAATTTTTGGAATAATTCAACAATTACAAATTAAGCCACAGTTTGACTAAACTTCATTATGAAAGGGCAATAGACAGAAATCAGATTTTAATTAATAAAAATAACTAAAACTAATTCCAATTAAATGATAATTTAGAAAGTATTTTGTGACTTTTATGCTCATTTCAGTATTCATTTGAAGTTTTGAATTTTTTAGAAACCAACTTAACACATTTACATCTTAAAATTAACCATCATGTCAAATTTCAAGCTTCTTCTCTAACAGTCTACCACCTCTCTGGTGTTAGTGGCACCAACATAAAATGCCTAAATAAACTTGAAATAGAATGTCTAGAAAAATGTTGAAACAGAGACTGTCACCATTAATTTGACAACATTAATCTTGAAATCGCTTGATATTTCCTAATATTCTATAGAAAACGGAATTTAGGTGTTTTAAAGGCTTTCTTGTTGTTCCTGCCAACCAGGTGGTAGTGACACCAGCATAAAATATAGACCGTATAGGATCAGGGACTATCACTCTTGATTCGCAACCAATATCTTCTGTAATCGGTTTATTATTTCCTGAGATTTCTTAGAAATCGTAATTTAGAACTCTTTTAGAATGCTTTTCGCTCCTTCCCTTCGCTTCACCGCTTTTTAATTTCGAATTTATTTTCGACTGTTCTTAGAGAACATTTATATTTTAAAGGTAACTACCGTGCTATATTTAAAGTTTCTAGTCTCTTGAATACCGCAGAAGTCGCAATTTAGAAAGTTTTTTACTCCTCCAACCCTCTAGGGGTTATGGCATCGGCATAAAATATAGCTTATGTTTGAGCAGGTTCTATCACCATCAATTTGAAACCATTTTGTTTGAAATCGGTTTCGTATTTTATACGATTGCATAAAAATCGTAATTTAGAATGCATATAGAACGCTTTTCGCTCACTTCATCCTTTTAAATTTGAAAGTTTCTTTCGACAATTCTTAGAAAGCATTTGCATCTTTGAAGTAATTACCATTCCAAATTTAAAATGTCAGACCCCCTCAGTAACACAAAAAACGCAGTTTGGAACATTGCTTGCTCCTGTAACACCCAGGTGGTAGTGACAACAACGTAAAATATAGGCTATCTCGGAGCGGGGACTGTCACCATCAATTCTAAATCATTACTTCTGATATCGGTTTATATTTCCTGAGATTGCGTAGAAAGTGCTATTTAGAATATTTTTAGAACTCTCTTAGTTCACTTTCACACCTTCTTAATTTCAAATTTTTAAGGAACTCTTCTCAGAGGGCATTTTCATCTCATAAGAAATTAAAATGCCAAATTTCAAGTTGCTAGCCGCTTCAGTATCACAAAAATCACAATTTAGAACTATTTTAAAATGCAGCCACAAGGTGGTAGTGACGCCGACATGAAATACATCCTATATTGGAGCAAGGGCTGTCATCATCGATTTCCAACCATTACTTTTGAAATCAGTTGGGTACCTGTCTGAGATTGCGTAGAAATCGCAATTTAGAAAGTTTTTATAGTTGCTATCCCCTGAAGTATTAGAAAAAACGAAAATTAGATCTTTTTTGCTCCTTCATCCCCTTTGGGATAGAGGCACCAACATGAAGTACAGCCTATGTTGAAGCGAGGGCTGTCACCATCGTTTTCACTCCATTATTTTTTAAATCGGTTCGGTATTTCCTGAGACTGCGTAGAAATCGCAATTTAGAAAGTTTTTTAGAACGCTTTTCTCACATTTTCACACCTTTTAAATTTCGATTTTTTAGGAAACATTCTTTGAGATCATTTATATCTTACAAATAGCTGCCCTGCCTCATTTCAGGATTCTAGGCCCTTCAGTAACACAGAAATCGCCATTTATAACGTTTTTTGTTTCTGAAACCCGAAGTGGTAGTGACACCGATATGAAATAGAGCCCATGTTAGAGCAAGAACTGTTATCATCAATTTCCAACCATTACTTATGAAATAGGTTAGGTATGTTCTGAGATTGCGTAGAAATCGCCATTTAGAACGTTTTTAGAACGTTTTTCGCTCATTTTTACACCTTTTAAATTTGGAATTTTCTAAGAAATGTTCTTAGACATCATTTTTATCTTACACCAGTGGCGGCTCGTGACTGGCTATTTTTGGGGCACTAAATACATGGCTGAAAATTTTATCCTTTTCTTACCATTATTTTTTAAAAGAAATCTTTTACTGCTTTTATGACAGAAAGTACTGACAATAAAAAAGATGAAGGTTTACCTTAAAAAATAGTGGTACGAAAAGAATGAATTGCTCATCCATGCATTTAGTGCCCCAAATATATCCACTCACGAGCCGCCACTGTCTTACACGTAACTACCATTCCAAATTTCATGTTTCTCTGACCTTCAGTAACACAAAAATCGCATTTTCGAACGTTTTTTGCTCCTGCACCCCCTTTGGGGGTAATGGCACACACATAAAATGTAGACTATGTTGGAGCAAGGGTTGTCACCATCATTTTGACGCAATTACTTTTTAAATCGGTTTGGTACTTCTTGAGATTGCGTAAAAATCCCCATTTAGAGACTTTTTTAGAACGCTTTTTGCGCACTTTCAACACCTTTTAAATTTTGAATTTTATAAGAAATGTTCTTAGAGATCATTTATATCTAATAAGTAACCATTATCCCAAATTTCATGTTTCTAGGTGCTTCAGTAACACAAAAATCGCATTTTCGAACTTTTTTTCCTCCTGCACCCCATTTAGGGGTAGTGGCACAGACATAAAATGTAGCCTATGTTGGAGCAAGGGTAGTCACCATCATTTTGAGACCATTAGTTTTGAAATCGGTTCGGTATTTATTGAGATTGCGTAAAAATTGCCATTAAGAACGTTTTTTAGAACGCTTATTGCGCATTTTCACCGCTTTTAAATTTCAAATTTTTTAAGAAATATTCTTAGAGTTAATTTATATCTAATAAGTAACCACCATGTCAAATTTCATGTTTCTAGGCCCTTCAGTAATACAAAAATCGCAATTTCGAACGTTTTTTTTCTTCTGCACCTCCTTTAGGGGTAGTGGCACCGACATAAAATATAGCCTATGTTGGAGCAAGGGTTGTCACCATCATTTTGGCACCATTAGTTTTGAAATCGGTTTGGTACTTCTTGATATTGCGTAAAATTCGCCATTTAGAACGTTTTTTAGAACGCTTTTGTGCATTTTCACTCCTTTTAAATTTCGAATTTTTTAAGAAATGTTCTTAGAGATCATTAGTATCTTACAAGTAAGTACCATACCAAATTTCATATTTCTAGGCCTTTCAGTAACACAAAAATCGCATTTTTAGAACGTTTTTTGCTCCTGCACCCCCTTTTTTCCAGTGGCATGGACATAAGATATAGCCTATGTTCTAAGTTGGACCAACACCATCATTTTCATACCATTACTTTTGGAATCGGTTCGGTAGTTCCGGAGCTTACCTCCTACAAATAAACAATTTTTACCTCTTTATAATATGGTGAAGTATAGATATAGATTAAACAACGCCATTTTTCATTTTTCAAGACTGCTACCAAAAAGTGCTTGGAAAATAAATAATCACCGAAAAAAATTTAAGATGTTGTATGATGATATATACAAAAGGACAATTTACAGTTATAAAAATACAGCTTTCTATAGTAAGTTAAAGAAATGAAGCTGTTAGTACATACAGCTTTGAATTTACTGTTAGTACATGACAGCTTAGAATGCTCTGTTCAAAACCGTTCAGAATTTCTGTACAAATTAATGGCCAGTTCTCGGGGATGGATGATCTTCTAGATCAGTGCTCCCCAGCCATTTATTGGCCACGCCCCACCACAGCATTTGCAAAATTAAGATTTCTCCAACTCTGTAACATATGTTTGCTAGTATTTAAAAAATGAACTCAATTCCCACGGTGCAAACATAATATAACCTTAACAATAAATATCCATTTCACACTTTTTAACCACTTCACCGGCGATAGGTATGGGGAAACAGTGCTTTTATCCCCGACTTATCTCGGGGCAGCCGGTGAAGTGGTTAACTTATCAAAGAGGTTAATCTTCTCCCACAAATGTGTTTTTAACATAATTCTGTAAAAGCATGAGGCTAAGAGGTTTGTTCTTTTAAAATATACTTTAACCCTCTCGCTGCGCAACCCGAGAGTTTCTCGGGCAACGTAAAAGTTACAAAATTTTCGCAACCCGAGATTTCGTCGGGGATGCATTTTTTTCCGTCTAATTAACCCTCAACTAATCATTACCACCAGTTACTTTTTATTGTAAATTTTGCCTTATCTAATCGGGGCGTTTTCCCGATTAAATCAGAAGAAAATTTTTGTTCTGAAAAACCGGTGACAAAAGAATAAAAATTCTTGAAAGACGCTCGTTGCGAAGGAATTAAATGCGCAATTTTTTAAGCTATTTTGATAAGGCAATTAAGCAGAGAGAGGGTTAATGTTAAAGAAAATTGTTATACGACCTGCATTTTTATATTCACAAAATGTGTTTGAAAGACTTACGCATTTAACATTAAAATTTATAACACTGACGAGTTTATAATCCATTTTTGTAACTTATTAAGAGTTGGTGGAAAAGCTTTGGACATTAAATTTTCTTTCTGTAATTAACAACAAGTTTAAACAAACATTATTCTCCATCACAAAACAATTTCTCTGTTCTCCTTTTCCCAATATTGTTAGATGTCAGTCGTGTAATATTTGATTTTAAAATTTAAAATGCACATGTCATGATTTAAATTTATTTGCTGTGTGGGATACCTGCACTAGAGCCATAGATAGTTACTACCTAACCATTTCTTTTTCAATGCTGTTTAAGATTCACATGTTTCATAAACTTGGCATAACTTGTTTAGATATTTCAAATATTTTTTTAAGTTAAATCTGTTAAAGGCAGTCAGATTTATAGAAATTTTTAATTAGTTAAAAGAAATGTCAAGAATTGTGCGAATAACCTATCGTAAAACACTGTAAAATTATTATGGTTTGAGTCTATTTTAATCTTTTGATTAGGAACTCTTAAAATTTAACGAAAAAACCCACTTTTTAAATTTTGTTTGTATTCCATTTATTTTTAGAATAGAGCATTACTTAAAAACAGACAAAAGGAACTAATAGCGAACGGTTGAATAAAAGATGTGGAATTGCCCACCCTAAAAAGTCAAATTGTCCCCGTTGGGGGGAACGTTCCACGTTGGGAACCACTGTTCTAGATTATTCACGCGGGCGTCAAAAACGACGCTGCGTTAACGCCGATCCATAGTGTTTCCCACAAGTCGATGGCATCTGCCGCCGTGCTTGCGGTTGTATTTATGGTGTCCCGTTCATAAAACTTGTTTTGACGCTTCAGTTTGAACAGTTTTCAGATTATTTTTATTGCAGTTCCTTTTATCAAATTCTTTCCCTCCAAATTGGAGTCATGCATCAGATCGAGTTGGCGCAATTTTTTTTTTCGTAGCGGAACGGATTTGGTTCGTATTGACTTTTATTACTGCGGTTGGGGTTTGACTCTTTTCGGTTGACTTCGGAATGACACGAGTTTTCAAAAATGTTTTAAATATATTTAATAAGAAAAAAAACTATGTATCTGAATTAGAGGGCTATAATTTAGAGAAAAACCCGATTCGTTCAAAAACTTTATTGATTCTGTGTGGTCCGATATAAAAACTAAAAGTTCTGTCCGACCCCGAACCGGCCTGTAGAAAAGCCTAATTGTTCCTGACTTCCTACAAGACATGTAAAACATACAGAACATGCTGTTATTTAGCGCTGTTTTAAAGGCTCTGTCTCCGTAAAAATGATAAGGTATGTACGATAACAATAACATATGTATTTTTTATTCAGTGTTTATAATCTTCCTTTTAAAACAGGCACAAAGTGTACAAAATACAGGTCCATTCATTTGAATACTGCCCCACCCTAGATCTGATAACCAAAGGGGCAAAACTTTATAAGTAAAAAGGAATAGACATATCTCATCCAAATGTCCTCATTCATTACAGCAAATATATTTATAAGAAAAAGATAATATAAGAAGAAAATATCTATTAAAATTTTCTTTTGAAGTTCTGTCCCGTTAGTAATTAGGGCCTGTCCCACCCGCTGATTTGATTCAGCATTCCCCATTTACACTTAATCAAATAACCCCCAAAACTAATTAGGGAAACGTCTTATCAGAATGAACCGGTATACCAAATTTGTAAAAAATTGGATAATTCTGCATGAAAAACCCATTTATCTAAATTAAGCTGGTCGATCAGCCCCCCGTTTCCCCACCTTTATACTTAACCAATGAACCCCTTATCAGGTTGTACCTTATCAGAATGAACCTAGAAAGGTAATTTGAAGAAAATCGGAAATTTCTATCAAAAGTAATCGCGTTACGTACATACATACATACGTACATCCATATACGTACACACAGAACCTGTGGTCACAGTAGCTCTCCGGCTTTGATAGCTTGTGGACTAAAAAACTTTCACCGAAAAAAAATAAAACCATTAAATAAATATACGTAAAAATCCCAGAGCTGTGACTATGAAAACTTGATGGTACTAGTAAAGAATTCAAGAGAGGAAGCTGTTATTTCAGACAGCTGTGTATTTGAAAGAACACTCGTCCAGAACTGTGATCACATTAAAGTAATATTACAGTCGCGCAAGATTTTTTTCGAAATATTTTACTTGAATATGTCGAAGTGCAAAATTTAACCTTTTCTTTCTCCAACTTTTTTCAAGTATTTTGCTACAAATCTTGATTATAATTAAGTGAGATTCAATATTATTTATTCATTAAAAGGAAAGGCATAAAGGTTCTAAGGCGTTCTTTATAATAGTTTCAAATGTTGAAATTGTTTTATTTATATTATGTCCGTGATAAGTGGACCAATGTGTAAAAGAAATTATATGAATTTATACAGTAATTCATAGGACAACCCTAAAAGCAACCCAACTTTCTAACACACCTTGGAATTTCAAAAGAGTCTCGCACAACTGTCAATTGTATATATATATAAAAAATCAATTTATTTTCTAAAACACAGAATTCGTAACCCCCAGGTTTATTCACAGAATTTGCAATATTGTTCAGAAGTTAAATAAGGCGAAAAAAAATGTAAAAATCATGATAGAATTGAGGAAATCCCGGCAACCAGAACAATCTAATTTTACATTAAATAAAGAATTTCCTCCAACATTTATGCCTGTTACAAACTTTCTTAATTTGTAGCATCTGGAACACTTTCAAGGTCATCTGTCAACTTATCGTTTTAGTAATAAATTAGTTTCAAATCCCAAAACAGATCATAATTAAGCTTGCACCTTGTTATTGATAAGATTTGTTATTCTATCATGATTTTTGGCACTAATTGGGAAAAGGAGCAAGCCTCGACCTGGAAATTTTAAGAGCAATTTTCCTCTTGTTTAGACGCCATATTCATGCAAATTTATTTTATGAATAAATCTAAAATGTCCATCCATTTTTACTGGTTGGCGATTTTCCCGTTTGTTATCAGTAGTGTTTCCAGATGTCCCGTGTAAATTGGAGCCCCAATTGCTGGACACCACCAATTTCTTATAGTTTATTTCGCCATCGTTAATCGCAAATAAATCTGTCATTATATAATGCGCAGAAATGCCAATTTTGATAATTTTCGTTTTGAATTTGTAAACCCCAGGAATTTCACAGTTCCTATTTATAAGCAGAACTATTTCCTAAATGATTACCACTTTTATTGACAGAAATAATACATTAAATATCAGCAGCGAGTGCGTAAAATTGTCTCCCGTTCTGAAAATTCGGTGAAATACACAAGAACATACATAGCGGTCAATTTGACCGGGACCAAACAAATACATTTAAACCAGAAATACTTTTGTTGTAACTAGATGATATGTACGCTATTCGAACCAGTAACTGCTTCAAGCCACGTGGGAAACCAATTTGGTTGACCGATTTCCACATTATATCGTCTACACACTATAGTTCTAGTGTTATGTGAACAAATACACCAATCAGACAATATTGCAAAACTACGCCGGTATATTTTATGGTTCATTTTGCAAATTGCAATTTTTTTTGCTATTTATTTTGAATGTATTGAATATTAAAAGAAACCTCGCTGACATTTCGTTCAGAATTAATTTTAAACAATTAAATGCATTGGGAAAGATACTATGCATATCTGTCCTCCTAATATTCTACCGAAAAATGTTGCTTTATTTGATTTACGTTAAACACATCTAAGCAGACTTTTTTAAAGAAATTAAATGAAATACGAACTACGTGTAAACATACAATTAATTGTCGAAAGATTTATCAGATTCAGTTTATGATTTAAGACATAACCTGGGTAAAATGAAACCACATTTTGCGGAGTATATTAGAAATTGTCAAGTACGACAGTGCTTCACACCAGGGATGTCAATCTGTGGCCCGATCGATACCACTAAAATTTTATAGTTATTTTTGCCTTAACTAATCATCGAACAACAGCGATTCAAGAAACCGACTATTTCTTTAAAAAATAGTAGTATCCGGCGGCCACAGTTTGAGATCCCTGCCTTACATATTTGACACATAACACATATTTGAATGATTGTGAGGTTAATGTTTTAACCCTTTGGACGACGGTAGTTTATTATTTAAGCCGCTTAACCATCCATCCGCGGGTAACGCTCATATCACGTTTCACATGTTCTATACAATTCCGCGGGGTATGCTATTTTCGCATTCCAGTGTTGCAGGTTGGCTACATTTTTAAACATCATAAACATTTGGCTACATCATTGCGTGATTCTCTCCACTTTTTTAAAAGCGTATAATTCAGCTTGTCGTCGCATTATTTAATCTATAATTAAATAAAGTGAATATCTCTAACTAAAAAAAAATAGTGGGAATCAAACAATCTTAACTTTTAAAAAGTACCCCACGTGCAACACTTAAAAATATGCCGCGGTTTTATCGAAGAAAATAAAAAAATGTCGCCGGCGGCTGGAGTGTTAATTATAATTCGGAACTACCAAATATCATCCAGAATTTTGTAATACAAGTCTACTCTTATTTTGCGCGTGAAGGAATATACTTATTTATTTTTTAAATGATTTATTCGTAAACGATGGTAGCAGTTAATAATTTCAGAAAATTATCTACAAAATTATTTAGCTCTGAAACGACTAAAATTCAACCTTTTGTTAAAATGTGGTGTTTTATCGCTTTTTAAATACGCTCCTGTGTTTAATAGGTGTTTTTATTGCTTCATCTTTATATTTGCAAACGTTGCCCGTTGCAATCGTTTCAAAAAGTTTGTAATTGCGGCTTGCATCTAATCTCTAATTCGAAATAATAAACATTGTCTTCTTTCATTGCTTTCATAGAATAAAGTGTATGTTACTTTTAAACCATTGTACCTTTTCACGCATGCCACATTTAGTAACACACTGTCATAAATGGTTGACACATGCAAATCACATACACGAAATAGTTCATATTTGTATTGTTTTACATCGTTTCAATATATTATAATTAATGATTCAATATTTCTGAATTCAGAACAAGTAAACATTAGTGCGAATGTTAGTGAAACGAAATGTAGAGGATATTAAAAAAAATTTATTCCATTATGTAAAATAAAATTGGATTTGCGCAATGGGAACTTTATAATATTGATGATGAATTTAATGAAATAGTTTTAGTTCAAAACTTGAAGCTTAAAAAATGAAGTAATCTAGAACGTTATTCGGATTGTACAGCAATTTAACTCTATCATGGTGAAAATTACTTCTGTTGCTAAACTGTTGAAATGATTTAGTGACACTGTGATATACTAACAAATGCTTTTGAAAATAAGTAAAAACTTATCTTCATGTCCAAATTATATTATAAAATAAAATTTAAAAAATCCTAAAATTTTGGTGTCATTGTGAGATTTGGGATTTTAAAATTTAGTGGGATATATACTATTGCACCTCCTTAAAGGTGCTCAGGCTAATGTCAGGCGAACGTCTATTTGCACACTTTTTGTTTCAACACGAAAAAGAAACCCCTGTTAGCCAATGTGTTTCTTTTTCATGTTGAAACGAAAAGCCTGCAAATAGACTTTCGTCTGAGATTAGCCTAAGGGGAGACAAGACTGGGACGCCACGGCCACTCACATTAATTTTGCTCTAACATTTCATACGCATTTGCTATATGTAACTAAATTTATCCAAGTGTTTATAAATACTTTAATTCATGTATTTGATAAAACAGTGCAATAACGTGACAAAAGTTAGAAGAGTCTAAGTGTTTTAGCTCTCCGAAAAATTGTACTTTTCAACTAAAAACCCCATTAACTTCTAAAGTTATAATCGAGCAATTTCGATAATTTATTTTTTAGTGGTGGAGTATAAATATAAGATCATGTGTGGCAGACAGTTAAAAAAATTAGTCTCAGAACAAAACATTTCTGAAAATAGGAAATTCTTCAAAAATTTTCATTGCTCTAAAATAGAAAGTTTTAGTGGCAGAAAAAAATCTGTCTGCCATAAGTCTTGAGCATAATACAGTGATTGCAAATTTGTGATTGCAAATTTCATCAAAATTAGTCAAGTAGTTTTTGAGGAAACGAGTTTTAAAGCTCGCATATTAACTATAGGCTTGCACCTAGTCTTGTCTTCCCTTAAGAAGCCATACACTATAGTGTATTATCAAATTGAACATAATATTTTCAAAAGTAATTTTATTATAAATTAGTGCTTTATAAATGGGTATATGATTTATAAATGTCTTTGTGAAATGCTAAATTTCTATATTTTGGGGAGAAATAAGTAAAAATGAAATTGAGTTTTTATAAAAATTAATTCATTTACTTCTATAAGTTCATCATATTCTGCTGTTACGGTACTTGAAAATCGTGAATCAAAATTAGTTTAGTGAAAAAGTGTTTAATAATGCAAATTGTCCGAGTTGAGTGTAAACGCAATTGGTGGAACACAGATGGATACAAAACTGATAAATACAAGGCATTTCTGCCTCTTTTGTTTATCTATATATCCAATTTTTAAATACACTGATACATCATTTTTATGACGCATGCGGTCATTTTTTTTAATAACATTATTTCACAATAGTAATCTTTTTTAATATTTAATCACAGAACTGCCACTAAATAATGCAAACAATACTATTAGGAAATACGCGCGCAAAAAAATACCGTGCAACTCGTATCCGTAAAGAGTCACTGTACTATATGCCATCCATATGTCATTTTCGAGGATAGAAATCTATTCATAAAAATTACAAAAAATGTCATATTATATTTTTAAATACTGATATCCAAGTGGTCGTTTGAAAATTAACAGCTACCGGAAAGAAATTAAAGTCTTTACGAAAAAGTATAAAAATTTCATATGTGGGATAAGTTTATCATAGATGTAACGATAGTCAAGAAATGAATCTGTCGATACTGACAGTTTCGGATCTAGAAATCGGTTTCAGTCCATGAAGTTTTTTTAACTTCTCAGGGGAAGATACAACAATGTTGCTGTAAATGATAGCTTCACACCCAAATGGCATAGGAATATTACAAATGAATCATCAGGTTTTGACTCGTTATCATACTTGCCAACATTCAACTAAACTTCCGTAGAATGTGAGTTAAGTGGACCCAGGTTATACACGATACTAAACCAGAAAATGTATTTGATGTATCATTATATATTTAAAATCTAAGTTTCTCTATTAAATCTATTTGAATTAATTTCTTTAGTAAATTTCTTGTTCAAAACGTGTTTAACCTGGGTCAATTTAACTCATATTTTACGGAAGTTTAAAGGAAAATTGGCAAGTACGCGTTACTACGTGCGAACAGGGAAACGTATATGTTTCCATGACAACTCAAACGAGAGGGCGTTAACTACAATTTCGCGCTGCGTATGTATCATGCGCGTGTGGTTGACATGTTTGCTGCGCGAACGTCATATTTAAAATGGCGACTGGACAGCAGAAAGCGTTTTGTGTACTAGAATTTTCAATGTGTGAATCACTTATAACCGTTCAGAGAGCATTCCGGAAGACATACAAATGCAAACCATCAACCCAACAAAGCATTCTGCGCTAGTATCGACAGTTCAAAGAAAGTGTTTTTTTATGTAAAGGCAAAAGTTCCGGCCGACCAAGCGTTACTGAAGGAACAGTGAATAGAGTTAGAGAGACAATCATACATAGTCCCAAGCATTCAAGAAATCGCGATAGTCGCGAACTTTCCATTAAACAGCCAACTGTGTGGAAAATTTCTGCTATCCAGTCTTCATTTTGAATATGAGGTTCGTACAGCAACCTTAGCAACCACACGCGCATGACACATACGTAGCGCGACACTGTCGTTAACGCCCTCTCGTTTGAGTTGTCATGGAAACATATAAGTTTCCTAGTTCGCACGTAGTAAAGTATCAAAACCCGATGTTTCATTTGCAATAAACCTGTCTTTAAAAACACTGAAATGCAATTTTATAACTTTTATTCTTCAAAGTTTTTAAATAAAATTTTATTCAAAAATTCTCTTACAGAACTTGATTAAAATTATGTCTGATAAAATCATCCTCAATACTCTTCCAGATTTGTCAGTTTAGCCTCCGTTTTTTATTCAGGTATTTAAAATTCATACCGTAATTTCCAAAAAATGAATTTTTACCTTATGTAATCACGAAAAGTCTCTCATTAACTATACCAAAAACTTATTATTCGGCCTTTTTGAATACTTAAAAAAGCCAAACTGGCAACGATTACGACTTTTAAATTGTGGAGAAAAAATATTCCATAAAATATTTTTTTTGATTTTACATACCCTCAATAATATGTAAAATCTCTAAAAACTTTTAATTTCTTAAACTAAGGTACTTTTCTTTATATGTGTTATACGATATCTTTATTTTCAATATTCTAAATAAATGTGTAATTCTATTTATATAAAAGCTTTGTTCAAAAAAATTTTGTACTTTAAATAATTACGAAATGTCGGTCATTAAATATAGCGAAAAAAAGTAATTTTTGAAATTTCTGGCATAAATTTGGAAGTTCTGAATAATAGAGGAAGCCAAACTGGCAAACTTGCATATGTTCTTTGAGAAAATCGTATTTTTTTAAAAATGATATATGTTCCCTTAATTATTATTTTTATGCTACATATTAATATCTAAAATCTATAAAAACGTGAATTTTCTTAAAATAATTATTTTTTATCTCTGTAACAGGATATATTAATTTTCGATATTCCAAGTAATTTTGTTATTCTATTTTTTTCAAAAATCTTGCGTGAATTCATAAGTAAAGATGTAGTTTTCTAAATACATCTATCTGTTATTCCTTGTTTTTTTATGATTATTTTTATTCATCACAAAATTGCATGCTTTCATTCGATAATGTATAATTAAATTTTCACATTATTTCTAAACAATTAATATAAAGTTCTACAATTTAGTTGTAAATGACAAATACCTAAGATCAAATGTTCAGAGAATTTCTATCGTTGGACATCAGTAGTGAATGTATGACGCTATCTCCCGGTCTGTAAGATTTAACTGCCACGGACGACTATTTTTATATTCTATTCTACCGCTATGTTTAAACTAGTTGGATGTGCCAATCCGAAAACTTTCTTCTATCTTATACATCTTAACATTTCAAAACCTAGTTACACATGTTAATACTTCAATATTATTAGTTCAATACTATACCAACTTTGATTTTCATCTTAAATTTCTGCTCAAGTCAATTAAACGGACTAAAAACGAGTTAATCTATATCATGATATTTGTTAAAATTATTAATTTTTTCTTATTCTGTTGTTATCAGCTGTTAGCGAATAGCCGGCTTAGCAGGAAGCGAGTTCCCGCCGCTGCATGAGCCGCCGATGCACAATAGAACTACGAAAAATCATAAAAGTATACAAAAATCGCTAACACGGAGCCCCTTTACCGCGCAATATTTCCAAATTCAAGGAGGACCTGTTGGCCAAAGCCAAAAACAAGCACAAACATTTTGGTTCAATTGTATGCATAATTTTATACGCTGTTCGATGGTACAATAATGAAAATGGCACAGAGATCGGAATTATAGCGCCCCCTTCTTTCGGAATTTTTTCAAGTTCAGGGAGGACTTGTTTGCCATAGCCAGAAATATGCACAAAAAATTTGGTTCAATTATATGGATAACTTCATATACTTTTCGATGGTACAATAATGAAAATTGTACAGACATCGCAATTATAGTGCTCCCTACCGACAGATTTTTTTCAAATTCAGGAAGAACCTTCGTGACATGACCAAAAATAAACACATAAAATTCGGTTCAATTCTATGCATAACTTCATACACTTTTCGATGGTGCAATATTCAAAATCGCACAAAAATCGCTATTACAGCGCCCCGTAACGGCGAATTTTTTGCAAATTCAGGGAGGACCTGCTTGTCATATCCAAAAACTTAAAATAAAAATTTGGTTTAGTTCTATGCATAACTTCATACACTTTTGGACGGTACAATATTCAAAATCGCACAAAAATCGCTATTACAGCGCCCCCTACCGGCGAATTTTTTCGAAATTCAGGGAGGACCTGCTTGCCATAGCCAAAAACTTAAAATAAAAATTTCGTTCAATTCTATGCATAATTTTATACACTTTTCGATGGTACAATATTCAAAATCGCACAAAAATCGCATTTACAGCGCCCCCTACCGGCGAATTTTTTCCAAATTCAGGAAGAACCTGCTTGTCATATCAAAAACTTAAAATAAAAATTTGGTTCAATTCTATGCATAACTCCATACACTTTTGGATGGTACAATATTCAAAATCGCACAAAAATTGTTATATCAGCGTCCCCTACCGGCGAATTTTTTCCAAATTCCGGGAGGACCTTCTTGCCATAGCCAAAAACTTACAATAAAATTTTGGTTTAATTCTATACATAACTTCATACACTTTTTGGTGGTACAATGGCGACAGACAGACGGACAGACGGACAGACGGACGGACGGACAGACGGACACACAGACAGACAGACATTTTCTATAAACATGTTTTTTGGTATCTCTGACCCCTAAAACATGCAAATCCGTCGAAAAAAATTTCGATTACAATACTTTCTTCTATTGAAGATAGAAGAAAGTAAAAATACATTTTGTAGTATATTTCTCTTGTAAATTTTATCAAAATGTATGTAAAAGAATTTTTATTTGAAAAAATGGTGCGAAATAGAATTAAAAAATAGTCGCTAGTGGCAGGCATCTTGAAAATGGTATAGCGCATTTGCTGCTAACTTTTAAGTTTGCTTTATCACAAAAAAATAATAGAAATATTTTAGTACTAAAGAAAGTTCTTGTTACAATATTTTTATATGATTCGTGTAAAATTTCCTGCTGTTCTAGTGTTAAAAACAAAAGATATGAATCAGAAAATATTGAAAAACTACGCATGAAATTTTCATTTTAGGAAAGTACTGAAAATGTTAAAGTTCATTGTGCAAATACCTGAATTTTGAAATAATTTCTTTTTCAATCTGGTGAATACTTAAAGACACTGTAATTTTCTGCAGAATTTTTTATGAGCAACTGAATACCTTATGAAAAAAAAGTACGTATGCTTATACCTTCCGGCATCCCACCCCCCAAATGTCTTTCTTAAATGTAAGGTAATTTGACGCAGGTTAAAAACCGTGAAAAAAACAATTATTTATCTTAGAAATAAAATAAAATAAATTACACGTAGAAACATGAAGTTTTTTACACAAGTTGTTTTGATATCCATCCGAAAAACGTAGTGGGACATCAAGAAGTAAAAAAATTGCAATGGAACTTGGTGTCGCAAATCACCTATTTAATCAAACACACAGAGTGTTCAACCATAGCGTAACTTCGGTTGAAGGTAATAACTTTCAGAAAATTGAAGTACAGTAGTACCCCGACTTACGTCCCCTTTCATTTATGTTTCATGGCCTGCAGAAAATATGTCCTTAATTAAGACGCATTTTGAACTTTTTCTGAAGACTTTTCATTCCATGAAGGGAAACTTAAATAAGTATCCAAGTAAACTTAAATAAGTTTAAGAAACAAAAAAGTTAACGGCAAACCTAAAATTACTTGATGCGCCTTTGAGCATTTAAAACTAGACATTTTGAGAAAACCGAATTTTATCTTATTTTTTTATCAGTGTTGCTAGACTGAGGACTTTTTAATTCAGATTAATTGACTCTCACCACTTTTTTAAAATAGTATAATTCGCCTTATTTCTCAGAATTTTAAATTTAATTTTAGATAGCCTGAATATTTCTATTTAAAAAAAGCGGTGAAGATCAACAATCTGGAGACAAAAAAGTCCCCAATATGGTTACACTGTTTCTTATTGTATTTCCTTGAAATGTGCGGCAAACTGATAGTGAAATGTTAAAATGAATATGTTTTGTTTTATTTATTTTATCTGCAGAATCTTTGAAAAGGTGATAATGACAGGCATTAGAGAAAAGTTCATTTTCTTTTATTATTCGATAAAAACATTATAGATGGGATGAAAAGAAAATCAATTAAAAAAGATTAATAAGAGATAAACACCGTAGAGATGAATGCTGAAGATGTTGTTTAACTCATAAAATACTTTGATCCGGGAACAACCATCGACAGAGTTATTGAATTAAAGAAACGAAGTACTGTGGAAGAAATAGGTGAAGATATTAAGACTACGGAAAAGATTATGACAGTTGCAAAACTAACCAAAGGACTAAACCTTATTGAAGCTGAAATGGCGGTTTTTGAATATATTGTTTCGGGCGAGCAAAGAGCAGCAACGACGAGAAAAATCTTAGAAAACTCATTCTGCCCACTCTGTTTCAAAGAGCTTCTAAGAGAAAAATTTAATAGTTCGTTCAAACTTCGTTGCAAGTTTTTTAACATGTTTAAAGACTCGAGCATAGCAGCTAGAAGAAGAATAAATTGCACTCTAACAACTTATAGATTTATTCCAAAATCTTGTATTCAAAGATGCATTTTTTTGCTCATGTTAAATGTATGTAACATAATCTCTAAATACAACCGAATTTGTTCATTAGACTTTGGTGAAATTTTATTACTTATCATTTTTTGCTTATCTAAGTGTACCTCGACGTACGTCGTTTTCGAATTATGTACTTACTTTTCAACTATGTTGGAAAGTGTAAAAAAGGACAACATGTTATAAATGCATTATCTATAAGGTAGAAGCCACGCCATTAGTCAGTTGTGTTTTTAGAACGAAAACAGTATTTCTCGTTTCCCGTCGGTAATGTGTTAAAACTTTTATCTGCAGGTAAGCTCTGCCTTAATTTCAGTTTTGTTTCATATGTATTTATATTCTACTCGATTGCTAATCCCTTCAGAGAATTCGTAAGCTGATTTTGCTGCTCATAGTAGTTTAGAATTTCCTTTAAGGTAAATGAAGTTTTATTAATCTAATACATAAACCTTTAGCGCAGAAACAACGATTGCAATATATAAATATTTCCTAATAACTGTTATATATTTTTAATGAATAGAAATATATATTACATGAGAAATAAAAATGTCACACCACAAAATGTTTAATAAAATTTCACTAATTTTCCGTAGTATTTCAATGTTTTCCGTCGCTGATGTCTAGGAAAGCTGCTTTCATGCAGTTGAAGTTTGAAGAATTATTTTTAATTTCGATGGCTCAACTCTTTCGAATTCTGTACTTTGCGTCCCTGGACAATTGAAAATCCTTGTACCTACCATGTTAATACCACAAAATATTAAAGAGAAAAATTATATAAAATTTTACCAATTTTTCGTATAGCATTCAATATTTTTTAATCTCAGATAACAAGGAAAGCTGAAGTTTGAAGAATCATTCTTTATTTCATTGACTCAACTCTTTTGAATTGTTTACTTATAGTCCCGAGGCAATGCAGTGTTGCCAGTGGGCTACTTTTTTTTATTTCAGATTTCTTGATTTTCACCACTTTTCTGAAATGGTAAATTCCCCTTTGTTTTCGCCTTAATTGATATGTCATTAAATAAAGAGAATTTTACTATTTCAAAAAGGTGATGTCAATCAAGAAGCAGCCTACTGGCAACACTGGGGCAATGTGAAATCCCCGTACCTACCATGTTAAATTAATGTACATTTTCTCAGAAACTACCGAAGATATTCACTCAAAAAATTTATATACATAATATAAATAATTCCTAATAAAGTGAAGTCAACATTATAAGTAGATATCACTTAGTTAGTTTTTTTTTAATCTGGAATAAAAACCACTTTTGAATAATGAATAATACTGCTTGCATTTTCCAAAGAAAAACTTTTTATAAAACGTTTGTAACATTATAAGTAGATATCACTTAGTTATTTTTTTTACTCTGGAATAAAAACCACTTTTGAATAATGAATAATACTGCTTGCATTTTCCAAAGAAAAACTTTCTTATAAAACGTTTGTATGAATTTTTGTAACAAAAGGTCACTTCACATTGATAAGGGATGTGTGTGAAATATTCTGGCATGATTGTAAACAACAATGTGTAGTAGTTTGAATTAAAAGGTATATCGAAATTCAAAAAACAACATTTTGAGAACATTGAGTTTAAAGTTTAACGTATGTAATGTTTATATATGAGGCAAACAAACGGAATTTCTTTTAAAAAAATCTCTTTCTCGTATAAACAAAAGTAATGTACCATATGAGTAAATAGTGAGTTTTGTAAATGCTGATGTTATTTTTTACCATGTTATTTTACCTTATTCGGTGTAGTCAGTGGCAGAGCCTGAGAGAGGGATTAGAAACTCTGGGTACCATTAGTAAAAAATATATATTCTTTGTACAATTTTCTTCATGTAAAAAAGGGTAAAAGGGTAAATACTTTTGAGAAATTAGTGGCATGCAGAACATCATCGCCCTCATCTTAGCTACCCCACTGTATGAAATGTCAAAATTCCCATCACAAATAATTAAAGTAAACACTTATCGACAAAGTTATTCAATAGAACAGTAAACTATTAAGTTCTTTCTCGGCGAGTAACCCTTACAGCATTTTAAAACTTTTATGCCTAGTTAAAATAAAGACAATCTTTTTGCCTTGTTAAATTAAATTTCTTTAAATTTCTTATTATTCAGTTTCAGAAATACGTTGATTAAGCCATTAACAGTGGTGGAAAATTGGCGCAGGGGTGGAGCGTATTGACACCACTAAATTATAGTAGTATTTTGCCTCTTATCTAATGATCAAATTTCTGAGTTTTTATTAAACTGAATAATACCATAAAAATTTAGTGGTATCCATAGGCTCCGCCTCTGCGCCAATTTTCCACCACTGCATTAACTGCTGGTGTTGAGTTCGCGCAACGGTAAAAATAAATGCAGATATTTAAGTTATTTATATTCCCACCACTATTTTTTAATTAAAAAAATTGGCCATACTTAAAACAAAATACCCATTCAGCTGCTCACATTGTTCCGTTATTCCATTGTAATATCATATAAATGCAAAAATTATCTTTCAGAGTTTGTGGCGGCAAACAACGTTCAGCTAAAAAGTTGAAAATTTCAACCTTATACTTTTGGCGGTTAATGGGTTAAATAAAAACAAATTTTCAAGACAAAATTTCTGAAATCAAGGTCTCTAAACACTCTATGCTTCACATATATGCCCTGACAGCACAAAGAGTTATTTGCTATGCACAAAGAATTATCTGCATCAAGCTATCTGCAAGCTAAATTCGTAAAGTCAACAAGTTTGCATGAAACTTGACAGATTAAGTCTGCAAGCTTAATGCAAGTTTGAATCAAACATAAAAGGTTAACCTTCTAAGCTTCTAATAAAACAAAAATTCCCAGTGTGCTTCTTACTTTGATTCAGAGACTACCCCCCCCCCCCCCCCAAAAAAAAAAAAAAAAAAATCAATCAATCAATCAATAAATAAAATAACAATATTACAGCTTTTTTAAAGCAATCGTTTTTTTGTGTTTTATATCATTATATTGGATCTTATGTAAACATAGTAAAAATTAAAGTTTTGTTTTTTCAAACATTAACGTTAACAAAGCAAATGAAAGGTTAATAATAATAACAATAAATAAAACCATGTATGCTTTTTGCATTTATTTATCTAATTTTATTTCCAAAATTAAAAAAAAGGTAAATTCTAATGATTATTTTTATAATGTTGTTTTTATGTATAAATGTAACTATGTAACAGATTTTTTAGGCATTATTTTATTGTTTCATATCATTTCTTTGTGTCTTAACACGTTCATTGCCAAGCCTATAAAGTAAGAATTTTCAAATTTGTTCTTGAAAGTCGTTTGACACCACAAATTCAGAAAGGTAAATTTCACTTTACTAATACAGCGAAATTTCTGGTAATAAATAAGACAATTTTTTAAATTCTAAAATAATGGTCACAAAGTAATTAATAAATTAAAGCCATGGATATTAAAGCTACGAGTATACTCGTAGCTTGGTAGCGAACGTGTTAAATAAGCAAAGTAGATTTTGAAGAATTTTATATCAAGTAAATTGAAAATAACAATTCCATGTATTCTTTTTACATTGATATATTTTTCAAACATTTCAATGAAATAAATTTGAGTGATTACTTCTGTAATGGTGGATTTTAGTGACAGATCTTTTAAACATTTTTTAGCGCTTTGTTATGCATAACTATTTTTAAATGTTATTTTATTATTAATAAAGTAGATATAATTATATTAAAACTGGAGGATAATATTTGTAAATACATTATTTCAAATTCACATGTTTATTTCCGATATTACAATAAAAATATTATGTAGATATTTATATGTAATATACTAAATAAGCATGTTTATACATTTACCAAAATAAAATATAATAAAAAATATTCTAAAAAATCAAGAAAACATTCAATTACCGTTTTTAAATTTCCTGATAATATGTTTATAAATATTTTCGTTAAATATGTTCCATTAGTTTACTTTTTGTGTGAATCATTATGTTCGTTAGAATCGTTTAATTTTTTATCATCTAACATTTGAATGTAATTTTTTAAACAGGCATATGAAAATCAATTTATAATTTAAAAAATGTTATTAAATTTCCATGAATTTATCAAATGATTCATTTTCCTCCGATTGCATTTTTTTCTCTGCTTTGTCGAAATTTAGGCGCTGTTTCCGTTAAATAAGATCCTTCCTTTGCATGTTTTAAATATGCATATATATGCATCATCCTTCAATATAGCCCGTTTAATCGGAATTTGTATGATTTTACCTTCACTATCCGTGAATTTATCTTCTTTTAATATAATGTTGATTGTGATTGTCTATTTGTGAAATGCTTCTCTGTAAGATTCTCAATATAGCTGACTGGTTCAAAACATGACGAAATATAGTATTAATATTTTCTATTTATTATATTTCGTCATGTTTTGAACCAGGCAGCTATATTGAGAATCTTACAGTTTTTTTTATGAGTTACTATAGCATAAATATAAACATTGAACATTTCTTTTTAACTGCTGTCAACAGGATGGACTAACAATTGGGTTTCGGCCGTCCGTAGGGAAACACGCCATCAGGCTTACAGCTTAGAGCTACGGTTCGGATTCCCCCCCCCCCTCAAATGGCTGCACGTTTACCAGGCGTAAAATTATCTCGACGAATTTTTTTGCACCACAGTTTGCTTCTTTCTTCATATTTAGGGAATTGACACACGCTGACATATTCATTAGCTGACATTTCAATGCGATTTAAACTACAATTAGGCACTTCGCAGCGATCTGGCATATTCACATTAAATCAATACATATTAAATATAACTCAACCAGGGGCACCATTTGAAGGGTGCCCCCAAGGAATTTGATTTTTCAGAAAATTTATCAACCATCAATGGTCAGATTCAAACAAAAATTAAAAAATTGCTCAAATACTAAAATAATTTATCAGATTTTATTTCAATAAAAACATATGCATTAAATAAATGCTTTATGCATAGAAATTAATAATTATTAAAAAAAAATTCCTATTCGAACTTTCTTAAGGTGAGACAATATCGAACTTTGGCTAATTAAAAAACAAACAAACATGAGAGACATTTTCTTCTCAGCTGTGTGCAACTTGATCATAGGAAAACTAGTCCCTTCATGGCTAGAAATTCAGGGGTACAGTTTTTTCAGATATTTTTTTTCGGGGAGGGGGGATGAAGGGGCAAGTACAATTCAAGTTCTTAATTATCTGATTTTTTTTACTTTTTGGATTATTAGTGTTACATTTATTGCAATCATTACAATGTTATCAAATTATTTAATTATTTGATTTATTAAATAATATTATATATGGTACACTCTCAAAATTCTTCAACGCCTAGAAATGGAGTCACAAAACAATTTCTTCAACCGAAAAACCGACATACTTCCACCAAATCCCAAAGTAAAAGAAAATTACTCCGTTTTTAAAACGTTTATAACAAAGTAGTCTATAATTTTATCCCTTATGTACAGAAATGAACACATTTGTTATTACTATTACTATGGTCCACCATTAATAGTCAAATCTATCGTTTTTCATTTGTAAAATATTCAGGGCTTCCTTGTTAAAACCCAGGTCATCCCAACTCCGACGAAAAAGAGATAAAGCACAATCCGAAAAACTTATATTGTACCTCACTCGCAACGAAGAAAATACGTCAACCTATCCTGCCGTAGGACTGTAATTTCATGTAAATATGAGAACCACTAAAATGATCTACATTAAAAGACAACCCGACCCGAAATGAAAGAAAATGAATCACCATTTTAATACAATTATTGTAAAAGAAGTCTACAATTATATCTTTAATATAAACTACGCCTTTTATGTAGAAAAATGAAGATGTATATAGAATATTCATTAATGTTGAAATATGTAGCTTTTTCATATAAAATATATTCAGGATTTCTTTAACCCCTTAATTCTCATATTCTTGGACTGCGTCTTTTACTCAGATTGTTTGATTCCCACCAGTTTTATAAAATAGTGAAATTGGCTATATTTTATTATCGTTTTTCCTTTCATTAAATAAGGTGAATATTTCTTTTTCATAAAAGTGGTGCCAATAAGCAATTTGAATTTTTTAACCGTAATTTAATTCGAGCGTGAAGGTTTTAAAGATAGTATTAACACAAACCCACGTCATAATACTGAAAACGCAATCCGAAACAATTAACCCTTTACCTTTACTTGCAGAAAACCAGTAATGAAAATTTTTTTATCGCTATATAGATCACAAAAGTTGCAAATTTCGTGACCTATTCATGACGTTCGTGAGCTGATTATCTCATGACTAATTGAATTTCATGATTCTGTTTTCGCAATCATCTAACGAAATTTGCGATTTTTCCACGACCGTTTCACAGAATTGACGATTTTTTTTTCTGCAACCGTTATCAAAATTGATTTTTTTTCTCGCGATAACTTGTCAAAATTCACAATATTTTTCCGAGGCCGACAGACGAAATTCCACATTTGTTTCTGCGATCTTTTGACAAAATTCCCAATTCTTTTTCACGATCATTTGTTGAAATTTGCGAGTATTTTTTTCTACCACCAACTAATAATATTTGTAATTTTTTGTGCGCTACACGAAATTTCGTATTTATTTTACGATCATTTGACAAAAACTCCCCTCGATTGTCTGACTAAATTTTCGTGATTTTTTGCGTAATTTTTTGACGAAATTCGCGATTTTATTCACAATCCTTTTCCAAAATTCGAGATTTTAGTTTGTACAATCATTTGACGAAATCTACATTTCTTTTCGTGATCTGTGATGAATTTAGCAATATTTCCCACGATCGTTTGGAGAAATTATCCATTTTCTCCGCGACGATTTCGGGGATTTTTTTTCAAAGTTCGTGGTTTTTTTCTGTGACCCATTGACGAATTGATTTTGCAGAATTCGAAAGAAAAAGAATTCGTGGACTTTCAAGAAAATTTTAAAAAATCGCAGAATAATCACATGTCCGTGAAAGAAGTTAAGGATATGAAATCACACAGAGCTTTTTTTATTGTGCGGGATTTTCCCATTTTCTGTGAGATTAGTGGAGTTTTCCACACTATACAATTCTCCACGTTCCCTGTTCCTCATAGAAAATTTTTCCTTGTCCTTCGCCAGGAAACTCTTGAACTGGCGTCCCTGTAGTAAAACCTGAAAAAAAAGAAGTCGAAAGAGACTAGAAAAAAGTTCCATTTTAGACAGGTCTCTCTGTCTTAGCAAGCATAATTGTATGATGTTTTGTCATAAAAATTTGATTTTCCCCCCTTTGAATTATAGACAGGCTTCGTTTATAGAAGTTTTACTGTAATACATCTCTTTTCCGAGATATAGTATAGATTGGATGGTTTAACACTCTTTGAGCATACCTGTAAAAATGGAACCTATAATAGAATCCTGTCTAACAAGTAAATCTTTCATATTCAATATAGTGAAAATCTACCTGCTAAGACGGAAACCTGTTTAAAACGAAATATTTCATTGGTTCTTGTGTTTCCGTATTCAAAGTTTTTACTGTTTTTGTAAGCATGATTCAGTTTACGTTTCTCGTTCGGGTGGGGGGTAGACACTTGGATCCTACTCTTAGCTATATAAACTTCCCTCAGAAAAATCTTTGCCCCCCCCCCCCCCAAGAAAGTTCTGAAAGTCCCTGAACACAACGAAATTAGCTTGTGCTTTCACTTTCAGTTTCCTATCAACACATCTGAGATACTTACTAGGAAAGCTGAAAAGGTAGGAAGAGAATAAAGCAGAATCTTTCTTTACTGGACACTGGCGGAAACATTGCCTCCCTCCCCTGTCTTTTGGGGAGTGTCATGGCATACGGTCCAGGAGAGTCCTCCAAATTTGACTTTCTTGCAGAAGATAAAAATGGCAGTTAATCAACAACAAAACAACGGTTCCATGTTCCCATGAGAACAAACCTAAAACAAGTTTGTAACGAAATTAATTTGTTCGTGAACTCCATCCATCGTTCGTGAACAATGATGCCATCAATCATTTCAATATTTTAGCAACATAATTTATGCTCTTAACTTCGCATCTGAAGGAGTTAAAATCCCACTTTGTTAAAAATTGCTGATTTCCTTTCTCCTTTTTTTTATTTAAAATTTATTTTTTGCCTTGTCCGTATTTACCAGATAACCTCTCTTGTCCTCTTTGTTAGCAGTACCTTATAAGTCACTTTATTGGTTCATTTATAAATTTTCAGACCGGGCTTTTGCCATTTTTTAAAGAGTTTATAATTAAGGCATGCGCAAAATTAATATTGTATATAAATATGATAAATGTCATTTTTCGGACATTGTGGCGGTTCCATAAAGCCCGTAACTGAAATCAGCTGTTATAAATTTATGAAGCATGTAAATTCCTTGGAAGAAAAAGCTAAAATATGTATATTTTTCGATAGATTCTATATGTTAAATGATATTATTCATTAACTGTCAATTCGGTGAATACAGTGAATATCTGTAAAATAAACTGCTAAGAATTTAATAAACTTTGATTCTATTATGCAATTAATAATGATGTATTTAATGAAATAATTTCATTTGGAATACTAACCCTTACAAAATAAAAATAATCTAGAATGTTTATCTGATTATACAGCAGTGCCAGAAGACTCGCAGTTTAAGGATATTTTAACGCGTTCAAGCCGGCGCGGTAGGTCATACTCGACTGTCTTAGATCTGTAAAGTCTTCGGCTTTTTGGATAACAGTATTTTAATACAGAAAATGTTGTTTTATTTAATTAGAACAATTGGGAGTTTAAAGGAACAACATTTTCTCTAAATTAATAGTGTTGTGAAAAAAAAGCCGAAGATTTGACAATCTGGGACAGTCGAGTGTGACACACCGCGCCGGCGTGAATAAATTGATCGGCCAATTAAAAAAAAATTATTATTATAAATTAGTTTTTATAAACAGGTAAACAGGCATCGTAAATAGGTTTGCTCTGTCCTAAAGGATCATTCCATGTCACGTTTGTGACAGCTTTTCTACATATTTCTGCTGTTTTAACAATGTTATTATATCCTTAAATTAAAACAACCATACTAAAATGAAAAGCAAGAGTTTTGTGTTATTTTTAATATTTTTAAGCTACAGTTTATGTTTTAACAAAGTCAATAAATAGAGCTACTTATGTAAGTATCGCGCGCAGGACATTTTGTCAGTTTTTCACGGAATGGCCCTAAAAGGGCAGATTACTTTGGTCTACGATTTAAAATGTGAAATTTTTTATTATCTATTATTTTTATTATTTATTTTTTATTAAAAACGGGCAGCTTACAAAGGTCTAGACACTCTAGGGTTTAAAATGTGGGGAGTTTTAAACCTTTTAAAAGGTCATTCCATATCACATGTGGAACAGCTTTTCTACATATTACTACAGTTTTAACAATGATATTGTATCCTGAAACTAAAACAACTATGCTAATTTGAAAATATCAGTTTTTTGTTAATTTTAATATATGGTATATTATTTTAACAGTTTATAAGCTAATAAATATAGGTATTTATGTAAGCGTCACATGGGAGATATTTTGCCCGTTTCTCATGGAATGGCCCTTTATATCTATTTTTTTGTTAGAAACAAGCAAAAATGGAATTACGTCTTTATAAATCGTAATTAGTCTTATTTTGAGAAATATAGTTTTATCTGAATATTATTTACCTGAAATTGTGTGAGCAGTAGTTTAACATGATAATAGATAAAAATTGTTTAACATGTTAATTCTCAAAGTTACTTACATTGAGCAAAGACACAATTGGTGGAAAATATAAGGACTCGGAAACAGCAAATAATTTATTCATGACTTTTTCCAATCTTTTATCTGTTTTTGTTTTTATCAAAGAATGTGATCTATCAATTATGAGATTCATGTGGTATTTGTTTTCAGCACTGTTGTTTCAAATTCTAATTGTCATTATATTTCACGGTAAAACTACGATAAAAAGGCACAAATTGCCATTCAAAATAGTTGTACTAGGAATAAATACTGGGTGCGTCGTATACGTGACACGTCGCGGTACTATTTGCCATCCATCTGTGATTTTTGAGGAGAAAATATCTTTATAAAGGTTACAAACACGGAATGTTTTATTTTTGAAGACTGTAATAGGAGTTATAGTTTGGAGAACCATTGATCACCAGAAACGATAAGATACTTCATATATAGATTAAGAAAATATATTCCGCCTATTGTTCTGTGGTATTCTTCTTGTGGAATATGCTCCCGTGATAACGCTGTCAATTCAGACGCTCTGGCTTTAAAGGAAAACAATTCGGGCTACGTAGACTTCGTTCACCCTTTAAAGACGTGATTACTTGTTTCATTTGTTTTAATATTGCAACTTTTTTTTTTTTTTTTTGAAAAATTATGTTTCAAAATATCGAAGAGTTCTTTACAGCTTTTTTTACCATTTTTGTTCGAATTTTGTTACAAATCTTGTTTAAAATTAAATTGAATATGATCCTGTTCATTGGAAAAAGAATGGGAAAAGCTTGAACGTTCTGAAGCGATCTCCTTTAACCCTTTCAGGGGCAAGGTACTTGTATTCGTAAAATGTTGAAGTAATTGAATGACACCAGTATATACAAGAAGATATATTTCTAAACGAGTAAAAGTATATTTTCGCGTACTTAATAGAAGTGAAATTTTCATTAAAAAATTCGGGTGTCAATGTGGAAAATAGTGATAAAAATTATGTGATGCCATAACGGCATCAATGCATTTCAAGGGGTTATACTTGTTTCAAATATTGAACCTCTTTTACTTATAGTGTGCCCGCGATAATTTTACCAAAGAACAACATAAATTTATATGAATTTATACGTTAACTGAAACCACCAACCCTAAGAAAAATGAGCACAATTTAATTTTCAATTAAAAGAAGCATTTGCTTTATATACTATGTCTGTTACAAATTTTCATCCCTTGTAGCGCAATGAATACTTTGAGTGTCATATACCAACTTATCGCTGACGGACTAAATCAGTTTAACCCTTTCAGGACGGGTGATGAATATATGTACCACCAAACGGCGCATGTGAAATTTGTTTTTTACTCTATTAATAATAAATAAATGTAATATTTGTCTTTTTTTTTTCAATTAGAACGTATTTTGCTCACCAGTAAAGGGAACTGTTTAAAAAAAACGGTGCCAACCAAATAAAATTTGTGGACGGGATGTCGATGAGTTAAAGAAAAACCAGATTAAAATTATGCCTGCATAATGTTTTTAATAAGATTTTTTCTACTATCTGTTAGAAAAATTTGTGAGTCTGACAGTTTTTGGCGTGAATCCACACGCTCCTCACTAATTCATATACTATAAACGCAAACTGCGCGATGCCTCATCACAACAATAAAAGAATAATTAAAGGCCTTACCTTCTATGTATAGATATCCGTTTTTCAGCTCGCGGTTAGTCAGGGCGTCTAAGAATTATGGAGTATCCCGTATCATCATATATTTGTTTATCCTTACTCTTTCAGGTCACAGTGCATCAGGCTTTGAAAAGGAATCATGTAACAGACGGTGTATTGTGTGTGTGCTTCATTGAAACTACTCATATTGTAGGAAAGGGAAAAGGAGAAGTTCAATTAGAGATACTAAGAAAGAGATTACATTTTTGTACGTCTTCACTTGTGTGAGGACGTTTTAAAAGTGAATATTACATATGTTTTTCCGCGCGTGTTACATAATTAAAATTGATAACCATATGGATGTATTTTCGGTACTTTGAGGTAATCAACCAATTATACATAATTGGATATTTATGAAAGTTACAAGGAAGTAAAGTCTGATAAAATAGTGTTCAGTGTAACAGACAATTATAATGTTTATAAGTTTATAACGCGAACCAGAATAGAACATAAGTGCTTGCGACTCTGGTTTAAAACATATCTCACATAAGGCGAAGAAAGATGAAGAGATGCAGTTTCTCTGGATATTACAACTGTCGACTACTAAGTGTTTCTTTTTCACTATAAACTCTAATGATGTTTTTCTGCAGTAGAAAGAGGGAGAAAATGGGTATCCAAAAATCTTGATAAGGGGATTATATGAATATATCTTCTATCAAGTTCCCCCTTAAGCCCCTAATCAAGATTGTTCTGTAATTTTAATTTGTCTCTGTTCTCTTGAAATTCAGTCTTGGGTTCTGGCTTTGTCAAGATATCTGCCAGCATTGATTTGCTCGGACAATAACGTAATTCTATGGTACCATTTTCTTTCATATACTTAATCATGTGATATTTTAGATCGATATGTTTTGTCTTGTTGGTGTATTTTTCAGATTCTATCATTTTTATGCAGGAAATGTTATCTTCATAGACAGTTACGGGTAGGTTTTGTGGTAAATTCAAATCTTGTAAAAGTTTTATTATCCACATAAGTTCTTGTGCAGCGTTTGCTGCGGCTACGTATTCAGCTTCTGCTGACGATTGCGCAATGCAAGTTTGGCGTTTGGTTATCCATTGTATCGGATTTTTCCCAAGAAGGAATAAATTCCCTGATGTTGATCTTCGTGTTTGCGTATCACCGGCCCAATCGGCATCGGTGTACACTTCCAAAATTGGTGTACATTCAGTGCTGATTATGAGATTTAGGTCCTTTGTGTGGTATGTAAGACTCGCATTAACTTTAATATTTGCGAAGCACGGATATTGGCGGTCGCCAAACAGTGAACTCTCGCCAAGGCAGAACTGTTCGAACTGGAACAGGGGGCAGTCGCGGCGGAGATGGTGTAGTGAAAAGGTTGGAGTGAAAATCAGTGGTGTGTCGCCCTGATTGTGTTTTGATAACATCGGCATCTTAATGTCTTTGTGAAATAGTGTAAAATAACCAGAAGTTAATGTTATAATATTCGTTGTGTGTGTGTTGTTTGTCCTGTAAATAAACCAGTGTTCGTCAAGCCAGCAGTTCATTCTTTTAAGAGTGTGTCTTAGCAGTGTTTTTGCATCTGAAGTATTTCTTAATGAAATAAATAAGCAACCTTTTTCTAAGGTTAAGGAGATATAGATGAGAAACATTCCATAGTAAAGAAAGGTAATAAAGAAATAGAGGAGAAAAAGTTGTATTGGCGCAGTCGGCACGATTGTTCTCACGGGGTTTGGTAATATCAAAGAGGTAAGAGTCTTGTTCGTTTTTGTGCTAGCCCAAAAATAAAATTATATTATTCTGTTATGCTGTAAAATAATTAAAAATATTATTGTCTAGATTCATGAAGAACAGAATGAGTAATTAAATGAAGGTTATTAACACTACTTATCATTAGATTGATTATTTCTTTGAATGTAAAATTTGAAACGAAAGTATTGTTTGTTGCATCTTAAATTTCATTAAATAAATAAGGTGTATATTGCATTATATTTTAAATATGCAGTAATGTTAAAATAAGATAAATGTAGTGTAAAATAAAGTGAATATTTCACTGATTTGAAATTAAAGTTCAATAGTGGTTGCGTAAATTATTATGGAATTATTTTTCCCTTTCTTTTTAAATGTTTTCGAAAGACTAAACAGGTGTGAATATTTTGTTTTTCTGCTATTTCAGAAGAGCAAAATAAATAAGTGAGATTAATATTATAATTTGAAAGTTCTTTGGAAATACATTACTTAACGTTGACGTAATAGAATTATGGAATATGTTTTGTTTTTTAAATTGGTTATTTATTACCTTCGCAATTTGAAAATGCAGGAAGATAATTAAAGTTGTGTTTATTTATGATTTCCTCATTCTACAAAAAGAGAAAAAAATAAAAGGTTGTTATTTCATATTTGGCTTAGATGCCGTATGTTCCCTACGCCGTTGTTGTTTTGAAATGTTTGGCGATTTTTTGTTGGCGTGTTGGCGTGTTGACGGTTGTTATGGATATGGCAACCTCGATATGTTGAATGTCGTGTGACGTGTTTTTGTGACGTGTCGTTCTGGCAACCGAGAAGTTAATGTTGGAATATTGTGAATGTATTTTGATATCGTATTGTATAGTTCTGCCTTTTTATTTTTATGTGAAATTTATTGAATGTATTTGATTAACTATGTTTTCTGTAGTCCGTTTAAACGCTGTTGTTGAAATAATTAGGAAATATGAGGAAATTTTGACAAGAAAAGAAGGTTTGTTTATAGTTTGTGAATACGTATTGATAAGCCTATTTAGGAAAATGTCGGCGAAAATATTTCGAGCTGGATCTTTCAAGAAAGCAGATGTTTGTTAAGGTATGTTGATAATTTTATGTATTTTACTGCTTTTGAGTTTTTTACATTTTGTGATTGCTAGAAAGCGAGAATTGCTGAATTTTGATAATTCTATATCGCGAGAAATGCTGAATTCGGCGATGTTTTTTTTCGGAAAATGTGCGCGAAGCGCACATACAACGATTGCTGGTTGCCATTTTAGCGAATTTTGTTTTTTATGTGTATTTTGGCTTTAAAAGTTTTTTATATTTTGAGATTGCTAGAAAGCGAAAACTGCTGAATTTTGAGAATGCTATATCCGAGAAATGCTGAATTCGGCGATGTTTTTTTTCGGAAAATGTGCGCGAAGCGTATATACAACGATTACTGGTTGCCATTTTAGCGAATTTTGTTTTTTATGTGTATTTTTGCTTTAAAAGTTTTTATATTATGAGATTGCTAGAAAGCGAAAACTGCTGAATTTTGAGAATGCTACACCTCGAGAAGTGTTGAATGCAGTGATGTTTTTTTTCGGAAAATGTGCGCGAAGCGCACATACAAGGATTACTGGTTGCCATTTTAGCGAATTTTGTTTATTATTTACATTTTATTTTCGTTAAGCCAAACATGCGTATAAACCGGTACTTGGCGACATTTACTACTTGGCGGAAAAAGGGTTTTCACGCCAAGAAAATTCCAAGATGGCGGCCGGGGGGAACTTATGACATCTGTTCCTCATATTTTATTAGAGGTGAAATTGATATTTTTATTATTTGATTGTGCAACCAAGTTTCGTAGGTTGAAAATAGTAATTACATTTTTTTTGTTTGTTTGTTTAAGAAAGTTCTTTCATAGATCGGAATTAGTATTATTTTTTTCTTTATGCTTTATTTAAGTATCCTGAATTTCGTAAATCGAAACTAGTGTTGTGAAGGCATTCTTTTAAGAGTGTTATTATTATTTTTAAATCAAAACTAACATTATGATTTAAATTGTATTTATGAGTACGGAGTGTTGAAACAAATATTATGAGTGCATTTGTTATTTATAGACATTGAATGTACGTCCTAATTTATAATTCTTTGGTGTTCTACTATTTTAGGGTTAATGGTTATTGAAAGCAATTTGGTGAAAGGGAATATTAGTACATTTTAATTATTGTTGAATGCGTTTTTTTTAACTATTAAAACGAAAGTAAACAATTGATTTAATTATGTGTACATATATGATTTTTTTTTTTCGTATTATTTCGGAAAGTTCATTTTGGATAGATTTAAAATACCGTTGATAGAATTATTTAATTAAATGATTGAAATAAGCATTTAAATTCCAAACGGTTCTATTGAAAAGTTATTTGATGATTGGTTATAGTGACTTTTTTTTGTGGGAATTAATAAGTCTTGAGGTTTATTATGCTGTCTTTAATTCATTACTAGCATTTTGAATTCGTTAGAATAATTTTTTTTACCAGGGATTGCCCCATGGGGCCAAGCTAGCTCGCTGGGCATTAGCCCTTCAAAGATATAATCTAAAAATTACCTATAGGAAAGGGAGTAGGCATGGTAATGCTGATGCCCTTTCCAGACCCTTAGGGAAAGATATAAACTTATCGTATAATGATTGTATTATTAAATATTCTGATATTTTATGTTATGTTTAATTAAGACTGTTGTTTACATTATTATTATATATATACATATTTTTTTTATTTATGTGTTTAAAAAGTTTGGGCTAGCGAACAGGCTCTTTCCTTTAACATTGTGTTTGTGAAACTAACTGTACTTTTCTTAGCAGCATAGTCTCTAAGGAGAACTATGTGCTCCTTAAGGAGGGACGTGTAAGACTCGCATTAACTTTAATATTTGCGAAGCACGGATATTGGCGGTCGCCAAACAGTGAACTCTCGCCAAGGCAGAACTGTTCGAACTGGAACAGGGGGCAGTCGCGGCGGAGATGCTGTAGTGAAAAGGTTGGAGTGAAAATCAGTGTTGTTGTCGCCCTGATTGTGTTTTGATAACATCGGCATCTTAATGTCTTTGTGAAATAGTGTAAAATAACCAGAAGTTAATGTTATAATATTCGTTGTGTGTGTGTTGTTTGTCCTGTAAATAAACCAGTGTTCGTCAAGCCAGCAGTTCATTCTTTTAAGAGTGTGTCTTAGCAGTGTTTTTGCATCTGAAGTATTTCTTAATGAAATAAATAAGCAACCTTTTTCTAAGGTTAAGGAGATATAGATGAGAAACATTCCATAGTAAAGAAAGGTAATAAAGAAATAGAGGAGAAAAAGTTGTATTGATATGTTTTGTCTTGTTGGTGTATTTTTCAGATTCTATCATTTTTATGCAGTAAATGTTATCTTCATAGACAGTTACGGGTAGGTTTTGTGGTAAATTCAAATCTTGTAAAAGTTTTATAATCCACATAAGTTCTTGTGCAGCGTTTGCTGCGGCTACGTATTCAGCTTCTGCTGACGATTGCGCATTGCAAGTTTGGCGTTTGGTTATCCATTGTAACGGATTTTTCCCAAGAAGGAATAAATTCCCTGATGTTGATCTTCGTGTTTGCGTATCACCGGCCCAATCGGCATCGGTGTACACTTCCAAAATTGGTGTACATTCAGTGCTTATTATGAGATATAGGTCCTTTGTGTGGTAGAGGTAACTGATCAGTCGTTTAACACCTTTCCAGTCCTTTTCCGATGGATTTTCGTTCTTTCTGCTAAGAACATTTACAGCCAGTTATATGTCTGGCCTAGTTATAGTTGCAATGTATAATAACGCGCCTATCGCTTTACGATAATTTATGTTGTTTGGCATTGGATTTTCATCCTTTTCTGATCTTAAGAAGCCCGTTTCCATGGGTGTTCCGTATGGGTTTGATTCCTCTAAGTTAAACCTTTTAACGATTTCCATTATTTTTGTTGTTTGGTTAAGCTTAAAGCCGTTTTGTGTTTTCTTAATTTTTATCCCAAGATAATTACTAATTTCCCCCCAAATCTTCAAGTGTATATTGTGTTTTTAACTTATTTATTACTTCTTCAATTTGCGCATTGTTTCCCGCTATGAGAATGTCATCTACGTACACAACTACGTAGACTGTATTTTCCCCCTGTCCTTGTGTAAATAGGCAAGTGTCTGCCTTGCTTTGCATAAAATTTAGTTCTCTAAGATATTCAGTAATTTTTGTGTACCAGGCCCGGGCTGCCTGTTTAAGCCCGTATATGGCCTTTCGGAGTTTACAGACTTTATCGGGTTCGTTTGCGTTCACGTACCCTTCCGGTTGTGACATGTATACCTCTTCTTCTAGGTCTCCGTGCAGGAACGCGGTTTTTATGTCGATGTGCCTGACACTAAGGTTATGATAGGCTGCGGCAGTGAGGAAACATCTTAAGGTGGTGTGGGATAGTACTGGGGCGTAAGTCTCGTCAAAGTCGACCCCGTATTTTTGTTTAAATTCCTGAGCTACTAATCTCGCCTTGTAACGCTTCACTTTCCCAGATTCATCATATTTAACCTTGTAGGTCCATTTGAATCCAATTACTTTGGCTCCCTGTGGTCGTTTTACCAAAGACCATGTTTCATTTTTCATAAGCGAGTTTATTTCGTCGCGTGTCGCTTTAATCCAATTCATTTTTTCTTGTGGGTTTTCAATGTTTAGCATGTCGTGCCAACCTTTCGGTTCATATACCGGATCATGCCGGACTGCATAGGCAAACCTGTCCGGTGGCACGCCTCTATTATGCCTTTCTGATCTTCTCAATTGTTGTGTATGTTGAGACGCGGATGGTGTATCTGAAGAATTTTGGTTTTGTGTTAGATCAAATTCGATTACGCTTGTGTCAGTCTGTCGTGTGTGTTTGTTTGTTTCTGACATTAACTCATTCGTGTTTGAACTTTCATCAGCATTTATATAACCCATGTTATTTTCCGCGAATTTTACGGTTCTAGCTAAAATTACTCTTCCGTCACTAGTAAATATTCTGTACGCTTTCGATCGGTTGTCGTAGCCTACAAAAATGCCTTTCTCTGCTTTATCATCTAGTTTGCCGCGTTTAGATTTGTGGATGTATGCGTACGCGGTACAGCCGAATACTTTAAGATATCTTGAATTTGGTTTTCTGTTTAGCCAAAGCTCATATGGCGTAGTGCTAATAGATTTGGAAGGCAAGCGATTCTGCAAATGATTTGCGGTGCAAATTGCTTCTCCCCATAATTTATGTGGGACGTTAGCTTCGCTTAACATGCTTCTAGTCATGTCTAACAGTGTCCTGTTTTACCTCTCAGCAATGCCATTTTGACTTGGACAGTATAGTACGGTGAGCTGGTGTTCGATTCCGTTACATTTAAGATAGTTTTCTAATTCATCGTTGACATATTCCCCGCCATTATCGGATCTGATGGCGGTTGGGAATTTTCCAAACTTATTTTTGACGGTTGAGATGTATTCCCTCAATTTTTCATATGCTTCGTTCTTTTTCGACATTAAGTAGATAACACAAAATTTGGAATAGTCGTCAATGAATGTTATGAAGTGCCGCTTTCCCCCTATGGTGGGTGTATTTATCGACCCACATACGTCACTGTGGATTAATTCTAGCCTTTTCGTGGCTCTATGTGCACCCGATTTGGGAAATGGGGCGTCGTTGGTTTTGGACTTTATGCATACCTCACATTCTTTGTCGTGTCGGCAGTTGTTTATGGTAATTCCGTTCACTAGTTGTTTTTGTACAATGGTTTTAATTGTTTCGTAGCTTCTGTGGCCTAACCGCCTGTGCCACAACTCAATACATTTTGTGTTTGAACACTTATGCGTAATGTTTATATGATTGCTATCAAATTGATTATCATTGTTTACTTGCACTTCATATAAATTGTTCTTTAATCTACCTTGAAGAATTACTTCACCGTTATGTATAATGTCGCATGTATCTTTTTCAAATTTAACTTGACATCCGTTTTTCGTTGCCCTGCTTACTGACAGCGGGTTAGTTTCGATTTCAGGTACAAACAGTACGTCACGAAGTATAATCTGCCTGTTGTTTTTTTCCTGTGTGAATTACAATTTCCCCTGAGCCATATGAAATTAGTTTATTGCCATTCGCGACTGTTACGTTAGTTTCTGTGTCGCTAGTCATATTTGAAAACATTTCTTTGGAGTTGGCAATATGGCTAGAGCTTCCGCTATCGATAATAAAAGTTTGTTTATTTGCGGGTCGTTCAATTAACAACGCAACATTTTCATTTTCATTGTTTATCTGTTTTGTATCTTGCGGTTTCGCAGTTTTAGCTGTGGCATTTTCTTCAAAACATAGAGAGGTGGTGTGATTTTTATTTTTGTAAAATTTATTATTTTGTACTGGATTATTATTATTTTTCCGTTTCAGGAACCAGCAATCGTTGTACGAATGGTTCTTCATTTTGCAATAGGAACAAAATTTGTTACCTCTCTTGCGGTCTGTGTTAACTAATTTTTCTCGAGCCTTGTATGCCTTAGTACTATGTTCCGAGTTTTCGGAATTTTCAATTCTACGAGTATACTCATCAAATAATTTGCTTTTAATAAAGCTGGGCGTCAATTCATCTTCATTTCTCGACTCTAACGCCGTAATCAATGGGTCATATGACGGCGGTAATAAGCACAAAAAGAGAGCAGATATATGAGAGTCGGTAACATTTTCTCCGATTGCAGCTAATTTGTCGATAAGTTCCATTAATTTCGTGATGTGTGCGATTAAGTTCCCTCCTTCGTTTAGCTTTGTGCTATACAATTTTCGAAGGAGGTGTAATTTGCTTGAGAGATTTTACCGTTCGTGAATATTTTTCAAAGTGTCCCAAGTCTCTCGAGCCGTGTTTAAATGTTTGATGTTAATTATCTGCCCATCTTCAATACTGAGGTTGATTAGTGCCCGTGCTTTCCTGTCTTTCTTATTCCAATTTTCAGTCAAAGGGTCTGGAGCTTGATCGGTAATGACATCAAATAACTCCTCTCTAATTAAAAGCATTTCTAATTTAAACCGCCAACAAGAATAGTTATTGGCGTTAAGTTTTTCAATGGCTGCACTATCTTTTGCGTAAGCCATAATTTTTCTTTCCTTTAAGTCAATTAGATACTTTTTCCTTCACCTGACTACCGGATTTATTTATCTGGCTTAATTTGCCTAAATGGATATCTATATTTGTTTAATTTACTAAATGAGACATTAAATCAGTCTCCATAATCAAAATATGTTAGAAAAATTTGTGAGTCTAACAGTTTTTGGCGTGAATCCACACGCTCCTCACTAATTCATATACTATAAACGCAAACTGCGCGATGCCTCATCACAACAATAAAAGAATAATTAAAGGCCTTACCTTCTATGTATAGATATCCGTTTTTCAGCTCGCGGTTAGTAAGGGCGTCAAAGAATTATGGAGTATCCCGTATCATCATATATTTGTTTATCCTTACTCCTTCAGGTCACAGTGCATCAGGCTTAAAAAAGGAATCATGTAACAGACGGTGTATTGTGTGTGTGCTTCATTGAAGCTACTGTATTCATATTGTAGGAAAGGAAAAAGGAGAAGTTTAATTAGAGATACTAAGAAAGAGATTACATTTTTGTACGTCTTCACTTGTGTGAGGACGTTTTAAAAGTGAATATTACATATGTTTTTCCGCGCGTGTTACATCATTAAAATTGATAACCATATAGATGTATTTTCGGCACTTTGAGGTAATCATACAATTATACATAATTGGATATTTATGAAAGTTACAAGGAAGTAAAGTCTAATAAAATAGTGTTCAGTGTAACAATCAATTATAATGTTTATAAGTTTATAACGCGAACCAGAATAGAACATAAGTGCTTGCGACTCTGGTTTAAAACATATCTCACATAAGGCGAAGAAAGATGAAGAGATGCAGTGTCTCTGGATATTACAACTGTCGACTACTAAGTGTTTCTTTTTCACTATAAACTCTAATGATGTTTTTCTGCAGTAGAAAGAGGGAGAAAATGGGTATCCAAAAATCGTGATAAGGGGATTATATGAATATATCTTCTATCACTATCTTGGTTTATTGCACTAACTACGTTTATTAGAGAATTTTCGTGTTGCATTTGTTAAATACAGTATTCTCACGGTTCCTACTTTTAAGCAACGCTACTTCCGAAAACGTTATCGTCGCCTCTTTTATTGACAGAAATTCTTCGTTGAATACTAGTCGTGAAAATGCGACTTTGTCGCCCGTTTTAAAAGATATAACTTTAAAATTGGTCACTAAAACGGAACAACAGCATCACGAATGTTTCAAGAAATAAATAGTTTTCTGCATCGATTTTTTGGTTCAAGTAACAAAACAGATATTGCAAATATTTTCTATTGCCAAAGCGAATTATCAGAATTTAAAAAAAATACCAAACTGAGAACCCAGTTCAATATTTTAACAACCGCATTAATTTTCCTAAGACATAATTAATGTAAAGCTTTTTGTTACAAAGTGATGATTTTTTTTGTTTTTGTTATTTTTTTCCGTGTCTAATAAGCCATTTTATCGATTCATCTTCAATTTTGAAAACATTCACTGTTGTGATTCTTTTATTGTGTTTATAATTGCGATTTGTGGTAATTCTTCATTTCCGAATAGGATTGTGTCTTATTTCATCTCTGAACTCTGCAATTAAATAAGACGAATGTTATTGTTCGGACATTGTGGCGGTTTCACGCAGGCCGCATTTAGAAGACACAGTTATAAATGAATTACACTTGCAAGTTACCTGCATGAAGCAGCTAAAATTTGTATAGTTTTACATTGATTAAATCTATAACACTAAATGATGCGTTATCTCTCAGTTAACAACAATTGAATAATTGTGCAAATTTTTCAGAAGTAAACTATAGCGGATTAAATATCTTTGATTCCATTATGTAAAATGAACGTGAATTTAAAACTACTCTCATTCAGGTGCGACAGTGAATAACTTTCTAAAATTCTTATGTCTTTGAATTTGTAGATGCTAAAACCGTGAAACTTGATATGGTTTTTACTTTTAAGACATATGTGCTCGGAAAGTCGTTTCATTAAAATATTTGATTTTTAAAAGAATAAAATGATTAGAAAACTCTCTGTAATAATGATTACTCGGAAACTTTAAAGAATCGAAATTTTTAATTTTACATGCAAGTATCTATTAGGTTGTGATTTATTCAAATATAGTTTTGAAAAAAATAGATTTTCAAATTCTTGGAATAAGGGAAAATGTTCAATATTTTTTAGTTTCATTTCGTATAAACTGCCAGGCTAGAAACTTTAAATTTGGCTTATGGATGATTTTTAAGAGGCAGATGCCTGCAAACAATGAGTTTACGATTATTTATTTTATTTAAAAGTTAAGAAAGTGTACTGAGAACAAATATCACTTATTTGTCATGCCAATGTTACATACAACTCCTCTGAAAAAAGGGAAATTGAATTTCCTATCTTATAATGGATTAAAATAAGAGTAATAAATAGGGTTTTTACGCCGGAAAGGATGATTACCAGATTTTTCGTAACGTAATTTTTACCTTATTTAATGAAAACAATTCAGTGCTTATATATTGAAGCCATTGCTTTTCAGAATTTATAGTGACGAAACCTCTAAAACTGCCTGAATACACTGATAAAGAAGTGTGATTGCCAACTCCGGTAAGGAAGTATCGCATATTTAGTATTCCCCCTCCCCCATACAAGAATGACGGTTAAACATGCTAGAACATAATTTTCCAAATAATATTTAACAGTATTCTAATTTGTATTGTGACTCAAATCGGTGTTGCCTCCGCTTTGATTTCGAAATTTCAAAGTCACAACGGAAATTTTGAATGAATAATATTTACTTTATGAAATAACAAAAGTTATATCATTATATAAAGCAAAAAATTCTAATTTTAATTTCTGGCACGAATTCGGATTTTTCGAATAAAAGTGGAGGCCAAACTGGCAGCTCTGATTCAGATATATAGCATTGATTTTTTTTTTTTTTTTTATGATTTTTTATTTGGAGAAAATACATTTTGAGACTACTAAAAATAATTTTGAAAATTCTTTCAATCTACGAAAAATACGATTCAATCTACTTCATAATAAATGAAGTTTTCAAGTATACTACATTCTATGTGTTTTTTGGAAGACAGTGGCCGCAAATGGGTTGAAGTGGAGAGTTTCGAATTAAATCTAGCCTCATGTTCTTGTAACTGAGTACAAGAATGCGGTTTCTTCGAAATGTGACTGAATTAAGGGGTCCGGGGCTCAAAATTCTATTTTTTTTTTTATTTATAGAAATTTTGTTATGGAATTTTTTTCTGAAACATCTTTCAATATAATAAGAATATTTCATGAAAAAAAAATCTGAAAAATTTTAAATGTTTTTTTAATTTTAAATTGTAAAATTTTAAACATATTTCATTTTTGATATAACTCTGGAAGTACTTGCTCGATTTACAAAATTTTTACACTTTTGTGTACAGAAAATGTGTCATTTTAATTTATATCCATTTTTTCCTTAAAATATTGATTTGGAATTTTATAAAAAAAAATAAGTAAAAAAATGATGTTTCTTATGTGTGAGTTTTGCATTAATTAGCATATTTTCCCAATTATCACTCAAAATTTAAAATCCTTAAGAGAATTAGTTGAAAATATAGCATAAAATGTCTGTTAAAAATTAATACATATATCTTGCAAGGAACTTTAGATATATTCTTTTAAACCTGACAAAACGTGAAAAAAATCATTCTGAGATAAATGGAGCTAAAGTTCTCGTCAGCGGGTAGCTGATGCATCGCTTCTCAAGGCAAAAGGTGTTATATCTCTGGATCTAAAAGTGATATTACACGTACAAATTCCAAGCGACAAAAATCGTCTGCGGCTGTCCTATTTCCCGTTCTTGAAAGTCTCTTTTTCCGTTTTCCAAACATTTCATTAACTGTTCTGGAAAAGTCTTTTCCCAAGCATTTCCAAGCATTTGAATGGCTGTTACTGGCGACTCGCTTCCTTTCAGGCGTCAAAGACGTTCAGACGTTTCTGAAGAAAGTTTCTTGCTTTCGAAGCGACTCCCCTGGAGCCGTTCGATAACATGGAGACGCTTGGAAGCGACTTTGACGTCTCGTGTAATAGCAGTATAATGAAGATAAAAGCACGCGGTTTGCAGTATTTAACGCTAAAAACTCAGTATTTTTTAAGCCAATAAAATAAAAATTGCATATTTTCAGAATTTTTAGCTTCGGACCCCTTTAATAATACTTAATATTTTCTGAACAATAAAATTTCGCCAAATGTAAAAAAAGCACACAAATACCACTGACATTTTCTTCAGCAACTGTGCGTGCAAAGAAGCGGATTTTGACAGTAATCGTTATTTTACCGTTTTCTTTTCTATCATTTATCCAGTTTTTCATTGCAGTGACCTTCATTCTTAGGATATTTATTTACAGTATTATTATTTCCAGTATTATTACAGTATTATTATGAATCTTCGGTATATTTAATTCTGGAACTGAGGTTAAATGACTTGGAAATTACTATTCAGAAATAGAGGTATTAACCCATTGGGGATGAGCGACCGGTATTCGTGCCGCCTAAGGTACCCAGAATCGGTTATTATTCCCACCAGTAAATTTTTATTGTAAAATTTGCCTTATTTAAACCTTTCTGGGGCAAGGCATTTGTGTGTGTAAACTGTTGAAACAATTGAATGACACCAGTATTTGCAAGAATATCTATTTGTAAACAAGTAAAGCTATATTTTCGCTTCTTTAATAAAAGTGAAGTTTTCATTCAATAAAACTGGTGCTAATGTGGCAAATAGGGATTAAAATTATGTGATGCCGTGACGGCATCACCGCCCCTGAAAAAGCCTTGAAAACCCTTTGAGGGGCAAGCAATTGTGTTTATGTAATGTTGAATTGACATCGGAAAGTTCGAAAAATTATGTTTCTAAATAAAAAAAAGCAATTTTACCAATTTTTTACACGAAAGTTAGAAAAGTAAAGTGTAATAAAACTTTTATGGTTCGAATCTTCATTAATCGTAATATATCCCACCGCCCCTCAAGGGGTAAAAAGGTTACAAACACACCATTTTTATTTTCTAGTATTGATATCGAAATAATGTTTGGTAAAACCAATGCTCACCGGAAAACAATAAAACTTCTTTATATAAAAAATACAAAAAAAAGCAAGTACCGTTAGTATTTCTATGTTCTCGTTATATGTACTCTAGAAAGGAAGTTATCGTAACATACAACTGTAGTCTAAACAAATATCCGTATGACTTTTCGGGCGGCGAGGCTTTTTGATCTTTTCAGGGGCGGTGGTATGCGTATGAAACCACTTAAATTTAATTCCCAAATGCGACAATAGGTCCCGAATTTTATTACATATTTTTTTATGTGTATTACGTGTGTGAAAATTAGATTTTTTTTAATTATTTGCAAGTGAAGTTGTACGTAAACTACGGTGTCATTCATTCATTTCAACGCTTTATCTCTGTGCTTTATACCTGAAATGGTTAAGAGGATTTCTACAGAGTTTCTTCTGCGATTTGGCCTCGTTTCTTTATTTAGAAATTCAGAATTTAGCGAGAAATTTTTTTACTGTACGTAATCACGCAATATATGTCATTAAATAAAGCAAAAATAAATATTTGGAAATTTGGCATGATTTCCGAATTTATGAATAAAAAGAAATCCAAACTGGTAAACGTTTTTTAATAATTTGAAAAACAATTTAAAACTGTTCTTCAAATAAATGATAATTTTTGTGAAATAGTGAAGAAAAAAATTACGCTATAAACTATACTTTTATTGTTATGCATCATATGTAATATCTAAAATCTGTGATAATATGTAATTTGATTCAACAATTATGGTTTTATGTGTGTAATGAGATACCTTTATTTTCCTTATTCTGATTAATTATGTTATATTTTTGTCGATTAAACCTGTATGAATTTGTATGAAATGTAATTTTACTATATACAGCTCTTATTCATTAGTGTTCATTACATTATTTCCATCGTTACATTGCATACAGTAATTCAATTATATGTAACACTATATTTAAATTAATTCTAAGTAGTAATTGGCATGATTTGAATTCTATTCTTTATGATACCTATTTTTATTAGATTTAATTATATGTGGTTTTTTCGCGATGACTACGTGCATGTTTTCTATTGTTATATCATTAGACGAGGTCAAGTAATGTTTTCTTTCTGAACATAGTGCATCGCAAACACAAAACCAATTTTTATTCGACAAAAACATATCCTACCCAGCTAGAAAAAAAAATCCTAAAATGATGGATTGCACACAATTTGGGAATGAAAAGAAAATATTTTTGAATATTTCAAATGTATAAGCTTTTTGTACAAATCGTCTGCATTTTTTGCATACAAAAAAGTAAAAATTCTATGGTCTCAAAAACTATGCAATTTTGTTACATAAAATAAGTGCATATTCTATGTTTGCAAAAATTGTCCATTTTTATGCACAAAGAAATCTGTATATTCCAAATTTACAGGATATAAAAATGAACTTCCATGGTGAATTTTAAGAGGTGGACATCCCCCCGCCCCCCCAAATGGAAAGTTCTTTAAGTTACAGGGGAAAAAAATGCATTATACTTCTCAAAATCGGCGAAACAGAAGTTAAGTTTTTTAACACATTCACGGCAGGAAACGAGAATTCTCGTTTTCATTAAAAAAACATCATTGACAAAGGGCGTGGCTTCTACCTTACAGCAAATGCATTTATATGTCTATATTTTTTTTAGATTGTAAGACATTTTTTTATTAAATTCGTACACTGAAAGATATTTACCGATGCATAACCTCGGGAAACCTATCTAGAACACCAATTTACAGAAGACTTTCAGAATAAGGAGGGGCTTCTAAAGTTTTAATTCAGGTTTGATCAAATTTGCCCTTCGGCAATGTATTAATAGTCAAAATCCGCGATGGCGGGGAGGTGTCTCCGCCTCCTGCATTCAACAGTGAATTGAACCTCTCATTTGATATTAGTTTTCAACATATAAGGGTGAAAACAGAAAAATTATGTCCTTTTCATGTCCACAATTAGAATTTTTTTTTTTTTTTTTTTTTTTTTTTTTTTTGGGTAAAACAGGAAAAACTCTTTTTTTTTTCCCCTATAAAGCAATGACTAAATACTTCATTAGTAAAAAAAAAATTAAAAAGATATATTTTTTTAATATAAATTATCCATTTTTATTCATCTTGTCTATCAAAGCAGTCTGCCCGGATAACTGTAAGCATAGTTTTCAGTTTAGTTTTTTAAGTAATAATATTTAAAATTACATTTTTAACTGGTTTTATGTAATCATAAAACCTACTATTTTAACTAGTTAGGCTCGAAACATTAAAATATTTATTTATTATTATTATATTTTAAGATTAAATTTTCTCCACTGAAATGGTAACCTCTGTTACTGTAACTTTTCTTACCAAAGAGATGACTTGCATTGTCCCCAACGGGGGGTACTATTGCGCTTACTTGTAGGTAAAATTATTAGAAAAGATATGCTACAGCCATTTTGAATTTGTTCTGTACTCATATAGTCAGTAAGCTTAAACATCTACATTTCAGATTAGTGTGGTTTCTGTTTCTAACCTATGTTACATAAATTTTAAATTTAAATATTGACATTTTAATTAAAGTTTTATTTTTATTATATGAAATTAAGTTAACTTAATGTAAATAAATGTAAGATTTAAATATTTTTATAAAACTATAGAAAATACAATTTTTTTCTTTGTTACATGTAACATCTGCTACCTGTAACTTCTTTTACTACAAATTTGTAACAGGTGTAGATAAATTAACAAAAATCTAGTTTAAAGTTCATATGCATAATAAAAATCAATCAAAGTTCTTCAGTTGCGTCATTGTTTTTAGATTAATGTAAATACACTTCTACCGTCTAATTTGTGTTGCTCAATTTTACTTCTGTTACAAAAATGTAACCTCTGTTACTATATTTAATTTCTGTTACTCGAACTTTTTTCCATATTTTTCTTGTTGTATATGAATAGCTTTTAAAAAATGTTCCCAAAACATCAAAAGGCATCTGTTCTTTCACTATACTAAAACTATTTGACCACTTACAAATATATTTACTGCAGGGAATTAAAAATTTTGGCTGCAATGTCGAATACAAGTAATAGAGGTTACATATTGTTATGTAAATTAAAACCTATTATTGTTTTCGTTTGAATATAAAACTACATATTGAAGTCTAGTCCAGTAACCATGATATAATATACTTGAAATAATATTTTTGATAGGAATGAAAATGTTGTAAATTTAGTGGATGTTGTCCAGTACAATATTCATCCTCAACCATTTCAGGGGCAAGGTACTTATATTCGTAAAATGCAGAAATGAATGAAAGATACCAGAATTTACAAACAAATTTGTTTCAAAATAAGCAAAAGCTTTTGTCCACGTACTTAATAATAAAAAAGAAAATCATTCCAATATTCTGGATCCTATGTGGCATTTGGGAATTAAAATTAAATTAGGGGTTAAGGCATTTTCATGTGACTGTAATTTTATACTAACTATGAATTTAGCTATGCTGCAAATGATTTTATATAGGTTGTATACATATAAACATAGAAATAATTATATTTGCATAGCTGCCAACTTTTACCATTTTCTCTTACCACTAAAATATTATAGTAAATGTTGTCTTATTTAATCGTCGAAACCTTATGATTAAATAAAACGAAAATCTCTATTAAATTTTAGTGGTAGCAAGAAAGCGTAAAAATTGTCAGCTATGTATTTGGTGAAAACTGAATACTTAAAAAATAATAAAAATATTGGGAAAAGTACATACATTTTTGTTTTACCCATAAACCAAACAGGAAACATAAATAACCCTGTCGGGCCCAGTGATGCCCAATGGCATCAGGACTTTAACGATTTTTTTTAAAATTTAAAAACTTAATCTCGGAGATTCTGTTTGGTGTTATTCAAAAGACACCTTTTCTGTCTTTTCAGTGGTATTTTTTTTTCTTCAAGAGATTGTAGCAGAGGTTCCAGAAATTGAAAAGTATTGCTTGATTTCCTTTTAAAACGTTGAGGGAAAACATGACTGTGAAAAAAAAATATTATTCACACTTTTCCTTTTTTAAAAATTACGATATTTTTAATATAAGTTGTAATAAGTATGAAGTACATATTTATGTATTTATAATTCAACATTTGTATTTTTATTTCAGTAACAATGCATAGTAAATATACATGATTCCAAATGGCATCACTGGGACTTGATAGATATTTTCAACTTAACTCTCTATTTTGATTTCTTATCTGATTTGATGGTTTTTTGAAAGGAAAAAAAAATTCCTGTGCTATTTATCATGCCAAAATGAAAAAAAAAGAGTTTGTATCAATAGAAAGAGCCATTTATTTACTAAGGAATAATGTTCTTTCAGATACAGAAATTCAAAAATCTGACGAAGAGGACAGTGAAAGTGCACGCAATCTATCAAATGCAAATGATTTCATGCACTATTGCGACAACTGATTGTGTGGTTGCCGAATTCAATTGTCGCGCTCGTCAGCCTAACTGTTCGGAGTTTTCCATGGATGCCCAATTGTCAATATTCTTGATCTGGATACAGATGATTCAGTTGGTCCAGTTATTATTTCTGTAGGTAATAAGTATTAGAAGTTGAAGATGTAGATCAATTAGAAGATAAGAATATTCAACCATTTGACACGACATTTAGAGAAACTTGTTCATTGCCTCCTGATGAAATTTTAGTCCTTATGAGTACTTTAAATTATTTTGTGATGAATAAATTACAGCTAACAGTGTATCAAGTGGCTGAGAGGTTTCGCTGGCAAGGCTCATAGACGGGGAGTGCTGGTTCGGAATCAATCGCGCTCGTCGGCCTAACTGTTCGGAGTTTTGAGAGGTTTTTATCGAATCGTGGGTATTCTTGCATAAATACGGGTTAGGTTCCCTTAAAAAGACCACCACTGAGGGTATCCCTCCCTCGGGCATATATATCTCGTGTGGATAATCGGCAGTCATGAACAACACCAACACCACCTTAGTGCATCAAACAAATCTCTATTCTTGCCAAAAGCCTGGAACTTCAGTAAATACAATTATACATGAAATGGACATTAAAAAATGAATACACATTCAAAATTAAATGTATATTTTTTTTCTTTTGATTCCAATGATGCCAAATGGCATCATGTGCTTTTCATGTACACTTCCCGTTTGGTCCCAATGATGCCAAATGGCATCGTTTAAAAAAACTATTAAAAATGTTAAATAATTTTTTTAAATTTATATTGATGTTTATTTTAGCTAAAAACAACCTTAATTCCAGAAATTCAGATTTTTCCTCTTGTAAATAAAAATGCGGGCCTGAAAGGGATAAAAATAAATTTACATGGGAATTTAGGGGGAATCTCCCGCATTTGCACCAACAGAAAATTCTAGATTTATTTTCTTTTAGTGTTTAATTATTTTTTTAAGTTACTACAAAAAAATAAATTACCTACCTCTTCCAAAATTGGTGAAAAAAAAGTTTATTTCATTAAATTTCAAAATACATCGTGGGGGCACAAAAGTCCCTGTCAGGCAGCTACCACCTGACTTCAACACTGCTTTGATATCCTCTTTAAGATAAAATTTAACACACATACTTAAAAAATAAAAACGGAGCAAAAAAATTAATTTCCATGAGGAATTTTTTGGGGAACCCCACCCTCCAATGGCAAAAAGTCTCTGTGCTTTCTCCTAGTGTTTAATTATCTTAAGTTACTCGAAAGAGTAAATTTACTATGCTTTTCAAAATAATGAAAAAGAAAATTAAGCTTATTAATTTTCAAAATCTGGAGAGGTTGGGAGATCTCAATGCCGGACCACTTCCACCTGATTTCAGCACTGCCTTCCGTAACCCGTTGGAAATAAATTTTTAACACTTTATCAGTTAAAGACGAGAGTCTTTTACACTTATTTTAATCTTTCGAAACCAGTTTTTTTCATATTGTAATTTTGAATTATTTAATAGTTCAAAATTTCATATCAGATAATGTGAAAAATTCCATACTAATACACTGCTGTTCACATTTAAAACTGTTCCTCGCGTGAAACGGCAAGTTCTCTTGCCAACCGGCTTTAATGTGTTAAATTTATAAAAGCAGAACTAAAAATTAATTTCCATGAGGATTTCGAGGGGATCCTCCACACCCAATAGTGTTGTAATTTCTGTCAGTGTTTAATTATTTTAAGTTTCAGAAAAATAATAAATTAGCTGTTTTTTTATAGGTCATAAAGTAACTTATTGAATAAAATAAGTTAATGAATAAAATAAGTTAAAATTGAATTGACCTATATTTATAAAACAAATTGACATATGTAACGTCAAATTGAGAACTCCAGATTAAAAATAGAATCTCTGATGTGTTTTACGACTTCAATAAAGAAGCTTCCCTGACAAAAATTTATAGTTTTGTGGGTAAGAGTCTACAGTTTGGACAAGCGATGTTTTGTAGGAAAAACAGAAGTTATAAAGACAACGACAAGGAGACAACAAAAATTTATAATACTTGCACCAGCAATGGAGATGTGTGGGAATGGGGAAATAGACAGTAAAGCAGGAGACGTGGGATCAAAAATAAACAGGAAGACTCAGATTACCCGAAACCAGATAATTGTCCCGCATACGTGACGTTCGTCACGAGAGGGTTAAAAGAATTTGTAATAACCGATTGCGTCTAATCTCCAGTTTCGAATACTAAACTTTGTCTTATTTAATCGCTGAAACTTGTGGTTGAAGGCGAATGTTACTATTCGGAAATTGTGGCTGTTCTATGCAGGCCAAATATATATAAACCGCTGTTTTACAATAAATGACACATGCAAGTAGCATGCATGGAATAGTTAAAGTTTGCATACTTTTGGGAGAATATCACAAAATGTGAGATTTTGAAAACAAAAATTTTCAAAAGTTAAATAGTCTCAAAGCTTTTGATTTTTTTTTTTTATGTTGGTTGAACAGCTGAATAAAGATAAATATGTAAAATTGTTAAAATTTGAAGAGCTTAAGTTCTTTTTATGTAATTATAATTATATGTCATTTTCTTCGCATATGTATGCCAGGATAATGACAATTTCATTCTAAAACATTTTTTACATTTTTTATTATTTTTTTATTTTTTGATCTAACATTTTAATTTCGTTTAAAGGAACATGTTTCCTCTATAGTACCTCAAATTCAGTGTAATGTTCAGTTTTATTTGTAATTTATAGAAGCCAGAAAAATGACATAATAAAAGGCTCCTCAATTTTTATAAAACCTTTAAAAACATTATTTTCAAAGAAATATCTAAAATATCTTATTGGTAGCAATAATTTTAATACTATTAACTTGAACTATGTCAAGAAAAAGAAGAATTACTCTACAGCGCCATCTTTATACCACATAAAGAACTAAAATGAGCAGGCCAGGACAATGGCATTCATTTTTAGTGACAGTCGTATTTTAATAATGGAAAATTATTTGTAAAATACAGAACTTGTTACCTTCCATATATATGTGTTATATAAGGTATATTTATTAATTAGAAATTAAAAAAACTAGAAAAAGATATTTGTACATGGTAGGAGAAAGACTTTTGCTTTGCACACATCACAATGTGACATGCCAGGAAAATGACAATCTGAAATTTTAAGTCTTTTAATTGCTTTATTTTTATGTTACTATGAATATAATAACTCTTGAAAATACTTCTAAAAATATCTTTTATTAGAATGTAAAAAAAAAAAAAAAAAATTGCATTATATAACATTAAATAGAAATTTTATTGTGCGGACTGCAATTTTCGTATCTTGTGATATTGAATCTTTTACATTTTTATATAGATTGCATGAAACACAAACCTGCAATGGTTGTGTTTTTTAACTTTTGATAATTGATTTTTATATTTTTAGCCTTCATTTTTAAGGATCACGTCAAGATTTTTCGCAAATCGTAAATTTCGAAGGTAAAAAATAATGAAAAATAGCGAAAATCTGATACTAAAAAGTAGAGGAGATGGTTGTATTTTTTAACATTTGATAACTTATATTTGTGTATTTTTTGTGCTGAATATGAAAATGACATTGATTTTTAACCATCATATCAGAGTTTTAGCAAATTGTAAATAAGTAATGAAAATCTGATTTTATTAAATCGAAAATTATTTAAAAAAAGTTTTAATTAGTAAAACTTTTTTATTCATTTTTGTTACATTTAATTTAATATATATATATATATATATATATATATATATATATATATATATATATATATATATATATATATATATACTAATAATATATATATTATATATATTATATATATTATATATATATTATATAATATATATATATATATTTATATATATATATATATATATTATTTTGCTTGGGATACTGGGGATTCGGTAGGATAAGGGGGAGAGAATGGGTTCACTTTTAACTTTGAAATTACGATTTGCGAAACATTCTGACGTGATGGTTAAAAATGAAAGTCAATTTCAGATGCAGCGCTAAAAAATACATCAAAATCACTTATCAAAAGTTAAAAAACGCAACCATCACATATATTTTATAGTATCAGATATTCGCTAATTTTTTTTTACTTTTTAACTTTGAGATTTACGATTTGCAAAAAATCTGTACGTGATGATAGAAAATGATGGTCATTTTCGGATTCAGAGCCACAAAATACAATTAATTATCAAAAGCTAAAAAACATCACACAAGATAAATTTTGCAAGATTCGTACGTGTAAGAATATTTTCCAGTATTGATATCAGTATTCTTTTTATAGAAAAATAAATCTAGTTTAAGCACGCGAAGTTTCGCCTATTAAGGAGAGATTTTCTAAAAGCAAACACTGGTACCGGAGAATTTCCTGGTCGGGAAATACCAGGATACGTACGAAACCTGAATTACATAAAATGAAACTCGGTTTAACCATTGGATTAAAAAAATATTGATGATGTATTTAAGAAAACAGTTTTGTTGGAAGCTAAAACTTTTCAAAAAAAAAATCTAGAACATTTTCCTGATTATACAGCAATTTAAGAAGCCACAAAATGTAGTGATTTTTGTAGTCGATCATCATATTTTCAAAAGTATTTCTAATACACATTAGTACTTCAGATACAGCACCTAGAATACCTAGTGTGGAAATATGCTATGCAAACAGTGTTAAAAATTTGTATCCCTTAAATATGCGACGATACTGCTGAAATTTCAAGTGTCGATCGCAGCGACATCTGCGGAATTTTCGTATTACTAGTATTACATTGTATAGACTAGCAATTTCTTGCAGTTGTCGAAAATATTCTGCAGATGTCGCTGCAATCTGCACATTGCAACAGTATCATTGTACATTTAAGGGATACAATATTTTAGCGCTTTTTTAGGTATTACAGGGATAGCCGATTTCCACACTATATATTCTAGGCGCTATACTTCAGAAACAAGTACATATATGTATTATAAGTTTGTTTGTCATGTGCAAATTTTTATATTTTAGAAATAAATTAAAAAAATATATACATATTTTTAAATAGTATTTTTATTTTATTTTGTGAAATACAGTTTTTTGGATGTATTATTTGGCTGAAAATCTGGTGAGAAACTCAGAACCAATAAATTAAATGTATTTTTGATTTGATTTTTAATTTTTTGATCTGTTTTTTAAATATAGCGACCTATTACTTATACGACTCATAAGGTATTTATTTTCAGTGTCATTTTATCCGAATAGTAATCTTACTTATATTTAAACGTAGAACTGCGATTAAATAAGCCAAAAATTACTCTCTTATTACTATATTAAATTCGGAAATAGAGTTAATAAAAATAAATACGTTGCGAATCTTATTAGTAAAAGTTGAATGTGCTACTTTAATCCACCTCTGATGTTTGAAGACTGAAAATATCTTTTTAGAGTTTTTATTCACGACATTTTGTGCTTCTCGAGACATATACGAATTGTGGTTTAGGGAAAAAACTGTCCCCGGAAAAAAAATAACAAAAATTTGTAAAGATATATAAATAATTAAATGTTTAAAACAGTGTTGCCAGTGGGCTACTTTTTTTTAAATTCAGATTTCTTGACTGCCACTACTTTTTTGAAACGGTAAAATTACTTTTGTTTTCGCCTTAATTAATATGTCATTAAATAAGGCGCATTTTACCATTTGAAAAAAATGGTGCCAATCAAGAATCTGAATTTTAAAAAAGTAGCCCATCTGGCAACACTGGTTTAAGACATACGAAACTTTAGTACAGTAAGCGTTTCAGGCGATGAAGTTGTCTTTTCAGACAGCTTTGCCTTTTAAAAAAATGTGCCGAAATGCGGTGCACTTTGTGCTTTTTCAAGAGAAACATAATTCTTTTCGCTGATCAAATTTTTCGAAAAATATTACAGTAAACTCTGTCTAAGACGGAATCGATCGGGACCAAGAAAATTTTCCGCCGTAGACAATATTCCGCCTTAGACAAATTTTACTCTATGTCTGTGGATTCGCAGGGACTTAGAAATCTTTCCGAGTTAGACAGATTTCCGTCTTACACAGAATCCGCCTTACAGAGAGTTTACTGTATTTAAAAGGTGCTAGCATGCCATTTTACAGCTTTTTTTCCGAAAGGTTTTATAAAAATTCTGGTACAAATCTTGATTATAATTAAATGGGATTAAGAATATTCCACAGCCCTTCGAGAGGTTAATATGCAGGGGTGAAAGTTTTCCGTTCTGGGACGGAATTCCGTCTTTTTTTTATTTAGGAAGACGGAAAGAAAATATTCATTTCTGCCTGGAGCTCTAGTGACAAAAAAAAATCGTTCTTAGTCATAAATATTTTAATTGGGAAAAGCAGAAAACCAACGCCATAGTTTATTTACTTTGTGTTTACGTCTACTGCGTGTGTTTGCAGCTCCCCGCGACATGTACGCCCGAGTTCTGAGTTCTTGAGTATTGCTTTTCTTTGAGCATGCGCCAAAGAGAGAGATCAGCCCGCGCCGCGCTGGACAAATTAGCTATGAGCCAGAAGAAGAGAACTTCTCTCCTTGCTGCGTGAAACAGAATGCGCAGTAGTCACAAGCGCAGGTGCCGAACAGAAGGGAATATTGTGAATTTGTAGATCGGCAAAACGCTTTGCTTGTTCACTTGTTTTTCTGCTTGTCGCTCTGTTATTTTTTCGCTGCACGCTTTTGAGACTTCAAAATATTGAACTCATTATTATTGGAAATGCAAGGAATTGAATTTATCGAAGAATCTGATGCTTTGAAAGTAGATGATACTGGACTAAAAAACAAATGGAGATTTGCCTGGCTAAAGGAATATGATGAGCAAGGGAATAACATTGGCACGTGGTTCCGGAAACTAAAAGAGTCAGGTTGTTGCTATTGTATTGTATGCCATTCAACTCTTAATTACGGAAATAATGGTAAGAAAACGCTGTTTAAGCATAGCAGGCATAAAAATCATCAAGAATTGATGCGTGCTCAAAATTTAATGCAAACTGTTCCAGGTGCTAAGCCACTCATTGCCGGTCCTTCTATAGCTAATCGGGTTGCAGATCAGAAAGCTGTAGTAACATCATTTTTAAGTTAAAAAATGCTACCATTTTTTTTAGCTGGTGACTTGGTTGATCTTTCCAAATTTTTAGCCAAGGATAAATCGGCACTTTCAAGATTGCAGTTTTCACAGACAAGTGCAACATATATCAATACGCATGGCACGGCCAAATGCTTAAAGCAGGACTTAGTAGATAAATTAACGGGAAAATATTTCTCCCTAAATATTGATGAAGGCACAACTAATGCCATGGATAAAATTATAAATGTTTTTGTTCGTTTTTTTGATGATGCAGAAAATATGGTTGTAACTGATCACTTAGGCTCCAGGAAAGAAAATATCAGTTCCTCCGAAAATATTTTCAGTCTTGTAAATGATATTTTAAAGGGAGCTGGGTTGAATCACAACCAAGTCATCAGCTGTTGTCTGTTAGACAACTGCAACACAATGAGAGGATGTAAAGCCGGACTCGAAACTTTATTGCGGCAAATCCAAATCTATTGGATATTCATGGTGACACAGTTCACATTGTACACAATTCTGAAAAAAAATTCTTCAATCATTTTGACGGTTATATAGAAGGCATTTCCAGTGACTTGTATTATGACATCCAAGATTCACCAAAAGCAAAGGAACTTTTTTGTGAGATTCACTCTCTTCTAAATTATGATAAAGTACTTCACCTTATAAGATTTATAGACAATAGGTTCTTGCAAATTTTAGCAGTTTGTGATAGGCTGTTTAAACTTTCTGATGCTTTAAAAACATTTTATTTTGGTTTCCTGACTCCAGAAAGAAAAGAAACTGAACAGCATATTTTGGATAATATATACGTAATCAAAGGAAAGTATCCCCTGATGAGCAGAATAGGATAAAAATTGTTCAAGATATTCTGTCTAAACAAAACTTAAAGAATGCAAAATGCAGAAAGGAAAGAAAGAATTTTGAATATCTTGTTTAGCAATGAGAACAGATATTTATTTATGTTACTATTTTATAGAGGTGTACTGATGCAATTTAATACTTATGTAAAAAAGTTTCAGCACGAAAAACCCATGATCCATTTAATTCATGAAGAAATGTATTCTTTATGCAGGAATTTTGTTTCTTTTTTCATCAAACCTGAATTTCTGCCAAATACTGTGAAATATATATTAAAACTGAATTATGAAGATCCCAAATTACAGTATGAAGACAGATTTTTAAATTTTGGAAAATTTGCACTGAGAGAAATGCTTGATTCACAAAATAAGATGTGGTTAAAGCATTTTTACACAAATTTAAGGAATGGGTATGTAAGTACTGCAAAATATTTGATAAGCAATTTGCCAATAGAGAACAAAGCTCTCACATGGTTTTCTGCATTAAATCCAAATTTGAGGGAAAAAAAGTACAACCTTTGTGGCATTGCCAAAACTTGCCGAAACTATACCTAATGTTGTTTCTGATAAAGCATTGCTGTTAGAAGAGATAAGGCAATACACAAGTGATCTAGAATTGGATGAGTTGGAAGCAACTGGAATTTTTTCTAAATCTGATAAAAATTCCAGAATTGATTTAGACTGGTGGTCACACATTTTTAAAATTCAGCATCAAGGCAATTTTAAATACAAGTTTTTATCGATTTTTGTCAAGGCACTACTAACACCTTTTTCTGGTCCTTTAGTTGAAGGAAGTTTCAATATCATGGATGATTTAATAACCGAAGATAGAAGTGTTCTAACTGTAGAGAATTATGAAGCAATCTCTACTGTTAAATATCATTTACGCAGGAGAAAAATTAAGGCAATTGAATTAGAATCATGTGTGAATATGCGAAGAGCCATCCATACAGCCCATGCTTCCAATCGGCACCATTTATCAGAAAAAAAAGCTGAAAAAATTTCTTAAAAGTACATCTGATAAAAAAGAAAATCATCTTGATTGTGTTCCTTCTACTTCTAGTTACTGTCCTCTTCCCCAAAAATATAGTACTGCAATGGTGCCAGTTGTTCAAACATGTTTGCCAAAAACTGGAAAACAAAGTAAAGATACAGATATTCCAGTAACTAGTTCTTCCAAAGAGCCTACAAAATCTGAAAAAGTGGCACTATGTATTAAAAATCCTTCCAAAAGGCCTGCTGAAAATCAAACACATAAAAAACCTCCAAAAGCTTTGAAGACAACAACTTTTTTCAAGTGAAAACTGTTACAAAACCATAAATTTCAGGTTTTTTTTTTTTTTTTTTTTTTTTTTTTTTTTTTTTTTAAATTCCTAAATTTTTTTTTTTAAGGGTTGGGGAGATTTTTATCATTTTGATAAATTTGTTGCATTTTTAGTTTATTTTCATTTGGAATTGGTGGAAACTGATACATCATAAATCTCAATACTTATCTTTCAAAAATATCAGATATTTTGTAAAATGAATCATTTTTTAGAATTGCCAGAATCTATTCTACCATCTATATTTTTAGACTTTATGACTTTGGAACATAGTGAACTTTGAAAAATCTATTTTAACGTGTTTTGTGCATGGACCCATTTTTTTTCACTTAGTATAATCTATAATTGCTAACACCTATAAAATAACAAGTATCATCTTACTGGTAAGTTTTCAATTTTTTATTTCAAGGAAAAATCTTATTTGTTCATTTAATTTTTTTCACTGTCTGCAGAAAATATCTATGCATAGTAATTAAAGTGTTTATTGTAAATAATATGGTAGTTTTCTTTTAAAGAAATAAGAAAATCTCAAAACGTTTAAGCCTCAATTATTACTATAATTGTTGTTTAATTAATGTTCTTTATTTAATGTTATTTTAGGTTTTTCATACATATATTTATCATTTATAATATTATATCCAATACTTGGAAATTTAGCTATTGAATATTATGTTATGTCGGAGTTATTTACGTTTTGTCATATTGTTTAGGAAACATGTTAAAATATTTCAGTCCAGTGAAAGTTTTTTACTTTCACCCATGCTAATATGATTTTCTCGCATTACTGTTCAAGGATTGTCAGTCTGACCTAATATTTTATTTAAAAAATCGGAATTCATACTAATATTTCCGAAAGAAACGTATGTATTTTGAATAATCACATAATGCCGATCTTAAAATATTGCAAAAAAATGTGGTTCCTAATTTCAGGTGAGAGTTCGGAATTTCTGAATAATAGAAGAAGCAAAACTGGCCAATATGTAAATGTTCTTTGAGAAAATTGTAATTATTTTACACGGTGGAGAATAAATACTTCATCAAATATATATTTTATGTTACATATGACATGTAATATTTAAAATCGCTAAAAATGCATAATGTCTTAACCCCTTCGCGACGGGAGCCTTCTACGAAATGTTTATTACTTTGCTACCGGTTTTAAAAAACAGAAGTTTGTGCCTATTCAAATCGAGAAAATGCTCTGATTAAATAAGGCAAATTTTACAGTAAAATTTTACTGGTGAAGATAAACGAGGATTCTTAGGCCTATTTCCGGCACGTATACGTGTCGCTCGTCCCCAAGGGGTTTAAGTAATCATTTTTAGACCTATGAAATATGTTTTTTAGTTTTCAAAATTCTAAATAATTACGATATTCAATTTGTTCAAAAAGCATGCATAAATTAATAGTTATACGGTTTTAAAAACACAAACTGTTATTTATTGCTAATCGTTATATTCACGAAATTGCAGACATTAATAAGATAAAATCTAAATTTATTTCTGTATTATTTCCAAGTCATAATTGGAATGTTTTAAACTGTAGTTATATTCGGCAGCCACCTAATATCAAATTACTCTCTAAACAAGCTCAATAAGGCGTCAGGGGTTTCAAGGAAAGTAATCAAATAGCTACATTTACTAAAAAAAACTTGGAAATTGTACGTTTAAAAAAAGTTGTTGTTTATTGAGATAATTTTCATCAGCCACAATGAAAATGTTTGAAACATTTTTTTTGAACAGACCACTACAATTTCATTTTCTGAGACGTGCGCAATGCTCGCACACCTCTTAAGAGCCGTTGACAAATAGTATGCCCTTCACTCCGTTTGGATTGTGCCTGATCCTTCAAATTTCTTTTTTTTTACTTTTTCCATAAGCGGTATTTTGTTGAAATACTGATCGAAGTACATAAAACTAGGTCTAAGTAAGGACTACAGCAGGTCCTAAGCCTTGATCCTTGTGGACCAGGTCTGTACTTTCCCACTGGTATACTACAGAATTTAAAACTATCCCACATGATGCTATTACAACACAGTCTGGTTTGTTTTTATATACTGCTTTACTGAGCACATCCTAAAAAATGGAATCGTCTGCTCATCTATGGAAAATTTTCCCTGATCTCCCGGTAAATTCAAGCAGAGACAACGGAATCAGTCGAGCATTTGCTGAACTTTTCATAATTTATTATTTATTCCTTGTCGTTTACTTGCTGTGTCGACTAAATGGAATGAATTTATCAGACTTAAAAATCTATCTCGTGGTATGCATGTAACTCATATAAAACTTATAAATGATATATGGCATCCATAACTCAGAGCAGAAACATACAATTTGTTCCATGTGCATATTATATATCTAATACTGTCAATTTTAAATAGAAATCATGAATAGTACAAACCTATTAATTTAAAAATAATCCGCTTTAAAAATGTAATTCATAAAAAATAAATTGCTAAAAACATAAGTTTAAAAAAATCACTTAACAATAAAAATTTTATATATTAGGAATTGTATCTGTTTTGGAAATGGTTAATGCCGGATCCGCACAATTGTGCGGGTCATTTGTTTTTCAACTATTGTAAATGTCTAATTAAATTTATCAAAGACAAAATCAATTTAAATCATGAATAAAGTATATGAAAAGAAAATTTGAATCTAAGCAAACAGTAAAAATCATATTTAAAACAAATTACGACAGTACATACTTTTTGTCTATTGCTGTCAGATGATATAGTCTTTTTAAAAAGCAGAAAATCTAACCCTGTATTGTAGTTGGTACCCCTTAGTTTTTTTTTTCTTTTACGTAAACATCTGAAGCCAATTAACTCATATAAATGGGCAGATTTGGTTTTAAATCTCACAAAAACAGGAAATAGTCATTCCCTTTTACTTTAGTATCACCCGCACAATTGTACGGGGCAGGGCTTAAAGCAGTGGTTCCCAACCTTTTTTTGGCCGCGCCGCACCTAAGCACCTATAAAATCATGTTGTCCCCCATGAATTGTATAAATATAAATTTGTATATAAATACTTAATTGTATATATATATAAATATAAACTTCTATTTTCCCGCAAGAATCTGAAAATAACATTAACTCTACTCTGATAAGGGATTTCACATTCTTTCATTTAACAAAATCATATTTTCTTATTACAAGTATGTTTTTATCATAAGTCTATGAATCAATGAGATCATGGATCCTCGTGTTTACATCTACAAAAGTTTTATTCATTTTGGCAACTTACCTCAAATTTAAAAGTCTTAAATAGTGTACATTTTAATCTTCGTAAAATTTCTTGAATCCTCTCTCATATTTTGCATTACATCTGATAGAATTGATGCATTTTATAATGGATTATAGTACTTCATTAAGAACAAGTGATATTTGTTTATCACCGAGACTGTCTGGGTAACATAATTCACAAGTAACATTTCCCGATTTGCACCTTTATCCATTTTAAGAAGCTATTTGCCTTTCCCCTCATAACATGCTTCTTTGATAGCGGGCTTTCTTTTCCCAGTTATTATTAATTGGCCACCATGTTTTCTTCGATTTTAAATTTTAAAATGGATATGTCATGAAGTATGTTTATATCTTCTGTATGTGGTCTGAAAATGAGCCATAAGAAGTTTACTTTCTATTCATTTCCTTTCATGATGCACACGGGGATTTATTAATTTCATAAAAGTAATACCTCATTTAGACAATTCAAAACATTTTTTTAGGTTAACACGTTCACGTCGGCGCGGTGGGTCACACTCGACAGTCTCAGAGTTGTCAAGTCTCCGGCTTTTTACACACCACTATTATTTTTGAGAAAATGTTGTTCCTTTGAATCGACCATTTGTTCTAATTAAATAAAACAACATTATCTGTATTAAAATACTGGTATCCACAAAGCCGGAGACTTGGTAGCTCTTAGACAGTCGAGTGTGACCCACCGCGCCGGCGTGAACGTGTTAAACATATCCAAATAGTCAATTTTAGATATATTTTACGAAATATCACAAGTAAAAGTTCCTTCATTGGTGTGACGGTGTTCAGTGGGGTGGTTCACTTAAATGCAAAACTCCAACCATATTACAGGAACTAAAAATTTTATTTAACACTTTTAAGTATAGTAATAAAGGGCAAAAATAACTTAAAATTATCAAATGGCAGAGAGAGAAAATCCGCATATAAGAGGTACGCCTGAGCGTGACCCCAGACCATTAGGTCTTACATGTTTGCAGCTCGAGATCAAAAAGTCCAGTGGGTGATTTCATGAGAAGCAAATAACACTTGGCGCTATACATCGCCAAAATTCAAACATTAACACCGTGACCGAATAGCAGACAAAGGGTTTTATTCGCGGAGCAAAAATGGTTGCCAGAAATAACTGTTCTACATATGAATTTTTCAGCGAGCCCACAAATCCTGGGAATGATTATCTAAACCAAATGAGTAAGTTAAATGCTTGCAACATATAATCGCGAAATGCCAAAAAAGGCATCTGGTAAAATAACTGACAAATAGATTTAACATTCATGAAAAGTGATTTAAAAGACCGCATCTAATTTGGATGAGAGAAGCGAGAGAAAAACATCTAGAGGTGTTTATATTACAGACCGGTATTCGCTTGAATAACTGTTACTTAAAATTGCAGACTGCTGCGTGAGAAAAAATGCCGAGGATCAAGGGCATATTAAGAATTGCTTATCTATGCGGTGGGCAAAAATCCGATACAATTAAATGAAGATATATTGATACCAGCAGCTGCGATTTATAATTTTTATTTATTATTTATTTTTTTTATTATTTTTTTGCACTGGACGCAGTAACGAACAGTTCAATGAGAAAGGGCAAAAAAGTAACTGAATATTTAAGCGGAATGAATCAAAAATGTCTCAGAAAGGAGGAAAATAGTTTAATAAAAATCCGTGTGGTTTTAAGAAATGAATTTAAATATATTTATCAGCATGAAAAAAAAGGGGGGGGAGGATAACATGTTAAAAAGTAATAAAGTTATGTTTAAAATAATTTTGAGTAAAAAGAGAAATATGCGACAGAAATCTGTCACAATTTGGTATATTGTACTATGACTGTAAAAGTTTTTAAAAAATAGTATAAGAAAGAGGTATGTTTTACAAAAATAATATTGCAACCAGAAACATTAAAATGATTTCTTTTTTAATATATAAAAAGTGTCAATATTTACAAAAATATATAATATTCACATAATTATTCCGGTATCCAGTGTATTTTGAAGTTTGGAAAATTAATTTTTATTCAGTTACTTTTAATTTTTTTCACCTGTAATTTCTATTTTTAGACTACGACATTACTTTCATTAGAAAAAAAATGACAGAAATTTTAATATGAAATCTGAAATTGTCCCCCTGAAAAGTCACATTGTCCCCCTGCGATGCATACGCCCAACGTTGGGAACCACTGGCTTAAAGGGATATAAATGCATTATCTATAATGTAGAAGTTAGTCAGTTGTGTTTTTCGAATAAAAACAATATTTTTCGTTTCTCGTCGGTAATGCGTTACAACTGGTATTGGAAGTTAAGATCCGCCATAATTTCAATTTTATTTCATATGTGTTTATATTCTACTCGACTGCTATTCTTTTTAAAGAATCCGTAAGCTGATTTTGGTGGTCATAGTGGTTCGGAATTTACGTTAAGGTAAATGAAGTTTTATTAATCTGATAGATAAACATTTAGTGCAGAAACACCCAATGCAATAAATAAATATTACGTAATAACTGCTATATATTTTTAATGGATACAAAAACATATTGCGTGAGAAATAAAATTCTCAAACCACAAAATATTCAAAGCAAAAAGTTTCTAAATTTTAAACAAATTTTCGTAGACTGTTCCATGTTTTACTTGCATCTGTCTAGGAAAGCTGCTTTCGAGCGGCTGAAATATGATAAACCATTCTGTTTTTGATTGGCTCAAATTTTTCGAATTCTGTACTTGCGTCCCAGGACAGTTGGAAGTCCCTATACAGGGTTCGTACAGGACCTGGAATTTCCAAACCAGAAAATTCTTCGACACCAGTATTTTGTTATAGATAATCTCTCTTCGCGGTCTCGAACTTGATTTATTATTTTTTTTTATAAGAAAATACTGATATTTTGCCTTGAAAATAACGGTACCCGTACGAACCCTGCTATACCTACACAGTGGGATTTTTTAAATCCAATTTCTTGACTGCCATCATTTTTTTTTACAAATAGTAAAATTCGCCTTATTTAATTGCACATTAATTAAGGCGAAAACAATCAATTATCATTTCCGAAAAGGGGTGCTAATTAAGAAATCTGAATTTAAGAAAATTAGCCCACAAGCAACTCTGTACCTACCATGTTAAATTAATGTACTTTTCTAAGAAACTACTAAAGTTATTGATTCAAAATTTTTTTTATAAATAATATAAATAATTCCCAATAATGTAAAGTCAATTTTATAAACAAATGTTTTTTTATCTTTGTTCATTTTTTTTTTTTTTATCTGGAATAAAAACCACTTTTCAATATACTTGCATTTTCCAAAGAAAATCTTTTTTATAAAACTTTTGCATGAATATTTGTAACAAAAGTTTACTTGAGATTGATCAGGGATATGGGTGAAAAAAAATTGTGACCTTTTCTCAACATTTTTTTTTTCTTTTTTACGTAGGCTGTTTTCACCAAATATGTTTTTTCTGTGTTTATATATATATACAACCTATATAAAATCAGTTCCAGCATAGAAAAATTCATAGATAGGATAAAAATACAGGCACCTGAAAATGTCTTAACACCTTGTGGGGCAAGGAAAAATGTCTCTTCAAACATATTCTCACCGGAATAATCGAACAATTTTATTTTTAAATAAGGAAGAACAACACTTTACAACAATTTTCCCTCAAAGTTAAAAATATAAAATTCAGTTAAAATTTTCTGGTCAAAAACTTGTTTAAATTAGGTGGGATATACTTTATCCTACCACCCCTCAAGGAGTTAACCCCTTCGCATTTTAGGACTACTTAATTTTAATCCAAAATGCCACATAGGCACCAGAATAATGGAATGAAAATTTTCTTTTTATTAAGTACGTGAACAAAAGCTTTTACTGATTTTGAAATAAATTTGTTTGTAAATCCTGCTGTCGATCACTCATTTCAGCATTTTACGAATAGAAGTACATTGCCCCTGAAAGGGTTAAAAGTGAATAATGTACTGGACAACATCCAGTCAATTTACAACATATATATTCCTATCAAAATATTATTTCTAGTGTATTATATCAGCATTAGTGTATTAGACCACAATATATAATTTTGTATTAAAATGAAAACAGTAATATGGATTAATTTATATAACAATATGTAACCCTCGTTACTTGTATTCAACATTACAGCCAAAATTTAAGTGCTCTGTACTAAATATATTTTTAAATGGTCAAATAGTTTTAGAATATTTAAAGAAGAGATGCAGTTTTGTTTTAGGAATATTTTGTAAGAGCTCCTCATGTACAACAACAAATATATAGCGAAAAACTGCGAGTAACAGAAATTATATATGTAGTAACAGATGTTACATTTTTGTAATAGAAGTTAAATTGAGCGACACAAATTAGACAGTACAATTGGGTGGTTCGAAAAATTCGAAAATTTTCAGGTCATCTTCTAATAGTGCGGACAACTTGCCTTTTGGTTTAGTGTTGCCAGATGGGCTACTTTTTTAAAATTCAGATTCTTGATTGGCACCACTTTTTTCAAATGCTAAAATGGGCCTTCTTTAATGACATATTAATTAAGGCGAAAACAAAGGTAATTTTACCGTTTCAAAAGAGTGGTGGCAGTCAAGAAATCTGAATTAAAAAAAAAAAAAGTAGCCCACTGGCAACACTGTTTGGAAGTAGAATAAAGCAAAAAAAAAAAAAAAAGGTTTAATTCGGTTAAAATCTTTAGGTCGCGCATCGCACTTGAATTTTGGAAAATATGATCAAAAATGACAATTTTTGAAATTAATGATAAAAATTTTAATAAGTTCACATCTACTTCTAACAGTACATAAAGACAATCTTTTGGAAATTAAAGGCTAACGCAAAAAGAAAATTGAAATCGGTTAAATTCTTTAGGTCGCGCATCGACACCGAATGTATAAATATATTATCAAAATAGACGACGTTTTATATAAATGATTTTTTTTTCTCATCAACGTTTAATAATGTAATAATATTGCTTTACGTTAATAGAAACCTAACATGAAAATAATTTTAAATTCGATTACTATATTTTTGCTATTTATTTATTTATGTCACATGCTGTGTTTACGTTTTTAAATTATGAAAATTTTTATTAAAAGATATTTTTTCAATTATTTTATTTATTTAAATTTAAACGATTTTATTAACAAAAAATTAAACACTGCGTATTAAAACACTTTTGAACAGTATTTGTAGAAACAATTTTAAACAATGTGCATTAAAGCAATTTTGTAGAATTGTTATAGTTCTCGCATACCTACATTTTATTCTATAGGTAAGAACTTGTACTGGGATTTATTATCAAACTTTGGCATTATGGATAGCGAAAGCAAAGCTAATCTAACATAACCATCTCTGATATTACGACCACCTACTTTTTTAGAAGCTTTGGTCACAATCTTTACACATTGTTCCAAAGCTTGTGTGTCACGGAAGAGCCTTTATGATTTTCAGTTCCACTTCTGAGAGAGCTTTTGAATTATTAGGAGACAAAATGCTCTTTGAGCTGATTCTGTGTAATACGGGAGATGAAGTAACATTAAAGGTAGACCAATTATTAAGTCATGGGTATTCGTGAGCACTAAAATTGAACTCGAAAATTTTAAGATCGTAAAGAAAACAAAATTTAAAAAAATGCAACTTTATAAATTGTAAGTGATTTGATTTTATAAAATAAAGTTTTTCTGAGACATTATTTATCTGAAAATCGTATGCTAAACAGTTATACATGATAATAAAGAAAAAAAATGTTTCATATCGTAATTGTCTCAGTTGTGTAAATTCGCTGAAAATATAATTGCTTGAAAACATTATAAATCACCGAAAATCAACGTTTAAACATACAATAAAATACATAAGGTAATGTAAACAGACATATACGTTTCATAAGTTCCAGGACTCACATCATCAGCGTATAAAATCTATAACAAAATCCCCCCCCCCCCCCCCCCAACTACATGCAAGGAGAAAACCTGAATGTCAGAAAACACAAAACCGAAAGACTATCAAGTTCCAACAGCCAATGAAATTAAAGTGGAAATGAAGTGTCATGACACAACAAATCCACCCAGAAAGTTGGAATGTAAGGTACACTAGACGAATCGTTAACCAAAGAGTTTTTAAATCTATGGATATGAACAGCTTCAAAAAAGTCTAAATCTAGAGGAGTAATGCATTTCTAGATAATGGTAGCTGAGTCAAAATTAAAATTATGTCCCTCCCCCAGCAATGAGAAGCAATACAGGATTTTTGCAATTATTTTTTCTTTACATAGTTTATGTGTTCTTTGACTATGTAACGGAGTTTTCGTTTAGTTTGTCCAATAAAGGACAAACCACATTGGCATTGAATATTGTAAACACCCCAATAATTTTGAGGAGAAATTTGATCCTTAAGCTGTGAAAAAGTTAATTTTTTAACTGGTTTTAAAACCACATTAAAATCACAATGTCTTACGATATTAGCTATTTTAAAGCTATTACTATTATAAAATGGTAACATGATAAGGTTAGAAAAAGAAACCGTAGTAACAGAAGAATCAGGATTATAAACATATTTATTAAGACTATGAGAAATTAAATTATTGACATAAGATAAACTAAAACCACGATCGATAGCAACAGATCTAAGATAATTTAATTCTGTAACAAGGGAATTGTTATCTGAACAAATTAAGCGAACTCTCTTAATCAAATAAAGATAAGCCGAAGGTTTCTAGGAAGGGCGATGACATGAATTAAAATTCGGGGGGGGGGATGTGACAGCAAAATGTTTACGGTAAGCGCAAGTGTTAAATGTGTTAAGCTGACGAATGACAAACACATCAAGAAAGGACAATTTATTATCCATTTCAGCTTCATAAGTAAATTGAATAACTGAATCTATTGAGTTCAAAATAGTCAATACATTTTCCACAGAAAAAACAGAAAGGTCTATTGCCGCTAATGAATCATCTACATATCTACAATAAAATAGGAAGTTGATAAGGTTAAACATTTTAACCTCAAAGTAATGCATATATAAATCGGCTAGGAAAGGACTTAGGGGATTACTCATTGCTAAACCATCTGACATAGAATAAAATTGATTTCAAAATTGAAATGAATTTTATTTTAAAGAAATACTGAATAAATCAATAATGTGATTGATTTCATAATCAGTGTAAATAAACTCTTTTAATCTAACAGTGAGACTCTGCAGTACACCTTGAACAAGAACATGGGCGAACAAAGAAGTAACATCAAACAAAACCATGCGCAAAGTAGGGGAGGGGGTAAAGTTTTTAATACGATTTACAAAAGAACTAGAATTCTTAATAGTGTAAATATTGGAACTTGAAAGAAACGAAAAGCGTTTAACTAATTATTAATTGGTGTTCCCCTCCGTCCTATCGTATCCAATATCGGATCTGCCTCATACCCTCTTGCTAAATATTTGTTTATACGCTTTTTATTTCTTTCAAGTTCCAGTATTTACACAGTTAAGAATTTTAGTTCTTTTGTAAATCGTATTAAAAACTTCACCCCCTCCTCCACTTTTCGCATGGTTTCGCTTGATATTACTTCTTTGTTCACCTTTCTTCCTGTTCAAGGTGCACTGCAAAGTTTCGCTGTTAGATTAAAAGAGTTTCATTAAACAGATTATGAAATCAATCACATTATTGATTTATTCAGTATTTGTTTAAAACAAAAGTTATTTCAATTTTCAAATCAATTTTATTCTACGTTAGACGGTTTAGCAATAGGTAACCGTCACCGGAAAATAATAAAATTAATGAATAAATATATTTAAAACAGAAATCGCTGGTGTATATATTGCATTTTTCTTGACAAAAGTTCAAGAGATGGGGCTGTTGTTTCAGACAGCTCTGGGTTTAAAAGAAGATACCGCACCTTTGCTTCAAAAGAGTCGCAACTGAAAATTTGGTTTTGTGAGTTATGGCTGCCGTTCAGATTGGTTTTACGCGCCTATCAGTCACCTTAACTTATAGTACACTGAAAATCAATCCACCAAATAGCAGTTGAGTTTGTAAGATGTCCACTGACCCTTCATAGCCAGGAAATTTTCTTTTCGCATTTTCTGAAAACGAAGTTTTCTTAGTTATGCCACATTTGATGCAAGAATGTGATATGTTTCTAGCTATTATCACTCTCGAGGGCAAGGTAATTTATCATTAAGGACGGTCCATAAATGATGTCACACTTTTTTTTAATATTTTTGACCCCCTCCCCTCCTTTGTCACAAAGTGTCACACTTCACGATACCCCCTCCACCCCCCCCCATTGTCACATGTCACGCTATATTACATAAACATGCAGTTCAAAAATAAAGCAGTACGTTATAGATGATATTTCATACTTTATTTTTAAACTTTAACTATGTGTTTTAACGACATTTGTGAGCATAACAATAAAAATGATTCATGTACTTATTTTGTATGAAATAAGATTAAGGTTTATAACAAAAACATAATTAATATAAAATAGCAATAAAATATTAATACGAAAGAGCAGTTGAAAACAGTTGTATTTTGGAATTTCAAATGGAATTTAATATATTTGGCTTTAAATGTACTTTATAAACACAAAATAATTTAATTTCAAAGTAACTTCAAAATTTAATCTGCTGATTTTTAATGCTTTTATTTTAACCAAAATGTGTGATGTAACATTTGCTCTTACTCCCTCCTACCCCCTTGTTACACACTGTCACAATTTCACGAACCCCCCTCCCCCCCTCCAAGCGTGACATCGTTTGTGGAAGGCCCTTTATGGTTTTGAAGTCGTAGAAGTTTTCAAAAAAAATTATTTGAAAGTATTGAAGTACAAAATTTCAGAATATTTTTCTAAATTTGTTTTTTAAATTTTTCTACAAATCGTAATTATAATTAAACGGTATAAAATTGTATTTATTCATACTGATAAGGAAACGAATGAATATTCTTAAGTGTTCTTTATAATTGTTTCAAATGTTGAAGATGCTTTACTTATAATGTATCCGCAATAATTTAAACAATGAGTAAAAGAAATTATATGAACTTAACATGGTCTTTCATTCGGCGATCTCTAACTAAGAGCAACCCCGAATTCGTACAGTACTGGGAATTTTCAAAGAATATCGCATCGCTGTTAATGATATTAAAATTTCTATTTAATTTTTTTTAAACAGAGAATTCGTAAACACCACTTTTATTAACAGAATTTGCAATCTTTTTCTGTAGTTAAATGAAGTGAGAAAAATGTTAAAATTTGTGGTAGACTTGTACGAATCCTGGCGACCACAACTAATCAAATTTTAAATTAAATAAAGATATAGCTGCCAACCTTTACGCTTTTTTGCTACCACTGAAATTTAGAAGAGATTTTTGCCTTGCTTAATCGTGAGATTTCGACCATTAAATAAGGCAATATTCACAAGAAAATTTTAGTGGTAGGAAGAAAGCGTAAAGGTTGGTATGTAAAGAATTTCCTTCAACTTCCATATCTGTTACATATCTATTGCTGTTATATATCTAAACTCAGAACCGATAAATAATAATGGTGTTATGAAAAAAATGAGGAGAAATTATAATGTAGAGTCTACCAGTTACGAGTGAAGTAACTGAGGAGGTTGTAACAAGATGGCGGATGATTTTTTACATGGGATAAACAGTTTCCGATAACCGCCGAAGCAAACTGCTACCAGTATATTTTGAACAGAAAATTTCACCTTATTTCAGCGGTTTATTTATACGCAATTTCTCTTACAAATATGGTGAAGAATTCTATTCGTTTTTACTGGTGGAAGTTGGCCCGAATATTATAATCACATTGACTGAGATTGTTTAAGTTGTCACAACACGGTGAAACGTAGGGCCTGACTAACATCGAAACTTCCACCATTAAAAATAAAAATTTGTTTTTGCCCAAATATAAAACTGAAATTATGCATTAATAAAGTATTTAAATAAGGAGGAATTTTCTATACAAATTTACAGGTGGAAGTTTGCCTAGGCAGTAATGAGCAATTGCGAAACCGGTTACAGTTTAAACTTCACCATATTTAAGATACGTCAATTCCTCTTTATTTATAGTTTCATGATAATAGTACATATTATTCTTTTTGTATTACAGTGACCTATGACTATATGTTTCATACAGTATTTTTTTAACGACTACATTTTCGAATATTAATAATGTTCGTTATATATAGTCGTAGAACTTCGATTAAGTAATGCAACCTTTACTAATTGGGAAATTTGGCGCTAAACAAACACGGTCGTATAAGTGAAAGGTCATTTTATTATTTGCCACCCATCTGTGATTTTACTGTATATAAATACTTTTATAAAGTTCACAAAGACGCCATTTTTTATTTTTCAAAACTGAGTTGCGAGTGATGCTTGGAAATCTAACATGACTGAAAAAAATAATCTTATGATGATATTTATAATTTCAAAAGTATACATTTCAAATAAATACCGTATTTAGTAATGAATTCATGATATGAAGTTGTCTATTCGAAGAGCACGAATTTTAAATGAATAAGTAATGATACGGAAAAATGTTTAATATCCTGTTTGTCTGTGTTGCATAAATCTATCAAAAATGTAGTTGTTGGAAAATATCTCAACTGAAAACCGACAAATTATGTTTTTTTTTTTTTTTTTTTTACTTTGTTTTTAATCTTTCGGCCGCTTTTCAAATGCAGTGACCTGTCACTTATATTCTTATAACGTATGTATTTTTTAGTCTTATTATTTCCGAAGAGAAATCATCGTTATGTTTAATCGTAAATTGCGATTAAATGAGTTAAATGTTATAATCTGTAATAATCGTAATAAAATTATATAATGGGCAATTCGTATAAGTTAAAGTTCACTGACCTATTTACCATCATTTGCCTTGCCATCAATGTTCCAGGATTGGCGATATATTTTTAACACTAGAAGCGTCGGATATTTCCCTCATGTTTTATGAAAAAAAATTCACCTGAATGATTATTTAAATCTTTTGCACTTACCTTTTTACATTACCTTTTTTTGTGATAAATATACTTAATACTTTTTTTTAGGGCATTTCTAGTTCAAATCGAATTATCCATATTTGGAAGCAATCAAATTGAATGCCCTCGGCTCTTCTAGTGTTAAATAAATAAAAACAAGCCACGATTTTCTTCAGCACTGGTATGCCGGTTTTTGAAAATTATTGTTACCGGAAAGACTTAAACACATTTTTTTTTTAAATAATAATAAAATAAATTTTATTCCTGCTTAATTTACCCGGAGTATAAGTACTCAAGTGTTAACCCTAGAACTACCGGAAATTTTACTCAAGTTTTATAAAAACATTCTACACCAGAATTTTTACTTAAAACTATTTAATTTGTTTATTTAACTTATTATTGTCTGATTTATACATTTAGTTTGTTTTGAAGAAATTTCTGGTTTGAATAAATATTTTGAATGTACATGTCGGGTCCATTGGACCCTTCTGGTAGACAGAGGGTTAAAGTTGTCAATGCAGGCGGCTTTGGGTTTAACGAAATGTGTACCATAACGCTTTTCGGGGTAAGTTAACCCCTTTATCGTCGCGTAATTCTCGGAAAATGCCTTCAAAAATCGACGATTTTTTGCTGCCCGATTTTATTATTCATAAAATTCTGAGGTCATTAGTAAGGAAACAGAGTATTTTTTTCAAAGGGCATAGCCGGATAAGCATTGGGGACATGCCTTTTAATCAAATTTCCTGATTTTTTTCCCTAGATGTAGCTACGTATCTGAAAATATATTTCCCCTATTATCACCCCATAAATATTGATATTTAATGAGATAAAAATGGGTTTTCGATTTTTTAAAAAACAGATTTTTTCAAAAACTGCTGCACGGAATTTCATGCTATTAATTGAGGATATATAGATAAGAAAGATGCATAACTGGTAATTTTTTTATAATTTTCAGTTTATAAAAACTGTGTAAAATAGCGAAATAAAAATTTAAAAATTTAAAAATCATATCTTATGTTTATCCGAAAATTACCATTTTCTTCTAAAAAATTCTCCATGTGTGCCCGTATATTCTATATAAATGCCGAAAGTTTGCGCTGGGTACTACATATAAATATTTACAAAAATGTATATCAGAATTATAGAAATTCATTTTAAGGTGTTATTTGGGGCGGAGCTACTTCACTTCAACATCCGGAGAATTTTTTCAACAAAGTCAGCAGACAATATGTCAACCGGTGTATTTTAGATTCTATTAGCATATAAGCCATGTTTTTCAACATCATGTTCATTTTGATATCGACAGTGTTGAGAATGTTGCTCATGTGTTCATTAAAATTTAAAATACAGCAATTCTGTAACTGTTTATTCCAAAAATTCTTTGGGTGTGGATGTTGAGTAGCTCCGCCCAAAATAACGCCTTAAAAGGAATTTGAATAATTATGATATACATATTTTATAATATTTATATGTAGTACCCAACGCAAACTTTCGGCATTTATATAGAATATACGGGCACACATGGGGAATTTTTCAAAAGAAAATGGTAATTTTCGGATAACCATAAGATATGATTTTTATATCTTTAAAAATTTTTTTCGCTATTTCACATAGTTTTTATGAACAGAAAATTATACAAAAATTACCAGTTATGCATCTTTGGTATGTATATATCCTCAATTAATAGCATGAAATTCCGTGCAGCAGTTTTTGAGAAAATCCGTTTTTTTGAAAAATCGAAAAACCATTTTTATCTCATTAAATATCAATATTTATAGGGTGATAATAGGGGAAATATATTGTCAGATATGTAGCTACGTCTAGGAAAAAAATTAGGAAATTTGATTAAAAGGCGTGTTTCCAATGCTTATCCGGCTATGCCCTTTAACACTTTCAAGGGAGGTGGTAAGTTTATGAAATCCCTTAATTTTAATACCCTAAAGTCCTTCGTCACCGGAATTTTAATACAAACGTTTTATTTTACTAAATATGTCAAAAGTAGCTTTTTATTATTTGAAAATAAATCGGTTCATAAATTCCGGTGTCAGTTATTTATTTCAAGATTTTAGCAATGAAAGGGCTTTGAAAGTCCCTTGAAAGTTTAAAAGTGTTCAGGATGGATAAAATTTTTAAAACTTACAGTTTTATTTATCTTATATTTGCTTTTTTATGTATACACATGACGTTCAGGGGTGGGAGTTCAATGCAATGCTGTAACATACGGTTTCATTTTAAGTAAAGGTAAATACGTATATAAATCAAATAATTTGATATATTTCTACGAGGGCGATAATTTATTCAAATTTAATTCTTAAATCGGCATTGATATGTTTTTAAAAATTTAGTAAATTTTCAATGTATGGAATACTTTGAAACATGGTATGCATAGTCCTTCATCACAGTTCTTGCAATAATAACTGGTTTCTTTTATAATTTTATTTTCATTTTTTATTCACGTGGGATGAACAAATTTTTCATTCTCTGTAGGGTTTATCTTTTTTATCCGTAGGGGTGTTAACATCCAGAAAATGCCGTTCATACAAACGACTTGATGTTGATCATTGCACTTCTGTACAAATTATTCATATGCGCACAAACAGTCCAAATTTTGTACAGTTTCGGATTAGGATGATTGTGTAGATCGGGAACTTCATTATTACAAAATGTAAATATATTTTTGTAATTTACTGTTCCTATTGTACGCCATAATATCACGAAAAAATGGTGTCTTGACAGCTAAAGTTTAGTCAAATTCCGCTGCTTTTTTTTTTTTTTTTTTTTTTTTTTACAATTCCTTCGACAGTAGCAATAGGAAGGATAAGTAGCATTTCATTTCGAGAAACAGGTTGCCATTCAAGTCTACCTTTCTCTCTTTTTTCTCAAACCACATTTCCCCATTACTCAGCATACCGATTTTTTTCGATTACAGAATTATCCACTAATTCTTCAGTTATAAAATGTTCATAATACTGCAGACTACCCGAAATTCCATCAAACGAAACGTTAATCTTAGGCTCCGATTTAAATTACAAGCATGGAGGTGCATAATTGGGAACACTTGAAGACATTTTATGTCACTGACGTGCTGGTAAAGAAAGTATTGGCGTCATCATCACTATCTTCATATCCGATTTTTCAGAGTAAAAAATAACGGAAAAATAAAATCTTCTGATTCCTTTCTATATATCTGAAAACAAAGGAGTTATAAATAAAGAGGAGGAGAAATTATAGTGTATTTTCTGCCAGTTGCGAGTGAAGTAATTGAGGAGGTACTCACAAGATGGCGGCTGATTTTTATATCAGATCAGCATTTTCTGATTACCACCGGTGCAAACATCCACCAATAAATTTTCAATAGAAAATTTTGTCTTATTCTCGCGGACTTTTTCACGGAAAATTTCCCTCACAAATATAGTTAAATTTTTTGTTTGTTTTTAGTGGTGGCTGTTTGACCAGGTAATATAATTTTTTTCTCTGACGCTAACAGGAGGCTGTCCAGATGATCACAATATGGCGGAAACGACAGGCCTCACTACCGCCGAAGTAAACTCCCACCAGTAAAAATAAAAATCTGTCTTTGTCACTATTTATAACTGAAATTTCACATTATTAAGGTGTTTAAAAAAAGGAAAAAATTCTACTTAAATTTACTGGTGGCAGTTTGCGCGGCGGTAATCAACCCCTGCGCAAGCGGTTACAGTTGAAGCTTCACTTTATTAACCCCTTAATTCTCGCTCCCGTGATATTCACGGGCTGTCTTTTATTTAGAATATTTGATTCACACCAGTTTTATAAAATAGCGTAATTGGTATTATTTTAGTATTGTTTTACCTCTCATTAAATAAACTGAATAATTCTTTTTTCTAAAGTGGTGCCAATATACAATTTGAATTTTTAAACCGTAATTTAATGCGACCGTTAAGGTATTAAGGATGTGTCAGTTCCTCTTTATAAATAATTCCATGCTCGAAACTAAAATATTTCTCTTCACTTGAGCTACTCAAATTTGTAATTTATAAAACGGTAACCCAGATGTATTCAGGTTGAAGACATTGATAATTGAAATTGATAATAAATTGTCATTTCTTGATGTGTTGGTCACTCGTCAGCTTGACACATATCACACTTGCGTTTACCGTAAAACTTTTGCTGTCACACTCCCCTCTTCCTCAATGCAATTCATGGCACCCCCCCCCTTCGCAAAAAGCTTCGACTTTTCTTTATTTGATTAATAGAGCTCGCTTAATTTGTTCAGATAACGATTCTCTTGTGGCTGAATTAAATTACATTAGATCTGTTGATATCGAACGTGGTATTAGTCTATCTTATATCAATAATTTAATTTCTCATAGTCTTAATAAATATGTTAATAATCCTGATTCTTCTGTTACTGCGTTTTCTTTTTCTATCCTTATCATGTTACAATTTTCCAATAGTATTAGCTTTAAAATTGCTAATATCTTAAGACATTATGATTTTAATCTGGTTTTTAAACCAGTAAATAAATTAACTTTTCGCAGCTTAAAGATCAAATTCCTCCTCAAAATTATTGGAGTGTTTACAATATTCAATGCCAATGTGGTTTGTCCTATATTGGACAACTCAACGAAAAAGCAGTTAACCCCTTGAAAGGCGGTGATACCGACACGATATCACATAATTTTAATCTCTAATTGCCACATTGACACCAGATTTTTTTTTAATGAAAACTTCACTTTCATGAAATACGCTAAAATATACTTTTACTTGTTTACAAATAAATTTTCTTGTAAATACTGGTGTGATTCAATTATTTCAACAGTTTACAAATACAATTACCTTGCCCCTGAAAGGGCTAAAGAGACAAAGAACATATAAACTACGTAAAGCAAAAATAATTGCAAACATCCTCTATTGCTTCTCATTGCTGGGGTTAGGGACATAATTTCAATTTTGACTCAGCGGCCATTATCAAGAAATGCATTACTCCTCTAGATTTAGACTTTTTTTGAAGCTGTTCATATCCATACAATTAAAAACTCCTTGATTAAGGTTTTGTCTAGTGTAACTTACATCTAAACTTTCTGGAAATTTGTTGTGTCATGACACTTCACCTCCGCTTTCATTTCATTGGCTATTGGAACTTGAGTCTTTTGGTTTTGTGTTTTCGCCCTGCATGCAGCTGGGGAGGGGGGTATTGTTTTTATAGATTTTATACTCTGATGATGTGAGTCCTGGAACTCACGAAATGTATACGTCTGTTAACATTACCTTATGTATTTTATTTTGTGTTTAAACGTTGATTTTTATTTACTGTCTACCACTACTATTTACTATCTACTACTTTTTTACTGATTTTTATTTACTATCTAGAAAATATTGAAAATATTTTTATAAATGTTTTTTTTTTTAAATTCAATGAAGAAGTATAAATTATACCGCTCATTCTGTATTTATTTTCTAGTGCCATTATTTCAAATACTAATCTACTTTATATTAAACCGCAGAGCTGCGATAAAATAAGTCAAAATTATTATCATGAAATAATGATACTAAAACTAAATACTGGGCGAGTCGTACACATGAAATATCGTTGAACTCTTTGCCTTCATCTGTGATTTTGAGAATTCAAAATATCTTTATAAAAAGTTCTAAAAAACCATTTTTTATTTCTTAAAGCTCATATAAGTGTGGTGTTTTGAAAAAATACTGTCACCGGAAAATAACAAAATTAATGAATATATATATTTAAAATAAAAATCGTTGGTGAACGTAACACTTTCTTGATAAAAGCTCAAGATATGGGGCTGTTATTTCAGACAGCTCTGGGTTTAACACTAGAACGGCGGCGAGGGGTCATTTTGACCCTTGCCAAGTGAATACATGTCGATTCGAACCAGAAAACTTTTTAAAATATAAGATTAATATATGCTGCCCAAAAATAACTTAAATAAATAAGTTAAATATTTTTAAGCAAAAATTCTGATGTGAAATATTTTTATAAAACTTGAGTAAAATTTCCCGCCTTTCTAGTGTTAAAGGAAGATAACGCACCCTTGCTTCAAAAGAGTCGCAACCAAAGCGTTATAAGTAAGCGAACAAACTTAATGCTGGAATCAGGCGTTAATTAACACAATTGCGCCACCTAGTGGACGGAGTGTTAATTCTCATACGCGGGCTTCTAGTGTGGCGCGTGTTTTCTAAATCTTCACTCACTTATAGGAATAAATCTTGGTTGCCACATTTATTGCAAAATAATGGCGTAGCGAGAGGGGCATCAAGGCGCACTTAACACCACAAAGTTTTCTTCGCCTTATCAGAAGAATTTCAAGTATTAATCAAGGTGAAAAAAACTTTACAATTTTAGTGGTGTCAGTAAGAAAACAGTTAGGTATCTACCTGTAGTTCACACTCCATCCGCTACGTGGCGCATGACCTTGATTGATGTGGCCTCGCTTTTAATCTTGCGGTTACTTCTCCCATTTAAGATAGGACGCTTACTTATATCGCTTTGGTCGCAACTGAAAATTTGGTTTTGTGAGTTATGGGTGCCGTTCAGCTTGGTTTTACGTGCCTATCAATCACATTAAGTAATAGTACACTGGAAATCAATCCACCAGGTAGCAGTTGAGTTTGTAAGATGTCCACTGACCCTTCATAGCCAGGAAATGTTTTTTTCGCATTTTCTGAAAACGGAGTTTTCTCAGTTATGCCACTTTTGATGTAAGAAAGCAATACGTTTCTAGCTATTATCACTCTCGAGGGCAAGGTAATTTATTATTATGGTTTTGAAGTCGTGGACTTTCTCAAAAAAGAATTTATTTGAAACTGATGAAGTGCAAAATTTCAGAATATTTTACTTATAATGTATCCGCAGTAATTTAAGCAATGAGTAAAAGAAATTATATGAACTTAACACGGTCTTTCATTCGGCGATCTCTAACTAAGAGCAACCCCGAATTCGCACAGTACTGGGAATTTTCAAAGATTATCGCATCTCTGTCAATGATATTAAAATTTCTATTTAATTTTTTTTAACGCATAATTCGTAAAGACCACTTTTATTAACAGAATTTGCAATATTTTTCATTAGTTAAATGAAGTGAGGAAAATGTTAAAATTTGTGGTAGACTTGTGCGAATCCTGGCGACCACAACTAATCAAATTTTAAATTAAATAAAGAAATTTCCTTCAACTTCTATATCTGCTACATGTCTATTGTTGTAATTTATCTAATCTCAGAACCGATAAATAATAATGGAGTTAGGATTAAAGAGAAGAAGATATTGTAGTGTAGAGTCTACCAGTTACGAGTGAAATAACTGATGAGATTGTTACAAGATGGCGGCTTATTTTTTACATTGGATAAACCGTTTTTGATAACCGACGAAGCAAACTGCTACCAGTAAATTTTGAACAGAAAATTTCACCTTATTTCAGCGGCTTATTTATACGCAATTTCTCTTACAAATATGGTGAAGAATTCTATTCGTTTTTACTGGTGAAAGTTGGCCCGAATATTATAATCACATTGACTAAGTTTGTTTAGGTTGTCACAACACAGTGAAACGTAGGGCCTGACTACCATCGAAGTAAACTTCCACCATTAAAAATAAAAATCTGTTTTTGCCCATATATAAAACTGAAATTATGCATTAATAAATTATTTAAATAAGGAGGAATTTTCTATTCAAATTTAATGGTGGAAGTTTCCTTCGGCAGAAATGAGCAATTGCGAAACCGGTTGCAGTTTAAACTTCACCATTTTGAAGATACGTCAATTCCTCTTTATTCATAGTTCCATGATAATAGTATATATTATTCTTTTTGTATTGCATTGACCTATCAACTATATGACTCATACATTATTTTTTTAACTGCTACATCTTCGAATATTAATAATCTTCGTTATATATAGTCGTAGAACTTCGATTAAGTAACGCAATCTTTGCTAATTGGGAAATTTGGCGCTAAACAAATACGGTCGTATAAATGAAAGGTCATTTTATTATTTGCCACCCATCTGTGATTTTACCTTACTTAAAAACTTTTATAAAGTTCACAAAGACGCCATTTTTTATTTTTCAAAACTGAGTTGCGAGTGATGTTTGGAAACCTAACATGACTGAAAAACAATCTGATAACGATATTTATAAATTCAAAAGTATACATTTCAAATAAATACCACATTTAGTAATGAATTCATCATATGAAGCTGTCACTTTCGACAGCAAAGATTTTAAATGAATGAGTAATGATACGGAAAATTTTTCATCATCATAACTGTCTGTGTTTCATAAATCTATCAAAAATGTAGTTGGTGGTAAATATCTCAACTGAAAACCGTCAAATTATGTTTTTTTTTTTTTTTTTTTTTTTTTTTTTTTTACTGTGTTTTAAATCTTTCAGCCGCTTTTCAAATGAAGTGACCTGTCCCTTATATTCTTATAACGTATGTATTTTTTAGTGTTATTACTTCCGAAGAGAAATCATCGTTATGTTTAATCGCAAATTGCGATTAAATAAGGTAAATAATATAATCTGTAATAATGGTAATAAAATTAAATACTGGGCGATTCGTATAAGTTTAAGGTCACTGTACTATTTACCATAATTTCCCTTGCCATCAATGTTCGAGGATTGGAGATATATTTTTAACACTAGAAGCGTCGGACATTTCACTCATGGTTTATGAAAAAAATGCACCAGAATGATTATTTAAATCTTTTGCACTTACCATTTTACATTATTTTTGTGTGATAAATAGATTTAATACATTTTTTAAGAAATGTCTAGTTCGAATCGAATTATCCATATTTGGAAGCAGTCAAATTGAATGCCTTCGGCTCTTCTAGTGTTAAATAAATACAAACAACCCACGATTTTCTTCAACCCTGATATGCCGGTGACGGTTTAGAAAAGTATTGTCACCGGAAAGATTTATAAACATTTTTTGAAAATAATAATAAAATAAAACTTTGAGTTTGCGAAATTTTCTCTGGGTATAAGTACTCATGTGTTAGAGTTGCCAATGCAGGCGGTTTTGGGTTTAACGGAATGTGTACCGTAACACTCTTAGGGGTAAGTTAACCCCTTTATCGACGCGTAATTCTCGGCAAATGCCTTCAAAAATTGATGTTTTTTTTTTTTTTTTGTTGTTGTTGCTCGTTTTTTTAATCATAAAATTCTGAGGTCATTAGTAAGGAACCAGCATAATTTTTTTTTTAATTTAACCCTTTCAAAAGAGGTGGTAAGTTTATGAAATCCCTTAATTTTAATACCCAAACGTCCTGTTTCACCAGAATTTTAATAAAAAAGTTTTATTTTTCTAAGTATGTCAAAAGAAGCTTTTTATTATTTCCAAATAAATCGGTTCATAAATTCCGGCGTCAATTATTTATTTCAAGATTTTAGCAATGAAAGGGCTTCGCCCTTGAAAGTTTAAAAGTGTTCAGGATGTATAAAAATTTTAAAACTCATCGTTTTATTTATCTTATATTTGCTTTTTTTGTACACACATGACGTGCAGCGAGGCTTCAATGCAATACTGTAACTTTTGTTTCACTTTATGTAAAGTTAAAGACATATATAAATCAAATAATTTGATATATTACTACAAAGACGGTAATTTCATTCAAATTTAATTTCAAAATATGCATTCGATATGTTTTTCAAAATTTAGTAAATTTTCAATGCATGAAAAACTTTGAAACATGGTATGCATAGTCCCACATTACAGTTCATGCAATAATAACTGGTTTCTTTTATAATTTAATTTCCATTTTTTTATTCACATGGGATGAAGAAATCCATCATTCTCTGAAAGGTTTTTCTTTTTTATCCGTAGTGCTCATAACATCCAAAAAATGCCGTTCATACAAAGGACTTGATGTTGATCATTGCACTTCTGTACAACATTTCAGATGCACACAAACAGTTCAAATTTTGTTCAGTTTCGGATTAGGATGATTTTGTGGATCGTGAGCTTCATTATTACAAAAATGTAAATATTTTTCTTAATTCGCTGTACCCACTATACGCGAATTTGAAATATCACGAATGGATGAATATCACATGGCCTTAATATCACGAAAAAATGGTGGCTTAACCCAATAACGACGAGCCTCCGTTACACTTCTTTTAATTCTTCGACACCAGTTTTTGCCACTTTATAATCGGGATTTAATTAATCGCTCAAAATCTGTGATTACATAATATGAAAATTTCCAAAATAAAATACTGGTATTAAATTTAAAATTTTTGTTCGCTTTACTTGGCAAGTTTTTTTGCCAATCGTTTTTTTTTTTCCTTTTAATTCCTTCGACAGCTGTAAGAGCAAGGATAAATAGCATTTCATTTCGAGAGATAGGTTGTCATCTCAGTCTGCCTTTCTCTCTGTTTTCTCAAACCACCCCCCCCCTTTTTTTTTTAGAATTCCTTCGACACTAGTAAGATGATAAATAGCATTCGAGAGACAGCTTTTCCATTACAGTCTGCCTTTCTCTCTTTTTTCTAAAACCACATTTCCCAATTGCTCAATATAGCAATTAGTTTCGATTACATTATTATCCACTAATTAATCATTTATAAAATGTTCATAGTACTGCAGAAGACCCGAAATGCCCTCAAGTGAAACGTTAATCTTAGGCTCCGATTTGAACTGCAAGCATGGAGGTGCGTAATTGGGAACACTTGAAGAAATTTTAGGTCACTGACATGCTGGTAAAGAAATTATTGGCGTGATCATCACTATCCTCAGTAACCGATTTTTCGCAGTCAAAAACAATTGAAAAATGAAATCTTCTGATTCCTTTCCAGCTGTCTCAAAACTAAAATCTTTCTCTTCACTTGAGCTACTCAACATTGAAATTTAGAAAACGGTAACCCAGATGTATTCAGATTTGAAACAAGTAAAACACGTGTTTCAACGCCTACAATTTCTAAAAATTAAGCATTCTGATCTTAAAATCAAATTTGTTAATTCAGAGTTTCCATCTTATGTCCGCTTAACCCTTAAATGCGCATTTTTTAGGTGCGTTCGTAATTATATAAATACGTAGCACCTATAGTCGTCGTTCAGTCCGTCCGTCTGTCCGTCTGTCCGTCCGTCTGTCCGCATGTAACAGAGCAAAAACTACCCAACCGAATGGTCTGAAATTTCAAATATATGATTGATGCAAAATTTTGTCGAGCCATTTCAAATTTTATGAAAATCGGATGTATAGTTTAATTACAGGGACAGTCAAAAGTTTTTCTTTACATTACGGCCAATGGGAAAAATTATTGCAAGTGCATTTTAATGATATTAGAGCCTTCCGAATGATCTGAAATTTTAAAGATATAATTGTTGCAAAATTGTGTCGAGCCATTTCAAATTTTAGGAAAATCGGATGTATAGTTTAATTACAGGGACAGTCAAAAGTTTTTCTTTACATTACGGCCAATGGGAAAAATTATTGCCAGTGCATTTTAATGATATTAGAGCCGTCCGAATGATCTGAAATTTCAAATATATGATTGTTGCAAAATTTTGTCGAGCCATTTCAAATTTTAGGAAAATCGGATGTATAGTTTAATTACAGGGACAGTCAAAAGTTTTTCTTTACATTATGGCCAATGGGAAAAATTATTGCAAGTGCATTTTAATGATATTACAGCCTTCCGAATGGTCTGAAATTTTAAATATATAGTTGGTGCAAAATTTTGTTGAGTTATTTCAAATTTTAGGAAAATCGGATGTATAGTTTAATTACAGGGACTGTCAAAAGTGTTCCGTTCCATTACGGGAATGGGAAAAAATTATTGGAAGTGCATTTTAATGATGTATCAGAATATGCACTTTATGAAGTGCAAAAAATTATACATTCAGTACAATATGGGGGGCAAAAAATAATTATAAAACTAATTATAGTACGAACGCACCTCATTTGCCACGTTTGACGAGCAATTTCCAACTTGTTTATTTTGTTTCTAAAATATATATATATGATTTTCTGAAAGGTTTATTACACAATAAAAATGATGAAAAAAATCAGAGAAACATTTTTCTACAATACGCCAATCTTTTCTTCTCTTGCACATCTGCAATATAAGTAATAACTCCTGTCGTGTGGCTGTTTTATGCTAAAATATTGCAAATTAGTAAATATTTTAATAAGTATGTCTCAAAATACTTTATTTTATATAATTATTTATTTTATAAAACTTAACCTTTAACCCTTTAATTTCCATGATAGAATACGTTTTAGAAATTGCGTAGTTCAGAGAATCGGGCTTTACACCAGAAAGTTCTAATGGTTAATTTCGCTTTATTTAAATGTGGAATGAATGTTATGAATTAAAGCAAATATTGTTATTTTAATTTCCTGGTGTAAATTATATATATACGAATAAAATTATCTATTTGATTCAAAACACTGTTGTTTGCATATATGCAAAGTGTCGCACTAAAGGGTTAAGCATCCTTTAACGGACGGATGTCTCCATATTGGCATAAGGCATTGTTTTCGCTGAGCTCACTATTTGCTTAAGGAACAATGGTACTTAAATTCTGACAACATCTGCAAAACAAATTTACTAAAAACTTTACTTTTAAAATATAGTGACTAAAATTATAGTAGCATTGAATTAATTCAGAATTTTAGCAACAAAATTAATTTTCCTCTCAATAGGTTAATAGTTTAGGCCTTTTGTTAAAAATTGTCATTATTACATTTTAATTTTCCCCCCGTGTTTAATAATGTCTTTTTGTCTAGGTTATCTTTAGCTTTGCAAACGTTGCCTGTTTTCATTCTTTTGAAAATTATAATTTTGATTGGCCTCGAAACCCTAAATAGAAATAGTAACCTTTGTCATATTCCACAGCTGAACCCTGCTATTAAAAAAATTAATTGTACGAAATGGTTCAAATTTGTATCATTTTACAATGTTCCTATACATTATAATTACGAGTTGGAACCCGTCGAAATTCGACGAATTAAAATGTCTAGAATGGGACTGTTAGATCGAATTTATAATAAACCTACAAAAATAATTACAATAGAAAATTCATTTTGCATTGGTTGTCTAACTCTTAAAACAAATAATGTTTTTAACCTAAAATTACTAAAATATTATTTCCACAAACTTCAAGTGCTTAAATTATTGAAAAATTAAACTGTATTAGAGTACGTAATCAAGATCAGTAATTATGTTGAAGTTATCGATTGAGGCTCTTATGTTTGTTTTTACGGGACGAAAAATCAGTAAAAAGGATTTCCCTCTGTCACTTCAAAAAATTTCTCCCCATAAAATCTAAACTGTACGTTATTTTCACATTCTCAAAATTTACATACGCACCACTCAAATCGCAATTTAAAAGTATTTTAAGGCACACTACATTATTAATGAATGCATTTCCAAACTTAACGTCACGTTTGTCCGATGCAACTTTTCATGTGAACATTCGCACAAACTTTAAGTTCTAATCTCAGTATCCGCAAAAACTTACCATTCAGAAATTTGCCTTTAGTTGCCATAGTATTGGCCATTCAGTATCGGTAAATATTTAGTTTTATCAAAGAAAAAGGATCGTTTTGTTTTAAATATGACATCATTTTCACTCGCTGAATCATTTTGCCTAGCGTCTCAAACTCAGTATCAGCGTAATGTAAAAATATTGAAATATCTTCGTCAATATTTTGATTTATGAAGAAGAATGCGTGTTTTTTTTTTTTTTTTTTTTTTTTTTTTTTTTTTTTTTTAACAACTGACGTCCTTTTCTGTTCAAAAATTAGAAAAAACGTTACCTTTATTTGTAATATGAAAATGGCATCAATAAGGATATAATCAATAAAAATAAATAAGCCATGACTAATTTTCCTTTACTTTTAATAGAAATGGAGTTCTTCAGTTGCCACAATTACAAAAGTGGTACTGAAAACTATAAAAAAATTAATATCTCAAAAATAAATTGAGATAGAGCTTTCAAACAAATTGCATTTAAAAGTACATTTTTTTTCTTTATACGACGGTGTAAAAATTTAAACTGTGCGATGTTTAGAAGTTTAAAAATTTGCATTAGAGAAAATTGCAAAACCAAAATTTTATTTCAAATTTCAAAGTGTTGCCATTCGCAAAATGACGTATGCGTTACGCACAGATATGTTTGTCCTTTATAATATAGATAGACCGGGAACCGTTGACATCAAAAGCATGTGTGCAGCAAAAGTGACATCGCAGAATTGAAAAAAAAAAGATTTTATATAAATCGATAGTAAAAAGTCATATGAACAAAATGAACAAGGCGTGACTAGGTTTGACAAGGCGAAATTAAATCTTATGATTAATTAAATTAATTATTGTAAAAAGCAGCAATGATTTACCATTTTCATGGGAAAGCCGAGAGTTGGCTAGCACCTAGACGCAAAATAAAGCCTCCACCGGTAAAAAATCAAAGAAAAATTGATCTGAAATATTTTCACTGAAATTAGATTTAGCAGACTTTCACAGCAGTATAAAGTTTATGATTCCATGTTTTTCTGATAGAGAAAAAAAAATTCTGTAAAAGTCTCTACCGGTGTTCAATAACCCAAAGTTGCTACAGTGGCCTCCATTTTTATTTCTAAGTTTCACAATCATACTGGAAATTTTGAAAGAAAAAGCTGTACTTTAAGTAATCACAAAATTTCTGTCTTTAACCCATTAGTGCTCAGCTTTGCATGTATGCAAACAACAATGTTTTGAATTTAATAGATATTTTTTATTCATATATACCTAATTCACACCAGAAAATTAAAATAATATTTGCTTTAATTAATAACAGACATTCCGTATTTAACCCTAGATCTACCGGGAATTTTATTCAAGTTTTAATAAAACGTTCTACACCAGAATTTTTATTTAAAACTATTTAACTTATTTATTTACCTTATTTTTGTCTGGTTTATATACTTAGTTTATTTTAAAGAAATTTCTGGTTTGAATGAATATTTTGTATGTACCTGTCGGGTCCAATGGACCCGTCTGGTAGACGGAGGGTTAAATAAAGCGAAATCAAACATTGAAACTTTCTGGTGAAAAGTCAAATTCTCTGGACTACGTAATTTCCAGAACGTATTCTATCATAGGAATTAAAGGGTTAAAGGTTAAGTTTTATAAAATAAATAATTACATAAAATAAGGTATTTGGAGTCATGCTTATTAAAATATTTACTAATTTGCAATATTTTAGCGTAAAACAACCACACGACAGTCGTTTTTACTTATATGGCAGATGTGCAACAGAAGAAAAGATTGACGTATTATATGAAAAATATATCTCTGATTTTTTCATTATTTTTCCTGTTTAGTAAACCTTTCAGATAATCATATATCATTTTTTCGAAACAAAATAAAAAATCGCGCATTTAAGTGTTAACTGCTTATACTGAACATTTTCACTTGATAGAATTAATCGATTTGTGTACTGAATGATTCAATTAATCAAGCTGCTAGAATTCTTCCATATATGATAAGCTTTCGGAAAACTTAAAATATTGATTGTTAGACCAAAAATGAGTAGCAATAGCTAACAATCGTTGGTCTAACAATTGGAATTTTAAATTCAACATTAAAATAATTTCATTTGGCAATTTACTTATTCAATGTATCTTTAATTTTTTTTCATTATTTTTTCTCTGTAACAAACCTTTCAGAGAATCATTTATAATTTTTTTCGAAACAAAATAAAAAATCGCGCAATTAGGGTTAAATAAAACAAAATATACTATTGTCAATTTCTGTCACGAATTCGGATTTTTTAAATTGAAAGTGGAGGCCAAACTGTCAACCCTGCAATATTCGCGATGACAATAGAACATTATAGCTTTTTTATAATAATTAATTTAATTAAACATATTTCTTGTCATGATTTTTTACGATCGACTTCAATATATATATTTTTTCAACTCCGCAATGACGGGGCTTTCAATTTCAACGGCTCCCCGACAATTACGAATTAACCATAGCTGCCATCTTTTGTGTTTGTTTTCTTACCACTAAAATTTTACAGTAATTATTGTCTTCTTCAATCGACGAAATCTCAGGTTTAAACAAAGTGAAAATATCTATTTAATTTTAGTGGTGACATTAAAACTTAAAAGTTCGCAGCTGGGATTAACTCAAATCATAACTAGTGAATAACAATGCGAATGTCTGAAAAACGAATTCTAGCGTATTAAAAATAATAATAATACATTATGTAAAAGGAAAATAGATTTAATCTATTTGATTTGCTTAAAATATTGATAATGTATTTAATAAAATAGTTTTATTTCGAAGCTTAAAGATTTCGAAAAACAAATCTAGAATTTTCCGGATTATACAGCAGTTTAACCCTATTAGGAGAAAGTACATCGGTTGCTAAACGTTTGAAATTTTTTATTGATACCGCGATTTGCAAACAAATGTGTTTGAAAATAAGTAAAACATATCTTTATATATATAAAGTACATTATAAAATCAAAATTTTATCACTAAAATTCTGGGGTAATTGCGTCATTTGGGTTTTTTAATTAAGTTGGAAATATATGACGCCGACTTTCAAGGGGTTAAGAAGTCATACTAGTCGCTTTTCAAGTCGATCATCATATATTCAAAAATATTACTATTATTAATTAGTTCTTTATAAATAGGTATACGATTAATAAGTATGTTTGTGAAATACGAAAATTCTACATTTTTGAGAGAAATATATAAAAAAGAAATTGCGTTTTATAAAAAGCATTTTTTTAAAGTAAAATATTTTCTGCATTTAATTGTCTTGAAAATCGTGTCAAAATTAGTTTAGCATGCTGCAAGTAAACTTTTTCAATAAAAAAAGCTATTCTGAAAGTGCAAAATATGTCCGAGTTACCTAAATTGAGTGTAAGTGCAATTAGTTTAACATAGCTGGATACAGAACTGATAAATAATGCAATTCTGGTGTATATTTTAAGCGTTGATCTGTTTTTAAATATAGTGAACTGTCAATTATATAGCTCAGCAGTTTTTTTTTTTTTTTTTTTTTTTTTTTTTTAAACATAATTTCCAAATTTCATCTTTATATTTAATCATAGAACTGACAATAAATAAAGCAAAAATTACTATTCGGAAATATTGGTAGTAAAAAATATATCGAGCGATTCGTATCAGAGAAATGTCACTGTATCATATGCCGTCGATATGTGATTTTCGAGAATTAACCCCTTCGGGACGGGAGCCTTTTACGAAATTTTTAATCTTTTGTCACCGTTTCTTGAAAACAGAAATTTGTGTCTTCTTGAACGATAAAATGCGCTGATTAAATATATTTACATCAAAAACCATCTTCCACACTACCAATCGCACAACCACACCTTTAATGACCTTGAGTATATCAGTATAAATCTTCAACTCCCTCATATCAATATTAAATTAGCTTCTATGTATGCTCAAAGCACTGGTAACTTACCTGTTAATAGTCTTACACAGCTTTTTTCTCAACATCACCACTGCTTTTTCGTAGGCGATTACAACGCCAAAAGCAGACGCTGGAATTGCCATGGCAATTCTCGGCGGGGTGCCTCTCTTCACAATTTAGTCCAAAACTTAAAATTAAATCTTCATACACCACCCAGACCAACACACATTACCACGGTGCCTGGTGCCCGGGACTCTATCATTGATCTTGCTCTTTCCAAAAATCCTCCCTACCCTATCTACTCTACAGTTATTAATGATCTCTCTTCTGATCACCTGCCTGTCTGCTTTAAAATTGATATTATTAATCCTCTTTCTCCCCCCCCCCGTTCCGTGGCTATTGATTGGAATAAATTCACTAATTACCTTAATTCTCAGGACATCACCTTCCCAGATATTAATAATACCGATGACATTGATGCGGCTGTTGAACATCTCAACTCTCACATCACTAATGCTCAAAATTTTTCAACATTTAATACCTTCAAAAATAATTTTGCCTTCTTTCCACCCCGCTATATTTACAATCTTATCAAACAGCGTAATCAGCTCCGGCGACAATTTCAAAATTCAAGAGACCCCTCCATTAAACCCCTTCTCAATAGGTTATACAATAAAATTAAAAACAGTCTCTACAAAGAGAAACAGAAAAATTGGAACAATTTTCTCAAAACATTATCTTGCGAGGACAACTCTCTTTGGATTCTTAAACGCAAACTGAATAAACATTACACTCCCATTCCCCCCCCTCACAACTAACAATGTTACTGCTTACACTGACCAAGAAAAAGATAACATGCTTGCTAATTCTTATGCCACCCAATTTTCTCCTAATCCTACCATTGCAAACCAAGCTCACCTTGATCATGTTAACGAGACAGTTCGGAACTTTTTGGCTACCCCCCCTCAAGATCCCCCCCCCCTAAAATTCAACCTATAGTTATCCACAATAGTATCAAAAAACTCAAAAAACGTAAAACCCCAGGATACGATAAAATTACTAACTCTGCTCTTAGAAACCTTCCTCCTAATTGCATAATCTATATTACTGACCTCACTAATGCTATCTTAAAATATAACTACTTCCCTAAACCTTGGAAACTTTCTATAATCTCTCCTATTCCAAAACCTGGAACTAACCTTTCAGACGCCACTAATTACAGACTTATCTCCTTGCTACCTTCAATCAGTAAAGTAGTGGAACGTGTCATTCGTACCCAGTTGCAGGATTTCATTCAACAATACAACATTCTCATGTCCGAGCAGTTTGGCTTTTGCCCAAAACACTCGACACAACACCAGCTTCTTAGGGTTGTTGAGTTTCTCAGCGAGAAACTCAATGCAAAAATTCCCGCAGCTGCCATCTTTCTTGATGTCGCAAAGGCATTTGACAAGGTCTGGCATATGGGCCTCATTTACAAACTAATTCAGCTCGGTTTTCATCCCTGACTCATACATTTAATATATTCGTACCTTTGCGACCGCTCTTTTCAAGTCCGCATAAACAACATTCTTTCTCTTATTCTTCTTATCCTAGCGGGCATCCTCCAGGGGAGCGTGTTGGGCCCATTTTTATTTAACATTTTCTTTAACGATATCCCACCCTCCTTGCGCACTCACCTCGTTCTTTATGCGGATGACACCTGTATTTATGCTTCGGCACACCACCCGTATACTCTATACAGGTACCTACAGACACATATAGATGACTTCATGAACTGGTGTATGCTTTGGCGAGTTGTCATAAATGAAACTATAACTACTGCAGTATATTTCTCTTGCAAACTAACATTTCCTAGCAGAATCATTATTAATAACACTGTTATCCCTTGGTCAGACCAAGCTAAGTATCTTGGGGTCATTCTGGACCGCCGCTTAACTTGGAAAAAGCACATTCTTTCCATTAGAGGTAAAGTCGCTGGTGCCTTTAACTCTATAAAACCTCTCCTTAACAGTAAAACTTTGTCTGTCCACAATAAATTAATTCTCTATAATTCATGCATCATTCCCATCATAACCTATGCCAGTCCGGTGTTGGGCTTCACATGTAAGACCACTATGGACAGCTTTAGTCGCTTTCACAAATCCAACCTGCGTACTGTCCGAAACGCATCTCGTTATCTTCGCAACTCCCCGGTCCGAAGAGACCTAAAAACTACTACCTTACGTAAGCGCATAAACGGATTAGCCAAAAAATTTTATGAAAAAATTTTCGACCTCCCTAATGAAATCGTAGCGGAGCTACCGGATTATGACGCTTTTGAACCCCACCATCGGAAACGGCCCAGGTTTTCCATAATTATGGACACTCAGTAACATCTGAGTTCACCACGCTATATTTTGCCTCTTATATATTTTTCTTATAACTTTATAAAAAAAAAAAAAACTTCTCTATATTCTATAGAGACCATAAAAGTTGTAAAACTTTTTAAAAACAAAATGTATGGCCCTGATTAGTCCCTTTTTTTGAAGGATAATGTGGTCTTTGCCACCCTAGCTTTTCTTGCCCATGCTTGGTGAGAGTTACTCTGAACAGTACTAACTTTAACTTTCTAAATTCCTTATAGTAGTTATACAACTACAGTTTGACTTTACATATTTTTAAGATTCTTGTATTTTATTAAGATTTATTGTTAACTTTCTTTCATCTTAAGTTTATACTTTAAAATTCTATTTTATTCCTTTCCTTCTTAAACTTCCTTATTTTCTCTTGTTAACTTCTTTTACTCTTCTAGTAGCTTAGCTACAGTTTAACTTTATCCCAATGGCTCATTAAAACATAAGGCATTTCAATCTCCTAGTCTGGGTGTTAATCTGTCATCAGCTAGGAAACCCCTCAATGCTGATTACCTGTTCAGTACCTGTTTAGCTGATTAAATAAGGCAATTTTTACAGTAAAATTTTATTGGTGAGGAAAAACAAGGATTCTGAGCGCTACATGCGGCACATATACGTATCGCTCGTCCCCAAGGGGTTAAAGCTATCTTTATAAAAGTTACAAACATGTCATATTTTAAAATAAATAATCATTGTTTAACTTCTGATATACGAGTTAAAAATAAATATATATATATATATTACAATTCATCAGACATACAAGTAAAATTACATAAATACATTTAATACAATTAAAAAGCAAACGTTTCGAGCTAAATTTTAGCCCCTCATCAGTGCAACAAAACATTCAAATGACAGAAAACTATATATCATGTTTACAGTTAAAAAATTATTAGCAGTTAAAATTAAATAAAGTATAATTTTTTTTAAAACAATGCTGAGTATTCAGGAGGAAGTGCACATGATTCATTTATCGGCGACGTTTGCTTACGAGTGAACACACCTTCCAGAAAAACTCTACTTTTAATATTATTCCAACCAGATCTGATAACTTTCATATTTACGAAGTCTGGGATATGGTCTGTACCTAAAGAATGCTGTACAATTTTTGACTGTAGGTTTCCAGATTTGTAAGCACGTTTATGTTCAGCAAGGCGAATGGCGCAAGTGCGACCATTTTCGCCAATATATACCGAGTCGCAATCTTTACATGGGATACTGTAAATTGAACCGGTTATTAGTAAGGGGGAATTTTAGGTTTAGATTTACAAAGTAAGTTTTTCAAAACATTTTGAGGCTTGAATGATGTACTGATATTATGGGGCATCAAAAGTCTAGAGATTTTTTCAGAAAGATATTTGTTGCAGGGTAGAGATATGTAAATAGCGGGAGCCTTACAAATTACAGAGGATGACACGCGATGTTCAGAAAAAATCCTTTATTAGCCATCTTAAAGGGTAGCCATTTTGAATTAAGTCACTAAATATCTTCTTTTTTTTTCAAATTGGAAGGCCGCATCAGTATTACAATAACTTTTAGCTCTGTGGATTAAAGTTCTAACGACTGCGATTTTATGGGAGAGTGGGTTCATAGATTCAAAATTAAGGTATTGCCCAGAATTTCTAGCCTTACGGTATACAGATGTATGTCTGATGAATTGTAATATATATTTTTTATGTCATATTTTATTTTTAAAGATTGATAACTAAGTGACGGTTTGAAAACCAGTTGTCACCAGAAAAAAGTGGAAGTACTTTACCTAAAAATATACAAAATTCAGACCTGAAATGATTCTTCTATCATCAGCTCAACTATAGTCAAGAGATAACGCAGTCAATACAGACTGTTTTGGATTTAAAAAGACGTTTTAGTATGCGAGACCATGTTAAAACTCTCTTGCGAAAATAGTGTACCTGAATTTCATTTTAGGGGACAGGGAAAGTCCTATCTCCGCCATGTTAAATTCACCAACTTTATTTACCTTTTTATCAGAAATGGTGAAAGATAGAGGTCTAGATTTTTTTAGAGTAGTTAGAATAACATGATTTACGCATTTTAACAGACCAATTTCTTTCTAAGTGAAACTCAAAATTAATTATTTATTGAAAATCATTTTTAAATTAGCATTTTTGGAAAGATTTCACTGCCTAAAATAAATATTTCTCAACAAATCATTAAATCCCCCGTATTAAAGTATACAATGTAACATAATATAAGTTTTTAAAGAAAATCTGAGTTCTTAAGTTTAATAGATATTGAAAAAAAAACATAAACATGAAAAATCCAAGTTTTGAGAAAAAGTTAATTTAAGATTTAAATGGCCTTTAAGCTGTGAAGTACTCTTATAAATAATGAATAATTTCAACACTTATTTTTTATATATATAAACATGTGTGACACATCGTTGGATGGATAAAAGTTTGAACTATTTAATGACATAAAAAAGTAAAAATTGATTTTTGGTTGAATTTTGCTTTCCCGGTCCCCTTAACCCTGTGCCAACCGATCGGGTCCAATAGATCCGACAGGAACATTGAAAATATTTATTCAAACCAGAAATTCACTAAATATTAACACTTTGAACTCGAGAAGTGTCACACCGCCTGTGCTACCAGGCGTCTTGCGTAAATCAGAGCTTCAAATACTCTGGGCACCAGTATTTTAAAGAAATTTTCTTAGTCTGATAGAATGGCAGAGTTATCTCCGATTAAAGATGGCGAAATAAACCATAAGAAATAAGTTGGTGTCTAGAGAATTTGGAGTCCCGATTTACGCGTGACACTTGGCAACACTATTGGTAAGTGAGAGTCACCTCTCGAGTGCAAAGGCAAAGCGTTATAGTAAGCGAACAAACTTAATGCTGGAATCAGGCTTAAATAAACACAGTTGCGTCACATTGTGGACGGAGTGATAATTCACATACTGGGGCTTTTAGTGTGGTGCGTATTTTAAAAATCTTTCGTCACTCATGGAAATGAATTTTGTTTGCCACATTTATTACAAAATAATGGCGTAGCGAGAGGGGCATCCAGATGCACCTGACACCACGAAGTGTTCTTCACCATATCAAAGGCACTTCAGTTATTAATCAAGATGAAAAAAAAAATTTACAATTTTAGTGGTGTGAGTAAGAAAATAATTAGGTATGTACCTGTAGTTCACACACCATCCGCTACGTAAGTAAGTAAGTAAGTAAGCACCCACCCTGGGAACCCGCTCTTGGCTTATGGTTGGGTGTAACCCCCAAGCCCAGGGTAGAGAAAAGTTTTACTACCTGCGGAACTCTTTGAAAACAAATAAGTTTTAAGATTAATTATAACTATTCTAAATATTGTTATGTACAAACGAGGGTTTATAGATTACCCACAACTTTTTAAAGTTAAGTGTTCATATAAGTTCATGTATGAGTTCATAAACCTTGTAGTTATAACTAGTCCCATCAAAACCAGCCACCACCACCAAGGCCACTAGTGCCTGGGCTGGAAATGTCATTCCTGTATTTAATCTGATTCATAAAGGTGGGGCATTGTGTTGAGTTCGCTGTGTGTTTATAATAATTTGGTAAGTTTATACGATTTGCACAGTTTCTGAGATCCTGTTTGTTTATATTCGTGCAACTAGTGGTCTGATGACCCATCGCACAGAATGCGCATATTGAATTTCTCCTGCAGTTACTTTCGGAATGTCTGTACAATTGACAGTTCGCACACCTGATTATTGGCCTGTAAGGATGAATCCTGCAGTTTCGTAATCCCACATTTATAAGTTCCATGCTCAAAAGTGTGTCTGAAGTTGTCTTGTCTACCTCGAGGAGCAGTTGATAATATCTTGACGAAGTTTTTTGTATTACTTTTTGAATCTGGATGTATGAACTTTTCTTTATGTTTGGATGTTGCTTTATTTGATTTATAAGATATTCTCCCTGTGTATCTTTTGGAATACCTATAATGATAATTCTTTTAGTGTTATGTTTTCTGTATTGTATTTCCGTGATACTTTTTATATCTTCTATTTTTTTCTATATGTTAATATATTTCTAGTAACTGCGATTCTTGTTGGGTTTTTATAATTATAGCTTTTCTGTTTTTAGATGTTCTGCTATAGAATAATGGCAAATGTTCTACTTGCAATAATTTTGCAGTAATTATTTCTTGGATTTCTGATATTTTTGATCCTTCAAGACCCTTTATGAGAATCGCTGCTTCTGTATAATTGTCCTGTTCCCTTATGGAATTATCTGTCGCTACGTGGCGCATGACCTTGATTGATGTGACCTTTAAAATTTTCTGATGAGAATCTTGTTTAAATTAGGTGGGATATATTTTATCCCACCGCCCCTCAAGGGGTTAAGATTATTTCACGCTACATTTGTTCTGGGGTTGCCAGTTTGGCCTCTTTTTTATTCTGGTATTCAAAATTCATATCATGTAAAGAAAAATTTTCAGTTACGTAATCACAAAAATCTCTCATTAATTATAGCAAAAACTTATTATTAGGAATTTCTAAATATTTCAAAAAGCTATACTGGTAACGATTACTAATTTCAAATGATGGAGAAAAAATATTCCTAAAAATACATATTTTATGTTACATACCATCTATAAAATCTAAAATCTCTATAAACGAGTAATTTTTTTAAATAACGCTTTTTTTATTTGTGTTGTCCGATATGTTTACTTTCAATACTCTAAATAAATTTGCAATTCTATTTCTATAAAAAGCCTTGCTCAAAAATAATTTGTACTTTAAATGATAAATGTTTGTCAGAAAATGCAGCAAAAAATATTCCTAGGAATTTCTGGTATGAATTTGGAATTTCTGATTAATAGATGAAGCCAAATTGACAAGCCTCCATCTTTTCTTTGAGAAAAACGTAATTATTTTAAAATGGTATATTTTCCATCAAATATATTTTGTATGGTACACATCTATATATTGTCATATTACAAATCTAAAATCTCTAAAGATTTGCAATTACTTAAAATAATTATTTTTATTTGTGCAATATGATATATATTTTCGATATTACAATTAATTATGTTATTCTATTTTTTTTTTCAAAAATCTTGCATGAATTCATAAGGATGAAAACGTTTAAACACATATTTGTTGATTTTCATTATAATTTGTATTCATCACAACATTGCATACATTATTTCAAAAACCTCTAATTTATTTTTCACATTTTTTCTAAATAAATAATATAATGTTTTAAAATTTAGTTGTACTTAACAAATATCTAAAATCAAATGTTTTAAGAAAATCTGCGATGAACACTAGTAATTGATATATGACGCTATACCCCGGTCTATAAGATATAACACTAGGAAGGGTGTACACTTTGACAGGATCCAAATAAATATATTTCGATGTGAGCAGGTAATTTTATCATAAAATAAGTAAAAAATGAGAGAGAACTAAGTTAAGTAATATACTAACCATAGTATTAAATAAAAGTACTGTTTTAAAATATTTTTATAAGGGTCGAGTAAAATTTCTGGCCGTTCTAGTTTTAAAAAAACGAAGGTATGAATCAGAAAATATTGAAAACTGAGCATGGAAGTCACATTTTAGGAGAGTATTGAATAATTAGTTTATTGTGCAAATAGCTTTCTTTTTTAAATTTGATGAATACAGAAAAGAGAAGACATTGGCATTTTCTTCAGAATTCAATGGAGTTATGAATAAAGTAGAAGAGACATATAGTGTACTATCTACCAGTTGCGAGTGAAGTAACTGAGGAGGTTGTCACAAGATGGAGGCTGTTTTTTTAAAATTAGATCTTCAGATTTTCAGATCTTCAGTTTCTGATTATCGCCAGGTCAAACATCCCGCCAGTAAAATTTAATAGAAATTAACCCTAGATCTACCGGGAATTTTATTCAAGTTTTAATAAATCGTTCTACACCAGAATTTTTATTTAAAACTATTTAACTTATTTATTTACCTTATTTTTGTCTGGTTTATATACTTAGTTTATTTTACAGAAATTTCTGGTTTGAATGAATATTTTGTATGTACCTGTCGGGTCCAATGGACCCGTCTGGTAGACGGAGGGTTAAGGGTCTTATTCATGAGAATCTTTCATAAAACTGTCGTGAAAATTTCTATTTATTTTTACTGGTGTTAGTATGCCTTTTAAACCTGACAGTTTGTTTCCCTGCTTGTCACAATATGGCGGAAACGCAGGGACTAACTACCGACAAAGACAACTCCTACGAGTAAAAATGAAATTCTTTTCTACCATTATTTTTGACTGAAACCTTGTTATAATAAGGCGTTTAAATAAGTTGGATTTTTCTATATAAACCTACTGGTGAAGTATCCACCGGCTGTAAGCAACGCCTGCGATAGCGGTTACAGTTGAAGCTTCTCTATTTTAAGGATATGTCAGTTCCTCTTTGTTAATAGTTCCATGCAGAATTCCTTTCGAACATCATCTGAATACATTATGAAAAAGCGTTTATACTATCCTCCCTCCTCCCAGCACCATTCGTAAAGGTGGGTTAATTTGACGAAGGTAAAACCCGTTTCAAACTAGAATATATATATTTTTTTAACTAAAATAAATTCAATGTAGAAATATGAAATTATTCATACAGAGCGTTCAGACACGGCTTTTCTTTAATCTCAAAGTCTGTGGCGCATGTTTTGAGACGTAACGCCTGGGTTGCCAGTTTAGCTTTTACTTTTAATTTAAAAACTTCGAATTCACATCAGAAATTCTGAAAAAAGAATTTTTACTTTAAGTAATCACGTAGCATCTGTTATTAAGTAAAGAAAACAATACTAAACAGAATTTCTAGTGTGAATGTAAAATTTCAGAATTTAAAAAAAAAGGCCAAATCTGACAATCCTCCGTAACGATCTCAGTGCTGTAGCGAGCTAGAAAGAGAGCGGAAAACCTAACAACATTTTCTCTAAAATAATAGTAGTGTGCAAAAAGCCGGATTCTTGGCAACTCTGGAAAAGCAATGCACTTCTACTGTGACGTCACTACTTCCAGTGCCATTCCAGATATTATTTTAATTTTCTGAAAATTTGCAGCAGTCTAGCTTTTAAAACTTGCAAAGCTCTGCATGACAAGACTGAAAGTTCATAACAAGACTGCAGCAAGATAACAAAAATGCCGAAGTCACCACACTTTAAACTTGCAGCTAACTTGTCGTGCAAGTTAAATTAATGCTATATCAAATTTATTGCAAATTAACGGCAAGCAAGTAATCAAAAATACTGCCTTCTTATTCCAAAGTAGTAATCTTTCCACGCCCCACTATCTGTTTACAATTGTTACACTATAAGTTTAACACCCTCGTAGGGGTCCATAGACCTGATTAGGTCTATTGATACGAAAACACCGTCAGAAGGTGCACAGTGTTGCCAGTAGGCTACTTTTTTCAAATTCAGATTTATAGATTGGCACCACTTTTTTGAAATAGTAAAATTCGCCTTATTTTACCTTATTTAATGACACATTAATTAAGGCGAAAACAAGGGTAATTTTACAATTTCAGAAAAGTGGTACCAATCAAAAAATCTGAATTTTAAAAAAGTAGCCCACTGGCAACAATGAAGGTGCATGCATCGTTTTCATCACCCTAAACTAGTTAAGATAATATTTGTAATTTCTATACGATCCTTTTTTGGTGTTTGTTAAGTATAGCATTTAGAAAAATGCGATGCCAACCGAATAAAATTTCTGCAATTTCTGCGTATGCGCTGATTCTCTCAACAGAGGGATTTTTTTTCCGTCACTTTTGTGTATTAAAGACAGTCTTGCCACCAGTTTCACAAGAAACTACTCATGTAAGTAACGGATGGTATACCTTACGGGAAATTTGCTGCGAATTTCTCAATTCAAATTTGTCACGGCAAGATAATGTCAGAAAAAATCAAACTTGCTGCTAATGTTAATGCTATCTGGGATAGCCTTTCTGAAGATCGCTGCAGTTCAGATATTCATCCTAGAAACTCTGGGGCTTGTTGTGTGGACATCAAGCGGTAAAAAAATTTCAATGTAGCCGGTGTCGCAAACCACCTATTTAATTAGAAATACAGTGTGTTCCGCCATAACTCAACTTAGGTTAAAGTTAATAACTTTCAGAAAACTGAAATATATTACAATGAAGTTTTAATAGCCAAGCTCACCTTTGTTTTAAATACGATAACATAAATTAAGTGGTAGGAATTTCCATTAAACGAGCTTGCAGTAAGCAGTTTACACTCCACAATTTTGACTGCGATTATTAGTTCATGAGGTACCCCCGAATGCGTAAGCACTCGATTTTCCCAGAGTTTTTCGTGATGGCATCACATTTCATACAAACAAGGTACCAATCGTTACATTTTCATCGCAAAATTTTTATTTTTTACAAAATTATTATTGACAAGTCGAGTTCAGTAACTCCCTGTATTTGTGAATAAATAAGTTATTTGCGACCGCATGTTACCTTATATTTTTTTGCCTTGATGCCCTCTAACAATCCTCTTAGTTTTCGGATTAATATCTGACACCTTGGAAATAGAAATACATCAAATTAATTTTTTGATTCGAAACGCGTCTAACTTGGGTATATTTAACCCTTAACTAATGAGGTGGGATGTTTTGCACCCCAGAGAAATTGTATATTAGCAAACAAAATTTTTGTGGTATTTACATACATGAATTAATACGTATACGTATGTACGCTTACAATACTTTTTCAGTTATTTTTATACAAGTGATTAATACAAAATTCACAGGAAATTTCCTTATTTTCATTCGCTAAGTTTTAAGGAGTGCACAAGAAATCTAATTTTGGGGTTACATACACCCCACCTCACCACTTACGTTATAAAAAAAATCATCTCATCACTTAAGGATTAAATCACATTTTACGGAAGAATAGATGGGGATACCCAGATATCATGAACATTAGCAGCAAGTTTGATTTTGTCTGATATTATCTTGCAGTGACAAATTTGAATTGAGAAATTCACAGCAAATCTCCCGCAAGGTATACCATCTCCCACTTACATGAGTAGTTTGTTGTGAAACTGATGGCAAGAATGTCTTTAATTCACGAAAGTGACGAAAGCAAAAAATCCCTCTGTTGAGAGAATAGACAATCAGCAGATACGCAGAAATTGCAGAAATTTTGTTCGACTGGCACCGCTTTTTTTAAACGCTATACATATGAAATACCGTAAAAGGCTCGAATTCGTAAGTACAAATATTACCCTAACTTGTTATGGTCGTAAAAACAATGCATGCGCCGTAACGGTGCGTAAGCGTATGCATCAACAGACTTGACCAGATCTATGGACCCATTTGAAGGAGTTAAACTTATAATGTAACAGTCGTAATCAGTTTATGTGGCAGGGAAAGATTACTACTTTGCAGCAGTGTTGCCAGTGGGCTATTTTTTTTAAAATTCAGATTTCTTGATTGGCACCACTTTTCTGAAATGGTTAAATTCGCCTTCTTTTCGCTTTAATTAATATGTCATCGAATAAGGCGAATTTTACTATTTCATAAAACTGGTGCCAGCCAAGAAATCTGAATTTTAAAAAAGTAGCACACTGGCAACACTGCTTTGCAGTATTTTTGATTACTTGTTTGCCAATTTGCAATGAATTTGTTACAGCATGAATTTAACTTGCACGACAAGTTAGCTGCAAGTTCAAAGCGTGGTGACTTCGGCGCTTGCGCTATCTTGCTGTAGTCTTGTTATGAACTTTCAGTCATGTCATACTGAGCTTGCTCCAACTTTGCAGGTTTTCAAAGCCAGACTTATGCAAATTTTCTGAAAACTAAAGATGCTATGTGGGTAGTGATGGACAGAATCGATGATTTTGATATTCAAATGAATTATTAGGACATTTACAAAATCTATGTTGCGATTAGTTGTATTTTTTATCCAATTGCTACCAAATATTTTATGGGAAAAAAAAGAGAAAAGTTTTATCTTTTAATTGAATAAATAAAGGCGAGGGATTTCTCTCTAGAAATTCGAAAAAAAGAATGTTTTCTAGCGTTCGTTTTCTGGAAAAGGAATAAAGATTTTAGCTCCTGGTTCTTTGCTTGTCACATATTATCATTTTAAGAATATTTCAAAATTTCTTTGATTAAAAAATCACGATATGGCTCAAGTTTCATGGGTAAATCTCTTAGCGTGCTCATCGTGCATTTCTAATCGGGCGCAGTGTTGGCAGTGGGATACTTTTTTCAACTGAGATATATTAATTGGCACCACAGTTTTGAAAATGGTAAAATACCCCTTGTTTTAGCCTTCATTAGACCCTTAATTCTAGCTTCCGTGATATTCACGGGCTGTGTCTTTTATTCACATTATCTGATTCCTACCAGTTTTATAAAAAAGTGTGGTATCATTTGATGTGGTATCATTTTAGCTGTCATAAAGTAAGGTGAATATTTCTTTTTCAAAAAAGTGGTGCCAACAAGCAAAATGAATTTCTAAACCTTGTTTTAATGCGACCGTTAAAGGGTTAATATGTAATTAAATAAGTCTAATTTTACAATTACTAAAAGTTGTGCTAATCAAGTAATCTGAATTTAAAAATAGTAACCTACTGGTAACACTGATCGGGCGGATTCCGATAGATCACAAGAATAGTTTGACATCAATTTTCGTTAAGGATTATGGAAATAGATAATATTGTCTGGAGCTTCAAGAAATTTAAGGTAAAAAATTATGAAAATCAATAAAGTGGCAGCCTTATAAAAACAATCTATTTCTGACACTTTTTTTTGCACTTAGGCGTGCTTCTAATGGCGTGCAATTTTTTTTAAAATATATAAATGACTGAATTTGGTCCAAGCTCCAATAAATTATGCTAGCTTTAATTTAAAAAATATAGTAAAATCGGTTTAATATTTTTTGCGTTCTGATGCTGCCCAGTTTTTTAAAAGTCATTTTATGTAAAATGCGCTTATAGTGCTCCAAACCTGTGTAAGCCTACGGACACTTTACCCTAAAGCATTAATAACTACGAAAGAACTACGAATTATTTTGGATGCTGAAATTTTTAAATAAGAGTATTAAATTATTCTTATTAGCTTGCAATTTTGTCAAAACATTTGTCAGAGCTTTTAAATTAGGTGTATAACTTATGATAGAATTTTATACATGTGTTCGAATAATATAAAACATTTTATTTTATGAATTTACTTATATTTCATTTTTTCTTTTAACCGTTGCGTAGCAACAGCATCTCATCTAAAAATATCATAACTGTGAAAGTATGTATGGTTTTTTGAAGTCAAATCAAAGCAAAAGTAATGAATTAATGAATGCCTTTGTATAGATATTTGCATATAGATTTATTTAAACGCAGAAATGAAAATAGTATTTATATACTATATAGAATAATATTTTCATTTATTTATTCAACTATTTGATTATATATGAAAAAGTTCGTTATTTTCATACAGAATAAACTGACATTATTCTGTTAAATTTTATAAACTTTATTGTTGCCAAAAAAAAATGAATAACAATTTCTCCCAAAGAGTTAATTTTAATTTGTAAGATTTTCACGTGCAAAAGAAAAATGGAATAAGCAAATAAAAAATAAAAAAAGGATATATAGGACAGGAATGAATACATATAAACATTTCACACCAAATACCACCTAAAATAGTTTTTGTAGCAGTATTTTCCCAGCACTACGAAGAAAGATTCCTCGAATTACACGATTTTACTTGGCCTTCCTTTTCTCATTCTTTGCGATTTCATTTTCGCAATTGCGTGCATTAATTGGCACAAAATTTTGCATTTTTATGACTGAAATATATGTAAGGCCATACAAATAAGAAATTCCGTATTGTCTCCTATAAAATGTGATAAAGTGTTGGTTAATCATATATGTTTTTATTAAGAGGAGCAGAGCTGCCAAGCCTCCGGCGTTCTGGATACCAGTATTTTAATACAGAAAATGTTACTTTATTTAATTGAAACATTTGCGCGATTTAAAAGAACATTTTCTCTAAGATAATAGTGATGTGCAAAAAGCTTGAGACTTGGTATGTCTGGTGGGGAGTGAAATGTGTTAATGCATTTATCTCTATTTTAATGCTACGTGATCAACGTCCGTGTAACAGCTTGTAGAGTGTAAAATAAATTAAATTATTAAAATAATCCTTATTACGAAAAATGAAACAGAAAGTCCGGCTAAGGGAAATGAAATGTTAGTTAACCTTTCTTAATTTGACCTGAACATAGGTTTGCGTCAAATTTCAACGGTATTTGTAACATCACGATTTTAAATTAAATGTAGATACTATTAAAAGAAAATCACAAAAAATACTTAAAGGGGCCAAATCATGTTTATCTATTTAACGATGATGAATTAATAACTGTTAGGTTTAGAAGCCCCCCTACTTTAGGGTGATTTTAGTAAGTTAATGCTATCGAGTACATTTTTTGATATTTAGATTAGATCTTAGATATAAATATTGCAGAATGGTAATCAAAATTATTTTTTTATAAACAAAATTTATAAAGGTATTAGATTTCTAAATTAGATGTTTCAGTTTACATTTCCAAAAGTTCTTTATCCATTAGATACAGGTATTTGTGGTTAGCAGGCAAGTAAATACTGCTGTATGGATATTAGGATAACGTAAAATGCTTGACCGAATTATTGCTTATCCTTATAAATCGCAGTGTAAAAAGAAATCTAAGATATAGGGTAATCATTAACTCAATCAGTAGAAAATTACAAATGCAAAATAAATTACACAACGGGGGGTTCAGGGGGGGCAGAGCCCCCCTGAAGAAATTTGCTTTATTATATAAAAATTACTAGAATAAGTAGCTCGTGAGAATTTCAGAATATCCTTACATAACAACGCGTTTAATTTAACGCTTTTAATGTCTGAAACCATCGAAATATTTTTTTCCTTTTATAAATGTTTGTGTAATTTAAATAGTTTAAATTTTGTTTTTGTAGAAAGATTAATATTACGCAAAGTTTGATAAAAACAATCAGTTGCAGAGATGACGTTGAGGCTCTTGATCCGCAGATTTACTAGTTGCCGAAACGTCAGTGAAGGCTTACTGTGGAGACACGAAAAGTTTTGGTTTCCGTTAGTCTGTCTATCTGTTAGTCTGTCTGTCTGTTCCGCGATAACTGCCGCAAAAAGCATCCGATCGGCTTGAAATTCCCTGGGCATGTTGATGAGCTCCCCGGATTTAGCTGTATAGTTTTGGGTTAAATTTGGTTCATTCGTTCGGAATATACAGAACATTTTATTTTGTGATATAATGCTTTTCTATGGGAAGTCAGACGATTTTCAAATTTTCATTTGTTGAAAGAAATCGCTCATATGAATAATAGATTTAAATGGTAAATTTTGGATGCTGAAATTTTTAAATAAGAGTATTAAATTATTCTTATTAGTTTGCAATTTTGTCAAAACATTTGTCAGAGCTTTTAAATTAGGTGTATAACTTGTGATAGAATTTTATACATGTGTTCGAATAATATAAAACATTTTATTTTATGAATTTACTTATATTTCATTTTTTCTTTTAACCGTTGCGTAGCAACAGCATCTCATCTAAAAATATCATAAATGTGAAAGTATGTATGGTTTTTCGAAGTCAAATCAAAGCAAAAGGAATGAATTAATGAATGCCTTTGTATAGATATTTGCATATAGATTTATTTAAACGCAGAAATTAAAAATAGTATTTATATACTATATAGAATAATATTTTCATTTATTTATTCAACTATTTGATTATAAATGAAAAAGTTCGTTATTTTCATACAGAATAAACTGACATTATTCTGTTAAATTTTATAAACTTTATTGTTGCCAAAAAAAAAAATGAATAACAATTTCTCCCAAAGAGTTAATTTTAATTTGTAAGATTTTCACGTGCAAAAGAAAAATGGAATAAGCAAATAAAAAATAAAAAAAAGGATATATAGGACAGGAATGAATACATATAAACATTTCACACCAAATACCACCTAAAATAGTTTTTGTAGCAGTATTTTCCCAGCACTACGAAGAAAGATTCCTCGATTTACACGATTTTACTTGGCCTTCCTTTTCTCATTCTTTGCGATTTCATTTTCGCAATTGCGTGCATTAATTGGCACAAAATTTTACATTTTTATGACTGAGATATATGTAAGGCCATACAAATAAGAAATTCCGTATTGTCTCCTATAAAATGTGATAAAGTGTTGGTTAATCATATATGTTTTTATTAAGAGGAGCAGAGCTGCCAAGCCTCCGGCGTTCTGGATACCAGTATTTTAATACAGAAAATGTTACTTTATTTAATTGAAACATTTGCGCGATTTAAAAGAACATTTTCTCTAAGATAATAGTGATGTGCAAAAAGCTTGAGACTTGGTATGTCTGGTGGGGAGTGAAATGTTTTACTTAATGCATTTATCTCTATTTTAATGCTACATGAACAACGTCCGTGTAACAGCTTGTAGAGTGTAAAATAAATTAAATTATTAAAATAATCCTTATTACGAAAAATGAAACAGAAAGTCCGGCTAAGGGAAATGAAATGTTAGTTAACCTTTCGTAATTTGACCTGAACATAGGTTTGCGTCAAATTTCAACGGTATTTGTAACATCACGATTTTAAATTAAATGTAGATACTATTAAAAGAAAATCACAAAAAATACTTAAAGGCGCCAAATCATGTTTATCTATTTAACGATGATGAATTATTAACTGTTAGGTTTAGAAGCCCCCCTACTTTAGGGTGATTTTAGTAAGTTAATGCTATCGAGTACATTTTTTGATATTTAGATTAGATCTTAGATATAAATATTGCAGAATGGTAATCAAAATTATTTTTTTATAAACAAAATTTATAAAGGTATTAGATTTCTAAATTAGATGTTTCAGTTTACATTTCCAAAAGTTCTTTATCCATTAGATACAGGTATTTGTGGTTAGCAGGCAAGTAAATACTGCTGTATGGATATTAGGATAACGTAAAATGCTTGACCGAATTATTGCTTATCCTTATAAATCGCAGTGTAAAAAGAAATCTAAGATATAGGGTAATCATTAACTCAATCAGTAGAAAATTACAAATGCAAAATAAATTACACAACGGGGGGTTCAGGGGGGCAGAGCCCCCCTGAAGAAATTTGCTTTATTATATAAAAATTACTAGAATAAGTAGTTCGTGAGATTTTCAGAATATCCTTACATAACAACGTGTTTAATTTAACGCTTTTAATGTCTGAAACCATCGAAATATTTTTTTCCTTTTATAAATGTTTGTGTAATTTAAATAGTTTAAATTTTGTTTTTGTAGAAAGATTAATATTACGCAAAGTTTGATAAAAACAATGAGTTGCAGAGATGACGTTGAGGCTCTTGATCTGCAGATTTACTAGTTTTAAAATCATTTATTGCCGAAACGTCAGTGAAGGCTTACTGTGGAGACACGAAAAGTTTTGGTTTCTGTTAGTCTGTCTGTTAGTCTGTCTGTCTGTTCCACGATAACTGCCGCAAAAAGCATCCGATCGGCTTGAAATTTACTGGGCATGTTGATGAGGTACCCGGACGTAGCTGTATAGTTTTTGGTTTAATTTGGTTCATTCGTTCGGGAAATATGGAACATTTTATTTTGCTCTATAATGCTTTTCAATGGCAAGTCAGACGATTTTCAGATTTTCATTTGTTGAAAGAAATGGCTCATATGAAAAATGGATTTAAATGGTAAATTTTTGATGCTGAAATTTTTAAATAACATTATTAAATTATTCCAATAAATTATGTCAATATATTTGCGAGATTTTTTTAATTAGGTTTATAATATTGGGGGAAATTTTATGCATGTTTTGCAATAATATAAAGGATTTTGTTTTATCAAATTGACATAATGCATATTTCATTTTTTTCCCTTTTCTTTCAGTGTTGCCTAGCAACGTATTTAATCCTAATAATATTAGTATAATTGGGTGTATAATGCTTGAGTAAAGCCAACGTCAAAACAGATGAATTAATGCATTTGTATCTTTGCATATAGAAGGATTTTAGCCCAGAAATAAAAATAGGCAATATTTCATTTATTTTATTTATTTTATTGAAATATTTTGCTTAAAAATACAAAAGTTCATTATTTTCATAGAGAATAACGTAACATTTTCCCATAACATTTACCAATATTTCTTTAATTGTTGCCAAGAAAATCAAAACCCGGAATAATATTTTCTTTTAAACAATTTTCAATTGAAATGTTTTGTCGTGAAACAGGAAAATGAAAAATAAAATTAAGAATAGAAAAATTAATATGGCGGCATATTAAAAATAAAAGGAAAACTCTCGAGTATTTCTTAATATAACAAGATGAAAAGTGTTGAGTAAGTACGCATAGCAGGTGAATTAGACGTCATTTATCGAAAACAAAGATGCTGGAATAAAAAGATCTTGGGTAAAATAAAATTAACTGTTATTCACGGAGGAAAGAGATAGATGGAGATGCAGTATGCCGTAAAAACAGTTTGCAATACGATGTGCGTTATCGCTCAGATTTAAATGCCCTCATTCGGCCCAAACAAAACAAGCACGTGGAACAGGGACCAAATTCTTTGACTTCATCCGTTTTTTAAGCACGTCGTTGTGTTGTGCCGAATGTAGCGGATTTTAGGGTTACATTTTTGGCGTCACTTCAAGATTTATTGTCTGTGTACGGTTAACAGGAATATTTTATTTTAAATTTAAATTTTATTAATTTATAAAAAAACTTATGCTTATCCTTATAAATCACAGCGTAAAAAAAAATCTAAGATATACTATAACTATCCGCACAATCAATAAAAAATTACGAAAGTAAATTTAAATAGACTACGGGGGGTTCAGGTGGGCAGAGCCCCCCTGAAGAAATGCTATTTTTGATTTAAAAAGTTACCAGAATAAGTAGTTCATCAGAATTTCAGAACATCAATGTACAACCACTTGTGAACACATTTAATTTCTGAAACTTTACGAAGTATCTTGTATGCTCATAAATATTTATTTAATTTGAAAACTTTAAAAAGCGATTTGTAGGAAGTTGAATATTATGCAATGAGTTTAAAAAAACAATGACTTGCAAAGATGACGTTGAGGCTCCTGATCTACAGATTTACTAGTTAAATAAAAATTCCGGTGGGAAAAACGTTTGCCTTGGATGAAACTCCGGAATAATTAAGAGATATTGGCATCATTGTTTAAGGGAAGTCAAGACTGGATGCAATCCTATGGAAAATATGCCAGATTTAAGACCCGTTTCCTCGGAAACTATCCGAGCGATTTTGGTGAAATTTGAATTCCATATTCAATGGATTATGCTCAAGATTTATGGCAGAGAGTTTTTTGGTTATTAAAACTTTTTATTTTAGAACAATGCCAATTTTTCAAAAAAAAATTTCATTTTTCAAAAAAAAAAAAAAAAAAATTCTGAAACTAATAAAATTTTTTTAAACTGTTTGCCATACATACCTTATATTTATGCTCTATCATAAAGAAAAAATTATCAAAATTGCCCGAGTACTTTATGAGGTGGTGGGGTTTTTACCTGAAAACTACAGGAGAGACAAAAAACTTAAACACTTCTAACTTGTGTAAAGTTCTTACACAGTTTTATCAAATACATGAATTGAAGTATACATAAACACATAGATAAAATTTAGTTTCATAAAATAAATGAAGTAATCTACCCTTAATCTCTTATAGTAATTCCCTTATCGTGATATCCTTATCAGTTATATGTCACTTCCCACGTGTCTTCCGGACCAGCATCTCTTACACGAATTTTATTCTGTTTGCATCACTTTTTTTATAAGAAACTTTTAAGATTGTACTTTGACAACATATTCTTGCTAGGAAATTATTTTTAAAATATTAGAATTAAAAACTAGAAATAAGTATAAAATGTTAGCGTAAAATTAATGTGAATGGGCGTTGCGTCCGAGTCGGCGTATTCCCTTCAATTTTTACGAATATTTCTAATGGTCAGAAAAAAAAACGGACATACCATTGATTTCATCAAGATTCAAACAACTGTTTAGAACAACTAGATCCGCTATAGCGATTCTTCATAGCCATTTTGACCGGTAAAAAATAAAAATATTTCTATTCGAACTAGAAATATATTTTAAAAAAAAGTTAAATATATACCACGGAGAAATAAGTTAAAAATATATGTTAAATAGTTTTAAATAAAAATTCTGGTGTAAAATATTTTTATAACACTTGAGTAAATTTTCCGGCGGTTCTAGTGTTAAGCCAATAAAACAAAAATAATTTTTTTCAAAAAATTTCATTCATGTCTCCCATTAATATTAATTATAATATCCTCAGTTATCTCAATGTTATACATTGAGCGGAAATAACGTTAGGAAACGATATTTCTACTAAAAGGCAATGAATATATACTAATATATAAAACGAAGTACTTGTTTGTATATTTATTAATCAGGTAAAATCTCTGGAAATGCCTAACGGATTTCAAAATTAATGATGTCAAAATTATGGTGATAGTCTCTATTAGAACATAAGCTATATTTTATCTACGTACTCTTACACACAAGTAGATGCAGAAATAAGAAATATTCTAAATTGCGATTGTTTTGATACTGAAAGGGCTTGAAAATTTGAAATATAATATGTCGGTTACTATTATGAATCAAATATTCTGTAAAAGAACGTTCTAAAAAATACAAAAGTAAAAAGGATTAAAAGCACAATAACTGTTTTGAAATAATTCTAAATTATGATTTCTATACAACCGTTAAGTATAAAAACTTCAAATTTGTCATATCTGTCACATTAAAGCATGTAAATACAAACACAGAAGAGATTGAAAACAATTCGGAAATTAAAGCGTACAAGAGAAAAAAACATTTAAAATTAAACTGTTACAGCGCTATTGCTATAAGCAACTATTGCCATAAGCAACTATTTTTTAATTCTGTTTCGCACCACATTTTCAAAACAAAAATCTTTTACATACGCTTTGACGACATTTGGAAGTGAAATATACTACAAAATGCTTTTATTTAAAATAATGATGCAATCAGAATATAAAAATAGCTGCTTGTGGAAGCCCTGCTGTTATAGCTAGAAACTTTAAGTTAGTCATGTTGCTTAGTTATAAGGCATAAATGCTCAGAAAGAACTGTTTCTAAAAAATTCAAAATTTAAAAAATCTAAAATGAGCGTCAAAATTTTATAAAGATGTTCTATTACGATTTATCTGGAAATAATTAAGACAGAGACCTTAAATTTAGCGTAATAATTACATTTACAACGTAAGTGCTACTGTGGAACAATTTAAAAAAAATAGGGGCAAGTGATTGCGTTCTAATGATGAACACACACCGGAATCTTTGAAAAATTTTATTTCGAAATAGGAAAAAGCAATTGTACGCGTTTTTCCACCAATTTTAGAAAAGTAAAATTTAATTTTTTTTTTCTGGTACAAATCTTCATTAATCGTAGGTGGGTTACAATATATCCCATCGCCACTCAAGGGGTTAAAAGGCTGTAGAAGGAATAAAAAATGTTCTAAAATTGTGATTTCTGTGAACACCGTTGAGGCAAGAAACTTGACATTTGGCATGGTGTTTACATTTAATATGTAAAAGTTCGCTAAAAGCGGTTTCTTAAAAAAAATAAAAACTTAAAATGACAAAATGAGCGGTAAACATTATAAAGATTAATGTAATTAGGATTTATTTGGAAATGCTGAGGCAAAAAGTTTGAAATTTGGCATGGCAGTTACTTTTAACCCCTTAAAGATCGCTTAATATATATAAAAACCATAAAAAAGTGCCTATTTTTTATTGCAGAAATTGAGTAAATTATAACAGTGTTCGTACAGGTCCTTGAACTTCTAGACTAAGAAATTCTTCGTTACCAGTATTTTCTTACAGAAAATATCCCCTCAAATAAAAGGAATTTTCGCGCGTTTAAATTAGATTTGTTTTGTTAAAAAAAATACTGACATTTTTTTTGAAAATAACGGTCCCGTACGAACCTTGTATAAGATTTCTAAATAAAATATACAATTAGTTGAATGTTTGAGGCGAAAACAAAGATGTTACAGAACAAATTCTCATTTCCCAAAAAGCCATCATTCGGGAATTTTGCACTTTAATGTTTGTTATACACCATACAAATAAATACTTATATAAGATGAAATAAGATCCTTATTTTTTAATATGTTACTATTTTCCAAATGATTACAAATAATATTTAAAATATCATACATGCATACAAAACTGTTGACTATTAATATCAAATTATTAAAGACTCTTGATTCATCAAAATCCATAATTTACTCAAACATAGATCGTACAAGCGCTTTTAAACGCTCCGACAAACGCTCTGAATTTTTAGACTTCATTTGGAAATGTCAGTCAAGTTTTTCTGGTTTCAGAAGTTTATTTCTGTTTTAAATCTTCAGCCTGTTAATATCACGAGCGCGAGAAATGAACAACGACACCTCAGCCAGTCATATTGACGTACAGAAGAAATTTCAGAAGAAAAAACTTTTTAATATTTTGATTTTTGTGTCTACTGTTGACGCAAGAAACTTGAAAAGCGGTATGGCGATTACTTTTAATATGTAAAGGCTCGCTAAGAGCGGTTTAATAAACAATAGGAATTAGAAATAATAAAATGAGCGGATAACAATACAAAGAGCATTCTAAATACGGATTTATTAAGGATTTAGTTCTTTATTTATTATGGCTAAGTTTAAAATTTTGAAAATGGACATGTCTTTTACTTTTAATACTTTCAAGGGCGGTAGCTAGAGGGTCTAGTCACAAAATTTTAATTCCAAAACTGACAAATGTAACCAAGAATATTGTAATAACATTTTGCTTTAGTAATTAAAGTGCAAAATAGCGGATTTTTATTTTCTAAGAAATTCGTTTGAATATTCTGTTGACAGTCAAATATTTCATCATTTTACGAACAGAATTCCACTGCCCCTGAAAGGATTAAGACGTTGATTATCGCAGAGTACATTTTTTAATTTTTCGAAATTTTAAAGGGTTAAATGAGAGAAAATGTTTTAAAATAAAAATTACTTTCGAGCTACTAAACCAATTTCAAATTTTCAATGACGATTACAATGGTGACAGTCGTCTCTAAAAAAATTGGCTGTACTCTTCAGACTACACCCACTTAATGGGGAGAACCCACTCTAAAATTTTGATTTCTTTGATGTTGTCAATTTTAAAATCGTGAAATTTGTTATAGCAATTACTCTTAAGACGTATATACTCGATAACAATTTTTATTAAAATGTTTGAGATTTAAAAGAATGAAATTATTAGAAGATACTCTTTAATCATGATTACTCGGAAACTATCAAGAATAGAAAGTTTAATTGGACACGCCGGTGCCTATTAGGCGCAATTTACATAAACGAAAGTTTCAAAAATATCGAATATCAAATGCTTGAAATAGGTGAAAGCGTTCTACTATTTTATTTTTACTTTGATTTCTCTGAAAATCTCACCTTAACATTTTCCGGGGCAAAGCACTTTCATTGGCAAAATGTTTAAATAAGTGATTGCCACCGGAAATTACGAACAAATTTATTTCCAAATAAAAAAATGTCTATATTTCACACAGAAATTAAGCGAAAATATTGTACCAAAATTCTGGTGCAATTGTCGCGTTTGCGAATTAAAATTAAGTGGTTTCATAAACCTATCACCGCCCTTGAAAGCCTTCGCGAAGAGGGCGCTTGGCTTAATTTTTAATCTTTTACTGCCGGTTTTTCGAAACAGAAAAATATATGTAAATGAATCGCGAAAATTATCTGATTAAATAAGGTAAACGTTCCAATAAAAAATAACGGTTGTGAATAAAGAAGGTTTTTTAGCATCTTAAGTGGCACGTATACCGGTCGCTCTTTCCCAAGAGTTTGAAACTTTAAGTGTGGCATATGGATAATATCTGTGACGCAGATGCGCACGAACAATAAGGATATTTTTATATATTAATTAAAAAGAGTGTTCAGAGAATAAATATCAGTTATTTATCATGGATTTGTTAGGTACAACTACTCGAAATAAAAAGAGAAAATGAAAATAACATTAACTACTGATAAAATGAGGATAACAAACAGAGTTCTCATGCCTCAACGAATGATTACCAGATTTTTCGTAAAATAATATTTGCTTTGGCGACCATTATTTTGCAAAATATCTTCTTTTCAATCTTCAAAAATCTCCTGAATACCCTGAAAAAGAAATGCAATTGTCAACTATGGTAAGGAAGTTCTGAATATTTAGTTTTTATTCACTCAAAAATGACAATAAACTATGCTAGAAAATTGTCTTGCAACATAATATTTTACGGTATTTTAATTTTTATGGTGGCTCAAATTTTACCAGTACATTAAATTCAACCTTTGTTTTGAAGAAAATACATTCTATGACTACTGAAACTACTGAATTCTTTCATGCGCGATATATGATAAATTAAGTTTCCAAATGCTCAACATTCTATTTTTTTTTTCTTTGAAGCGGTGTGGTTGCAAATGGATTGAAATGAAGGTTTTCTCATTAATGCAAATCTACGTACACATTACGCAGTACACAAATGCGATTCCCTAGATATGTGGCCAAATTAATACTATTTAAAATATTCGTAATTATCATTCATGATAATTTAGAAAAATAATTTTCACTCCTGCTAATAATCTTACTCTCTCCTAACTGAAAGATCCTATTGGGGTATCTAATTGCTGTAGTATCTATAGTATAATTTGTCAATGTGGTTTTTCTTATATTGGACAAACCAAGCGTAAGTTAAAGTCTCAAATTAAAGAGCACAAGCAATATGTTTAGAAAAAAGAAAATAACAAATCGCCCATCGCAAAATTTTGCTGGAAAATGAATCACATTTTTGACTTTAGCTCATTAAAAATTATCCATATTTATGTAAATTGCAGAAATTAGAATTCAGAAATACAAGCAAAATAAATAAATACTGAGCGAGTCGTATTAGGACGAGTGAGAAGTCATCCTATTATTTGGAAATTATCTGTGATTTTCGAAAATATAAGAAATATTTAAAAATTCTTCAAACACATCATTTTTAATTTTCCACTATTGAATAGTCCACAATTATTTGGAATATATCTCTGATATTCGAAAATATGAGAGATCTTTAAAACAAACGATGTAACAAACACATCATTTTTAATTTTCTCTATTTAATAATCGAAAGTAATATCTCCACTATAACAAAATATTACTTTGATAAAAAGCAACTGCAACCGAAAAATATTAGTCATATTTTAAGAATACTGTAAAAAAAAAAATCATTGGTAAAAGTTCCTAGTTGTGCATTTAAGAATTCAAGCGACGAAGCTGTCATTACGGGCAGCTTTGGCCTAATAAAGAACCCCCTTAACAGTGTGGCCCGAACTGGATTCGGGCAAGAACACTTTGCTTGCTTCGTTATTAAAAGCATTTTGGCACCACTAATTTGTAACTGTAAATTTATCTTTATTGATTGTCAGATATTTTACGATTAAGTATGGTAAATATTTTAGTATGGAAAAAGTGGTGTGTAGCCCCATTTTTAATTTTTTTGTAATAAAACAAATGCCACTCTTAAGGGGTTAATGTAATTTTCTGTCTGCCAGTCACTTTTATGCTGATTTCTCTAGGGATATGGGCGATTTGGCCTCTTTCTTTTATTTAGAAATTCGGAATTCAGAGATCAAAGATTTTACTGTGCGTAATTAAGAAATATCTGTTATTAAATGAAACAAAAATTACTATTCAGAAATACGGAATGATTTCGGAATTTACGAATGAAACCTGAAGGAAAACTTTTATACCTATAATAATGCCTTGAAAAACAGTTTAAATTTGTTTTTTAAGAAATTCTCAATTATAAATTGTTATCGTTATTAATAAATTATCGTAATTAATAGCAGGGAAAAGATATTCTGTAAAATATACTTTTTAAGTTACGTATCGTATCTTATATCGAAAATCTCTGTCAATTTTTTATTTCTTTAATAATTATGTTTTTATGTGTGTAATCTTCATTTCTATTATTCTATAATTATACTATTTTCGCCGATAAATCTTTATCATTTGCGGGGAATGAACTTGGCATGATTGTTACATTTAATACCTAAATACTACTGTGGAAAACTTTTTAAAAATTTATATTAAAAGGCTGCAGAAGGTAAAAAAATTTCAAAAATGTGATTTGAGTGTATACTTTTGCGGTAAGAAACTTGAAATTTTACATGGTGATAATATGTAAAATCTCGTTAAGACTGGTTTCTTAAAAAATAGAAATTTAAAATGATAAAATGATCCTAAGCCATAAAAGCTATAAATGTCATTCTAAATTACGATTTATTTGGAATTGCTAACGCTAAAAATTTGAAATTTGACATGGTTGACACTTTTATGACGTTAATTCTCGTAGAATACCGTTTTTAATATTTCGAAACCGTAAAAGACTAAATGAGCAAAAACCTATTAATATAACGATTACTTTCGATCTACTAAACCAATTTCAAATCTTCTCTCGGACTTATAATGTTGACCGTCTTCTCTAAAAAAGTTGGCTATATATTGTCTGTATTCGAACAACCCGCAATGAGGCTCGAGATTTCTAAAATTCTGGTTTCTTTGACATTGTGGATCCTAAAATGATGAAATTGTATATGTTTTTTTTCTTTTAAGACGTATATGCTCGATAAGAAGATTAATTAAAATGTTTGAGATTTAAAAGAATGAAGATATTTAGAAAACACTCTATAATCATGATTATTCGCAAACTATCAAAAATAGAAATTTTTATTTTGACATGCATGTACCTGTTAGGCTGTGATTTATTTTGTGACAATATATTTAAATGTCTTTCTTCTATTCTACTTCACAGAAGTTTATTGAAGTGATTTTAATTTACGACGCTTTTCTGTATTAACTTAACCCTTCACTGCACGACGTGTCACATTTGGCACATAGCTAAAAACACTAATTCTTATTATGTGCCATGAATTTGGCCAATATGATGTCTATCTTTGATTAAGAACAGTCCAAGGACTGAATAACACTTATTTTGCCCATGTCAGATGGCTGCATTTGACAAAAAATTACAATTTGTTCTTCGGAAACAAAAAAATCGATCAAGCTATTAAGATAAAATTTACTTTCATTATTTTTGCTGAATACTTTAAAAATATTAATATAAACAAAGTTGCAGGGTGTTAAGCAGATAAAATTAATTAATTTAAGCTCATTTAGTTGTAAAAAATATATATAGCAATACATTATTTAAAAACCCTAATAGTGTACACGCCATAAAATATCAAATTTTAGCCGAAAATTTGAAATTTAATATTTTTTACTATTTTTCCCATTACTAGAACGATATATAGAATTGAAATAATTTTTTTTCATACAAATAGAAAAAATCGTGCAGTGAAGGGTTAATATACCGTACCTCCAGCGTACCTGCCGCGGCTTAGTTAAATCTTCTTCAAACCTGAAATTTTATAGAAAAAAAGATGTCAAATAAGTTTTAAGCAAAGGCAATTCACATTTTATATTAAAATAAATTCTGGTAGGAAATCGAATTATTCGAGGTTTGGCGGATACGCACGAAATTACTGTATTATGTGAATTGTAATGTCACAGGAAAAAGATACGAGTTATTCTAATCTTTTGTTTTCATATCAACCGTCAATGCAATATGTTTTTTTCTTCACACGTAGCTATTAATCATTTGACAATTATATTTTCTATTTATTGTGTTTTAAAAAAGCACTATTCTGAGAAGCAATATTATACTCAAATCGCACATATAAATTCAAATGGGCAATCAACACTGTTATAAATTTTCAATAATTTAGATTAAAATTTTATAAAACGTTTTTTCTCTAGAAATTTTTGACCCTGCTAATTTTTTTGAGTCATTTTCCTGGATTTTTATCTTTACTTCGTGAAAACAATTTACTTGATAGAGTGAGAATGTGCAAGTACTTTAGAGTTTCGAAAAGCATAAAAAACACTTAAATCCGTATATAGTGAAAAATAAAAATAGTACTATTTGTATACTTGCGTACATAATTGTTTCTAATAAATATCTAAATATGTGCATGTCTATTGCAAAATGTCGGATAGACTCATTCGTAGAGTACATATCTCAAGAGGGACCATTGACTGTAATAGCACACATCTTGAGGGGCGGTGGGATATATTATATCTCACCTAATTTAAATCATGATTTACACCAGGAAATTTTAATTAAATTTTACTTTTTTAACTTTGTTGGAAAAATAGCTTTCCTTTACTTTGAACGGAATTTATTTTTAAATTCCGGTGTGAATTAAACGTTACAGAAACGCAATTGTTTGCCACTGAAAGGGACCTGTGTGAAGTTGGCACCCCTCATAATGAATTTAAATATGAAAACTACACAGAAGTTTTGCCCAAGTTTTGCCTAGTTTTGCCCACCCATTAATTAATTTTTCCCACCCTTCGTAACGCTGTAAAACAAACTTTATTTTTTGACACGCTTTGAAAAAGCTGGCACCCCTCAATTTGAAATTTAACAAAGCAATTGTACAGTTATTTTGCCGAAGTTTTGCCCATTTTTGTCCACCCATTTTTTAATTTTGCTCACCTATTATAACGCCGTAAATAAAATAAATCTTCGTTGACCACGTGTGAAACTGGCACCCCCCCCCCCCCAATTACGAATTAAAATATGAAAAGCACACTAAAGTTTTGCCCAAGTTTTGCCCAGTTTTATCCACCCATTAATTAATTTTGCCCACCTTTTCTAACGCTGTAAATCAAATTTTATTTTTTGACCCTTTTTTAAAGTAGCACCCCTCATTAGGAAACTTACAAAAACAATTGTACTATTATTTTGCCCAAGTTTTGCCCAGTTTTGCCCTATCATTAATTAATTTTGCCCACCTTTTATAACGCCGTAAATCAAAAAAATCTTCGTTGACCACGTGTGAAGCTGGCACCCCCATTACGAATTAAAACATGAAAACCACAGTAAGGTTTTGCCCAAGTTTTGCCCAGTTTTGCTCATCCATTAATTAATTTTGCCCACCCATTCTAAAGCTGTATATAAAAAGAAATCTTTGTTGACCACGTGTGAAATTGACACCCCACATTACGAATTAAAATATGAAAACCACACAAAAGTTTTGCCGGTGTTTTGCCCAGTTTTGCCCACACATTAATTAATTTTGCCCACCTTTTATAACGCCGTAAATCAAAAATAATCTTCGTTGACCACGTGTGAAGCTGGCACCCCCCATTACGAATTAAAATATGAAAACCACACTAAAGTTTGGCCAAGTTTTGCCCGTTTTTGCCCACCCATTAACTAATTTTGCCCAGCTATTCTAAAGCTGTAAATCAAAAAAATCTTTGTTGACCACGTGTGAAGTTGGCACCTCCCATTACGAATTAAAATATGAAAACCACACAAAAGTGTTGTCCCAGTTTTGTCCAGTTTTGCCCACCCGTTAATTAATTTTGCCCACTTTTTATAACGCCGTAAATAAAAATAATCCCTGCCGGCTCGGGCCTACAGGCGGAGGTAGATTTCGAAGTTAAGTACTAAATTCTCCAACAAAACTTAAATCAAGATTAGAGATAAACCCAGTTTCTTCACAAAGAGTGAGCTGTAGGCAGCTAAACTTTTTGTGAAAATTATAATATACACGAATACACACACACATGTATATGGAATAGGTTTAAAAAATGGCTACAAAAAATTCAAAGAGCCTTAAAGTGTTAAAATATGTTAATATTTCCATAGTCGGGATTTTATCATGTTTTAATACGTTTCTTCAAACTCACATGGCGTTACATATTCACCTGCTGAGATCCATTATATTTGCAATATGACGCAATATACATATTTTTTTAATTCGTCAAACTATTTTTTTATTTTGAGTTTCCATGCTGAAATCTTGCTCTAGAAAACTTATGACGTAATATTCAATTTGTTTTCAACTTGTCAAACTGTTTAATTTTACACGTGAAAATTTTGTATTCGAAAAGTAATTGTTGTGGTGAGGATTTTATTGTTTTCTTTTTAATTGTTGGCAACTGCTATAACGAAAAACTTTTACTTTTTTCCTGCCATTGTTGTGTAAGAGCTGGTTATATCAGAATCATGTTAAGACAGTATTCAAAATTTTGAACCCTACCCATTTCCACCCTCTTGGGCCGATTTCGCCCATTTTCAATCCCCTCCGAGATATTAGCCATATCAAAGTTGTTGGCGAGTTTAAGGACAATCCGTGCATAATTGCGACTTTTATCGTGCGGACAAAATTTAGTACATACATACATACACACATATACATACATATATATATATATATATATATATATATATATAAACTTTTTAGGTGGGGGTGGTTTTGTGTTCCTGGGGTCCTATAATGAAAAGTTATGAAGGAATTTTTCAAAAGTCGCACCATGGTAACGACTGCAATAGGTAGTATTTCTTACGAAATCTACCTAAAAAAAATCGTCGTTGACCACGTGTGAAGCTGGCACCCCCCATTACGAATTAAAATATGAAAACCACACAAAAGTTTTGCCCAAGTTTTTCCCAGTTTTGCCCACCCGTTAATTAATTTTGCCCACCTATTCTAAAGCAGTAAATCAAAAAAATCGTTGTTGACCACGTGTGAAGTTGGCACCTCCCATTACGAATTAAAATATGAAAACCTCACAAAAGTTTTGCCCACCGTTTATAACGCCGTAAATCAAAAAAATCTTCGTTGACCACGTGTGAAGTTGGCACCCCCCATTACGAATTAAAATATGAAAACCATACAAAAGTTGTCCGATGTTTTGCCCAGTTTTGACCACCCATTAATTAATTTTTCCCACCTTTTATAAAGCAGTAAATCAAAATAATCTTCGTTGACCACATGTGAAGCTGGCACCCACCATTACGAATTAAAATATGAAAACAGGATGTAGCAACCTCGTCCTGAAGCAATCTATCCTGAATATTCATAAAATTCGTTACAACCGATGCCACATAAACGAATGTATGAGCGATTCACACCCATTAAAACAAAAAAAAAAAAAAAAAATAGTGAAATTGGTTGAGTCGATATATTGGAATCTCTAAAAATAAGAAGTGCCTTAAAAGATCGCAAACGCTGCAACGAATATTTTAAAAAATCACATTATGTAAAACGCTAATATTGTTTAAAATCATTTTATAAATTAAGTAACATTTTAAAAATAGAAATTGTCTATTTTTTCATTCAAATTCTTTTTTATAATTTAAATAAATATTAAAAAGTAAACTTTCCATTTTTGAAACTTTCTCCTATTTCGATTCAAATTCGCACTTACATAACTGAAGTTGAAGAGAAACGACGCACCACTGAGCTACTGCGAACTCAGTTCGAAACACTTTAGAATAACATTTTAAACAGCTTGCTTTAGTTATAAAAATTCACCAAAAGTTAGCGAGTGGAAATTGAAAACGAAACACTAATTTCGCAAAGAGGTATTGCTGTCAAATCATCACAAGCAATCATGCTACGAAGCCTTTTTGGGAAATATCCGCCCCATCAGTTTGACTGAATGCTCTATTTGCCTTTCGAGACTGTTTTTAAGAAATATATGAAGTAACGACAAAAAGCCCACCAAATGGATTTTTAGCATTTAGTAGGATACCGCGATACGAGAGTTGCAGCATATCGAATATAAAATTTGATTAATTAGACGATTCTGGACAAAGCGAATGTCCAAGCTTGGCGAGTGTCACATTATAACCAAGCTTATGCTTGTTAACTTATCTCGAAGCTTGTCCAGGTGAGCAGCGCCATGTTCTGGAATACAAAATGCCTAGGTTTGCAATAGTTTGGACAAACCCAAGCCGAGAAAATCAAGACAGAAAATGCCTAGGTTTGCCATAGTTTGGACAAACACCTCTGTCAAAGCACAGTCTGAGCGCAACCAACGCCAACTATAGACAATGCCGACGAGCTCGATTTCGACCCCACGGCAGGTCGGTCATCAGCGGATGATTCGTTCGACCCTATTCTTGTGTCTTTTACGTCACAAGAATAGGGTTCAATGAATGATAAGCAAATGACTGATCTACCGTGATGTCGAAATCCAGCTCGTCGGCACTGCCGCAACCAAAGTCTTTTAAGATACATAGACCGGCAAACTGTCAGTTTAACTGAGGATTTTTTATCACAGCTCTTGTACGGCAGAATATATGTTTTATATTTTAATTTACCTAAGAAAATGCTTTTATTAGCGTTTTTTTTTTTTTTATTCGTATCATTAAGTATTAGGCTACCCTATTTCATTTACGCCTTAAAAAAAAAAAAAAAACTTTATCATTAATAATTTTTTTGTCTTTTTCGTATAGCAAGTAAGTATTTCAATAAACTTCTTCCAAGGATAAAAATATAGTGTTACTTTCGTTAATATGTATTTTTGTAATTGCTATTTTACATAAAAATTAGTTTTAACGTAGATTTCTTCACAAGTAATTTAAAATTTTCTAAATTACTATATTATGTTACAGTTGTTACCTTTAATCTAAACTTCCCTACCAGTTACTTTAGTAAGTCAAAATTAAAAAAAGGTGGGATGGAGGATATTCCAAATATGGGTTCGAGGCTAAAAAAAGTCACGTGATACCGGTAATTTACCCAAGGAATTTCTAACTGATAAGAAGGAAAGATATTACTGCTTTGCCTCATGAACTGCTTCATTGGCTAGCGGAGATTCACATTACACGACTACGGAGGCTTCCCTTCTTTACGCTAGAAGTTTTTACCTTGACCACGTGATCAAAACGGAGATGAAATATCCTCCATTATAATCTTTAACAATCTGTTTCTATATTAATTTCGCCTTTATTTCGGTTTCTAAGGCATAAAAATTAGATACTCTTTTTCAAACATACCATCCATAAAATTATTAATAAATCGCCTTATTTAACTTTATTTCTTAAAATTCAATATTTATAACGCATATTTAGATATAAAAAATAGCGTCATGTAAAACATATGCCATAAAATTCATATATATTGATAAAAATTATTTTTAAAGCTCATTCTAGCCGTAGCACTTAATGGTAAATAACTCACAGCTGACATACAAACCTCGCGGTTGAGGTGTTTCAATTTACTTCAGATGGCTACCATGATTTCGCATGCTTTTGAATGGGAATGGAGTATATTCCATCTCCGTTTTGATCACGTGGTCAAGGTAAAAAGTTCTAGCGTAAAGAAGGGAAGGCTCCGTAGACGTGTAATGTAAATCTCTGCTAGCTAGTGAAACAGCTTATGAGGCAAAGCAGTAGTATCTTCCCTTCTTATCAGTTAGAAGTTCCTTGGGTAAATTACCGGTATCACGTGACCTTTTTCAGCCTCGAACCCATATTTGGAATATCCTCCATTGTCGGTCTATGTATCTTAAAGGACTTTGGCCGCAACCAACGACATATAAGGCGTTTAAAACGTCCCACGGACTGGATCAACTTTACTCGGTGATTGGTACAAAGCCCATCGTTTGGTGCCAATCGCCATGTAAAGATGTTCCACTCCATATAATGTCTTAAAAGTCATAATCTGGTCTTTTATGACATTGGTCATAGTCTGAGAACATATGCCGCCAATTTCATATCGAGGCACGCTACGCGAAACTGGAATTTGATTTAGGAACACCAGCAAATCCTGTAAAACATTTGGAAGTATTTAAAAATTGTATGAACAGTGCAAAAAAAGCTCTAATTCCATAAAAACGTTGGACAAAGCTGAGAAAATACTTTGAAATGCATGGCAAAACTCTCGGAGCATTAGTAAAAATTGAACAAAATATGGCGAAAACCATTAAGCTCCATACATAACAAGAATTCTCAGTTGGCGGTCAGAAGCTTGCAAGGCAAATGAAGCATACAAGGCAAAGGTAAAAAATAGTCCGCGTTACCAGTGTTAGATATTAGTGTTGACATTTACTATTATTCTAATATATGTTTCTCTAATTAAGCAATACTTATCAAATTAATAAATAATTCTTCAATCATGCAAAGAAACGAAACAAACAGTACATTTTGCCTGGAATGCAAACCTGGACCGCTAGAAATCATCATGGGAAATAGGAAGACAGATTTCCTGTTTGTTATATATGGAGCTCAGTGGGAGAAAACTAGGTAAATCTGGACGGAAATCTACACACAGACAAGGCGGCCGAAAGTAAAGGAAAATTGGGTAAACTAGGAAAAACTTAGCTTTGGAAAAAACAAGAGTAAAATGAAGGAATACTAAAACAAATGAAATCGGTTAAAAACAGGCAATGCTATAAGAACGCTGGACAAAACAGGACACATTTTTTCAGTTGGAGAAAGCTCTAGAAAAGTCCCGTAACACTAGTAAGTTGGTTAGTTTAATTCGTAATTGGATGTGAAAATGCCCCAAGTGGTAAACAAAGCTATTTTTTAATTTACAGCATTATGAAAATAGGGCAAAATTAAATAATAGGAGGGCAAAATACACTCTCAATTGTGTTTTTTTTTTACTGTGGGGTGCTAGTTTAAATAATGCGCCAAAAAAGTAAATTTTATTTACAACGTTATGAAATCTTGCCAAATTAAATAATAGGTGGGCAAGACTGCGAAAAATTTGCACAAAACATTTGTGTGGCTTTCACATTTTAATTCGTAATGGGGGGGGTGGGGGTGCACACTGCACACGTAATCAAGAAAGATTTTTTCAATTTACAGCCTTGGAAAAGGTGGGCAAAATTAAATAATGAGTGGGCAAAACTGGGCAAAACTTGGGCAAAACTTTTGTGTGGTTTTCATATTTTAATTCGAAATGGGGGGTACCAACTTCACACTTGATCAACAAAGATTTTTTTGATTTACAGCGTTATAATAGGTGGGCAAAATTAAATAATGTGTGGGCAAGACTAGGCAAAACTTGGGAAAACTTTTGTGTGATTTTCATATTTTAATTCGTAATGGGGGGTGCCAACTTCACACATGGTCAACAAAGATTTTTTGATTTACAGCGTTAGAAAAGGTGGGCAAAATTAATTAATGGGTGGGCAAAACTGGGCAAAACTAGGCAAAACTTTTGTGTGGTTTTCATATTTTAATTCGTAATCAGGGGTTCCAACTTCACACGTGGTCAACTAAGATTTCTTAGATTTACGGCGTTATAAAATGTGGGCAAAACTGGGCTAAACTTGGAGCACACTTTTGTGTGGTTTTCATATTTTAATTCGTAATGTGGGGTGCCAGCTTCACACGTGGTCAACGAAGATTTGTTTGATTTACGGCGTTATAAAAGGTTGGCAAAATTAATTAATGGGAGGCAAAACTGGGCAAAATTTAGAAAAAACGTTTGTGTGGTTTTCATATTTTAATTCGTAATGGGGGGGGGGGGGCAACTTCACACGTGGTCAACAAAAATTATTTTGATTTACAGCTATAAAAGAGGTGGGCAAAATTAATTAATGGGTGGGCAAAACTGGGCAAAACATGGGCAAAACTTTTGTGTGGTTTTCATATTTTAATTCGAAATGGGGGGTACAACTTCACACTTGATCAACAAAGATATTTTTGATTTACAGCGTTATAATAGGTGGGCAAAATTAAATAATGTGTGGGCAAGACTAGGCAAAACTTGGGCAAAACTTTAGTGGGATTTTCATATTTTAATTCATAATGGGGGATGCCAGCTTCACACGTGGTCAACGAAAATTTGTTTGATTTACGGCGTTATAAAAGGTGGACAGAACTGGGCAAAACTTGGACAACACTTTTGTGTGGTTTTCATTTTTTAATTCGTAATGGGGAGTGCCAAATTCACACGTGGTCAACAAAGATTTTTTGATTTACACCTTTAGAATAGTCGGGCAAAATTAATTAATGGGTGGGCAAAAATGGACAAAACTTGGGCAAAACTTTTGTGTGGTTTTCATATTGTAATTCGTAATGGGGGGTGCCAGCTTCACACGTGGTCAACGTAGATTTTTTTGATTTACGGCGTTATAAAAGGTGGGCAATATTAATTAATAGGTGGTTAAAACTGGGCAAAATACCGGCAAAACTTTTGTGTGGTTTTCCTATTTTAATTCTTAATGGGGGGGGTGCCAACATCACACGTGGTCAACGAAGATTTGTTTGATTTACGACGTTATAAACGGTTGGCAAAATTAATTAATGGGTGGCAAAACTGGGCAAAACTTGAGCAAAACTTTTGTGTGGTGGTAATTATGGCTTGTGTAGAATCCATAGTTCAGATTAACAATCTTTACATTATGTAATCACTGAACTCTGAGATAAATTAAGGTGAATGTTACTGTTCGGACATTGTGGCGGCTTTATGCTGGCCGCCGGTTATAGCCGCTATTAACAACTTAACAGTTTTACCCATGCCCCGTACGTGCGAGAAGAGTTTGCTTGCAGTGTTACTAAAAGCTTTTGGACACCACCAATTTTTAACTCTAATCTTTTGCCTTATCTAATGACAGACATTTTTCGACTTTATAAGGCAAATGTTTTAGTACGGAAAAAATGGTTTTTGGTTCCTAATATTACTTTATTGCATACATTTTGATATGTATAAAAAAACAAACTGTTAAATGGTTGAAAATAAATGTGAGAATTACGTTGAATGCAATAAATCGCCAAAAGATGTATAGATTTAAATTGTTTCTATACATTAAATTATATTATAATCTCTATAATAATAGCCTAGGTCATGTGACTGTCATCGATAGTTCCGGGTTGACCAATTCGTTTTTTATATGCCAGGTGACCATTATTTACATTTTTTATTTTTCGCGTGGTAAATTAAAACAATGCTTTGATACTGAAATTAAAAGTCATGGTTTTTGGTATTACTAATTAACCATTTGGAAAAATGGTTATTGTTCTCGTCAGGGTAGGAAATCAAAAGCATATCTGAAGGTTTTTATTGGTTTAATCCGCATTTTATTCGTTTTGTGATTGGTCTATACAGTAATCTGTATTTCCCTTTACTTTCAACAGAGATGGATACCTTCTGTTTCCACTATGACAAAAAACTAATAAAAACTGCAAAAAAAATGAATAACTCAGAAACAAATTGAGACACAGCTTTCAAACAAATTGCATTTAAAAGTACATTTTTTTTTCTCTATCCGACGGTGTAAAAAGTAATATTGTCGGATGTTTAGAAGTTTAAGAATGAAATTTCATTTCAAATTGGTAGTCAGATTTCTTGGAAATCTAACGATGGAAAAGCCTTTTCCCGAACAGGCAATGAAATGCTTGCTTCATACGTAAGTTTCAGGTGGATAATAACGAATGAAAATGAAAGAAAATGAATAACAATTTCTGCCAAAGAGTTAATTTTAATTTGTAAGATTTTCACGTGCAAAATGGAATAAGCCAATTAAAAAAAAAAAAAAAAAAAAAAAAGATAAATAGGACAGGAATGAATACATATAAATATTTCACACCAAATACGAGTCGCAGGCGATTTTTATCGCTTGGAATTTTTACGTGTAATAACACTATTAATGTTTAATTCATGGCGTACGTAATGTATGATCAACTCCGTGCGATTTTTTATGTCTTAAATTTTAGTCTTTGAAAAAATCATTTTCCAAATGGTCGTTGTAATTTGTTAAATTGCATTTTTTTGTGTTATTATTTTTCTTTTCTTTTTCTTAAAAAATGTTGTAATTGATGTATGAATATAATTGATGATGTATTAAAGAAATGTACATGGAAGCTTAAACTTAGAAAAAAATTTCTAAAACTTTTTATTATTATTATTATACAGCATTTTAAAAAGTCTCACGATTTAGTGATTTTTAAATTCGATCGTCATATTTTCAAAAGTATTACAATCATAAATTAGTGCTTTATAAGTATGTATTTGCAATATGCATTATAAATATGATTACATTGTGCTAAATTTTTAAAATTTTTCTCAGAAATGTGTAAAACAAAATATATCTCTGAAATAGCAACTCATTTTATTTGCAGAAATATATTTTCTTATGTATACTGGTTATATGTATTATAAACCTGAAAATCATGTTAGAAAGAATTTAACATGATAATAGAGAAATATTGTTCAATGTCGTAATTCTGTGACTTGCTTAAATTCAGTGAAAGCACAGTCGGGGTAAAATATCTGAATTAAAAACCGATGAATAATGTATTCTGAACTTTTTGTTTCAATCGTTTATCCCTTTTAACACTAGAACCGCCGGAAATTTTACTGAAGTGTTATAAAAATATTTTACACCGGAAATTTCAATTGAATAAATAAGTTAATTATTTATTTAACTTTTTTTTTTCCCGTGGTACATTTAAAACTTATTTTAGAAAAAAAAAACTTCCGGTGACAATCGAAATATTTTTATTCGGTAGCGGTCAAAAGGACCGCTACGGCGGTTCTAGTGTTAAAATGCAATGACCTGTCAGCTATACGACGCATGTTGTATGTATTTTATAGTGATATTACTTTTCAGTACTAATTAATCTTCAATTTATTTAATGGTGGAAATATGATTATATACGACAATAATTATAATTCGTAAATAATGTTAATAAAATTTAATACTGGGAGAGCCGTAATATTGAAAGCTAAATTTATTGTTTGAAATCCCTCAGTGATTTTCGAGGATTGAAGATTTTGCTACAAATACGCCATTATTTATTTTTGCAGACTCATACTCATGTAGCGGTTTGAAAAAAAAAAATCCATCGGAAAAATAAAGGTACTCTATAAAGAGATATACAAAATGATCAAACACAACTGCATATACCAGCTAGATTTGTCCTAAAGCTCAAGAAATTAAGCTGTTAATACAAACAGCGTAGGTTCATCAGTAATACGAATTGGGCTACATGCACTTTAGTTCTACCAAGATTAGGCAATGTGTTTCCTCATTTTTAAATTGGTGTCGGAATTTTCGAAAAATTTTATGTGAAAGTATCGAAATGCAGTTCTGTAGCTTTAATCACCAAAGTTATTAAAGTAAATTGTCTTCAAAAATTCTGGTACAAATTCTGCATTAAAATTAGGTGGTGTAAAAAATATCCCATTCACCATCAACGGGTAATGTATTTTATCGCAAAACAGTTCTGGAATTCTCCATTTTGGTCCGTTTTTTATTTAAAAATTCGAAATACAAACTGTAATTTCAAAAAGAATTTTTGAACCTTACTGATTACTCTGGCGGTAACCAGAAACTGAAGATCGGACTTTTAAAAAAGCAACCGCCATCTTGTGACAACCTCCTCAGTTACTTCACTCGCAACTGGTAGACAGTACACCATATGTCTACTCCTCTTTATTCATAACTCCATTCAACTACCATGGCATTAATTTCACTGTAACCTAATAAATATATTTGTATTTAAAGAAGAATTCTTAAAAGAAAGTCAAAAATTCCGCACAGAAATAAGTTAAATAAGTAATCATACAGTCTTAACTCTTTGCACTCATATGCAGTGTTGCCAGATTGAGTACTTTTTTAGTTCAGATTATTTGACTGTCACCACTTTTTTTAAATAGTATAATTCACTTATTTTCCAGAATTTTTGATCTAATTTTAAATAGGTTGAACATTTCTATTTAAAAAAAGCGGTGACAATCAACAATCTGGGTACACTGCTCATATGTCCTGTACAGTCTGACTAGGCATTATCTTTCTTTGCAAAATTTGTTTTTGTCACCAGTAATAAAGGAAAATAAAATTTACCTTATTTAATTAGAACATTCTTGAAATTGTATACTTGAAAGAAACTTCCTTTTAAAAGTGGTGTAAACCGAATAAACTTTGTGTAAGAGATGCATGAGTTGAAAGGTTTAACCCTAGGAGGAATGTGTGGGGTCATTTGGACTACTACCACATGAATAAATTTCGGTTCGGAGCATAAATTTCATTACAAAATAAGTTAAAAAGGCAAAAAAAGAAGGAAAAAAAGTTAATTAAATAAGTTAAGCCTTTTTAAATAAAAATTCTGGTTTAATATATGTTTATAAAACTTGAGTAAAATTTCCGACCTTTCTAGTGTTAAAGGAACATTCTGGTTTCAAGTATGTATATATGATTTGGAAAAATATTTTGGCTGTGTTTTAACCAATGAACGGACTCAGAAAATAATGCATGACTACGCATGTCTTTACAAGTTACGAGAATTGTGAAAATGTTGTGGATCATTGTGGAACAGGGTAATTTTTTCACATAATTTCCTTTTTAATTTAATGAATATTAAAAGGCATAACACTGAGATTTTCTACAGACATAGTTATGAACAAATTAATGCATTACAAACTAGTCGTTGGGGGCCATTGTAATACTTACCCATCATGGATATACATAATATAAAATATGAAAATAAAACATGTGATACATGCTAAGAATTGTATCATGTTACTTTATTCATAATTTAATTTACTTAGACTCCCTTAAATATAATTAATATAATCCCTTAAGCTAATATTACGTTTTGTTGCATTAAAATATCTCAATTTGTTGATTTTCTGTAAGCAAGTAAACACTATGGGTTTACAATGGAAGTCTATGGGAATTTGGCAAAATAGTAGAGATACCACCAATTTGGCTTCATTTTTGGCGACTAATTTTGGTCGCCAAATTTGTCGATAAATTGCCAAGTTGGTGACAAACTTGGCGGCATTTGGCGACAGCAAAGGATTCCCCCTATGGTAACCCCCTTATAGGTATAAAGATGCATTAAATGCTTGCCATTTACGATAAACCATTATTGGCATCTAATTTTATAGTTTAGCGATAGTTTTTTGGCTAGCGGGATAACTGTGTAGAACCGAATTGCGTAAAAGAAACATCCTTATAACTCGAAAAAATATAATAATATTAACTAACAGTTTACTGCGTCGGATTAAGCGTCTCATTTCCAATTGAAATATATCTTTGAATTGAAATTTGAATGAAATACAGGGTCATGAAAAATCGAAGAGTGCGAAAAATAGAATTACAAATATCTCGACAACTAATTACCCGACCGAGTTCATTCATGATACATAATTCATGTTTTTTATTGTCTTTTATAAATAAACAATTTCGAAAATTTTTGTATACCTTATATCCGAACGAATATTTCGAAAGTCCGAAAAAAATAGTTCCGTATAATCGAGGTTACTGATATTCAATAGGTTTCTTTATATTGTTACTTCCTAAGTACACACCGAATTTCAAGTCTCTATCTCGATTTGTTCGGGAGATAGAGTGTTTACAGACACACACACACACATACAGACGGACAGCAAATTTTTTTTTCTAAAAATGTGTTTTTCGGAATCTCCAATGTCTGAAACGTGTAAATCCGTCAAAAATTTTTTTAGACTTTAAAACGATTACAAAACTTAACCTATACTATGGGTACCTATTATGGGTAATTAAAAATATTATATTTGCTTAAACTCGACAAACCCACTAGCCGACTTTCGTAAAATCTTTGTTTATTTGATACAGAGTAAACGCATTTCTTCAGACTGTTTTTAGAAATAAAATCGAATACGTTTTATTTAGAAACATGCAGTTTAATGTAGAAAATGCTTTATAACGCAAATTTAAGATTTTTTTTTTTATCATTTCTGTTTGAATGTAACAAAACTCAGAGCGATTTCGTTTTTAAAGGATTAATTCAAAACGTTTACTACCGCAATTTTCTTTCGAAAAATTTCTCTTTAGATTTATCTCGTAACTGTTGCAGAAACACGCTGCGTCATGAGTTTTTTATTCCAATTCTTGTGACAATCTGCCATCTGAATATATTTTTTTTAAATAATGGTAGCCAAAATGTGACCGCACAGAAGAGATATTATGGATACTAGAAGTTTTCTACAGAATTAATTAAGAAAAATGCAATACATTATGATAAATTTGTGTATGTCTGTTCTTGCCATATACAATTATTTTTCAATTTTCTGTTAATCTGATTAAGGTTGAACAGGTTTCAAACAATATCTTTTCTCAGAAATATAATCAAATTGCATCCACGTAGAAACATGCAATTAATTAGCTAAAGATTTATTAAATTAATTTTCTGATTCGAAACGTATCTACTTTGGTAAAATTAAAACACACATTGCGTGAGACTAGTTCGAGATTGCTAAGAATGTATATCTTACCATAAAATATATTTCAATGGTTTCTTGGCAAATTGTTCGATGGTGGGTAATATACAGGGTATTTCTAAAAGAATATTGGGGTTTTAACGCTTGGAAGTATTTATTACATAAAACTTAAAATTATAATTAATACATAAAATGAAAGACCAACTGAAACAGTGTTACCTACAAGCTTACAAGTGTTCATTGTGAGCACCTTTCGTCACACGACGCACATCGAGTCGATAGTTCGGTTCTTCCCAAATGTTGAATAGCAAAGAAGTTCTGTTCAAACGCTCACCCGATCTGACGCCATGTGATTTCTACCTGTGGGGGTTCATAAAGGATCGTGTGTATGTGCCTCCACTACCAGTCGACCATTGCAGCTGTTGCAATAATGACCCCACAAACACTAATCAACGTTTGGGAAGAACTGAGCTATCGACTTCATGTGTGCCGTGTGACGAAAGGCGCTCACACTGAAGATTTGTAACTTTGTAGTTAAAACTGTTTGAGTTGCTCCTTCATTTTATGTATCAATTATAAATTTAAGTTTTATGTAATAAATTCAATATTCTTTTAGAAACACCCTGTATTATTTAAGCACTTAATTTTAATCCTAAACTGTTGAGTAGCACTCAGAATTTATTAAGAAAATTCTGCTCTTCTTTCGTGAAGAAATGAATTTATTTACATTAAATTCAGATTGTTCGTAAACGCTGGTGTCAGTGAATTATTTCAATATTTTAGCAACAGAGTTAATTTGCCTCTGAAAATTACAAAAAGAAACTTTTAATAAAAAGTTATGACTTTTTTTTGTTCGTTTGTTTAGTTAATTTTTCACTTGTGTCTCGCAAATTAATTTATAAGTAAATTTGATAATTTGCATATTGCAATCGAATTTTAAATTAATTTATAAATCAGGAGCTCATAATTGCGTGTTACGTACAATCCGAGTTACCTAATAGTAAATTTTATCTTATTTTATCATTGAAAGCTCCTTTTAAAAAGTGGGTACTGTTAGGAAATTCTGTTGGCTCCAGGCGGATCTTAGTTTAACCCTCTAATGCTCACAGTAGCCTGTGTTACCTGATTGGGCACTTTTTTTGTCCCCAGATTGTTTATTGTCACCGGTTTTTTTTTAAATAGAAAACATCGGCCTATTTTAAAATAGATTAAAATTTCTGAAAAATAAGGCGAATTATACTATTTTTAAAAAGTGGTGACAGTCAAATAATCGAAATGAAAAAAGTCCCTAATCTGGCAACACTGATAGTAGCATATGTGCTAATAACATTGTTTCGAATTTAGTGGAATTTTTAATTTGGACATTCCAAATTCACACCAGAAATTTCAAATAGCAATATTCACTTTATTTTATAACAAATACCCCGTGTTTAAATAAAGCGAATATTTATATTTCCTGGTATTAGTTCAGACTCTTTGACTTATGGAATTTCTAGAACGTATTGTACCCTGGGAATTAGAGGGTTAAAATATGAATGATACATACAAGTGACATTTATAAAAAAGCTAAAAGTTGTATAGTTTTACATTATTTCTATGTATTAAAATAAATGATTCCACATCTCTTAATTCACAGCAAGTGAATAAAAATGCATACATCTAAAATTTTATTTAATATCATAAATATATGAATTCATAATATCAGTGAAAATGCAACTGACAGAAATTAAATGAGCTCAAAACCGATATATATATAAATAAAGTATTTTTATTATTTTATTTTCATACTTTTATATATTTTTTTAAATATAGCAGTGATCTATTACTACACCATATTCTTTTTTATGTAGTATTATTTCTCAAAAATAATTTTCATTACATTTCATCACAGAACTACGTTTAAATAATGCAAAAGTTACTGATAAGAAATAGTGTACTAAAAATAAATAGCGGGAGAGTCGTAGAAGTGAAAAGTTGATGTACAATTTGCCATCAATCATTGATTTCGAGAAATAGTGATATGTTTCTATCATTATTAACCATTGGCAAACCAATCGAAACCGGAAAAACTATAATTCTTTACTAAAAAGTAGTAAAGCATCTTCAGTTGTATTGAAAGCCGTCAGGTCATCATAAATGTGTTCAAGAGAAGAAACTGCAAATTTTGGCTGTTTCCGTTAGATAAGAGACCATGTATCCCAAAATTGCGTTTGTATTAAGCGTACAAACGTAATGCTGGAATCGGGCTTAAATAGACGCAGCAGCGTATCCTGCGGCGGGGGTTGCAAATACGAGGGCTTTTGGAGCGACGTCGAATTTGAGAGAATATCTACCATCTGCGGATAATAGAATATGAATAACTTTAATAAAAATTATTGTAATACTGATACAGCCTTCCAATTTGAAAAAAAGAAGATATTTAGTGACTTAATTCTAAATGGATATCCTTTAAGATGGTTAAAAAGAATTTTTTCTGAGCATCGCGTGTCATCCTCTGTAAATTGTAAGGCTCCCGCTATTTACATATCTCTACCCTACAACAAATATCTTTCTGAAAAAAATCTCTAGACTTTTGAAGTCTCATAACAACAGTACATCATTCAAGCCTCAAAATGTTTTGAAAAACTTACTTTGTAAATCTAAACCTAAAATTCCCCCCTTACTAAGAACCGGTTCAATTTACAGTATCTCATGTAAAGATTGCGACTCAGTATATATTGGCGAAACTGGTCGCACTTGCGCCATTCGCCTTGCCGAGCATAAACGTACTTACAAATCTGGAAACCTACAGTCTAAAATTGTACAGCATTCTTTAGATACCGACCATATCCCAGATTTCGCGAATATGAAAGTTATCAGATCCGGTTGCAATAATATTAAAAGTAGAGTTTTTCTGGAAGGTGTGTTCACTCGTAAGCAAACGTTACGCCGATAAATGAATCATGTGCACTTCCTCCTGAATATTCAGGAATACTTCTTAAAAAATGTATCATAGCAGCGACAGCGGTTAGGTAATTTACATCAAAATCTAATCAGCAACAACTTATGTCAACTTCTAACAAAACCTGAAATTTGAGGAAAATATGCCACTAGTTTTTGAGACACAGCTATTGCAGAAATCGTAGAAAATTCTGCTTAGCAGCGCCACCTGATATTTCCACCAAATACTAAACAGCACTTATTTACATCAGGAACTATCTGAATCTGAAATTTTATGAAAATTCGTGCATTAATTCTTGAGATAGAGCCATTGAGATAATCATGAGTAATACAGTAAAGAAGGGCCACCTGTTGGGCGATTTACACCAAAAATTATATGAAGTGCTAACGTAATCTGAAGTTTTATGGAAATCCGTGCATTCGTTTTTGAAAGATAGCAATAGCGCACATCGTGAAAATGTAGCATATCACCGTCACATGTTTGGCGATATTCATTAAAAACGTCAGCAGCGCAAAATTGTATCAAGCACTAACGCAATGTGAAGTTTTATGAAACTCCGTGCATTAGTTTTTGAGAGACAGCTATTGCGAAAATCGAGAAAATGTAGCACATGAGCGTCACCTGTTGCGCGATTTACAACAAAAAGTAATAAACACAAATTTATATCAGGAGCTAACTGAATCTAAAGTTTTATAAATTCTGTTTGTTAGTTCGTGAGACAGAGCTCCAACAAAATTTGTGTCCCATACTGACAGATAGACTCACAAACAGACATTTTGTAAAAACATGTTTTTGGGATCTCTGAGACCTAAAACTTGTAAATCCTTCGAAAACCGGAAATTGAAAATTTTCAAGAATCCAATATTCCCTGCTTCTAAAGATAGAAGAATGTTAAAAGGGCCTCATAGGCACTTCTGGTGTTGAATTTCAGAATTTAATATTGTCCATTTTTTTGCATGTTTTAGACCTCTAATGCCCATGATAGCATTTATGCTACCATCAGTGTTTCAAATTTACTGGATTTTTCTTTTCAGATATTAAGAATTCATGCCAGAAATTTAAGATAGCAAACTTTGCTCTATATAATAATTAGAATTTCCGTCATTAAATAAAGGTAAATTTATTATTTAGATTTCCTGGTATGAATTCGTATTTTTTGAATGACGGAATTTATAGAACGCATCCTCCTGTTGTAATTAGAGGGTTAATAAGACGCAACGTACTGTCCTCTTACTGAATAATTGAGCGCTGTGTAATATGTTTTTTCTCGTAATCATAGTTCAATTGAATGCTGTAATAGCATGTAATATGCAAGTATATTTTGCTGTCAAAGTTTTATGGTGTTTAAAAACATCGCAGATGTTGTGAACAAGTACTAAGGCATTAGATCATTGATAATCATGCCAGCTAGCTTTTCAGAACAATACTGATGGCGTTGGCGTCTATATACTATTTAAACCTCTTAAGGCATATCACTCGATAGATCCAATCTGCCTTTTTTCATTTCTTGACACGTCTCAAAATATTTTTAAACCTACTTAATATTAAGTAGGGTAGTAAAACTTTCAATTTTTCAAAAAAAAATCTATTCAAAGTTTATTTTAAACATATTGGTAATTGGACTGTAATGCTCACAGAAAATTAAGTAAAGTTCAAAAGTGAAATAATGTATTGTTCTTTTGATGCAAGTTCCATACATATAAACCTTTTTTTTAAAGTAACGGCTAGTGAAACCGCTACATAATTCTTATGACAATTTGCGACCAGAGAGCACGACTCTTATTTTGATATTTTCTATCACATAACATGCATGTGAAATTGTTTATTTAACTTGTCAAGAATCTAAAAAAACGCTAATCGAAACCGGAAAAGAAATAAAGTAAATATAAAGAGCAACAAAAAACATAAACTTTGTTCGGCAAACGGTTTTTGAAAACTGTCTTCCAGAAGCAAAGCCGTTTTAAACCGCGGCTCTGAAGCGAAATAATATATTATTTTGCCGCAATATATGTTAATTTCTGTCTTACGTTCTTCTACTTCACGGAAGTTCAATTAAAATACTTGAACATCTTCTCTTACTATCCCGAGTTAACTCGAGATCGTATGTGTTGCAAATAATTATTATCACGAGATAACTCGGGCTTAGAGGACTGTTACAGGCGATTATTTTTCTATTCTACTCGCACCACTATTTTAAAAATTTTCTTTTACTATATTTCTCTTGCAAATGTTTGCAAACTGCATGGCAAAGATTTTTGCATTGAGAAAGTGGTGCGAGATAGAATTAAAAAATAAGTAATTAAAATGAATGGAAAAAAAATTGTGATGCTTTTTTCCAGTTTTTTTCAAAAAATTGGTAAGGAAAGCTGTTAAATATTGCATGCAAGTCTGCCACGGGCGACAATTTTTTAATTGTATTTCGCACAACGTTTTCAAAACAAAAATATTTTTCATGCGTTTTGACAATGGAACAACGTTATGGATTCCATAGTTTACGAAGCAACTTTACTTCCAGTGTAGAGGTAAGAGTGATTTACAATGCAATGGGAGTCGTAGGAGAAAGTTTGGACGCGGCTGGTGGCCACAAATAAACAAACTTTAAGAAAATAAAGAAAGTTTAATAAAAAAGTTTTCATATTCGAAACATATTTAACCTGGACCAAATTAACCAATATTTTACAGAAGTTAAGTTGAATGTTGGCAAGTATGTTATGGAAATCTTACAATTCTTTTAAAAACATTGTACATTTTAAAAATATTTCACATACGCTTTAACAACGTTTGCAAAAGAACTATACTCTAATATATATATATTTAAAATAATGGTGCGAACAAAATATAAAAATAGCATTGGTAAGGAAGGCGTTCAAATAATGTGTGCAGGTTTGCCACAGGCGACAATTTTTTAATTGAATTTCGCACAACGTTTTCAAAACAAAAATATTTTTCATGCGTTTTGACAATGGAACAATGTTATGGATTTCATAGTTTACGAAGCAACTTTACTTCCAGTGTAGAGGTAAGAGTGATTTACAATGCAATGGGAGCCGTAGGAGAAAGTTTGGACGCGGCTGGTGGCCACAAATAAACAAACTTTAAGAAAATAAAGAAAGTTTAATAAAAAAGTTTTCATATTCGAAACATATTTAACCTGGACCAAATTAACCAATATTTTACAGAAGTTAAGTTGAATGTTGGCAAGTATGTTATGGAAATCTTACAATTCTTTTAAAAACATTGTAAATAAATTCATTCTACCTGTATACAAGGCTCTCTGTAAACAGGCGACTATTTTTTAATTCTACTTGAACCACTTTTTCAAAAACTATTTTACATACGCATTGACAACATTTTCAAAAGAACTATACAGTAAAATATACATATCTTTTAAATAACGGTGCGAACAAGATATAAAATTAGTCGCCTGCGGCAGCCCTGTATCTATCTCATGTATTTACTTAAGAAATAAATTGAAATTTAAGAAGAGCACAAATGGAAGTGTGTATGAAAAAAGGACAGATAGCCTTTTCGAAGATTCTAACGCTCCATCATCAGTTCAATAGTTGTCAGAGCACAGCTCCGGCTTCCCTGCAAAAAGGACACTTTTGTGAACACGATAGCATCCAAAACATGTGTCCCACAGACACAAGCAATGAGCTGGACGTCGGTAGTGCCAAAATCTCGGCGGGTATTCAAAATCAAAAATATTCCTCAACCCTAACGCCCTGAAATGTTGGCTTAAGAGATAACCCCCATAGAGATAACATTGTGATTGTTTAACTCTATATATTTAAAAAAACAACTCTGTTTTTTTATCATCTACCCCGAGCTTTCTACGAAACCAATTTTACGAATTGTTTTTTAAAATAAGAGCTGTTCATCTGTTGATGTGCCCGCACTAGCTTATTTTTTTTTATTCTTATTTTTATTTTTAAAATTTAATTTTAAAAGTTTTTATGAAATTTCTTCAAAATTTTGGCAATCATATTACTTTTTTTTTCAGAGAAATAATCAATTTTAATTATTGATTATATCTTTTATGTTGCCATTTTCTTATTACAATTAAATGTAACTTTAAAAAAATGTGAACTGAAAATGTCGTCATGCTTTAAAAAACACGCATTTTCTTTTATCAAGCTGTTACATTTCAATACTTTTTCATTTCGCCGATACAGATTAGGGAAGGTCTCCTACTGCCAGATGTGGATTTGTCGATACAGTGTCGTTAGAAAGCTCTTAGCATGGGGTTGAAGGAAATATATACAACTATCCGTCCGAATACAACTGGTGAAGAGTTACAGGCCGATGTATTTCTGCCATTTATTGACTTCTATCGGTCGCTAGCATTCCAGGAAAGGCACTCTGTGTGGTATAAAAGACAGCTTACAGTAAGATTATGTAATCTTTTGTTGCCAATGTAAAGTTGGTGAAGGTTTCATGTTCCCTCTAGCAAGAAACATAATATTGGGACCACATCTTCACAATTACATATAACTAATTACGCTGCACTGACTTGGACTATGCTTTAAATATTATCAGGAACTATTCTTGCCTGATCCTAAAGGATAAAAAGAGGGTATGAGCAGGGTCCGTGGGGACAGTTCTCGAGGCGCTCAATTATGAAGAATTTTAGAGTACCTTGTACTGGCGTTCCAGGCGCGCTGGTTCAGGGGAGTGAGAATTCATGGAGCTTAACCCCTTAACGCTCGAATTAAATTACGGTTGAAAAATTCAAATTGCTTATTGGCACCACTTTTATGAAAAAGAAATATTCACCTTATTGAATGACAGGAAAAACGATACTAAAATATAGCCAATTTCACTATTTTATAAAACTGATGGGAATCAAACAATCTGAGTAAAATACACAGCCCAGAATATGACGGGAGCGAGAATTAAGGGGTTAAACAACTTAAATTCAAGCCAGAACAGAGTAAACGCAGTGTAGGCAGTCATTATCAGCGGATAATATATTGAAGACACGTCGAAACTTTTATAGTTTTATTTAAAATCACAAAAGCAGACATCATTACTTCGATGTCGAAAAACTTAAGACATTAAAAATTGAAAAACAATGTAACTATGATAGACATACTCTCTGATAGTAAAAACATGTTACTTAAACGGCTTAAACTTACATAATCTTTTTAAAAAAAAAAACAGAGCTGCCTCTTATATCTAAGCCACACAATATATACATTTACTTAAACCGTTACGTCGCGCCACACATTTGCCGAAAAATTTGCATAAAGCAAGATGCTGGAAATAATAAGTAAAAGAAGAAAAACTCCCCGCATTCAGCCGTATGCGAAGACTGTGTAGAATGCGAAGTGACTGGCTAAAAGAGCAGAGAAACCGGCAATGTGTGGATGCAAACGATTTCTGGTCGCAGCTCGGGACGAGGTATTGGCAGGAGGATTAAAAATAAGTTAAACACACTTAACTTGCGAAACACTCGCATACCTGCCTGTCAGGGAGGTGGCACGCACCTCTGCGACATGAGAAATCGGGTACTGTTCTAAAGATAGGTCTGTCATATGTGCGTCTTGCTACACAAAAAGTTTCATAAATGCCGTTATACGGAAATCAATTTATTACGCTATATGTCCATTTGTGACCGCAGAACAGGGATGTTGTGGGGAGGTAAAGTTACCCAACCCTCCAAAGCTCATCCTATGTCTTCATTCTTTAGGGTTTTATGCTTTTATGTACTTTTTTATTCTACGATGCAGAGTTAGAGCAATAATTTCATGTTGCAGTAAAATCATGCAAATTTTCTTTTGCCTCTCCTGTGAAACATACTTTTGCCCAGATGTGTCACTTTTCTTCAACGGATTTCCTATTTGTGTCATTTTTGTCGAGGTGTGTCACTTTTCTAGCGGTAAACGATATGCAATAGAAATAATCTGAAAATTTAAAGAAATAATCTGATTAACTATAAATCTGTGGTTTATAATATCCCTTGTAATATTCCTGAATTATCGAGTTCAGCCGGACTCAATTATCACATTTTACACCTTAACATCTTGCGCTCTGGCGCTGTTAGCGGATGTATGTCATGTCATTAGTCACTGGTGTTTCCACATCTGGATTTTGTTTTTCAGAAATTTTGAATTCACACCACAAAAATCTTATTGGTAATTTTGTTTTACTTTATTTATGGAAAATCGTTTATACTGTAAAGCAAAAGTAAAAGTTAAAACTTTCTAGTCAGAATTCCGAACGTCTAATTAAAAAATTAGCCATATACGTATCAAGCCTTCGCACGTCATTAAGCACAAGAGTTTAATAAAAAAGAACTGAGCAGAAGTATTATATATATATATATAAACAATTGTATAATTTGGCCTTAGGAAGGCTCTAAATTACACTACAATATGTCCTTAATTTATCCAAAATTTTAAGTTTCCGCAGTGCAAGACATCTAAATTAATTTAAATTTTTAGAAAATCTATCTATTTATTTAAATTCAAATAAAATTGTTCAGCGAATCACCGGAAACGAATTCTGCCTCTGCTGCCTGGAAAATGTATTAAAACGTTCCATAATTATAAGCCTTGTAGTTCTTTCTTTTTAATTTATATATTCTGCTGTCGATAATAAACAGTTTTCTTATAATTAATTATTATTTGTATCCTTATTATTTTACTTTTAGCACTTTTTTGTTTCTTTAGTATTTTAAGGCAGCCAAAAATTTATCAATATTATGATAATATATTTGATATACATCGCCGTTCCTAAATCGTTATACTTTCTCGATTTTGCCTTTTTTACTCTAATCAATAGCTATTAATTTTCTGCGCTTGCTAAAATTATTATTATCATGGATTCGATCTAACTTTCTATTTTTTAATATCAATTTCACACCGTTATCTGCGCAACTTGATATTTATACAGACACCTACGTTCTAGAATTTTCTGTTTCTTTTGCCACCTGTTAACCCCTTAAATTCATTATTGCAAGGATGATACATTTTATAATAGTATTTTTAATTATGTAAAGGGAACCTTCGATTTTTTGTAATAATGATCTTTAATAAAATATGTTACTGCTAACAGGGATGAGAGTGATCCGACCCAAATGACCGATTACTACTACTAAATTTTAATAGTATCCTTTGCTTTATTAAATCTCAGAAATTCTGTCATTGAATAATGCGAGAAATACTATTAAAATTTAGTGGTAGTAATCGGTTGTTTGGGTCGGAGCGCTCTCACCCCTGTGCTAATGATCGTGTGAAACTTGGAATGCAACCGGAAAATAATAACGCAGGTTTTGAAAACAATTGGATAAAAAAAAATTATGTGGGCCATTTGTACATTGAATTTAAGTTTTTCAAGATGTAGAAATGTCACTTATCAGCTTTGTCTTTGAAAAAAGAAAGCCGCCAGTGTATAGATAATACTCGATAAAATTTTGTTCAAGAATTATCAGTTTTTGTACGTATTCTTAAGAATAGTTAGTGCAAAATCACTATGGAAATATTTTGGCACATATATTTAAACTGTTTTTAAACATTGCCAAAACGGTGAAGGAGTTGCTTTAAACAATTTCGTAGATTTAACTATTTAAGTAGTGGAATTTTATGACGAAACTTGCTAATATAGTTACTAAAAATGTTGTTAACTAGTTATTTTTTTTCTGAATTTGGAGTTGCATTTTGTGTAACAATATTTCTTATAAAGCTAGTTTGGGCAACTGGGTCATGATTTTACAATGTGTCTCTGGAGCTTCTGACAATTGAATTCAAAAAGCTAATGTTCATTTGAATTAAAGTCTGAACTTCTGTAAATGTGTTCAGTTTGGTTCCCTCTATCAGACAGAAATGCTGAAAATTACATTTTAATATTTAAAAATATAAAAATATGCATATTTCATCTTACTTTCCTGATGGGCCCAGTTGCCCCATAGAAATGGTGTAAGTGGGCCAGGAAGGTCTATGTTCCACACGCGTTTATTTTTTTTTTTCATATGGGATATCAGGTCCTGTTTGAAAAAATGTAAACAGCTTAAAAAAATTTAAACCAGGCAGATCATGTAAATTATATGTCAATAAAGAGCGTTCTAAGGGAAACCTTTGCTGTCAATGTGTCTAAAAAAGCACTAAAAGTGAATTTATTAGATTTATTTATACCAAAAACATAAAAATTAAGTAAGTACTTATGTACTTTAGTATAGGTAATAAGTATAAAAGTCACACGAGTATTTTAAGGAAAAAATAGCTAGGTAAATCTATGGACAAACGGCTACGTAAGTACTTAAGTACTTTATCTGTATCTAGGGGTCGCATTATATAGGGAAATATTTTATTGTTCCTAACAGAACCCTTAATGAGTTACCTTCATGATCATTTTTTTTTTAATGTATTCTAAAGAAAGGTGCGATGAAGACATTATTTTCAAAATAGTGGTAGGAACAATAAAAGTTTCCCTATAGAATGCGAACCCTGTGTATCGTACAATTTCAAGGTTTTGCTATCTCGCATTCAGGGGCAAGGTACTTGCATTCGTAAAATGTTGAAATAATTTAATGGCACCAGTATTTACAAGAGAATCTATTTGAAAACAAGTAAAAGTTTATTTTCGCGTACTTAATAAAGGTGAAATTTTCATTTTAAAATTCCGGCGCCAATGTAGCAGTTAGGAATTAAAATTATGTGATGCCATAACGGCATCACCGCCTCTCAGGGGGTCAAGAAATTTGGTTTGATACCACTCAGTATGCATTTTTTTATTTTATTACGTAATTTTAATAATGTATTCTATAATTTTCTTTATTGTGAGCAAAAAACAATGGAGAAATTTACTTCCCGTTGTAAGAGAAACTAAAAAAAAATATTTATATCTATTGGGGTAACTGGATCCAGCATGGTCCGGTTACCCCGGATACCAGTCCCAGTTACCCCATTCTTGAAACATGTATGGGGTAACTGGGTCACAGGGCTTACATTTGAAACATGAAGTAAATATGTATAGATATATATTTATATAAACGTAATTATATGCCTAATCTTAAAAAAAAAAATGTTTTTTTAATAAAAGTGCTTACAGTATCTATCTATATTATAAAGGACAAACATATCTGTGCGTAACGCATACGTCATTTTGCGGCACATTGAATGGCAACACTTTGAAATTTGAAATAAAATTTTGGTATTGCAATTTTCTCTACTTCAAATTTTTAAATTTCTAAACATCGCACATTTTAAATTTTTACATCGTCCTATAAGGAAAAAATGCTCTTTTAAATGCTATTTGTTTGAAAGCTGTATCTGAATTTATTTTTGAGATATTAATTTTTTTGTAGTTTTTAATACCATTTTTCTTATCGTGACAACGAAAGTACCTCATTTCTATTGAAAGTTATAGAAAATAAATGGAAAATAGTCGAAAATAGTTGATACTATATCTTTTTGTTGGAAATTTCTCATAAAACCTGAAAAAAAAGTTGAAATTAAAATAAAGTTGAAATGAGCTATGTCAAGAATATTGTCTTTTATTCCGTGATAACGACGTCATATGCACACTTTTCTATAGACGAAGTTTAAGACTGGATTGTAAAAGTGGATTGCTATAGCGGATGCAAATGACGTCATTTTATAAAAAAAGCGTGTAGTATTTTAATTCTTAAACCTAAATTATGTTTTGTAGAAGTGCGTCATTTTCACAGCCGAACTGCTTTGAAATTCTTCACAGGTGAAAAAGCTTCACTTTTAAAAATAATGTAATTCAAGTTACACACTGATAAAACGCAATGTTTTAGAAAAATTTAGAGTGTCTTTATAAAAGAGAGGTGACATGCAAATAATAGCGATTTATATTACAGAAATTGATGATTCTCGCCTGTATGGATTTGCTTCGCCGAGATAGAAAAGCAAACAAATAATTCGTGGTTTAAAATAATATCGTGTTCCTGAAGTTTTTGTAGAAAATTCTGTCGAATAATAAAATTTTAATGCTATTCTTTAGGACATTCTACTATAATTTTATCAAAATAACATAATTTGCTTAATTTTTCCTAAATTTATATAATCTATATATTTAAAGCACAAGTGGGTTTTTTAGTCATCTGCTCTGATCTTTCTGCTGAACCAATTTTACTAATATATATTTTTTGTAACTTGAAAGCTCTTCTTTTGTAGATGTGATCGCACTATCTGTTTGTTTTTTTAAATATCCACACTTTTAAATTTTAATTTTAAAAGTATTTTATGAAATTTCTTCAAAATGATGAAAATTAGATAGCTTTCATTATTGCAGACAAGAGAAATAATGAGATACTTTTAACTTTATTCATGCTATTTTCTGATAAAAATTCAAAATTGTTGATAAAAATTGTTGTAGAGTTTAGTGGCGCAAAATCCCATTAGGAGCAGAACATTATATTAGGAGCATAATAACGAAATGTGACATACTGCTTTTGAAAACACGCATTTTCCTCTTAAATTTTCTATATTGTTTTTCCTTCTGCACGTGTACTGATACTAAGTTTCAGACACTAGGCGAAATGCTTTTTTAAGTGAAAATGAAGTCATATTTAAAAGAAAACGATCATTTTCTTAGATAAAACTAAACATTTTAACACAAATGCGTTTAAAAAACATAAATTACGTAAGTTTTTACTCTCCGGAATTGAGATTAGAATCTCAAGTAAAGGGTGCGTCTGTTCACATAAAAGATGTTGCTGAGAATCGTGGCTTCAAGTTTTGAGTTAAAATGATTTTTAAATGATCAAACAAAATACAATTTTTTTTTTAAATGTTGAATATGGATATGAGAACTGCGTATGCAAATTTTGAGAAGAAGAAAATTGCTGTTTTTCATTCCGGAATACCAAGCATAAGATCCTCAACGGATAACCACATTCTAATAACTGATCTTTATTATATTTTACTGATTAAGTACCTATATTATAAAGAACAAACGTATCTGTGCGTAACGATGACGTCATTTTGCGAATGGCAACACTTGACAATCAAATTTCGGCCTTGAAATTTTCGCTAATTCAATTTTTTAATCTTCTGACCATCGTACATTTTCAATTGTTGTCGCATAGAGAAAAAATTTACTTTCAAATGCAATTTGTTTAAAAACTGTATCTTAATTCACTCATGTATTATATTTTCTAAAATAATTTCATCTTAATAACTGATCTTTATTATATTTTACTGATACAGTATCTATATTATAAAAAAAACAAACAAACTTATATGTGTGTACCGCTGACGTCATTTTGCGAATGGCAACATTGTGAATGGCAACATTGTGAATGGCAACACCTCACGATCAAATATCGGTCTTGAAATTTTCGCTACTGCAATTTTTTAATCTTCTGACCATCGTACATTTTCAATTTTCCTCGCATAGGGAAAGAAAATTTTCTTTCAAATGCAATTTGATTAAAAACTGTATTCATTGACTGATGTATTATATTTTCAAAAATAAATTTTAAGCGTGATTTTTTAAAGTTTATCTTATTACTAATGATAATACCTTATACATATCTTTTTTCAATTTATCAATATGTCAATTTACCTTATACATAATAATAATAAACATTTTGCACATAAAGCAACAAATATTTTTCAGCATTTGTTTCTGACTATTTTTACATAACGAAATTAATACTTCCTTTATAAACAAATAAAAGAATAATATTAAAAAAAAACACCAATTTAACATATTTGTGAAAGACAAATTAACAAAATTAATGCTTCTTTTATACACAAATAAAAGAATAATATTGAAAAAACACAAATCTAACATATTTGTATTCGTGCAATTTAATTTTTTTAAATTAATTTTGTAGTTATTTTAGTAAATTGTATTATGTCAATCGTTTTATAACGCTGTTAAAAAGTACCGGTCGGCAAAGACTCTGTTTACTTAATTCATTTTATTTTAGCTTCTTTTCAAATGTTTAACTGATCTTCTTTAATCAAACACGAAAACAACCATTGAATGTCTTAACAGCAACAGATTTGGCCTTAAATTTTCGCAATGAAAGGGAATTGAATGGAAACCCGTTTACTGGGAGATCCCTAAATGTTTTTTTCATTTTAATTCAATCTTCTCTAATCTTTTAAAAACCGATCAAATTAGCGTGATTTTAGATTCTGCGGTGTCTGAACGGGGACTGGCAAGCATAGCTTGCAGGGGCGGAGCCCTCTAGTCAGAATATAAAAGGATGCCATAAGTAGCAAAATCTTGGCAAAAAATCTTAGCATAAGGCTAATAAGAAAATATTGTTTTTGATAAATTTCAAAACATTATTTGATTGTTTAATTCGTATTTAAATTCCAAAGAGGATTTTTTTTTCAAATGGAATTTCTTTGCAAAGTTCATCTCAGTTTACTGATTGTCTATGGTTTTAAAAACAATTTTAAAGCATGAATATTTTTTAATTTATCTATATCGCGCGAAGCTCGATTACGAAATATTAATCCGTCTTCCCTTAAAACAAAATAAAGAGTTCATCATATTCTTACGGCTAATATCCATTAAAAAAACTTCCGTATGAATAAATAAATAAAATAATGTAAATAAAACACAAATGTACCAGGCATGTATAAGCTCTGAAATTATCTACCTATATATATAAAATCTTAATGAAACGAATTTATGAAACGGAAGTATGAATCGACTAATTAAACAATTGATTATGTTTCACGCCGATTTCTCCTAAAATATGGAATACTTTGCGAAGAAATTAATACCAAAAATCAATATTGATCCGCAGATTTCAAAACTGGAATTAGCATTTTTAAATTCGAATTAGTTTTCGAAATATTAAGTTTTTCCAATTTTATATACATTTTTCTAATGATGGCAATTCAAATTTCAATCATAACATATATTTTTTTTCGCATTTCAAAAAAGGTTATAATTTTAAACTAATTTGGCGACCAAGTTTGGCCTCCCACAAATCTATGCTAAGAACAATGCTTTTTTTTATTTCGTTATCATTTTATTTAATACAAAATTTTCATTAAGAAAAAAAGACATTTAAAATTAATGGCTTACACTTCTTTCTTTTTTATAAACGGAACGAAAAGAAAAATATTAGGCTCAGATGTCATATACGCATCGGCGTACCTAATTGCGCCACAATGGCGTTATTTTGCCTGACATGGTAACCCGGCTATTGTTGCTTATTCATCAATAAATGTTTATTTACATTTATTTTCTTTTTATTTAAAAAAAAATGTTATAAATTGCTTTGTTCTATAGTTATTAATTATTATTTTTTATTTATTGTTATTTCATTTTAAAAATAATAGAAAAATAATTCAAAAATACATATATAGCTGGTATTCGAAAACGAGGTTTTCGCCAAATTGTCGCAAAAAAAATCACGCCAAACCCGGTGCTTATATGACATCTGTGTTAAATACTAAGCAACAAATCATAACATTTAATTTCAAATTCAAAGCAAATGACCAATATCGCCAAATTATATAAATCGCCAAACTATTCGCCAAATTATACAAGTTGACGTAATTTTTTTTTTTAAATAACGAAAAAACAAATAAATTAGTATAAAAATTGAAATACAAATAAAGCGTAGAAATAAAAATCACTTGATGGCGTATACACGTGTAACTTCCTTACAGTCAAATGAATGTTACATTTTCTATCAACCATTATTATCGTTTAATCTTATTGTCTGGCGATTTATTTTTGGTCAATGGGATAACCAAGTAGTACCGTTTTCACTACCACTCAAAAAATAAAAAAATGCTAACTTACGAGTTTAAAAAAAAAAAAAAGAGTACTTTTCCGTTTACGGACACCATTGTCGCCAAGCGTAATAGTTGGCGCAAAATGAAAATCATGTGAATTGAAACATTTGAAAAATAAAAGAAAAATTACTGTCGATAGTAAAGTGAGTCTTTTAAAAATATAACATTTGGAAACTACAGACTATTATGAACTATTTTACTAAATCACAAATATATACTTAAATTAAATGAACAAATAACTTTTATACAATAAAGTATAGCAAATAATAGCAAATCACAATGTTTCGCATGTTTTACTATAAAAATCCTTTTCACATCAGGGTTGAAATAATTGGCGCATTAGCATACATTTTGGCATGGTGTCCGTATAACGGAAAAATACAAAAAAAAAAAGCTATTGGCGAGATTCGAGCCCGGCTAACATAAAAGTACCAAGAATTCTTTGCGATCATGGCAACTTTTATGTAGTTTTTTTCGAAAAAATAACTTTGATTCTTTAATCAAAATGGAAATCTTTCTTATGAAAGGCAAAGGAACTGTTGGTGATAGTCGCATGACTTAAGCTATTATAATAGAGATTGTTTTCAATTCTAAAAACAGTGCAAAGAATAATATTTCTAACGATTACAAATTTACTTACACATGCCTATTAAAAACAGAAAAAAAAACTTTAAAATTACTATTAAATGAGTACCAGTTAAAGGCAGGAAAATATTGAAAATTATGTCTAGAAAATTGTATTTACACATGAATATTAAAATAGAAAGGAAACTTTAAAATAATAAATACATTAATAAGCGTTTGACCCTTTCAGGGGCAAGGTACTTCTATTCGTAAAATGTTGAAATCAGTAAATGGCACCGGAATTTACAAACAAATTTCGAAATACGAAAAGGCTTTTGTTCACTTACTTAATAAAAGGAAAATTTTCATTCCAATATTCTGGTGCGAATTTGGCATTTAAGAATTAAAATTAAGTGGTCCAAAAATGAACTACCGCCCTTGAAGGGGTTAAAGCAGTATATTGTAGTTATTTTAGTAAATTGTATTATGTCAATCGTTTTATAACGCTGTTAAAAAGTACCGGTCGGCAAAGACTCTGTTTACTTAATTCATTTTATTTTAGCTTCTTTTCAAATGTTTAACTGATCTTCTTTAATCAAACACGAAAACAACCATTGAATGTCTTAACAGCAACAGATTTGGCCTTAAATTTTCGCAATCAAAGGGAATTGAATGGAAACCCGTTTACTGGGAGATCCCTAAAGGTTTTTTCATTTTAATTCAATCTTCTCTAATCTTTTAAAAACCGATCAAATTAGCGTGATTTTAGATTCTGCGGTGTCTGAACGGGGGCTGGCAAGCGTAGCTTGCAGGGGCGGAGCCCCCTAGTCAGAATATAAAAGGATGCTATAAGTAGCAAAATCATCTTGGCAAAAAATCTTAGCATAAGGCTAATAAGAAAATATCGTTTTTGATAAATTTCAGAAAATTATATGATTGTTTAATTCGTATTTTCCATATGAAATATGCTTTTTTTAATGTAAGAGGTCAATCTAAAAAATTTACTGCATATAAAAAATGATTAGTTTTCAATAAAAAAAAGTGTATTCACCTCTATTCTTTAACCCGGGAAGCCCGGGTACGATCCCCTAGTTTTAATAAAAACCCGAGGAAGTTCAACCAAATTGACGTTATTTAAAAAAAAAGAAATATTAATTATCGACAAGCTATCGAAAGAGAGAGTTATGATTGAGTTGACACATGTTGTTTTAGGGAGTAGAGGTTAAGGGGCATTTTTCACAAAAGCTAAAACTGAAAATACATCAACAGATTTTTTAAAATAGCCTAAGGCCCAATTACCTCGTGGGTCTAGTTACACACTAGCCTTAGTTTAGAATATCCGACCCATTCCCTAAACTTGATCGTTTCGCTACCCAAATCAATATTTGAAAATATGTTCATAACCCATTTAATAAGTAGGTAATGTATTTGAAAAATTCGTTAGGTTCTAATGAACCCAAGGGTCTTTTCAAATTCATGGCGACTAGATTCTGTTCATTTAAACTTTGTAAGAGATGTAAAAACAATTTCCTGAATTTGGTCACAGATGATGACTAAAACGTCTATTATTGTAATTTAAATTTAATGTTTGTTCAGTTTTTAACTTTGCATTATTCTGTATACACCATTTAGTAACCTTGTGATTTATTTGTTATCACGTTAAAATGGTGCTTTTTTTTTTAGTAAAAGCCTGTCTAGTGTTATATGACCAATAATATCAATCAAAAATATTTCAAGGCTACGTACTTCTTTTACAATTTATAAGAGTACTAAAAATGTTATGGTTCAATGTAAAAATTACTTGATTTTTGAGATCAGTTGTGTTTTTTTCAGCCAATTGGAGAATTGCAGTTCGTGTGATTTATTTAACAAAAGAATAACTGTGTTAAAATTAATCACGTGTAATTACTTATTCAACGTTTCTTAGCGTTCCATTACCTGCGATTTTTTCTATTGAGTTGATTCAGATATCAAACCTGATGTCATAATTAATACGTTTTCTGTGTGAATTGCGTATCCGCCAGATTTCTTCAGGGCAGCTAAGTTGCCAAGCATTCACCGATTCAGGAAATATGTCCCTGGTTCGTATCCTGTCCTTGATACTTATTCACACATTTGAATAATTACAACGCGGCATATTTGAATGGCTGTGAGCTAAAATTTAACCCCTGTACTGTTTAGTATTTTTGATAACATAAACATAAAATAGGGGCGAAACACCACTTTTTCAGTACAAAAACATTTGCCTAATATAATTGAAAAATATTAGTCAATTAATGAAGAAGATATTATATTTTCAAATTAGTGGTATGAATAGACTTTTAGTAATAAAGCAAGTGGAATGAACTTGTTTGTATGGTGTACGGGCGAAACATTTAACTCCTTGAGGGGCGGTGGGATATACGATATCCCACGTAATTTAAACAAAATTCGCACCAGAATCTTTAAATTAAATTTTATATTTTTAACTTTGGGTGGGATGGGGGCAACGTTGAAAAATTGCTTTTCCTTATTTTAAAATAAAATTATTCGATTATTCCGGTGAGAATTCAGTATTACAGAGACATTAATGCTTGCCCCTCAAAGGGTTAAATGGTTAACTTTTTTTAGGATGACGGTATATTGTTTAATACTTTCAGGGGCAAAGTACTTTTACTCATAAAATGTTGTAAAGATTGTTTGACACCAGGATTTACTAACAGATATATTTGAAAACTAGTAAAACCTTTTCTTCGCAGACATTATAAAGCAAAATTGTATAAAAAAATCCGGTGCAATTGTGGCATTTGGTGATTAAATTTAAGTGGGGTATATTTGTCCCACCTCTCTTCAAGAGGTTAAGTCACTTCAATCTAAGCTGCTGAATGTCTCCAAAATTTTTAAATAAAATTTTGCTCTTAGTTTGTAATAAAGAAATGAATTTATTTATTTTAAAATTAGTTGTTTTCAAGTTAGTTTGTACACTTATTGATTGATCTTGATGATAATCTTTTTTTTTATTTTAGCAACAGAATTACTTTCCATCTGAAAGGATTAAAAACTAACTTTTGTTCAAAAATTGATGAAATTTGTCTCTTTTTAAAATTTTCTTTTAGTTCATTTAAATAGTTCATCCACATTTTTTCAAATTTTGTATCTTGCCATATCTAAAAGAGTTTATAAATGAAGAATTATTAATTACGGATTGTGTAGAATCACTAATTTAGAATAACAAACTTTATCTTACTTTATCACGGAACACTGAGATTAATTCATTCGAATATTACTCTTCGGAAATTGTGGCTACTCCACGCTGGCCGGCGCTGATAGCTGCTATTAACAACTTAACAGCTTTTTACGAACACCGCACGTGCAAGAAGAGTTTGCTTGCTTTGTTACTAAAAGTTTTTGGACACTACCAACCAAAGCGATATAAGTAAGCGTACAAACTTAATACTGGAATCGGGCGTAAATTAACACAGTTGCGCCATCTTGTGGACGGGGTGATAATCCACATACGCGGTCTTTTAGTCTGACGTCATATATGACAGGATCACCGCCCCCTGAATACTAGGCCTGAGCGCTGGACCAAAAATGGCGGCTGCCGAAGGCGGATTTTTTTCAGCGTGTGTACGGTCCCTTAAATATTCCTACCAATAATTTTTTGAAGATTTTTCAGCTTCATTTTTCTGAGAATAAACAAGGTAGAGAAATCTTTTATAAAATACTGGTGTCTACATTTAAGGGACCGTACCTACGCTAAAAAAAATCCGCCTTCGGCAGCCGCCATTTTTGTGTGAGCGCTCAGGCCTAGTATTCAGGGGGCGGTGACAGGATCGTGACAGGATAACTATCTGCGGATATTTTCAAAATCTTTAGTCACTCATGGTACTGAATTTTGTTTACCACATTTATCACAAAATAATTGCGTAGCGAGAAGGGCGTCCAAATGCATTTGACACCACGAAATTTTCTTCACCTTTTTCAGGTATGTTTCAGCTATTAATCAAGTTGAAAAAAACTTTATAATTTTAGTGGTGTGAAATAAGAAAATAGTTAGGAATCTTTCTGTAGTTTAACCCCGTCTGCTACGTGTCGTGCGACCTTGATTGATGTGACCTTGCCTTTAATCTTGCGGTTACCTCTCATATTTAAGATAGGATGCTTACTTATATCGCTTTTTACCAACTTTTAACTCTAATCTTTTCCTTATTGAATGGTAGACATGTTTCGACTTTATAAGGAAAATATTTTAGTACGGACAAAATGGTGCTTGGTTCCTATTTTTGTTTTATTGTATGTATGATGACGTGAGTTTCAAAACTCGTTTTATCCAGAAAATCAATTTTGTGGAAAACACAAAAAACCTCTGACTGCATCCATTTGTTTTCATTATAAACCAGGATTTTACAATGCAAGCAATACAGGATAAAACTAATTTTTTGCAGATTGTAGTGTTTTTACATTGCAGGTTTACCAATTACAGGGGTCGTATTCTGTAGGGAAAAATTTATTTTTCTACCACTATTTTAAAAATATGTTCATCCTACCTTTCTATAATAGCATTTGTTAACGTCTTAAATGGTGGTGATGCCGCTATGGCATCACATAATTATAATAACAAATTGCCACCTTTGCACCCGATTTTTAATGAAAATTTCACTTTTCTTAAGTTCGCAAAAATATGATTTTACTTGTTTACAAATAAATTATTTTGTAAATATTGGTGTGGTTGTTATTCAATTATTTCAACATTTTACGAATATAAGTACGTTGATCCTGAAAGGGTTAAATGAAATGATCATGAAAATTACTGATGAAGGATTCTGGTAGGAACGAGAAGATGTCCCTATATAAAGCGAGCCCTGCAATAGAACAGACTGATAGGAAAACACGATTTTTTTAATTTTGTGTAAGGCGAGTTTGAAACTCATGTCTTCATATATATGTATAGAAACTGTTGTGTGGAAAAACTGAATGAGAGAATTATATCAAATGCAAGAAATAGATAAAAGATGCATACATTTACATTGTTTCTATATATTAACACATTGAAGGATCGTGGTTCATTTTTGGACCACTTAATTATCATTCCCAAATGTCGCACTGGCACCAGAATTTTGGAGCGAAAATTTTCATTTTGTCAAGTACGCAAGGAAAAAAAAAAAAAAAAAAAAAAAAAAAAAAAAAAAAAAAAAGCTTTTATTTATTATTAAAAAAAACTGTTTTTAAATTCCGGTGTCAGTCAGTGATTTCAGCACTTGACGCGTAGAAGTGTTTTGCCCCTGAAAGGGTTAAATGATATGATTTAATAATTATTAATTGAAAACAAGAGAATAATGGTGTGAATGTCTGAAAAAATAAATAGCTGCATAGAATAATGAAAAAAAAAACTTTGATTCCATAATGGCAATTGAAAATTAATTTAAGCCATGGGAAATTATTTTAAATATTGATGATGTATTACGGAAATGTAGTTGGAAACTTAAACTTAGAAATAAGAATTCTGAAATGTTTTTTCTATTTATAAAGTATTTTAAGCGGTCTCACAGATTGGTGATTCTTCAAGTCGATCAGCAAAATTTCGTTAATTAGTGCTTTATAAGTAGATGTATGCATTATAAATATGTTTACACTATGTTAAATTTCTATATTTTTGACAGAAATGCATTAAAAATGTATCTCTGAAATAGTAACCCATATTATTTTGAGATTTTTCATATATATTATGTGCCTGAAAATCGTTTTAGAAACAGTTTAACATGATAATAGAGAAAAATTGTTCAATATCGCAATTCTTTGAGTTTCTTAAATTCGGTGAAAGCACAATTTGGGGAAAATATCTGAATTCAAAACCGATAACTAATGCCATAGTGAACTTTTTTTTCGATCGTTTATCCGTTTTAAAATGCAGTGACCTATCATTTATACGGCTCATATGATGTCTATTTTTTAGTGCTATTATTTCCCAATAGTAATCTACAATTTATTAATTCGTCAAAATGTGATTATATAAGACAAAAATTACAATTCCGAAATAATAGTACTAAAAATAAATACTGCGCAAGTAGTAGTAGTAAAAGGTAACTTTACTGTTTAAAATACCGCTGTGATTTTTGAGGATTGAAGATTTTGTTACAAACACGCTATTATTTATTTTTGAAAACTCATATCCATGTTGCGGTTAGGAAAAATCAAATTCCACCCTAAAAAACATAAAGGCACTTATAAAGACGTATACAAAATGATAAAGTCAAGTCGCTAATTCTTCCTGGTTGTCGCTATGTTCAAGAGATTAAGCTGTTATTACAGACAGCTTTGGCATAAATAATACGATTTGGGCTACCTGCACGTTAACTCTTCGAAGGGCAGGCAATGTGTTTCCCGAATTTTGAATTGGTATTGGAATTTTCGAAACATTTTAAGTGAATATATCAAAATACAGTTCTGCAGCTTTTTCTTTTCTTTTTTTTCACCAAAATTATTAAAGGGAATTTTCTCCAATAATTCTGTTACTAATTCTTGATTAAAATTAGGTGGGATAAAAAAAAATACCACACCATTAAAGGGTAAGATAATTTATCGCAATACTGTTCTTGGGTTCTCAATTTGGGCTACTTTATTAAATTAAAAATTTGGAATTCGAACTGTAATTTCCGAAAGAAGAATTTTGCTTTATGTCGTCACGAAATGTCTTTCCTTAACGCTATTTCTACAGGCGTCAAATGACACCTTTTTAAAGTTTTGATTGATGTTAATTTGCTCATAATTTTGCAAACACGCCATTATTTAATTTTCAAGACTCATATCCATGTTGTGATTTAGAAAAATCATCCCACCAGAAAAAATATAAAGGTACTCTATAAAGACATACACAAGATTGTAAGTTAAGACATAATTATTTTATTTTGTAACTCTAAGTTCAAGAGGTTAAGCTGTTAATACAGACAGCTTTGAAAACTAATTAAGGCGATTTGGACTGCATGCACTTTAACTCTTCAAAAGGCAGGCAATATGTTTTTTAAATTTTGAATTGGTATCGGAGTTTTCGAAACATTTTATGTGAAGATATCAAAATACAATTCTGCAGATTTTTTCACCAAACTTATTAACACGTTCACGACGGCACCGATATTCATGTTTCTCGCTGTGAGACGGCGCTCGAATTCATATTGCACTTCCTCTGACGGCACGGTTCTGTCGCTTATTCAGACACTGTATGTAAGGACCCGCCCATCTCATATTTTTTGAATTGAACTCGAATATAACATGTAGAATTCATTGTGAATGTCTAAACATTCGTAAGGAGTAAGCAAATTACTTAGAAACAGGATTTTATTGTTTACAAATGTACGAATCTAATATAAAATGTCTTACAATCAAAAGGAATATGGACAACATGATATGGAATGCATAGCTGCCAACTTTTACGCTTTTTTCCTACCACTATTTCTGAAAGGAAAAATTTTCCTTATTTAATCAACAGTTTTCGAAGATTAAATAAAAGAACTTTTTCTGTTCAAATTTAGTGGTAGGAAAAAAGCGCAAACGTTGGCAGCTATGTGAATGCATTTCTGTAACGTGCTAAGAAGCCACGCCCTTAGTCAATGATATTTTTTGAATGAAAACGAGCGTCGTGAAACGAAACATAAAAGGAGTTTCGTCAAAAATAAAAAGAGAATTTAAAAAACTAGGAATGAATACCCCTATCACCCCTATCACCCCTAACCTACTAATCTTTAAATTAATCAGAACAGACATCGAGAAAATTTCATACTTACAGACATCAGGAATGTATAAAATCAGCTGAAAAAACAATGAAAGAAAAGGTATCTTATATGTAGGAATGACAAAAAGAAAGCTTGAAGACAGAATAAAAGAACATAAATGAGATATACGACTTAATATATCCGCTACTGCAATGGCAAGACTAAAAAATAAATCTCCTTTCACAATAGAATTAAAAAATATCAAAAAATTGGCAAACTACAATGGTTTAAATTAAGCATTGATAAGAGAAGCCATTGAAATAATTTCATCGAAATCGGAAGCATGTAATGATGTAGTTCACGCAACAATTAACAATAGATAGCGACACGTTTTAAAAATAGGGATAAATGACAGGGAGATTTTTTAAAGCAGTGACTAGCAAGACAGATACGAAAACATCAGTAACTGAAGATGCCTCGGTCAGAAGAGGAGAAAATATTTTAAAACCATTTTAAGTATATGTTTTAGAGTATATATGTATTTTAAACTTTGCACGCACACTATGTATGTACACTATTTTTTGGTGTATGTTAAACTGCGATATCTTAGTGTGTTTTAATGTCTGTAATTAAATTGGTAGAACAAATAAATATTACGATCTCTTTTTAGTTCAATTTTTAATGAATATTCGTCTCTCTATGGTGCTTTCTCCGAACTTTTGTACTTTCGCAGTCATTTTTTTTAAATTAAGAAAAAATACTGACCGATTCTCAAACATTTTATACAGAGGTGTCAAATGTATTTCTACATGCGCTCTAAAATTTTCTAATCGATATCTTAATTAGTTTTCTTAATTTTCGCTGATTAGTAAAGATTCTTAATTTCTGTTATTTCAGCTGTGTAATCAGGTTCAGATGTTCGCGAGATTTTGCCATTTTGTGAAAAATTCGTGCTTTTGGTGAGTTTTTAATAAGGATTCTCGGCTAATTGTAAAAAAAAATAGAAATCTGGGCCTCATGTGCATCAGGACCTGTCTTGAACTACAATTAAGAAAATTTTCAGACTTGCTCAGCGGTAGATATTTCTAGCCATCTCCGTCACACACACACGCATACATAGGTTGTTTTTCATACTGATTTTTGTGTCCTTAGCATTCCACATGAATATTTTCGTGTAATGGGGCCTTCTATGAACCAATGCAAAATGGATTTGGCTAGAAGAACAACAATTAAAGATATTATTTCATCTTTATTGGAAATTCTATTTTTCCGTCGAAATGGCATCCAGAAAAGTCAAATAATAAAATGTGGGCGGTCTACTCCATTTTTTTTTCCTTTTGTAATTCGTATAAAGAACAAAGTAGGACTTTTCAGTCTTCCTCGTACGACCAGTACAAAAGGCTGTTTTCGTCATTTTAAATGTTAAATATATTCGATTACTTAAATTCAGCGCATATGCATTAGAGAAATCTAAATCTATATATATTTACTAGTGGGCTCTGCTCCCTGCGATCTACGCCCGCCAAGCCCCGTTCTGATTTCACAGTCTGTAAAAATAGTAACGTGTCCTGTTTAAAAAATATTATGAGGTTACAGAAGGTTGAATGATATCATTGCCACAAAAACGGCTATCTTCTGTAATTGTTTTCCCCAGCTTTTCCGTTGAAATGACGCATTTTTCTATTACCATGGCATCATCCATCACTGTCGTACCAAATGACAGCTGTTTTCGGCATTGATAAGTCTGATCAATTACACATTTGAAAATCAGTTTGTTTAAAATTTTTAGACTTAAAATGTCGTTATCTTTGTTACTTTTATAACGACGCTATGGGCAAAATTCTTCATTTATTGACTGTTTACCATTGGGCTTTGCTACTCCTAGTCGCCTATGCTTTTATACCTTTGGGTGCAGGGAAACATAATGATAAACCTAACCATGAACCACTGAAATCGTGTCTGCAGAAGGTTTCCAGCAACATGATTTGGCAGAGCAGTTGCATTTTAATATGTTAAATATATTCAGTCTAATTCCGTAATTTCAGCCACCAATTCGATTAAGTGAATGTCTGTGCAATCGCTTCCTGGTGTATTAGGTTCGAGGTTAAAAATTCCATCTCTTTTGGAATATCTTTCTGAAACACGATATTGAAAATCATTGTGTTTTGAAAATTTACGCTTATATTTTGTATTTTGATCGAGTTTTACTTATTTTCAAGAACAGATATAGGTTATTTAGGAATTATTTTCTTTATTTTAATAAACTATCATGCATATTTTTATTTTATTTTTACAATGTATATTGTATATATTAATTAATAAACAATTTCCGAATTTTCTAATATGCATTTATGGAGTAGTAATTCGAACAAATTACTGTAGTTATGCTGCATGAAGTGGTGAATTATATAAACAAATTTGCTAGCCGCACTATTTTTACACCATGTGACGTCACATTAAAATTCTCCGGAATGAAAATTGTTTAAATATATGACGTAATTTTTGGTTTTAAATGCATTCCTAATGTAATCATTTATTCATTATAAAGTTTTTCTCTTTTAAGTTTCATGTATAAATATGTTATTTAATTTTTAAATCTTTGAGAACTGAGCTTTTTAAATATGATGTAATATTCACTAATAACAGATTTCCATGCGTAATAATTTAATTATTTTAGGCACTTAATATGACGATATTTAATATTACGGGATTTCTTTCTCTTGACTTTGTGGAGAATTTTACATATGACGTAATTATCATCCTTAAATGCGTTCAGGGTTTAAAATTTTATTAATTTAACGTTTTCGTACTTTTTTAACATTTACGCGTAAATATTTTAACGTAATTTTGCCTATTTTCTACTTTTAGCACGTGACCATTTCATTCTTATTTTTAAATTTCCTTTCCCGTTTTTAATAATTTTACTTTTCAATTTTGTTTTGAAAATGGCGAAAAAACAAATCTAACTTTTATTTTCTCAAATTTTCCTGAAAAATATAATTTAATCACTATGTTGTTTCACTATTTCAATTGCAATAAATGATAATTTCAATTTCAATTTGAAAATAGCGTAAAGGATGCTATTTAATAATCCCTATAGTTTTCCCCTGTTCTCCCGTTTTATCAACAAAGATGGAATAATTTCGTTGATCAAATGTCATTAAAATTAGAAAAAAAAATAATATCTCAAAAACTAATTCAAGTTTTTAAATAAAAACACCAGTTTTGATATCTGTATATAAATACAGATAAATGATATTAATTTTAGCCTCAAATATTTCATATTTAAGGAGAAATAGTCGTGAAACACAATCAGTCGTTTCATGAAATCGTTTCATAAATTCATTTCATAAGGATTTTATATATATAGGGTAGATGTAAAGAATAACTGAGATATTAATGGTAGAAAGAATTCGACTCGAGAATCTCTTTGTGTACGGAACTCTATTATTTCGTTATTATATATATCTTACAATCATCTTCGACTTACATGGTCGTACGTTGTGCTGGCATCTCAAATGGGCAAAATCTAATATTTTTCGTGCGAGTTTCTTGTTAATATGTTGGAGATTGTAATATTTTCGAGCAGAAGGCGAAAATATCAATTTGGGAGGAACATTTAGTTTAATTGGTTAATTAGCTCTTCATTGAGATATGGTAAAGACCCGCACAATTCCCGATATCTGTAACGTACAAGGGTGATTCTAAGCAAATAGGCCATTTTCATCATAGTGATGAAGAAAAATAAATCATGTCAGAAGTTTCTCTTTTTTTGTAACAAGACACTAGAAAATATACTTATTGGAAAAAATAACCGTCAGGCTTAATATTAATCCATTCGGGACCATAGGTTCATATACGCTCCTTCAAAAAGTGCTCATAGAATTTGTTTTTGGATACCAATAAAAAAGAAAATCAATATTTATTTTCTTTAACTACACAATTTTCGTGATTATTTGAGTAAAGGTCATTTTTTTAAAGTGGTGCTCATCCAATAAAATTTTTGTAAGAACCGCTGGTCCGGAGGTGTTAAGAAATTCTATAATTATAAGATTTTAAAATCTTTATTAGAATGGAGGGATGATTACAATGTGAGGAAATGACTATTTTGTGAAAAACAATTTCAAATAGAACTTTAAAGAAAACTTTTGCCCAGAAAAATTAAATCTACATTCTCTGCTATAAAACGGCTCTAGAGGTTAAATCTTTTTAACAATGTCACGTATTGTGTAGTCATAAATATCCTCTTTCGTATACCACTTAAATTTTGCATTACTTGTAGGTTGAACAGCATTTACTTTGATTGATTTGTCATCAATTTCCAATAGTTCTCCAAAATACATTTTAATTTGATGCTCCAAAATTATCCAATCCAAATGCTTTAAAGGCCCTGTTAAATAAAATTTAGTCCCCAATATTTGTATGCATAATACCCGAATACAGAATTCTTTGTTGCCGATATCTTTTGAAATGTACGGCATGAATTTCTTCGCTGATTTTACAAATAAATTTCTCGTTGAAATGCATGTGCAATAAGATATACTTTTGTGTTTAAGATGACTTTATTATCTTAATTGCTTCATATTGTTGAGCTACATTTCTGCTGTGTACCAGTAATATTTTCAACTCAACGCTAAATTTTCTCACAAGTACTTTTGATGAAATTTCTCCACGAACTTATTTTTGATTTCCTTGCTGACTTTTCTTTACCTTTTACATAATAAATAACATTTTATACACGGATTTGATTAGAAATAAGCTTTTATTTTCACCAAAAGCATTAAATTTTCAACCGAAATATTTTTTCTACAAGATTTTAAAATTAATGGAATAATTCTCTCACATAAGAATCATTCCCTGACATTAGGGAGTAACTAGCGAGGGAGTGATAAAATGTACATAATTACCTTAAAAATTTGTGCTCATAAATAAATAAAAAAAAACAATGCATGTTCTCAAATTATTCCTTCAGGGAAAACTAAACCACCCATTAATAGATTTTTAGAAAATAAATTACTTTTAAAAATTTAAATAAGGGAATGATAACATCATTTTAACATTCGCTAAATCTGTCTATTAAATTATTCCTTACACACTGAAGTATTTCTCCAGCATGGTTTCCAGGATAGTTTTTCAGACAAGTAAGACACCCATGTGCTCATTATATGTGCAGTGTTTCAGTCTACAGTAGTACCACCTGTCTCAAATATCCAAAATAATTTGATTAAGGATATATAAAAATGTATGAAGGATATTATAATTTATTTTCTCCAAATATAATTTATTAAGATCTTGACCATATTCTTTGGTCATCATCATCCGCCATCCTGTTTCAAAATGGCGGCCCCTTAAAGATTTCAAACTAGAAAAAATACATACAAAAATTATAAATGCAAATTTATTTCTTGCATAATCGTTAGGTCTTGACAGAAGAAGAAGGATTCAAGAACATTTTTTGGTTTCCTCTCTATCTTAAAAAAAAATGGATGAGTATAGCAATTTAAAATTCTAGGGTTGCTACCGTTTTCTAACAGATTTTTTTCCTTTATAGGGCGCAATTTAGGAGTTTTAACAAATGTGGTTTTTTGAAAATCGAGCAAAAGGACAGAATTGTAATGTTGTTTTCCCTGTAATTTTTTAATAGTCTCAAATAAGATTACTTTTCAAACATGACATAAAAAAATTAATTACGTAACGGTGTATAAGCCGTAAGAGTATTAATCATAACAAAAATTTTTAAACTGCGTTATATTTTTAGAATTATATTAATTTAAAAAATGCTTCTGCTACAGTGAAACCTTCAGATTAGTGAACGGATATATCAGTTCGCGGTGGTGAGAAGGTTAAAACAACAGGCATATCCGTGAACGTTCCGCTATGTTTTTGAAATTCACATTCAAATTCAGTATTGACGAAAACTAGAAAACTTCTATAATCGGATTCCAAGCATTTCAGTTTCGTGTGTTTGAGTAAAATTAGCTGAATTCTTAAAAACAAGAGCGTAATTAAGTATATTATAATTTATTTTCTCCAAATATAATTTATTATGATCTTGACGAAATTCGTTGGTCATCATCATCCTCCATCCTATTTCAAAATGGCGGCCACAGGCCGAGGAAAAATAATGAGGTTATTTTTTGGGAGGTGGGGGGTGGGAGGGGGCACAAAATGTCTTCCTGCCCCGGGCGCCAAGAAACGTAGCTACGCCACTGTTGAAAGTGGCCAAAATTAGCTTGTGTTTAGAATAATAGTGAATGTATAATTTCAAAACCTGCTTAAGTAAGAAAGGAATTGAAATAGAAAATCCACATTCATTGTGCTGCAAATTGCTAAACGAACTAAATAGTGCATATTCCAGTATGTAATATCGGATTAATCAAACGTATTTATAAACTCACATTTTACTTAACAAAATGTAACATATTGCTGTGTGGTATGCATTTCGCTTCATTTGTCAAACATCCCACTCAAATAATTTTTTTGGTTTTAAATGCAGTAGCCCTTCTTTATGTCGCACCGTGTTAACCCTTTCAGGGCAAAGCATTTTTACTCGTAAAATGCTGAAATGATTGACTGACACCAGAATTCATAACCAAATTTCTTTGAAGATAATTCAAAGTTTTGTTTGTGTACTTAATAAAAGGGAAATTTTTATTCCATAAATCTGGTGTCAAAGCGGCAGTTAGGAATTAAAATTAGGTGGTCCAAAAATGAACCACCGCCCTAGAGGTTAACTTCAGCATTCCAATATATCACTCTCTTTAGGGTCTGTTGTAAACAATAAGCTCATCTAGCACTAGAAAGATGAGACATTTCACTGAGGTTTTATAAAAATATTTCATACCAAAATTTTTATTTAAAACTGTTTAGCTTATTTATATTTTATAATCATATCCTTTTTTAAATCTTTAAACTATTTATAAACGAATTTTTTGTATGAATAGAAATATTCTCATTTGATACCTGTCAAAATGACTGCTCACCGTCCTTCTAGTGTTAATTTAAATGGATTTTAATCGTAACTTTACATGCAGTGTGTTCCATAATTCCGTTCACATTTTAAAAATTCATAATAATCTAACAATCTGGAAGAACGGTGTAAAGCATAAAGCTTGTCAAACAGCCGGAATACTTGTGGGAGTAAACGAACAATCTTTAACAACCCCACAGGGCTTTCCGAACATTTTGTAAAATATTCTGGATTCAGATAAATTTCCTACAGAAAAGTATCAACTGAATTTAGACACATGACCTACGATTTCGAAACTGGAAATATTACTTTTGAGCCGCTGTTGGACAACATCACCGTAGTATTTCTCATTTATACACTATCGCATTCCATTAGCGTTTTTTCCATAAAATCCGTTTCAAAGTAGCTTGAGATTGGTTTAGTTACCTTATCCTTCGGCTGATTTGTACGAAAATATGTACACTGCTTGAAACAGTTGGTCTATAACATATTCAGCAAATGAGTGCTCAATCTTGGAACACCATTCAGTAGTTAACGTCTTTATCACATGGTACTATAAATAGAACATAATTGACATACCCTCAATATGATGAAGCTTTAACTCTAACTGGCTTCGAAGTGCCTCATTACCACCGGGGAAAACTTAGACCAGTAAATTCAAATAGAAATTTTCTCCTTAATTTATCGCCTTGATTATTCAGAATTTAAGCCTCATTAGGTTTAAAAACATATGTTTACTTTTACTGGTGGAAGTTTACTTTGTCAGTAGTCCTGTACTGCCCTTCCGCCGTATTGTGAGAACCTAAACAAACTCCTGTCAGTGTCGATGAAATAGATTATAATATTCGAAGCAAGTTCCACCAGCAGTAAAGAATAGAGACTTTTACCATATTTATCAGAGAAATTTTCCATGAATAAGCCGCTAAAATAAGACAAAAGTTTCTATTCAAAATTTTCTGGTGGAAGATTGCTTCGGAGATAAAAACTGTTGATCCGATATAAAAAATCAGCCGCCAACTTGTTACAACTTCCTCAGTTACTTCACACACAACTGGTAGAGTTTACACTATATGTTCTCTTCTTTATTCACAACTCTATTGCTCACTCCAGCGCAGAGACAGGGTTCGCACGCTATTAAGCAACGCCCCATTTTATAAGGATTCTGCCACCAGTAATCGCATAAAACTATCTTCTAGCTAATTAATCGTGAAGAAAATTATCTTTATAATAATACCGGTAGTAGAGTCCTTACAAAATGGGGCGTGGCTTAATAGCGTGCGAACCCTGAGAGAGGCATCGTGATTTAAATACATACACTCACTGTAAAAAATAAAATTTCGTTGCTCACCAGTAAAATCTCAAGATTTTTGTGAAATTCTTTTCTCCGATGAGATGATTTCGTTAATGCGTCAAAAATATGCGTATATGGGTTCAAGAACAATAATGATGCTAAAAATTAAAAAAAAAATAATTAATTTGCCGTTTTCTTTAACCCTTTCAGGGGTACCGTTTGCAGTCTGCAAACGATTACTTTTAATGTCCAAATTGCCAAATGGCGCCAGCAATTTTTTAGTATAATTTCGATCTTATAATATTGGTGACGAAAGCTTTTCATTAGTTTCAAATAAATTTATTCATAAATTGTGGTGTTAATTAATTATTTGAGCATTTTTAATGTACAATGCTTTGCCTCGTAAAGGGTTAAGGCTTTGAAATGTTTTATATTTATACTCTCTGAAAAGAATTTGCTCACTTTTGCAGAACATTTTCTGTATTTTTTCTCGTTTTACTTCTTTTGCTATGTGATATTAAACAAAATAAAATAATTGAACAGCTTTAGAAAAAATAAAGATTTATCATTATTTGTCAAAGATATTCTCAAATCCACAATTTTTTACACATTGATGAAATCAGTATAATCTGAAAAGAGTTGCGTAAAAGTATGTCAGTTGTGCTGGCAATCAACGGATACATATTACAGTCATGTTTTCGCGTTGCCATTGGGCTACTTTTTTTTAAAAAATTCATATATCTCCATTTGCACAAGTTTTTTGTAATGTTAAAATTCGCCTTATTTAATTACATTTTATTAAGGCGAAATGAAGCAGAATTATACTATTTCAAACTAGCTAACTTGCCCGGCGTTTCCCGGGTACGTAAAAAAACAGCACGAATTGCGAAAATCATCTGAAAATCACAATAAGATATCGCGAAAAAATTTTAAATCGCTGCGCAAATTTCGAAAAGAGAATATATATATATATATATATATTGTGTTCGAAGATTGAAAGTTGATTCAACTTGTATCAACGTCTTTCACTAATGTGGAAAAATGGTAGAAAATCGCTAAACTACACTAAAAATCACATACAAAATACCCGAAAAATTCAAAAATTGTTATACGAAATTCGAATAAACTTTATTGAAATGAAGGTAGGAATTACTTTAGTATTATGGGTCAAAAACGGAATGTCAAAAAATTGCAGCAGATCGCAAAGAAACGTAAATATCGAATTAAAAATCACCTGATGACGTAACAAACACGTGTAAAGTGTTCAATGTCAAGTAAATTTGACATTTACGATCACCCATTATTGGCATTTAATCTTATAGTTTGGCGATATTTTTTTTTTTTTTTTAGGTCTATGGGATAATCAGGGAGAACCACAAATTATTTCTGTTCGTATTTAAAAGTAGATAAATAGCTCTTTTTTATATAAATAAATAAAATAAATATTGAAAAAAAAATGCTTATATGTATATGAAAAGTAAATAGTTTGCCAGTAAATATACGTAAAATTCACTTCGCTCGCCAAGGCCATTTTCTCTAACTCACCAAAGCCCATATATTAAAAATATACCAAATACTCTTCAATCTGTTGCCTGATACTAAGTAATCACAATAATGTAAATAACTATTAGGCATAGATACGTACCGGGTTTGGCGCGATTTTTTTTCACGCCAATTTGGTGAAAACATCGTTTTCGAATACCAGTTACATATATATATTTAAATTATTTTCTATTGTTTTCAAAGGAAATAGCAATAAATAATAAAAAGTTTAATTAATATCTACAGAACAAAACAGTTTATATAACTGTAAAAAAGAAAATACAAGTAAATAAACAATTTATTAATAAATAAACAACAATAGCCGAGTTACCATGTCAGGCAAAATAACGCCATTTTGGAGCCCATTATGTACCGTGGAGCGCAATGACATCTGAGCCAACAAAACTTTCAATAATATAGTAAATATGTCATTTGATGGTGGCTTGATTATCGAAGATTATAAAATATGTGTGTATATGGCACATTTTTACACTAAAATTTAAATACTTGACTACATAGTTATAATTTTAAATCCTTTTTATATAATTTACATTTGAATATAAAGGTTTACTCCAAAATGTTCTCCTATACTTAAAAAATATTATTGCGACCTTCGCCTGGCTTATTTCACGCTTCTGCCTTTGTGGCTTAAAATTGCATTGTTTGGCGACCAAGGTAATAATTAAATAGCATGTAACTCACAAATAAAGCCTTTCTCCTGTAAGATATACCATGGGAAAATTACATAAAAATGATAATTAAATTGAATTTAAAAAAAAGAAGGACTAAAAGACTGTTACTTAAATTTTATTTCTTCAGGTTTTTTCAGGCACATTTTTAGTAACCTGGTGTGGCGAAAAATCGCCAAATAATGTATCAATTGCTTCTTTCATACTAATTTATTTTTTAAGTTTTATAATCATTCCTTTCATATTTAAGTTAAATATTTTCATTTTATAAATTTTATCTCGCATTAAAAAGGTTTTTGATTCTTTTTTTTTTTTTAAATAAACAAATAAAAGTTATTCTCTTTTAATTTGCGAGTTGTTTACATTATTTTATAACGGATATAGCCATTTCAATTCATTTATCAACTATAATTTTCGGAAAAATGACCACTGGCAACCCTTTCGTTAAAAATATCAATAAAATACAATAATCTAAGCATTGTATCATGTTACTTTTATTCACAATTTAATTTACTTGGATTCCCTTAAATATAATTAACATAATCCCTTAAGTTAATATTAGATTTGTTGCATTAAAATATTTCAATTTGTTGATTTTCTGTAAGGAAGTAATCCATATTGGTTTACAATGGAAGTCTATGGGAATTTGGAGAAATATTAGAGATATCGCCAAGTTGGCGTCACTTTTGGCGACTCATTTCTGTCGCCAAATTTGGCGATATACCGCCAAGTTGGCGAGAAACTTGGCGGCATTTGGCGACAGAACTGTGTCCCTGTACTCCATATAGGTATAGAAATGCATTAAATACAGTTCAATAATTGCATAAAAAATTCAAAAATCGCTGTATGAATTTCGAATAAACTTTTTTGAAAAGGGAACAAAATTTACTATATTGGGTTAAAAGAAAGAAACCATATTCTTCTCACTTATATGGAAAAAATTGCCTCGAAACTTAAAAAAGTGCTAAAAATCGCACAAAAAATTAAATTAAAAAAAATCTATTGAAAAAATCGGAAATCGGGCTTCGAGGTGCAAAACTTCATACATAGACGTACCATTTCCCCAAATTTTGTAGCTCTACGTGCAGCGGCCTCTTCAGAACACCGTCGACACACTCACTCACTCACACACAAACTTCTTTCTTTATTATTATAGATAAGTAGTGCCATAAGAAAATCTGAATTTTAAAAAAAAGTAGCTTACTGGAAATACTATTTCGGGAAGTAAAATATACATCAGAGTGATGCAAAAGTAAAAGGTAGGGAGCCGGTGACATTGAAAACCCCGTAATTGTGGAATTGAATTTTTTTTTATATAAATCGATAAAAAAAGCCATAGGAACAAAACTTGCTAGGCATGCCTAGGTTTGAGAAGCGGAAAATATGTTTAATTGAAATAATCATTATCAAAAACCAATAATCTTTTACCGTTATCGCGGACATTGATCCCTCTTGCAGCATTTTATAGTGATTTTTTGCTCTCCCAGAAAAACTTGATTTCCCAAACTTTATTTTGATAGATACCTATTTGTGTTAGCGGACGGTGATGAAATTTTATAGTTAGGTTACTTTGAATTTTCATCGGTGCCGTCTTGATTTCGCGTCTTGGCGCCGGTCAAGTGTCGGCAAAGGCGTATGGGGACATTTGGCGGACGCACAGACGCCCTCCGAGAAATCCATCGCTGTTCTAAGTCTGCCATGCCAAGTTTTATTGAAAGAGCGCAAACCTTTCTATAAAATGGTCTAAGAGTGATCAATATTCGCAGGGATCCCAAATGGTCCGCCTACTGTATACCTATAAATTTTAACAGAAAATTTTATGGTAGGTTTGCGCTAGAATTAAGTTTCAAAGGTGGTTCCGGGGCGGTTTGTAAGAAAAATCAAAAAGAAAATTTTTCTAAAAAAATATTGGTATTCAGTTGGCGGACCATTTGGGAGCCCTGTATTCGCGATAACGGTGAATCATTATAACTTTTAATAATAATTAATTGAATTTAAATATTTTCGTCTTGTCAAAACCAGTCATATCTAGAATACTTTAGCACGTTTTATTCGTTTGACGTTTTGCTATAGATTTACATTTAAAAAAAAAGAGGTCAGATTTCGAAAATTCATGAAAATTTAACTATTCTTATATTGGAGTATAGCTATACCATAAAATTTGTTAAATGGTTCGAATCATTCCAGAAAATATCGTTCAGACAATGTTTGAACTTTTTTTCGCTACAAAAAACCGATACCGGGTTTAAACTTTATTGTTGAAACCTCATTCCGATTTCAAAATTGTTAAATTTGAATGCATTTTTGATATGTGAGTGCATTTATCGGACACCGTGCACATATCCAAGGTTCGCACACTCCTTGGAATTTCCAAGGACTCTTCCACCACTATTAAAGATAAGAAAATTTACATTTAATTTTTCAAACACAGAATTCGCAATCACTGCCTTTATTCACAGATTTTGCAACATTTTTCTGCAGAGAACTACTTTGAAATTACTGTTAAAATTTAGTGGTAAAACTGTGCGAACCCTGCATATCTGAAACAAAAATCTCTTTATAGTCCATTTTCTTAAGAAAAATGTAATCTGTATTAAACTAACATTTTGGATACAAATGTATAGTATTTACTTATTGGATTTATCACTCGTCTTATTTCTTTCAATAACTTCGGTTATATCATACATTCGGATGTATCCCGCTTTTTACTTGTCGTCTAGCAAGTGTGTTATAACGAGGGCTATTGTATGGTTGCTTGGTTCACGCGTTATACGCAGGAAAATGCAGAAATTGAAATTAATTAAATATTGTGAGGAGAAACAATAGGTGGAACATGGAATCCAAAGAGTTTAAAATTTATTTACAGGTACACAAAAAATACATAATGATCTGCTAAGGAAAATTGTTTGCAGATTATTTTAATGATATCATTATTTCAATCATCATTAAACTTATAGATGTTACTGAGAGGCATTACATGAGACTGCACCTTAGTGTAATTATTACTGTAGAATATAGAGTGAGTAGCATTAATGTTCATTTACTGAGACACACAAAACAAATTGGCCGCAGTGGTGTCTTGAACGATAACTTCAGAACGCCCATTTTCGACTTTGGTTTGCGTTTTTGAGTTTAATTAAATTTTTTCATACTGCATGGACATAAAATTTCTATAGGCCATATACAGGGCTATGCAAAAGTGTTCGTAAGCATCATTGTCTGTAGCATTGAATTGCTTAATGGTGGTTTTTAATTCTGTAATGCATTATAAGTCTGAATTATAATTAATAAACGAAAATATGATGATAGACAAACAAATATTTATATACTGGGCTACACAAAATCTGGATACATTGGCGCAGATGTTAGGTAATTGCTGGAAATGTATTTTTAATTGTGTTATGCTTTTTTAAAATATGAGTTAAATTTTAGTTTAATATGTAGTGCCTATAAAATTATGTTGCTGAAGACGACACAATAAATAAGAGTACAATTTTGTTTGTTGGAGGAAATTGCTAAAGATGGCTTTTTAACGGTGTTATTCGTTTTCTAACAGGACTGAATTACATAGTATATGTTTAAATTTATTGATTATGTACAGGGTTCCAAAAAAGAATTCAAGTACCTTACCGGATGAGTATGGTACTGATGATTTTCCGTTACACAAATAAAACCATTATTATATTATTCATTTCCATAGACAACACTGTAGAATTATTGCATGTAATCCTACATATGATCTATAGAACCTTTACACACCATGCAGTATCGAAAAAAATTTGTTAATCCCTTAACGGGCGCATTAAAATACGGTTTAAAAATTCAATTTGCATATTGACATCACTTTTTTGAAGAATAAATATATACCTTACTTAATGACAGGTAAAATGATACCATAATAAAGCCAGTAACACTATTTTATAAAACTGGTGGGAATCAAACAATCTGAATAACAGACACAGCCCCTGAATATCACGGGAGCGAGAATTAAGGGGTTAAACTTTGAAACACAAACCATAGTTGAAAATGCACTTACGGCAATTATCGCTAATATACATATAGATGGTATGGATAAAATAAGGATAGATTATAGAAGGCAACTGCTGAAATTGCGTTTTAAATGTGTTAGGCATTTTCGAAAAGGTTTATTTGAGATATTTTCTTTTCTTTTAATAAACGATTAAGTTTCGTTATAGTATTTCAGAAGTGTTGAAAACTCTTTCACCATATGCCGGCGACTTCACTTTCTCGTTTATTCATAACTAGCTGTTACCCGTGACTGCGTTCACGTAACATTTAAAGAAGAAGAAAGTCACCAATTAAGCAAAAAATTTCGATAATTAAAAGCATATATAATTAGCCTTTTATCACACTTTATAGTAGAAACGCTTCTGATGATCCCAATTTGCTTATTTTTATTTATATATATAGGATCATTTAAATTTCTTTCGTGAGCATGAAATTTCATACACCTTTTCTATGATTAAATGAAGAATAAATTTACATCTCTGTTATTCTATTTTATTATTTATATTTATTCTATTTTATATTTATTCCGCTCAAGAACATTGATTTAATTTATGTTTTCGAGACAACGAATATTATTTAAAGAAATATATTAGTAAATATTTTTAAAGGAAAGTGCTTATTAACAGGTCACTTCAGACGTGACTGTAATAAGATTAGAATAATCGAAAAATCAACATGCAACATTATGTTTATATTCCAAAAAATCACATCTTGGAAGAAAAAAAAGATAAATGGTATTAAAAAGTAATAATCAAACGTGGTGAACCATCAAAGTTCAAAAATAAATAATAAGAGTACGAGAAATATCTTTAACTTTCAAATATTTATTACACTTTAATTTCACGGTATCACACTTTTATTAACTGTAGATCTACCAATAATATCAAAATATTTATCATGCTCTGAAGACTCTTGAGCCTAAATACTTATTATTTAAGCAATAGAGTTGCTTATTGCTTTTGCGGAATAAATCTGTTTATGGAAAAGCACCCCAATTATAAATTAACATTTTTATATCTAACGTTGTGCTCTAATTTTGGCTTTTGAAAGCTTTGAAATTTGCAGGAATATGGTCCAATGGGGGACAGAGATTGTGTTTCAGAGAGATTTTTAACTATAGATTTTGATATTTTAAAATCGAAAGAAAATTTCCCTACTTCCTTTGCCCTTTTCGATAATCACGATGCCTTTAAAAATTAGAGAGATCTGAGGCAAAAGACAAATTTATTGCTTTATTAATGGTTTTGGCTCTTTTTTACACGTAAATGATGTCACATGTAAAGCCTAATCTCAAATTAAAATTACTTGCTAAACTTTTTAAAGGTGACTTTGATGTGCCATTTATTAAATTTTATTGAAACCAATGTTCCTGGAGATTGTACGGTAAAAGGGTGTTAAACTTGTGTATTTGCTATTGTTAAGTTCTTAGCAAATTGCGCCATTTTGTATAGCTGCTATAAAATGCTAACATTTTCTGAAAGAAAAGCAGCTAATGATTTAAATATAACGACGCTTTCACTATGTTAGTTTATCTTACGGAATGATACTTGTCGAAATAAAAAATATATATATATTCTTTCACTTCATGAATCATTTAAAACTATGCATTTCAATTTGTTTAAAACATAGAATCGATTAATGAAATTCAATATTATTGCATATTTAGAAAAACATTGAAGCATTATTTTTATTAAATATACTAAATTTCAAGTAATAAAATATATTTAAAATGTAAGCTAAAATTTCATTTTGAAATAATGCGACTTTTGGTGCAAAATTTTAGTTCTAAAAGGTATATTATTATTTTAAGATTTCGTTTTAACTTTCGAAGCTGGTGTAACGAAAACGACATTGCTTTGACGAAATTGAAATAAATATATGTTAATGTTGTCGTATTAAAATTAATGCTTTCCATGAAAAAAAAATTACATCATTTTTACCCGATAAAGCTTTTACTAAAATCGCCTTTGTGACATGTTTTAAATGCCATCTTTAAAAATAATTAATTAAAATAGTATATGATTTTTTAAAACTTAATTCTTATGAATAGTGGGCAATAACTAACCACTTAAATGTACAGAAGATATATTTACATCCGCAGACGATTTTAGCTTCTGTGGAATAAATTCATTCATGAAGCTTCGATATGTGTAAATATGTTTTCAGTTTTGGGAAATTTACTTTAGTCATGCTTTGTACCATTTATACTAATTGAAATTCAATTCTTTTTAATTTTAATGAGGAAATGGCGTCAAAAAATATATTAATCCGTTTTAATTCCCCTTTCTTCCACCAAAAATATCTTCTCCTTATAATCATAGCGTGAATTTTGAAAGAAAACTCTCATTTGTTTGTAACTTTTATTCAAACTCTTTAATCAGTATGGATAGTATTCTTTTGACGTCACAATTTAGTAAAATGGTTGTTTTATAGCCTCGAACTGAAAGCGAGAATAGTGTCCATTAGTAAAAAATATTTCTGTTATTCGTTTTAATATGACGTCATTATTTATCTATTTTCATTATTTACTGATGTTCATGTCCCTTGCATTTTTAACGAATGCATGGAAACATTTGTTTTATTTCAAATATGACGTCATATTTTTCCAAGCGAATAACTTTATTAATAATATGATTCTTTTTCATTCTTTTCCCTCCTAATTATGACTCCATTTTTTGCAGAAAGCCCCTTATTAACGTAACTGATATCCATCCTTCATGTACAATAAAAAATACATATTTTCGTTTCAAATATGACGTCATAAATATTTTCTTTTGAATTCTTTTTATTTAAATTTTTAATTAATTGTAGAGGAAAAATTATTATTCCAGATTTAGAATTTCTTGGCAACGGGAAAGAAAAATGGTCAAATTTTATCGGGAAAATGTCAATTGATTCTGTATGAAAAAGTATGAAATATTGAATTATTAAGTGAAATATTTAGATAAAATAAATGAAACATAGCCTATGTTCTTTTCCGTTTCATAATCTATCTATATGCAAAGATAGAAAAGCATTAATTCATCCGCTTTGATATTCGGACACACATTGACATTTATAATATTATAAGGATTTCAATTTAAGCCATCGTCCACAACAGCTTATATCTTGAAGTTTTAACTAAAGAAGTAAACAATTCAAAGCAATTAAACGCGTAGTAAGACCCAAAATACTTTCTCCTAATTATTTTCCGGTGATAAAACTTCTTTTCTTTAAATTTAGAGCTAAATATGAAAATGTCCATAAATTGTATAAGTTACCTACAAACTCTAATGGCCGTATCAGACGGGGAACGATAAACAACAAACATTTCCCACAACATTTTAAGAAACATGTTCGTTCAGCTTGCTCCGTGTTCAGTAAACAGGTTCTTCAAACTTTTCGTAGGGTTATCTGTTGTGCATTGTCTGGAAGGGTTACCCGATACGTTTGTATATCTTTGGCGTGTTCTTATCTCGTCTCTATTTGACTACAGTGAAACCTCCCTGCACGACCACCTCCCTGAACGACCATTTTTTCATGGAACGAAATTTATTCCCAGAGGCTAAATACTAATTTTACCTCCATTCAGAGACCATCCCAGCTGAACTCCCTCCATGAACGACCCATTTCTATGAAGAAAATGAAATAATTATGTTTCTATCCTGATCGCTTGAAGAAGATTTTATTAGAAAAATAATTCCGGAGAGCGCATTCATTATTCATCCAACTTCTGAACTAATTTTAGAATGTTTTCTTTTCCGGTTACTTTTTAATGTTTAAGCCCCTTTGTGCCTTTTTAGGCAAGGAATTTATCTCTGATGACAAATTAAGAATGACGGTCAATAAACTCTCCTGCCCTATTCTATCAGGAAACTCTCAAAGAAATAGATAAATTAATGAATTCGTCATTATTTGCTCCGCAGCCGCCGCCGCCGCCCCTCCCCCCCCCCAAAAAAAAAATGCATATATTTACTGAACTTTGAATGGACATGAAAATAAAAGTTATAAAAGATGAAACCGTAAAATCAAAGCAAACATCAGTGTTAAAAAGCAGATAAACCAACGTTTAAAAATGCACAAATAATACATAAAAAGCAACAAACAGCTTGTTTCGAATCAACTAGCGAGATTCTTCTTCAGTGCAAGATAGGGAAAAAAGGAACAGCGTGCTAGAAAAAGCAATGATGAGCAAAAAGTCTTGATAGCATCTTGCATTGAAGAAGAATCTTGCTAGTAGATTCCAAACAGCTGTTTGCTGTTTTTCATGTATTATTTGCGCATTTTTAAACGTTGGTTTTTCTGCTTTTTAATATTGTTGCGCAAAGGCTTTGTTTGCTATTTTTTCAAACATCAATGCATTCAGTTTTTAAATTCTGCAGTAATTAAATTATGTAATTAACTTTTGTTTTGATACTTAAATTTTTATATTTCTTCCTAATGCGAAAAATAAATTTTAGTAACATTAATTGTTACCTTTTTTCAACAATTAAAATCTAGATTTATACATGACCTCCATTAAGAGACCACCTCTCGGAGCGACCCATTTTTATTGTAACGGAACGTGATCGCTTTAGGGAGGTTTTACTGTATTTATAAAATTTGGCATAATAGCAGAAACCACGAGTTTGCGATTACACAATTTTTTATATTTCAGTTCAGGTTAGTTTCGGCCCTGCCTCTAGCCAGCGCCCATGAAAAAGTCCTCGTTAAATTTAAGGCTAAAAAAAAAAAAAAAAAAGGAAGGAAAAGAGCTTTATAATGTGAAACTTTCTGGCATGGTTATTTTTGTACCTATTAGATGACTTTCGAGGTGAATTGAAATAGAATAGCAGCTTTCATTTTTCGAAAAGTGTAACATATCTTATGTTAAAATGAACTGCTGCTTCACGTCTTTTCATGGGCTACCGGCTTAAAATGTCAAATTCTACAGCATCATTTGAGCGATTAAAAATGAGCCTGAAAATAAGCAGTTTGGATTTGAGTAAATTTATACACTGGAAAGGTATATTGTTATAGGTATATCCTACTATTTAAATCAGGCAATAGGTTTAAATAAATAGATTTTTTTACTTGTCTTCTCCCCTCTCCACCCCCCAACCCCCCCAAAATAAAAGAAGAAAAGGTGTATACTTTTAAAAACACACTCTCATGATTACTTCTTGAAATACAATTTTCCAGGTATAAAAATCACCAAAAGAGTTTATAACCAGTTAGAAAACCACTATGTATTTTTTATTTGTTATTAGTTGTATTTATTCACGCTTTATTATTTTAATATCCACTTTATTATATTAATTTATTTATTGGGGAAAGAGGTGTTCGAATCACTTGCCCATGAATGACAATATATGAAAGTTTCATGCATTTAAGCATGAAAATATTTTGTAATTGTGTGAGAAAAATCGTTTAAAATAATTTTATTGGTTAAGCAATGCAAATCAGAAATATTATTAAACTTGATATTAAGATTATTGAAGAAATAGCCAAATACTAAATAAAATGAAAAAAGAAATTGAAAATGTTTTATGCGTTTTAAACACGATTCATGCATTATTTAATGAAGAACCCCACTCTAATTGAGCAGTGACTGTTGTTTTGACATTACCAATACACATAGAATGCTAAGATGCTCTACGGATGGTCTTTTAGTAATTTTTATATCCTTCGCAAAAATTTCCGTTTCAAAACAGGACCCTGGACAAAACTTTTCAATTCAAACAGAACCCTTCACAAAATTCTTTGTCTAAGACTTTTCTATCTTAAAACTGAACGTTTTATAAATTTAATCATTTGAAAGATAAATATAACCTGTCACTCTTACTTATGTGAAAGAAATATATGTATTTTACATGCATATAACTTCTTAAAAATGTATAAACAAGAGCCTGAATATAACAAATATTTCAAATTCATAAAATTTAGGCTAAATTTTTCACAAATATAAAACATTGTTCACAATTTTTCAATTTCAGGAGCCTGGACTCTCTTAAAGTAATAAGTGTGCCATTATTATTATTATTATTTTCTTTTGCCAAGGAAGAAAAATTTTCTGGCACTTCAATTAGAATAATATGAAATTTTTATTCGAAGTACGGATAAAAAAGATCTCATTTTTACATAAAACGCTAGTGACTTTGCATATGAGAACATAATGCATTTTAAGTAATATAATCGTTTCAATTACATATAGTAAAAAAGAAAATCGAGTTTTTATGTACTTAATTACACCACGAATATAGTAAAAAAGTATTAACAAATGCATAATAATACTGATTTCAAGCACCTGCAAAACTTCATATGCATTTGCTTACAAACATTGGCGGCTTGGCGGTGATATTTTCATTACGAAGACAAATCTGTACCTATCTCCCCACTAGTCCGCTCCTATTGGTTTAACTCATCAGTGTTGAATAAAAGTCAAACATTTTCCGAGCGAAGCGGAAAACGCTCGGTGAGCAAGTATACTGAGCAAAATTCTCTCCTTCATCAAGGTCAAGCAACTTTTGCTGACTGAAATGTTTTGTTGGCGAAAATGTTCTGTGAAAGAGTGTCGTCTGATACGGCCATAAAAATGACAAAATTAACAATATCATTTCAAATATAGGAAAAATCTTAGGAAACATAAGAAAACATTATGAACAATTGCTGAGAAGACTTTTACAAAAGTTCAACGTGAAAGAGGAGTACTGAGAGATCTTTTAATATAACAGTTTCCAATATCGCAAAACATTCGTCATCGATATTTCCATCATAAATTATATCAGACCTGTCCAACATGGTTCCGAATATTTTGCGTAACCATGTTAGATAGGTAAGATATTATTTACCATGGAAAAACAAGCGCCGAATGTCATGCGATATAGAAAAATCTGTTCTTGTTACTCTTTCGAGTTGAAATTTGTAAACTTGTAGTCTGCAATTGCTCATTATGTAAGTTGTTTTCCAATGTTTTAAATTATTTCGTTAATTTTGTCCTTTCTAGTGTTTGTAGGTGACCTGTATAACTCATGGCATTTTTATATTTCATTCTTAATATGAAGGAAAAAAAATAGCACCAGAAAAATAATTTGCCAAATGTATTTTGGATAACATTACTCTCTGTCAGTTGGGCTCTGTTTCAGTTCCGAAATTTCTAGTTCATACCAGAAATTTCTTATACTATCATATCCTTTGTTCGGAAGTGCCAAGTTACCGCTAATCCTCCGTAATATACGAGTTTTTCGAAAACATTTTTCAGAGATGAAATTAACCCATTAACCGCTGGTGTTGCGTTCACGCAACTGTCAAAATTATTGCTCATGCTTAAATTATTTACTTTGCCACCACTATTTTTAGAATTAAAAAATTTTGTTATTTATCGGCAGAAATTTTGATATTTTAATAAAGCAAAAATTAACTTTCTGAATTTGTGGTGGCAAACGACTTTCCGCAAGAAATTTGAAAATCCCTACTTTATAGTTTTGGCGGTTAATGGGTTAAGTAAGTTCCACATAGAAAACTGGAATTAAATAAATAAAGATTCATCAAATATATTTTCAGGTTCGAAACATTGTTAAACCCTTAACGCTCGAATTAAAGTACGGTTGAAAAATTCAAATTGCGTATTGGCACCACTTTTATGAAAAAGAAATATTCACCTTATTTAATGACAGGAAATACGATACTAAAATATAGTCATTTTCACTATTTTATAAAACTGGCGGGAATCAAACAATTTGAGTAAAAGACACAGACCGTGAATATGACGGGATTGAGAATTAAGGGGTTACAGCGGGTCAAATTAATCCACGCATTACGGAAGATTAGTGGGAGCTTGGCATTTTTTTATTACAAAAAGTAAGAATTCTTATTTCAAAATTTCCGGTAAGAATTCGAAATTTTTAAATTAAAAAAAGGCCAAACAGTCAGTCCTTCTGTAAGTTTGTAACTTGTACCGCTTTGATTAAAACTTCAGAAAAAAACACTGTTGAGCACTAAAACATTACATGCATCTTACGGGTGCCATTTTGGAAAGTTCTGAATTAACTTCTTGAAGGGCGATATATCCTACATAATTTTAATCAAGTTTTGCACCAGAACCATTTAATAAAATTTTTATTTTGTAACTTCGGTAAAAAAAAGTTGTAAAATTGCTTTTGTTTATTTTGAAATAAAGTTTTTAAAAAAATAAAGGATGAATTTTAACATTACAGAAATGCAATTCCCTGAAAGAGTTAAGTGAAGTAAATGGTTTCGCTATGAAAGTGGAAAACCTCATGCATTAATATAATGTGCAGGTCTACCAAAAGTTAAAAAAGATAAATGATTTATTTGCGAAACTGCATAACAGTTTGTAGTTTTTTTTAATTTAATGCCGAATGATCAGTTTATATTTTAGCTACTGCAGGGTGGCTAGTCGTCAGGGAAAAACACAGTCAAAAAAAGTGGTAACCAGTATTTTCTTCTAAAAAATACTTCTAATAATATAAAGAAATTAAAGAACATGAATTCCTGTGTCACAAAATTCTGGTATTTAACACCTTTTCTGACTGTGCTTTCAATGACCACTCGCCACCCTGTACTGTTAAACTGCAAGAAAAAAAAATGCGCTTCAGTAGTACCCCTTGGAAAGCAAGGTACAGACTTTTACGCTTTGTTTCCGAACATTAATTTTTAATTAATTCAATGACAGCTGTTTCACATGTAATTTTGCAATGATTGTTACTCCTTAATTTTCTTATGTTTGGAGAATTAACTATAATCCTTCTAGAAAATGTTAAGATATAACTGAAATCAAATATCACTGACACTTATTCGTTACTCTGACACTTATGGTCGTTAAAATTTACAAAATCAACATATATACGCATTTAAAAATAAACATTCGCAATTTGATAATTTAGCAATAAAATTTCGCTTGTAAAAATAGAGTATATATAACTGTAAATAAAGCAGGATTCATCCTAAAAGATTCCTTTATAGTCTATAAAATTTACAAATTCAGGAGTCTCAACTAGCCTATATTTTATCTGAAACTAATTCCAAACGATAGTCTTCATGGAAGACATCCATAACGTTAGCAAAAAAAAGAGCTATAAAGTGAAGATTATATCAATTTAAAAGCAACGTTAAAAACGCCAAAATAAGCAAACATTCAGCAGACTAGTTTCAGTAGCGTTTAGAGCACCGTCCTCAGTGCAAAGAATAACGGAAACTTGCCCATTTATATAGAGGAGAAGCGGAATCAACTGAGAAGTTCATTAACCAATCGGGAAACAGTAAAATGCAGGTACCAGCTAATAGGAGGATAGGTGTGGAAATGCCACCAAATTGATAAAAAAAATAAAAAAAATGGTAGTAATTAAGCAAAAGAGGATTTTATGAAATATTTCCAGCAATCTGATAAAGGGGAAATAGCAAATTCCCTATTAACAATATTGTCGTAATTTTTGTTGATATGAAATGCTTCAAGAAAGTTAAGTTCATGTATAGAAGTGGGTTTAGAGATGATTTTGGGTGAATTAAATCAAAAGATTGTTCCGTTTTCCCGCAATGTTTAACAGTTGAAGATTTATTGGTTTCCTGTTTTTGAATATATTGTTGGTGTTCTTTAATACGAAATTTTAAACCCAGTTTGGTCTGTTCAATATAGGAAAGACCGCACTGGCAATTAATACTACTGATACCCCATGAGTTGTATAACTCAACAGGATCTTTGAGTTTGGAGATGGCAAGTTTATTCGTAGGGCTAAAAATTATTCTGAAGTCATGCTGTCTAAGAATCTTGGCAGTACTAAAGCTGGATTTATGGAAAGAAAGGTAACACAATGCTACTTTAAATTGACATAATTCTGCACAATTCTGCACCTTAATAATAAAGTGAAGATTACTGTCTGTAAATAGCGACAGCCTAAACATAGATTTGTTCGAGCTGTTGCAAAATTTTTCATTTTCTTGTGCAACCTATAGAACATTAACTATAATATTTTCCTTTGTAGAAATTGCATAATTATCATGATAAAAATATTTTATTCCCCAACAAATGTGTCAGATAGATAAAATAAATACGAGTTTACACATCGGGGAAAAAATTAAAATATCGCTTCCAGTTTTGATGACAAGCATTTTCCAAGCTATCTTTTTAAGAGAAAATTTATAATGGATGCATTTATGTTCTTCTGCACAAATATGACACTAGAATATTTAGCCTACAAAATTCTTTTTTGCATTTAATGCATAAAATTGCTTCCTCGAACATATAACGTATATGTTGATATTATAAAAACTTCATATTTAAATAGAAATATTTAATCTTTCATTTCACCAGATATTAATAAGGATTGTGATCTACAGAAATTACTAAAGTAGCTTTTAAATTGCGATCCATCAATACGCGAGGCAATGTTACCACTTGATAAGGATTTTGAAATTGGCTATACATGTAGAAAAATTTAGGATGGAAAAATAAAAATGCTATAACTATATGAGTACACTAAAGGTATATTTTTTTTATCATCTATTTTGAACTTTCATGATTCACGACGTTTTCATATACTTTTTTATGCAACATATGCAGAGTTCGCACGCTATTAACCCAATTTAGGCCAAGTATAGAAATTTTAAAAAATGTGGTATTATTTTCATTGAAATATGCTTAAATTACATTCACAGTGATAGGACAGCGGCGCAGCAGTTTGTCGATTGTCACCACTAAATTTTATTAGTATTCTTCGCTTTGAAAAAAATCTCATAAATTATATCCCAAAATACGACGAAGAGTACTACTAAAATTTAGCGGTGACAGTTGATTCTCTGGTGCTACGCTGTTCCATCACTGCATTCATTAAGACAAAAAATAGTTTCGTACATGAAAAATAATATTTTATTTCAGAAATAAAATGCATTCGGTCAATGGTGCACTAACGCACAATAAAATTTAAAATTAATAATTTTTTTAAATTTTTTTTATGACATTTGTTTTATTATTATTTTATTTCCAGAACTTGCAACTTTAATCCATTATAAAAACATATGATTAATTTCAAGTTGAATAATTATACATTTTCAAAAAGTCGAATTTGTCAGTAACAGTTTACAATTTTAAAACACCAGCTTATTTTGAAAATTTCTCAATAGAAAGTGTTTACACCAATTGAATTACTGATGTTTTATAGATGTCTGTAAATCCCTAAAAAATAGCAGAAAAATAAAATTAGTGAAAAATATTCGTCACAGTGTTGATAAAAGTATATTTATTGAAATGGTGCGTTTACCCACCTTTGGCCGAAAATGGGTTAAGCCACGCCCCATTTTGTGAGGACTCTACCACCAGTATTATTATAAAGATAAATTTCTTCACGATTCATTAGCTAGAAGATAGTTTTATACGATTACTGGTGGTAGAGTTCTTACAAAATGGGATGTGGCTTAATAGCGTATGAACCCTGCATATATCTCTATTTCGCTCAAAATGTGAAGCCTCTTTAGATTGGAAGTGTGATGTATGTAGGGTTTCTTTTTTTTATCTCTTATTAAACTCAAAGTTACGTTTGAAGTGATTTGTTATTTTAAATATTTCCTCAAAAATGTTTACAAATATACCCATTTTAAACAATATTCAGGGTTCGCAGCGTTCCTAAAAATTTCACCATTTGTCATCACTATTTTAGCACTTTGAGGGGCGCTATTTACAGTCTGCAATCGGTTAATTTTAATGCCCAAATTTCCAAATGGCACTAGTAAATTTTTAGTACAATTTCGAATTTTTAATATACGTGAATAAAAGCTGTTAACTACTTTCAAATAAATTTGTTTGTTAATTCCGGTGCGAATTAATTATTTGAATAGTTTTGATCAAAAATGCCTTGCCCCTGAAAGGGTTTATACTATAATCTTTATTGTAGGCTCTTGTTGCAGATATAAAAGGAATGTACCACGAATATTTTAAATTTAAAATAGTAATAGGAAATGCGGGAAAATTTAGGAACGCTGCCAAGCCTGAATATTCTTGAAAATTAAACCAAATGAGATGAACCATATTATATGAATATATGATGAAATAAAATAACAAGAATGTAAATAGACTCAAATTAATTAATCTTAGACAAATTGTATCACATTTAAAGCACATTAATGATATAGAAATAACGTATATGTAAAAACATAAATATTTGAATCATCGGAAGTATTGAGTAGTATATCATTAAATAAAGATTTCATATATTTTTCATCGTCGGGACAGAAACCTTTTCTTTAATTTTTTCAGTGATTCAGTTTTATAATTTTAGTGAACGAAGTCGCGGATAATAGCTAGTGAATCATATAATAAATTATTTGATAGGAACTATTTATTTATGCTACGTATTTTTATTTTATAGTACCAATAAAAATTTTGTTTTTCAATAGTGTATGTAAATTAATGTCTCTAGGCAACGTTGTGTGAAGTTGTTTATATTCTATCTAAAAACTAATTAAACAGATGCAGAGTGTAATATTTATCCACGACAGTTTCTTAACTTATTTCTAACGGCAATAGGTGACAAACACGTTTTTAGCACGCATATTGGAACAAGTATCACTCGCATTCCATAATTTTGTAAATAGCTCGAGAAAGCTACTTATTACTTGATATAGGAAAGAAAGATGACAGATTATAAACATGTCGTCAATTTAAATTTTATTCAATGATTTTTGTATTGCTTTTGTGGTAACAGTAATTTAAAAATATATAACTGTATAATATTTAATAAAGAGTTACAGAATATTTTGTGTAAATAAAAATATATTTTATATTGAATATGTAAATTTCCAAATGAAACTATTTTTAGTTTGAATTTCAATTGCTTTTCTTCATGTGTATATCCGTAATGAACATTCCTCGTTTTTGAGAACTGGATGGTACATACGCATATTACTGAATAACTACTGTATTTTTTCCATACTTGATATACTTCATTTATTGCACTATTCTGGCAATCTACTTCTATCATAAAAGTAATAGAATACTAATTATCTAAAATTATCTAGTGAAAAACACTTATTAATTTTCTTTTACACTTTTATGACAGCCAAAAAAATAAAGGTAGTTTCCATTTCTCTTTCAGCTGGAAATTTGTATGGAAAATAACCAATTTACTTATAACACACAATTTCTCCATATTGCATTATATACTCCAATATGTTCTATTTTTAATAAACCAATGTCTATTTTTACCTATTTATCAGTAAATTTCAGAATAAATTTGAGATTTGTTGACACTCCAAAAGAAACCACGGCATAAACTTTTCTTCTGAAAACATCTTACAATTTTATTGTTTTCAGTTTAAAAAACGTAACTTTATTAATATACCACATAATTTCTATGGTTATAGCTCTATGCCGTAATAAGAAAATCAGTTTTGAAAAAAAAAGTGTATTATTTAGTCAATGCTTTTGCAATTTATTGACACAGCGATTGCTTTTATTGTTACAATTATATTATTATTATTATTATATTGCATTTTTGGAACTTTAAACTCTAGTTACCTTTTTACAGGACTAGTCAGCTCGTGACTCATTTGCTTGACATTCCAGAAGAGGACACAGCATAAATACTTTTCTAAAAGAATTTAAGATTTCAAAAGTTTTCTGTTAACCATTTATCTACTGGCGGTACTTATATGTACCATTCACTTTAACCCTTAAATGCATAGTGATGTAAATTTCCATTACCTTTTTATTTAATTTTTAATACATAAATTAAGTTCTTTCAACCACTATATTTTTATAGAAATATTACTCCCCTAAGAGTTACAAAATTATGCTACTATATAAAGTTAAAAGTCTATCTTAAGATTTCTGGTGTCTAATCCTTAATATAAAAAGAAAAAAACACTATTCTAAAAGAATAATTCATGCAATTAAGGGTTAAATTTGCATCCCATAGTGAATATTACTAACATACTTGCCTACATTCAACTAAACTTTCGTAAAATGCGAGTTAAGTTGACCTAGGTTATACGCATTACTAACCAGAAAATTTATCGGACGCATCATTATATATTTAAAATCATGTTTCTCTATGAAATCTATTTGAAATAATTTCATTAGTAAATTTCTGGTTCGAAACGTGTTTAACCTGGGTCAATTTAACTCACATTTTACGGAAGTTTAAGGGAAAGTTAGCAAGTATGTTACTAATATTTTAATGGTATACGTGCCACGTAAGATGCTAAGAATCCGTGATTATTCTCACCAGTAAATTTTTAGTGTAAATTTTGTCTTATTCAATCCGAGCATTTTCCCGACTGAATGAGGCAAACATTTCTGTTTTAAAAATTTTAAATTTTGCAAAAGACGCTCGTCCCGAAGGGGTTAAAAATTTGTTTATAAAAATTAATTTCAATAGAGTCAAAACACTGTTTTAAACACCAGTGTCGTGAAGGAAATTTTCACCTTGTTATTAATAAACTTTATAATATACTTATAACTACTTAAAAGGTGACAAAAACATATAAAAATTTTATTTATTGCAACCCGAGATCTTTCGAGCACACACGCGTTCATTTTCAAAGGGAAAAAAGATGACTGACTGAATAGAAATACATTTTAAAAACAAAAACAAAAATAATGAGAATGAACGTGTGTGTCCGAAAGATCTCGGGTTGCATTAAATAATATTTTTATATGTTTTTGTCACCTTTTAAGTAGTTATAAGTATATTATAAAGTTTAAAATTAATTTCACTGCCACAAATTTTATTGAAACGAATTAATTGATTAACAAGTTTACGCCGGCGTTCATGACCGGTTGGTCACGCTCGACTGTCCCATCAGGCAGCGGGCATTACCGGTCGGTCACACTCGAATGTTCCATAGACAGCGTGAACTACAGGTGGATGACACTTGGATATTCAAAAATTCAGTAGTAAAAACAATTCAATATTATAAACTTAAAACATTTAAGATGGGAAACGAGAATTCCCGTTTTCATTCAAAAAGTATCATTGACTAAGAGCATGGCTTCTAACTTACAGAAAATGCATTTATATCATATTGTCCGTATTTCTTTAGATTGTAAGATATTTTATATTAAATTTGTACATTTAAAGATGTTTACCTATTCACAAATTTGGGAAACCTAACTAGAACACCCATTCATAAAAGACTTTCAGTACAGGCAGGAGCTTCTACTGATTTAAAATTCGGATTTGACAAACATTGCCCGTCGGCAATGTGTTAATATATGCAAAGCTGCTCACTAAAGGGTTAAAGTAACTATAAAATATTGCATCTATATGATATTTTTTCTTGAGATATTTTGATTGAATTCACTAATTTTCTTTTAATCAAGGGTAACTTTTTATCACTGCATAAATATATAGAAAATTTTCAATTCTCATTTGTTTAAAAAAATTCGACTTAAAATAAAGTTAGTCGGATTATCTTCTGAATATCTCAATTATATGTCCAGGTCACCCAATTTTTCTCCAGTTTGGCTCCCATTTCTTTAATTCACTCTCTTCTTTCCCCGCACCTTTTTTATCTTTTCTGCTTAGCTCTTCCGGAATAGCTAATCCTTTTTCTTTGGTCTCCTGTGCGCGGGAATTATTTACACCGTTGTTGTTTTTGAACGCTCTCCGCTATTTCGCCTATGGCCGCGAGCTCCGATGTGTGCCTCATTAGCTTATATTTCTATGATTTAAACTTTAATTTTTAAATTTTGCGCTGATAATGGAGCTTTTGAAGCTTCAAAACAGCTGTATGAAAACTTATTATACACATTTTTGCATTTGTGCTGGATAACGCTGTCCATTCATTCTTGAAATAAATGAAAGTTTATAAATACTCCACATCATTTTAATGGTTATAACCTAAGCAGTAATAGAGATAATTTTTTTTAAAGGAGTTAGTTATTTATTCAATGCTTTTGTACTTTATTGATTCGGCGATTTTTTACATTTTTACAATTATTAATTGTTTTGCATTTTTCAAATCCTAAACTTGAATTACATTTTTTCAGTACTTGTTTATTCGTAACTCTTTTGGTTAGGATAACATTCCAAGTCACCTGAAAGTCATGTCTGAAGTGATCTGTTAGTTTAAAAATTTTCTAAAAAATATTTGCAAACATAGACATTTTAAGCAATATTCTGTAAAATTAAGGCAATATCCATAAACATAATAAATATATGTTGAATAGAATAATAAAGTGTAAATTGACTCGAATTAGTTCATTTTAGAGAAATTGTATCAAATTTCAAGCACATTAATAAAATATAAATTATCTTATATTTAAAAAACATGAATATGGAAATTGGAATCCTCCGAAGTATTGTAGAATTCACATATTTTTCATTATTGGGAGTGAAATCATTTGCTTAATATTCGTAGTGATGCACTTTTACATCTTATGTGAACGAAGTCAGAGGTGACAGATAGTGATTCATACACTAAATTATCTGATAGAAATCATTTATTTATGCTACGTAACTTTATTTTTACAGTGCCAAGAAAAACAATTTGTTTTACAGTAGCGTATGTAAATTAATGTATATAGGCAGTTCTGCATGAAGTTGTTAATATTCAATCTAAGAACTAATTAACTAGATACAGGGTGAGATATTGTTTCTTACTTACTTCGAATAAACGACGAATATGTATTCAACGCACACTGGGAAAAAAAATACTTCAAAATTTTACAAATAGCTCGGGGGAGTTACATTTTACTTGAAAACAGAGCTAACGAGAATTAACGCAACAAAACTTCAGCACACGCTCGTCACTTTGAACAAATATATATACTGATTCCTGAATTATTTTTGTGGTGTGAGACATTTAAAAATATAAAAGCAAAACATTTAATAAAAAGTTTCAAAATAAATATTTTAATAAAACATATTTTATATTACACATATATACTGCGAAATTAAATTATCTTAAGGTTTACTTTTAATTACTTATCTTCATGGGTATATCCGTATTGCAACATTCTTCATTTGTGTGAAAAGTGGATGGCACATGAGCATGTTATTTACTAAACAACTAGTGTATTTTTTTTTTCATACTTGATGTACTTCCACTTATTCCACTATTTCGGCTACCAGATTTTATTGTAAAAGTTAGAAATTACGAATTATCTAAAATTAATTAGCCAAAAATATGCATTTCTTTTCTTTTCACCTTTTGTGACAGTCAAAAACTAAAAGTTGTTTCCAATTCTCTTTCAATAGAAAATTGGTATGCAAAATAACCCATTTATTTATGAAATACAATCTCACATTGTTGCATGATAATTTCCATGATATCATTATTTTTAAGAAATCACGCTCTAATTTTACCTATTTATCAGTAATTTGCAGAATAAAATTTCGATCTTTTGACTCCCCAGAAGAAGCCACGACATAAACTTTTTTTCTGAAAGGATATAAAAATGTTAAAATTTTTAGTTAAATAAATTAAAGTTCAGGAATATACAAAATCATTTTTTATGGTTATAGCTGTACACAGTAATAAGAAAAGTCTTTTATAAAGTTTTGTTACTTAGCTAATGATTTTGTGCTTTATTGCTTAATGCATTTCTTACATTGTTGCAATTATTTATTGTTTTATATTTTTCAAATCCTAAACTTGAACTACATTTTTTCAGGACTTGTTTGTTCGTGAATCATTTGCTTAACACGTTCATGCCCGTGCGGTGGGTCACACTCCACTGTCTCAGAGTTGTCAAGTCTCCAGCTTTTTGCACACCACTGTTATTTTAGAGAAAATGTTGTTCATTTAAATCGGCCAATTGTTCTAATTAAATAAAACAGCATTTTTTCTATTAAAATACTGATATCCAAGAAGCCGGAAACTTGCCAGCTCTGAGACAGTCGCATAGGTGCCAACCTCAAACTAATCTTCCGTAATACATGCGTTAATTTGACCCTGGTTTAACACTTACACGGGTAGTGGGAATATGCTTCCACACTTCATTTTTATTCAAAATTGATAGATTCGCACCAGAATGTTTATTAAAATATTTTGTTTTTATAATGCACGTGCATAATCACGCACGTGCGCAAAAACGTTATCTCTTATTTTCAAATCAATTTTGGTAAAACGTCAATTCTTATTTTCAAATCAATTTGTTTCTAGATTCTGGTGGCAGTGTATATTTTCAACATTTCAGCCTCAGAATTGTTTCGCTCGGTTAAGGCTTAAAACATTCCGAACCAGAAATTTTTTGAAGAAATGAAATTAAATATGTTCCACGTAGAAACCTCGAATTAAATAAACAAATATTCAAAAAATAAATTTTCTGGTTCGAAAGTGGTTAACCTGGGTCAAATTAATCCAGATATTACGGAAGATTAGTGGAAAGTTGGCAGCTATGCAGTGGAGTGTGACTCACCCCGCCGGCGTGAACGTGTTAAAACTCCAGGAGAAGCCACAGCATAAACCATTTTCTAAAAGAATTTAACAATTTGAAACTTACGTGTTTGTGTTAAGTAAACGAAAGTAAATCCTTTTTATAGCTATAGCTATAGGCAGAATTTTTTTAACAAAAAGTGACATTTATTATTTTGCAAACATTATCTTTCAAACATTAAACTTGAATTACGTTGATTCAGCATCAGACTATAAGCCTATATAAGAACCGGGTTACACATCCAGAAATATTTTAAATAGTACTTTTCGCTTTATTTATGATCATCATGTAATAGCTTTCCCACCAAAACACTATGTATGGTATCAGTGAAATTTCTGATATAAGAAAACATATATCATTTTTTTAAAAATGTTGAAGCAGACATTCTTAAAATGGATTTATATGCAATGATGTGCGAAAGAACTAAAACTTACAATAAATGTGACTCTTTTTCCTTTTTATTTTCCTGTAACCCATTAACGGTCGCATTAAATTACGGTTTAAAAATTCAAATTGCTTATTAGCACCACTTTTTTGAAAAAGAAATGTTCACCTTATTTAATGACAGATAAAATGATACCATAATAAAGCCAATTACACTATTCTATAAAACCGCTGGGAATTAAACAAATCTAAATAATCTGGGTAAAAGTCACAGCCCGTGAATATCACGGGAGTGAGAATTAAGGAGTTAAGTCACGGTCTTACTCATTTACTACTCAAACCATTACACGCACACACACAAAGACATATATATAAATACTATACGTAATTATATATTATATAAATTATATAATATATTATATAGTTAATAGTATTATAAAATTAATGTAATGTATTGTATAATTAATAAAATATATATGTATAAATATTATACATAAACTGATACGTATTATATGCATAAATAATATAAAGAATTATAGTAATAAATAATATATAGATGTATATATATATATATATACATACACATACACACGATAAAATGTTGTTACTTTCATCGGTGCTTCAAGCAACTCGCAAAAATACAATATATTATGTTCTTCAATAAAAATATAGTCTTAAGATTTATCTAAATTCACATAACGGGTGTATAGAAATGATCAAAAGTCTAAATATTAAACTTTAATTTTTTTATAAAATATAAAATTATGCAAAAATTATTATAACAATTCCAGTCGATCGACAAGCCACATTCTAGTTTGTTTTTGGAAAAACTAAATGTCTCAATACCTTTTTAAAAATAGAATTTCCAGCAGATTTCGAAAAACATGCCGTTTTCAAATATACAGGGTTCCACGCTATTAAGCCACGCCCCATTTTGCAAGGACTCTACCACCAGTATGATTATAAAGATAATTTTCTTCACGATTAATTAGCTAGAAAATAGTTTTATGCGATTACTGGTGGTAAAGTCCTTACAAAATGGGACGTTGCTTAATATCGTGCGAACCCTGATATAATAGGAAAATAAAACTTCCAGATCTTAATACAATGCTTCAAATCTTATGCGGAAACTTAACGGGGGCGGTGGGAACCTTGGCCAATCTTAACGCCTTCGGGACCGACGGCCTTTACACAAATGTTATTCGGTTGGCACCACTTATCTTAAAAAAGTTCCTTTATTCAACAATCACGAAAATGCTCGAAGAGACGAAATATTACTTTACTTTTTTACTGGTGATTAAAACAAATTTTGAATGCTCTTTATGAGGGTGCATGTATGCACCCATGTCTCCGATCAGGTTTAAACCACTAATTTTAAAATAGTTTTATTCGCAGTGATTACACTGGTGTGCAAAACTGAAGGAACAAGCATAAAATGCTAATCTTTAAACATGTGAGTACTCAAAAGTAAATGATATATACATGGGATATAGCAAATAGGTATTATTATATGTACAACACACATAGTTTATGTGACATGTCTTTCATATCACACATGGCCACAAGTGTCACAGGCACTACGGAGAATCAAAATTTGGGATCTTTCATTCGTCTCATTATTACTCTAAAATGATCATCATATGGTGACTCGTGTTAGATATCACTGTGACTGTTGCTTTGTGCTGAGTCACCGTGACATTACAAGGCAATCACATTGTGATTATCATGTGACTGCCATTTGAAGACTCAATTTTGAACTCATTGTAAGCATTACATTGTGCTGAGTTTCTAAATAATGTTACAATGATTCCTGGTGACTTTCAGGTGACCCAGACTCTACTGTGAAGTCACCATTGCGCTCCTTTGTGAAAAGTCACCAGATGATTTCATTTTCCATCGCTTGTGAGCACGTCACAACACAGCTATCGTGCTGATTTTACAGCGGAGTCTCCAAATGACGTTCACAAGGGGGTCACAAAGTGACTTCATTTTAAAGTCATCTGATGACTCGTCACAAAGCAGCAGTCATGATGATTTCTCGGCGGAGTGATCAAATGAGATTAAGAATGAGACGAATGAAAGATATCACATTTCAGTTCATTATAGTAACTGTGAGACTTGTGACTTTTTGTGAGGTCATGGAGACTATCTATAGACTGGTTGTGCTGTTAGGATAACACCTACTTTTTACATTTGCAATTTATAGAATTTTCTTTTGAGAACTCACGTGTTTAGAAATTAACATTTTTGTATTCGTTGCTTAAGTTTTGCACACTACTGTATTAACCCTCCAGCCGCAGGCGACTTTTTCAGTGGGTTACTTTTTTAAAAATTAATTTTTTTTTTATTCCCACCACTTTTTTGACCTAAAAATACTCATTTTATTTAATTACAGATTAAATAATGCGAGAATAAGTTGAATTATACGCTTTTAAAAAAGTGGTAGGTATCAAGCAATTTGAATTTTCAAAACGAAGCCCACTGATACACGAAAGTGGCGTTTTCCGCAGCAGGAGAGTTAATTAGGACAAAAAACTTCTCAAAAGTGGCGGTTTAAATATGACTGATTCCCTATTTCGCCCGTGTAAAATCGACGCCAAAGCTTCGAAAAAAAAAGTGATTAACATAATTTCTGGCATTTTCCACGAATAATAAAATCTTTATGGGCATCTTATCTTTAATAATTGGATAAAATCTTCATATTATTTTTAATTTATACAATAAATTAAAAAGTGTGAAATGCAAGGTCACCCGTCCTCACTTATACCTGGGAATAATTTAGCTAAGAAAAAATTATTGTAAGAATAGTTCGAGATTGGAAAGAATCTATACCTTACCATAAAACATATTTGAATGGTTGTTTGGTAAATTCTTTGAAGGTGGGTAATATATTATTTAAGCCCCTTAATTTAAATTCTAAATTGTGGAATGATACTCAGAATGCTTGAGGAAAATTCTGCCCTTATTACTTAAGTGAAGAAATGCATTTATTTAAGGTGAATTATTTTTGCAACAGAATTAATTTGCCTCTGAAAGTTAAAAAAAAAGAAACCTTAAATAAAAAGTGATGATTTTTTTCGTTTAGTTAATTTTTCAACTATGTCTCACAAATTAATTTATTGGTTAATTTGATAATTTGCAAACTTTGTTTGTAGGTAAATTTTAACACAACTACCGTGAGCCATCATTTTGACGGCTACCGCATGAATATGTTTCGGTTCAAACAGAAAATTCGATTATAAGTTTAAAAGATGCAAAGACGAAAAACGTTAAATAATAAAGATAAATTGTTTTAAATCAAAATTCCGGTCTGAAATATTTTTATAAAACTTGACTCAAATTTCCGGTAGTTCTAGTGTTAAAAAAATGTATAAATCAGGAGTTCATAATTGCTGCTTGCGCAGAATCCCAGTTACTTAATAGTAATTTTTTTTCTCATTTTCTTGTTAAAAACTGCTTTTGAAAAAGAGATACTGTTAGCCCATGATGTTGGCCCCAGACAGACCCTCTAATGTTCATGGTAGCATATATACTACCAACAGTGTTTTGAATTTAGTGGATTCTTTCTTTATTTCGGATATTCCAAATTCACACCGGAAATTTAAAATAGTAATATTTACTTTATTTAAGAACAAATATCACGTATTTTAATAAGGGAAAATTTATTATTGAAATTTTCTGGTGTGAATTCAGATTTTTTGACTTACGGTGTTTGTAGAACGTACTGTACCCTGTGAATCAGAGTGTTAAAGCCGCTGTTAATAGCAAAGATGCATACAATCAGTGTTGCCAGATTGGGGACATTTCTGTCCCTAGATTGTTGATTGTCACCGTTTTTTTTTTTTTTTTTTAATAGAAATATTCTGTCTATTTAAAAACAGACTAAAAATTCTGAAAAATAAGGTGAATTACGCTATTTTGAAAAAGTGGTGACTGTCAAATAATCTGAATTAAAAAAGTCCCCAATCTAACAACACTGCATACAATTTACACTTATAAAACAGCTAAAATTTGTATTGTTTTACATAATTTCTGTATATTAAAATAAATGATTCTACATCTTTCAATTCGCAGCAAGTGAATAAAAATGCGAATGCGTAAATATTATCAGTTAGCAGATTAAAAAAAAAAAAAAAACTTTGATTGTTAATTTTCTATATTTTTGAAAGAACTATGTAAAAAATAAACTACGTTTTTAAAAACAGTACAGCCAATCAGGATAACTTTGATCCGCATTTTCTCCATTTACATATGCCACACTCTTATTTGAGGAATATTGTCGCAACTAGGGGCATAAAAGAGAAGAAATGGTCCTAAATTATTGTTTGACTATAAAAAATTAAGGAATAATAAGGATAAAAGCAATAAAAAATCGATTTTTAGCCTGGTTTAATGTTACCCAGCCATTTAGGATAACTTAGCACCATATGATAAATTTTTATATAAAATAATTAATTATAAAAAAGTATTGTAGTCAGGACAACTTTAAACACCAAAAAATGTTATGATATGTTAAGACGATATGTATAAGACAAGATATGTAAAGACGCGAATTTACATTTCCCAACATCACAAAATTTGTATAATTTATGATATTACAACAAATATCAGGCATAGGAAAAGTGGAAGAAGAGACCCATGAACATTTAGTAATAAAAAAAACGGCATAGATGCCGTATGTTCCCTGAGCCGTTGTTGTTTTGAATTGTTTGGCGATTTTTTGTTGGCGTGTTGGCGGTGTTTACGGATATGACAAACTCGTTATGGAAACCCCGTGTGACGTATGTGTTGTGACGTGTCGTGTTCTGGCAACCCCTGAGAAGCTTAGAATTTTGTGGATGTATTTTGATTTTGATATTGTATTCTATGGTTGTCTTTTTATATTTATGTTAAATTTATAGGATGTATTGCATTGACTATAGTTTCTGCAGTCCGTTTAAACGCTCTTGCTGAAGTAATTAAGAAATATGAGGAAATTTTGACAAGAAATGGAGGTTTGTTTATAGCGTGTCAATGCGTATTAAGCCTATTTTGGAAAATGACGGCGGTGTTATGAGATATTTTGTGCTGTAGGTTTCAAGAAAGCAGATGTCTGTTAAGGTATGTTGATAATTTTATGTATATTTTGTTGCTTTAAGAGTTTTTTACATTTTGAGATTACTACAAAACGAAAACTGCTGAATTTTGAGAATGCTATACCGCGAAAAATGCTGAATTCGGCGATGTTTTTTTTCGGTAAATGAGCGCGAAACGCTCATACAATTATTGCTGATTGCCACTTTAGCGAGTTTCGTTTTTTAGGTATATTTTGCTGCTTTAAGAGTTTTTTACTTTTTGAGATTGCTACAAGACGAGAATTGCTGAATTTTGAGAATGCTATATCGTGAGAAATGCTGAATTCGGCGATGTTTTTTTTCGGTAAATGTGCGCGAAGCGCTCATACAAGGATTGCTGATTGCCAGTTTAGCGGATTTTGTTTATTATTTACATTTTATTTTCGTTAAGCCAAACATGCGTATAAACCGGTGCTTGGCGACATTTACTACTTGGCGGAAAAGGGGTTTTCACGCCAAGAATTCCAAGATGGCGACGGGGGGGGGGGAACTTATGACATCTGTTCCAAAAAACCTGTTTATTATTCATATAAAACATAAAAAATGCAGTGAAAACAATTTTCAAAGTTTTAACTCGATAGTATATCCATAGTTACAGTAATACATACTGTACTAGTATTATTCAAACAGGAATAAAACATATTGAATGTATGAAATGTCAAATTTGAGTAGCTCCGCCCCTAATCACACCTCTAAATGAATTTTGCATATTTTACACATATTTGTAAAAATATTTACATGTCATATCTAATGCACACTTTCGGCATTTATATAAAATTTACGTGCAAATAAGGGAAATTTTCGACAGTAGCACCTATAATTATACGCATCAATATAACTTTGAGCAGGCTCAAACATACCCTGAAAATGCGGTAAAATGCTTGTGCCTTCTTATTTTACATTTTATTAACTATTAATAAATAAATTATCACAAAATATTAACACATTTACAACATTTAGATAATAATATGTCTGATTAATGAGTATATTGTTACGTACTATGAAAATTTAATTGCATTACAACAACTTCAAAACAGCATTCAAAATTAACTTGAAAACAGTACTTCACAAAAATAGTTAGATGATGCAATTAATTGCGCATAATGTTGCTAATTTATTTTCTAAAATAAAGAGTAGAAATCCCAGTTAAGAACCTCTCCAGCAGAGCACAGTTCTGGTGTTTATTTAGTCTTTTAGAGTCAAAAATATTGAAAAATAGGAGGTGGTGCAAAATAACATGCCGTGATTCAAAGTTACCCTGATTGACTGTAATTAATTTTACTTTGAGAAATATAGTCATTTCTGATATAATATCTACCTTAAAACCATGTGTGAGTTTAATATAATACAGAAGAGTTGTTTAATATCATAAATATTTGAGTTCATAATATCAGCGAAAATGCAACTGACAGAAAACAAATGAGCTCAAAACCTTCAAATAAAGTATTTTTATAATTTGATTTTCATACCTTTATAAAAAAAAAAAAGTAATATAGTAGTGATATATCACTTATGCGGTTTACACCATATTCATTTTTATGTGCCATTATTTCTGAAAAATATTTTTTTTATATTTAATCGAAGGACTGCCTTTAGATAAGGCAAAAATTTCTGATAAGAAATAGTGGTACTAAAAATGAATAGCGGTCGAGTCGAAAGTTGATGTACAATTTGCCATCAATATGTGATTTCGGGATTGGTGATATGTTTCTATCTTTATGAAGAATACAAATAAGCGATTTTCTATTTTTAACCCTTTAACGCTCGAATTAAATTACGGTTGAAAAATTCAAATTGCTTATTGGCACCACTTTTATGAAAAAGAAATATTCACCTTATCTAATGACAGGAAAAACCATATTAAAATATAGCCAGTTTCACTATTTTATAAAACTGGTGGGAATCAAACAATTTGAGTAAAAGACACAGCCCGAGATTATGACGGCAGCGAGAATTAAGGGGTTAAAGCCATGGATCAAAGTGATGATGGTTTGGAAAACTAATAAACACCGGAAAGAGTAAAACCATCTCTAAAAATATAATAAAGCATCTATAACTGCCTTTAGCGATTAACGACATCTTGCAAAACTCGTTCAAGAGAGATATATTTGTTTTATTATTTTTTTATTTAATACTTACATTATATTAACCCCTTAATTCTCGCTCCCGTCATATTTACGAGCTGTGTCTTTTACTCAGATTGTTTGATTCCCACCAGTTCTATAAAATAGTGAAATTGGCTATATTTTAGTAACGTTTTACCTGTCATTAAACAATGTGAATATTTCTTTTTGATAAAAGTGGTGCCAATAAGCAGTTTGAATTTTTAAACCGTAATTTAATTTGAGCGTTAAAGAGTTAAGGATTGGACACCAAAATTTTAAGATAGATTTTTAACTTTATTTAGTAGCATAATTAAGTGAATTTTCCAGGACTATTATTTCTATGTAAATATAGTGGTTGCGAAGAACTTGATTTATTTATTAAAAATTAAATGAAAACTGTTGCAAATTTGATACACTATGATTAAGCCCTGTGTTTATGATTATGTTTATGATATTATGTGTTTATGATTAAGATGTGATAAAATATGTTTGTTCTGTAATGATAAAATTCACACCAGAATTTTCGGAAAACTTTATCTGAATACATAGAATTGCAATTTTATAGCCCCTCCCCTTTTTTTGTCTCCCAATGTTATAAAAAAAAAAATTTATGCAAAACTTCTGGTACAAATCTTGTTTCACCCTTTAGCGGCTGGTGTCCTAAAACAAGGGACACCTAATTTTAATTCCACAACAGACAAATGGCACCAAGAATATTTGATTAAATTTTCATTTTATAAAGCACCAGAAAATAAGAAGGTTTTTATTTTCTAATAAATTCGTTTGTAAATTCTAGTGTCAGTCCATCATTTCATCATTTTATAAACAGGCTTACTCCGCGCCGGAAAGGGTTATCCCTTTATCTACTGACGGTACTTATAAGTACCATTAAAATAACCTATTATAAAAATATAATACCTCCATTTGTTTGAATACAATTTAGAATGAGTTATAGAAACAATACTTTATCTTGTTCCAAAGACATTACTGGCTACACAAACCAAAAATATTTTTTTAAAGGTGGTTTCTTTTGCCTTTGCATCTTTTGAGATTTCTGGGCGGTGTGTGTGTGTGTGTGGGGGGGGGGGGGTACATTTTTTTAAATTCGGAAATATTTCTATATTTCTATTGTAAGAACATTATATTTGTACATTTCCTAATCCTAAAAATACTAAGAAAATTTTTAAAAATAAAAGATTTGAGTGAGGATACAAAAATAGCACAAAATTTAATACATTCAAATTTAATTAATCCTTCTAAATCCTTCAATCCTTCTAAACTCCTTCTAAAATTTATTAAATGATTATGTAAATCTTCTACTGTAGCTTAAACACGAAAAATGCTTTAGAAGATAAAATTTTCATGAATGTACTCCTCTCAGTACATAATTCAGTATATAAAGGGTTAAAATTAAGTTTTATAAAATATGTCCTAACGCTCTCCATTGGGTTACGGTGATTTCTCGCATTACCGTTCCAAATTTCCCAGTATGACCACATTTTGTTTGCAGCGAAGTTCTGCAGTCATATTATAAAGACCATCTGTAGAATTATCTCTGTCTGGTCACCTTGAGGTCCTTCTGTGCTCTAATTCGTGTAAATATTCACGGATTGATAAGTAAATTGTTAATGAAGCTCACTAAAACGTAATCGCTATTGAAAATGAGGTGTGTAGTACTTTTAGTTCATTTGCAAGAACACGCAAAACAATTTCATTAAATTGTGGTCTATGGGGGCAATAATTTGCGGTGAATTTTACTTAAATTGCTAATTTAGATATCTCAATTTATTGTATAAAAAATGAAATTTCTTTATAATATTCTATTAGTGTTGGAATGTGTTTCTTTATTTATGCATGATGCGTGATATTTAGTTCCTTTTCATTTAAATGAAAAATCATCGATAATTTTAAAGTGACCAAAATTAGCTTCTGATTAGAATAAAAGTGAAAGAATAATTTTAAAAACATCATGAGTAAAAAAGGAATTGATATCGAAAATCAACATTCAAGGCTACACGAACTAAATAGTGATATTCCGGTATATATCATCGGTTTAAACAAATGCATTTATAATCTGAAATTATATTGAACAATGTGTAACATATTGATATGTGGTACCTATTTCACTGCAGGGGTCGTACTCTACATGAAAAATTTCAGGATAATTTCCAGTATTTGGTTAAAGGAAAATAAATCTAGGTTGAACGCGAAAAATATCGCCTTATTAAGAACAGATTTTCTATAAAAAAATTGGTACGAAAGAATTTCCTGGTCATGAAATTTCAGGACAAGTAAGACCCCTGATTTGATACTCCATTTGTCAAATATATCACTCAAACCTTTTTTTTTAAATTAAATTTCGCAGCCCTTCATTATTTCGCCCTTTGTTAACTTCCAATATATCGTTCCCTTTTCTGTCGTTTGTTAACAATAAGATCATTTAACTTAAGGAAACAGTTTACCACAAAATTGGCCAAAATGTCGATTTTTTAAAATATTAAATGAAAGCCCGTTTAATTGTGAATATTTTGACATTTTATTTTTACCCATACAGTAATAATATAGCGAGATATTGTATATTTTGTTAAGAAAACAAGCGCAATTCCTCACACAAATGAAAACTTTAAACCTCTTTTTATCCATGTTTATATTTTCTTAAAACTCCATTTTAAAAACTGCATGAGTAAAAAAGGAATTGATATAGAAAATCAACATTCAAGGCTACACGAAGTAAATAGTGCATATTCTGATATATATTATCGGTTTAAACAAATGCATTTATAACCTGAAATTATATTGAACGATGTGTAACTTATTGCTGTGTGGTATCTATTTCACTCCATTTGTCAAACATTTCACCCGAACAATTTTTTTTGCGATTAAATGCAGCAGCCCTTCATTATGTCTCCCCTTGTTAACTTCCAATATATCGCCCTCTTTCGTGTCTTTTATTAACAATAAGCTCATTTAACTTAAAGGGACAGTTTACATCAAAATTTTGTCAAAATGTCGATTTTTTTAAATATTAAATGAAAGCCCGTTTAATTGTGAATATTTTGACATCTCATTTTTACCTATACAGTAATAGCATAGCGATATATTGTACATATTGTTAATACAACCAGCGCAATTCTCCACACAAATGAAAACTTTAAACCTCTTTTTCTCCATGTTTATATTTTCTTAACTTTCATGTTTTCGAAATGCTAAGGCTTTTTTTTTTTTGCTTTTGTAGGAGATAGATATTTAAAAAATTTTTATACATTCTTCTTTATTATATATGTAAGAATTAGATATATAATAATTAGATTTCATATTTTTTGTTATTTTTTTTTAAATAAAAGTATATGCAGGGCTCGCACCGTTCCTAAAATTTTCGCACTTTGCTACCAGTATTTTAACTAAGAATTCTTTGTGGTACATTCCTTTAACATCTATAATAGAACTATACAACTAAGATTATCATTTTTATTTAGTGGTAGCAAAGTACGAAAATTTTAGGAACGGTGCGAACCCTGTATATGAAGATGTGTTACATTTCATCATTTTACATTATATGTAACAATAAAAAAATTATATTAAATGTAATATTAGATGTATCTAAAAATCCATACGCAGTCTTGTCTAATATACATTTGAAAATCTTTAAAAAAATTGGGCAAAAATATTAATATTTAAAACAATAGTAGGGATTTAAAAAAAATTCAAATTTTGTAAACTTAAATAAATAATTAAATACTCTGTTTATTTTTTTTTATTCACTTTTTTTTAAACATTGAAATGCAGCGAATTCACCATTTGAACCATATTTATAAAAATAACCAAAATTTCTGAAAAGGTAAATTGCCCACTTAAAACCCTTCGACTCTCTTGGAAAAGGCCAAAATTGTAATGTAGTTTTTTCTGCATTTGGTTTTAAATGCTTAAAAAGATGATTCTTTCAACATTTTATATAAAAAAAAAACTTAATAACGACTATAAATGCAGTCCTTGGAAGTATTAATCATTGTTCAATGTATTAAAAATACATTAAATCAATTGAATTATATTACTTTAAATACTGCTTGTATTGCAGTGAAACCTGGAGCTTAGTGAACCTATTAACACGGGCTTGTCAGTGAGGGGGTTAAGGTGGCGCAGGACCAGTGTTGCCAGATTGGGGACTTTTTTAATTCAGGTTATTTGAGTGTCACCACTTTTATAAAACAGTATAATTCGCCTTATTTTTCAGAATTTTTAATCTATTTGAACCAGGCCGAAAATTTAAATTAAAAAAAAACGGTAACAGTCAAACAATGAATTAAAAAAGTCCCCAACCTGACAAAACTGCGCAGGACATTTGAGTTTGTCGAAACGATCAAAAACATCACATTACGCACACATGTACGAAAACACAAATAATATGAAATTAAGATTTTTTTTTCAACTTTTTTTCTTAAAGTATGTATTCTTAGCTACATTATTTTGCAAAACTAATTTTTAAAAATTCATTTCAATAATGCGTGAATTAAATTTATTAAATGCTGCGTACATGATAAAACTCTAAATTATGAACAGAGTAACCAATTTTTGAACGAAATAAAATCATAACACAACTCCTTCTAAATTAAAACCAAAATATATACAAAAAGTTTTATTTCAAATTTAATTTTAGCACAAAAAAAGGCTTAGATGTGTTATGTTCACTCAGCCGTTGTTTTGAATTGTTTGGCGATTTTTTGTTGGCATGTTGGAGGTGTTTATGGATATGGCAACCTCGATATGTGGCCCCCCGTGTCACGTGTGTGTTGTGACGTGTCGTGTTCTGGCAACCCCTGAGAAGCTCATTTTAGGTTAGAATTTCGTGGATATATTTTGTTATCCTGTTGTAGCGTTCTGTCTTTTTATTTTTATATTAAATTTATTGGATGTATTTGATTGACTATGGTATCTGTTGTCTGTTTAAACGCTCTTGCTGAAGTAATTAAGAAAATTGAGGAAATTTTGACAAGAAAAGTAGGTTTGTTTATAGTGTGTCAATGCGTATTCATAAGCCTATTTTGGAAAATGACGGTGATGTTATGAGAGATATTTCGTGCTGGAGCTTTCAAGAAAGCAAATGTCTGTTAAGGTATGTTGATAATTTTATGTATATTTTGCTGCTTTAAGAGTTTTTTTACATTTTGAGATTGCTACAAAGCGTGATTGCTACAACTGCTGAATTTTGAGAATGTTACACCGTGAGAAATGCTGAATCCAGTGATTTTTTTTTCGGTTAATGTGCGCGAAGCGCTCATTCAACGATTACTGATTTTCACTTTAGCGAGTTCCGTTTTTTATGTATATTTTGCTGCTTTAAGAGTTTTTTTACATTTTGAGATTGCTAGAAGGCGAGAACTGCTAAATTTTGAGAATGCTACACAGCGAGAACTGCTGAATACAGTGATGTTTTTTTCCGATTAATGTGCGTGAAGCGCTCATACAGCGATTACTGATTGCCACTTTAGCCTCTTTTGATACTTTTTTTTTCTTTATTATTTACATTTTATTTTCGTTAAGCCAAATATGCGTATAAACCGGTGCTTGGCGACATTTACTACTTGGCGGAAAAGGGGTTCTCACGCCAAGAAAAAATCCAAGATGGCGGCCCCGGGAAGTTATGACATCTCTTCAAAAAAAAAGTAAAATTTTTTTTTCAAGTTTTTTAAGTGCAAAGAAATAAAAAACCGAATATGCGACTTTTTTAAATTTTGTTTTAGCATGAAGACTATAAAGAAACACATATTTGGGTAATATTTCTAAAACTAAGTTTTATATAGTTTGAAACTAGCAGTACGCGCAATCTCCAAATTTACTAATCTGAGGAAACGCATTTTAAAGTTTCAATATGAACGGTCTTTCAGTTTTACTCACATTCTTCAAATGATTATAACTGAAGAAATAATGCAGATTTTTGAATGGTTTTTTTTGGACATTGTGAGAAATTCTTAAAAATTCAGAATAAAACAAAATTGGATTTTTAAAACGTTTAAAGGTCTTGTGCCCCCTTAAATTAATTTTCTGCATGACTTTCTTTATATGTAGGGTGTACCATAATTCTCTTCATATTTTAAAAATTCATAAAAATCTGACAATTTGTCGCATGAAAGATCGGTTTACAGCATAAGACTTGTATAACAGCCTGAATACTTGTAATATCTGCCGGAATATCTGTAGTGAACCCAATGGGATTTCCGAACATTTTTGAAAAACTGTGGATTCGTATACATTTTTTACAGAATTGTATCAAATGAATTTAGACATTGAACCTTCGGTTTCGAAGCGAGAAATATTATCTTTGAGACACTATTATTGGACTACATGACAGCAGTATTTATCATTTACACACTATCATATTTCAATATAGTTTTTCCTACATAACCCATTGCAAAATGGTTTGAGATTGATTTAATTACATAATTCTTTGACGGATTTGTACGAAAATCTATACAGTGCTTGCAACATTCGACCTATAAAATATTCAGTAAATGGGTGCTCAATCGGATGTACAGTCGTGGAAAAAAAAAAGTAAACACCCCCTACTAACTCCTCAACAAATTATCGTAGAAGAAAGTTACTGGTACCGAACGATTGGAAATAAAGTCTACTTTTAAATGATGTATATAAAATTTGCTTAGGGGGCCATCTACATATTATAACGAACCATAACTTTGTTTATTTCAATAGCAGTACCCAATTCTGACAGCATAAATGAACTCTACACCCTTCAATTAGCCAAAAAACGAATTTTTATGCAATTCGTACCATAAGTTTCCGAGAAATTAATTATTTTAAAATGAGCTTATTTTAAGGGCTGTATCCAAATTGAAGTTCCGTACTGGATTGTTCACCGAGAGAGCCCCTTCCTTGATCAAGGCACCTTAAGCGCCACTCAAGGAGTGAATGAAGCGTATTAGATTACAGTACAGCAGAATAAATTTCAAAATGTCTACTCACTTCCATCATAGACGGCCCCTTAAACCATCATTTTGCCGTTTTTTAAGCATAATTTGAAAACTACTTGGAATAAAAATGTGAAATTTTTGAATTTCCATAAAGCAGGACTTAATAAATCTAAATCCATCAAAAAAATTGTAGGTTGCAATTCATAATATTTTCGAATATTAATTTCATAATTCATAATTCATATCATAAAATTATAAAAATTGCAAATTCAACTTATTTATGTTTGAGTATATTAGTATTATTACTACAAAAAAAATTAGCACATTAGGAGCATAATTTCGGGAGATATAAATAAAAAAATGAAAATGTAATTTAACATTAGAAGCACTAAATTTTGGATGTTTATAATTCAAAAACTTAACATTGAAATGACTTGAAATTTGGTGTCTAGGCATAGTTTGAACGGAAGATTTGAAATATCTCGTTAAAATTGAGCATTGCCATTGATAAAAATGAAGTTTGGATTCGTTTTAATATGTAGATGACCCCCTAAGAAAATTTTATATACATCATTTAAAAGTAGACTTTATTTCCAATCGTTCGGTACCAGTAACTTTCTTCTACGATGATTTGCTGAGGAGTTAGTAGGGGGTGTTTACTTTTTTTTTTCCACGACTGTACCATTCAGTGGTTAATGCATTCTCTCCATGGATATATGAATAATAATGAATTGACAAAGGTTCAAAATGGTCAATCATCAACTGTAACCGGTTTCACAGTCGTTCATTACAGCCGTGGCAGACATCCACCACTAAATGTAAATAGAAATTTTCACCTTATTTTATCAAAAATGCAAAATTTCAGTCATCATTAGGGCTAAAAACATATATTTATTTTTACTGGTTGAAAGTTTCTTCGGCGGTAGTCCAGCTCTGCGCTTCCGCCATATTGTGACAAAACTGAACGACCTCCTGTCAGTGTCAGAGAAATAGCTTATAATACCTGGGTCAACTTCCACCAGTAAAAATGAATAAAATTTTTTACCATAGTTCTTTTACCACAGAGAGAATTTTTTCATGTATTAGTCGCTAAAATTATGCAAAAGTTTCTATTCAAAATTTTCTGGTGGAAGTTTGCTTTGGCGGGTACTCAAAAACTGTTGATCCGATGTAAAGATTCTGTCGCCATTTTGTGATATCCTCCTCATTTACTTCACTCACTAGTGGTAGACTCTACACGATATGTCTGATCCTTTTTATCCTCCACCGCTCACTCACACACAGAGAGACATTGTAATTTAAATACTTTCACTAAAAACTCACATTAAAACCTACTACTCACATTAAGGGGTGTCAGAACTCTTAAAGCTTTAAATTTCGATATTTTGAGATGTCGAAATTTGAAATGAAAGAACATACTTATATCTTTCATTCCCGTTAAAATCGTGTCTTAAAATCAAATACATTTTACGATATTAAATGTTGCAAATGTTTTTTTTTTTTTTAATTTTTCTAATTTTACGAGTCCTGAGACCCCTTAAACAATAAAATTAATATTTGTCGAAAATATTCTTAAATCCTTAGTTTTTGACACATTCACGAAAGAAATTTCCATCGGAAAAAAATCCCGTAAAAATATGTAAATTGTGCTGACAATCAACGAATTTTTTTTTTTTTATATGTATATAACTGTCATGCTTTCTGGAAAGTAAAACATAGTTCAGAGTGTTAGGTAAAGCAAAAAGATGAGCAAAAGTAACAGGTAGGGAGCAGGTCACATTGAAAGCCCTGTAATCGCGGAATTGAAATTTTTTTATGTAAATCGATAGAAAAAGTTATAGAAACAAAATCAGCTAGGCATGACTAGGCTTGACAAGCCGAAAATATGTTTAATTAAATTAAATATTTTTAAAAACGTATACCGTAAAACCTCCCTAAATCGACCACGTTCCGTTCCAATAAAAATTGGTCGCTCCGAGAGGTGGTCTCTTACTGGAGGTCATGTTTAAATCCAGATTTTAATTGTTGAAAAAATGTAACAATTAATGTTACTAAAATTTATTTTTCACATTTGGAAAAAATATGAAAATTTAAGTATCAAAATAAAATTTAATTACTGCAGAGTTAAAAAAATGAATTCATTGATGTTTGCTTTGATTTTACGGTTCTATCTTCTATAACTTTTATTTCAAAATCCTTTCGAAGTTCAGTAAATAAATTCAATATTTTTTGTACGGGAACAAATGATGACAATTTCATTAATGTATCTGTTTCTTTGAGAGTTTCCTGACAGAATAGGGCAGGGGAGTTTATTGACCATCATTCTTAATTTGTCATAAGAGTTAAATTCATTGTCTAAAAAGACATAAAGGGTTTAACATTTAAAAGTTACCGGAATAAAAAAAAAAAAAATCTAAAATTAGTTTAGAAGTTTGATGAATAATGCGCTGTCCAGAATTATAAAAAAAAAAAAAAAAAACCCTTCTTCAAGCGACCAAGAAAAAACAGAACTTGTTTCATTTTCTCCAAAGTAATGGGTCAATCATGGAGGGAATTCAACTGCGATGATCTCTGACTGGAGGTAAAATTACTATCGAACTTGTGGGAATAAATTTCGTTCCATGAAAAAATGGTCGTTCAGGGATGTGGTCGCACAGCGAGGTTTTACTGTAAATATAAACCGCAATAACAGTTATCGCGGTTACTGATCACTCGCACAGTATTTAATAGAAAACTTTGCGCTCTTTTAGGAAAACATGCACGACAAACCTTTTTCGGCCGGAAAAGTCAGCTATAGCTATTTTAAAGATGTGGCCATTGGTAAAATTTTAAATTTATATTGCTTTGAATTCTTATCGGTGCCGAATTTATTTCGAGTCTAAACGCTGGTCGAGTTGTGAGCAAAGGAGTATGGGGACATTTGACATACGCTCGGCCGCCTACTAAGCGAACTCCGTCGGTAACCTAATAAAGTTTATCACACCTACTTTTTCTGAAAGAGCGCAAAACTTTCTAAAAAATGCTCTAATAGTGATCAATATCCGTGATAACGGCAAGACTTTTAGCTTTTTAATAATATTTAATCTAACTAGTAAATCTGCAGATCAGGAGCTTCAACGTCAGCTTTGCAAGTGATTGCTTTTAGACACACTTTGGTAATACTCAATTTCCTGCAAACCGCAATTTAAAGTTTTCAATTTTTGTAATTATGTATAAGAATAAAATACACGAAGTTTTCAGACATTAGAAGCGTTAAATTAAAAACGTTGTTACAAATGCAAATAAGTGCGAGTAGTAAGTCAAAATTGCGTCCATTTCTAATCATATCATAATATTTAAATATTTATTTGCTTAAAAGACGTTATAAAAAACACATTAAAAGTAAATTAAGAACTCTTTATTTACATGTTTGAACTCATTTTCTGATTCGTCGTCAGAATGTATAATAAAAAATTACAAATGCATAATGAAAAATGGAAAAAATCCTCGAAAATAAACAAGTAATCATGTAACGCGCCCTATATTTTCGCGATTGCTCGAGTTCCCTCTATGTCGCGATGCCGTAATTTATCCAACCATTCAACCCATAAATTCGGGATACGAAAAGATAATGTATCGTTACAAACTCCTGAAACTCTTAAATAAATTTCAATCGACTCTCTTATGAATAATTGTAAGTAAAAATTAGACCTATAGATGATTTTAATCTCGTTAAAAAGTAGATAAATTACGGCATTGCAACATAGAGGGAACTGGAGCAATCGCGAAAATATAGGGCGCGTTACATGATTACTTGTTTATTTTCGATGATTTTTTCCATTTTTCCTTACGCATTTGTAATTTTTTATTATACATTCTGACGACGACTCAGAAAATGAGATGAAAATTGTAAATAAAGAGTTTTTAATTTACTTTTAATGTGTTTTTATAGCCCCTTTTAAGCAAATAAATATTTTAATATTATGATATAAAAACTTTCTTACTGAGGGATATTTTGAAATTTTCATGAGCCGCAGCAGTTGAGTGATTGTTACCACTAAATTTTCATAGTATTCTTCGCCTTTAAAAATGCCAGAAATTCTGTCCTGAAGTTAGATAAAGAATACTAATAAAATTTCGCGGTGTCAGTTGATTCTCTGCTGCTACCCTGTTCCATCACTGCTTACAAAATTACTTTATTGCATTTAATGCATAAAGCGGCTCCCACGAGTATGTGACTTCTTTGTTAGTGTTATATAAACATTATATTTGAAAAGAAAGATTTATTAAGTTTTTTCATGCTATATTAATAAGGCATGTGATTTACAGAAATTGCTAAAATGACTTTTATAATGTGATCCGTCAATATCTGAGGCAATATTTACCACTTCCTAAGGATTTTAAAATTGTGTAGAAAAATATGGCAGTCTAAGACAAAAATGCAATAAATATATGAGTACTAAAGGTAAATATTTTAATTGTCTATTTTTAACATTCATAAATCACGACATTTTAATTTAATTTTTATATAGCATATATCCTTATTTCCTTCAAAATGCAATATGCTTTAGAATAGAAGTATGGTGTATGTTGAATTTTTTATTACTCTATCAACCCCAAAGTCATGTCTGAAGTGATCTGTTAGTTCAAGCATTTTCCTGAAATATACTTACAAACATAGTCATTTTAAACAGTGTTCTTTAAAATTAAACCAATATCCACGAACATAATAAACATATGATGAAATAGGATAACAAGGATGTAAATTGATTCAAATTTACACAAATCTTAGGCAAATTCCATGCGATTTCAAACACATGAATGAAATATAAATTATCTTATATATATAAACATAAATATGAAAATATAAAAAATCGGAAGTATTGTGCACAATAAAACATGCTAAAGAATTCATATCTTTTTTTCATTATCGGGAGTGGAATATTTTGCTTAATTTTTGCAGTGATTCACTTTTATATCTTAAGTGAACGCAGTCACGGATAATAGCTAGTGAAATATATATTAAATTATTTGATGGAAACCACTTATGTAACTATTCTTTTATAGTACCAATACAAAATTCTGTTTTTTAACAGTAAAATAATGTTTATAGACGACTTTGTATGCAGTTGTTAATATTCAATCTAAGAAGTAATTAACCACTACTGCTCCTTACTTTCTTCCATTAGTAAATAGCGAAGATTGTGTTTTCAGTGCATTGGAAATAAATACCATTCCACAATTTTAAAAATAGCTCGGGAAAGCTACTTTTTACTTGATATATGCAATAGAAAATGAATGAAGCATAAAAAGGGGATCAATTTGAATTATACTTAATTATTTCTGTATTATTTTTCTTGTACAATATTTTATGAAATAAGAATATAATAAAGCGTTTCAAAGTAAAAACTTTCAATAAAAAAATATTTTATATTAAATAAGTAAATTGCCAAATGAAATTATTTTAATGTTGAATTTAAAATTCCAATTGTTAGACCAACGATTGTTAGCTATTGCTAACAACTTTTGGTCTAACAATCACCATTTTAAGTTTTCCGAAATTTCAATAAATCAAAAATGCTCATCAATTCACGATCTAGGTTTTTCGAAAGCTTATCATATATGGAAAAATTCTAACAGCTTGGTAAATTGAGTCGTTCAGTACACAAATCGATTAATTCTATCATATGAAAATGTGCAGTATAAGCAGTTAACCCTTAAATGCGCGATTTTTTATTTTGTTTTGAAAAAATTATTTATGATTCTCTGAAAGGTTTACCAAACAGGAAAAATAATGAAAAAAATTCAGAGATATATTTTTCATATAATAAGTCAATCATTTCTTCTGTTGCACATCTGCAATGCAAGTAAAAACTTCTGCCGTGTGGCTGTTTTACGCTAAAATAATGCAAATTAGTAAATACTTTAATAAGTATGTTTCCAGTTACCTTATTTTATATAATTATTTATTTTATAAAACTTACCCTTTAACCCTTTTATTCCCATAATAGAATACGTTCTAGAAATTGCGTAGTTCAGAGAATCTGACTTTATACCAGAAAGTTTTAATGGTTAATTTCCCTTTATTTAAATACGGTATGTCTTTTTTTTTTTTTAATTAAAGCAAATATTGCTATTTTAATATTCTGGTGTGAATCAGGTATATACGAATAAAAAATATCTATTAAATTCAAAACAGTGTTGTTTGCATATATGCAAAGCTGCGCACTAAAAGGTTAAGTTAACTATAAAAATATTGTATCTATATAATATTTTTTCTCGGGATATTTTGATTGAATTCATTCATTTCCTTTTAATCAAGGGTAACTTTTTATCACTGCATAAATGTATAGAAAATTTTCAATTTTCATTTGTTTAAAAAAACGTCACTTAAAATGAAGTTCGTCGGATTATCTTCTGAACACCTCAATTATATGTACAGCACACCCAATTTTTCTCCAGCTTGGCTCCCATTTCTTTAATTCATTTTCTTTCCCCGCACCTTTTTTATCCTTTCTGCTTGATTCTTCCAGAATGACTAATTTTTTTTTCATTGGTCTCCTGTGCGCGGGAATTATTTAGTTCGTTGTTGTTTTTGAACGCTCCCCCCCTATTTCGCCTATGGCCGCGAGCTGTGATGGTAAAACCTCATTAGCTTATATTTCTATGATTTAAACTTTAATTTTTAAATTTCGCACTGACGATGGAACTTTTGAAGCTTCGAAACAGCTGTATGAATACTTATTATACACATTTTTTACATGTGTGCTGGATAACGCTGTCCATTCTTTCTTGAAATAAATGAAAGATTATAAATACGCCACATCATTTTTATGGTTATAATTCTATGCAGTAATAAGGATTATTAAAAAAAAAAAGAGTTTGTTATTTATTCAATGCTTTGGTACTTTATTGACTCGGCGATTTCTTACATTTTTACAATTATTAATTGTTTTGCATTTTTCAAATCGTAACTTGAATTAAATTTTTTCTTGACTTGTTTGTTCGTGACTCTTTTGCTTAACACTCCAAGTCACCTCAAAGTCATGTCTGAAGCGATCTGTTAGTTCAAATATTTCCTCAAAAATATTTACAAACATACACATTTTAAATGATATTCTGTAAAATTAAGGCAATATCCATGAACATAATAAATATATGTTGAATGGAATAAAAAGGTGTAAATTGACTCGAATTAATTCATTTTAGAGAAATTGTATTAAATTTCAAGCACATGAATAAAATATAAATTATCTTATATTTAAAAACATGAATATGGAAATTGGAATCATCCGAAGTATTGTAGAATTCACATATTTTTCATTATTGGGAGTGAGATCTTTTGCTTAATATTCGCAGTGATTCAATTTCATATCTTATGTAAACGAAGTCATAGGTGATAGACAGCGATTCATATATTAAATTATCTGACAGAAATCATTTATTTATGCTACGTAACTTTATTTTTACAGTACCAAGGAAAAAATTTGTTTTACAGTAGCGTATGTAAATTGATGTATATAGGCAATTCTGTATGAAGTTGTTAATATTGAATCTAAGTATTAATTAACCAGATATAGGAGGAGATATTGTTTGTTACTTACTTCGAATTGCAATAAATGACGAATATCTACCCAGTACGAACACTGGAAATAAGTATAATTTCAGAATTTTACCAATAGCTCGAGAAAGCTACGTTTTTACTTGATAACTCAGAAAAAGACAAGAAAAGAAACATCACTGCGTCAGTTAGAACAAGTATACTTACTGATTACTGTATTATTTTTGTGGTTTGAGATATTTAAAAATATAAAAGCAAAACATTTAACAAAAAGTTTCAAAATAAATATTTTAATAAAGCATATTTTATATTGAACATATAGATTGCGAAATTAAATTACCTTAAGGTTTACTTTTAATTACTTATCTTCATGTGTGTATCCGTATTGCAACATTCTTCATTTGTGTGAAAAGTGGATGGCACATAAGCATTTACTAAACAACTAGTGTATTTGTTTTTCATACTTGATATACTTCCACTTATTCCACTATTTAGGCTACCAGATTTTATTATAAAAGTTATAAACTATGAATTATCAAAAATTAATTAGCCAAAAATAAGCATTTCTTTCCTTATCACCTTTTGTGACAGTCAAAAAAAGTAAAGGTAGTTTCCAATTCTCTTTCAATAGGAAATTGGTATGCAAAATAACCAATTTATTTATGAAATACAATCTCACATTGCTGCATGATAATTTCCATGGCATCCTATTTTTTAAGAAACTACCCTCTAATTTTACCTATTTATCAGTAATTTGTTGAATAAAATTTCGATATTCTTGACTCCCTAGAAGACGCCACGGCATAAACATTTTTTTTTTCTAAAAGGATTTTAAAATGTTAAAATTTTTAGTTCAGGGTTCGTACGGGTCCTTGAATTTCCAGACTAAGAAATTCTTCGGTACCAGTATTTTCTTATGGAAAAATCTCTCCGTTAATAAGGCGACATTTCGCCCGTGTAAGTTAGATTTATTTTTCTCTAAAAAAATACTGATAGTTGGCCTTGAAAATAACAGTACCCGTACGAACCACGTAGTTAAATAAATTAACAATTTCCGACACAGGCAATTTTTGTTTTAAAATGATGAAATCATGGATTGACACCGAAATTTTAAAACAACTTTTTTAGAAATTCAAAACATGTTACTTTAAACGTTCATCGTAAAAGCAAAATTTTACTAAAATATTCTTGGTGTCGGTCGTAAGTTTGGAATTAAAATTAGGTATCCCGACCCGGGTTAAAGTTCAGGAATATACAAAATCATTTTTTATGGTTATAGCTGTATGCAGTAATAAGAAAAGCCTTTTTTTAAGTTTTGTTACTTATCTAATGATTTTGTGCCTTATTGCTTAATTCATTTCTTACATTGTTACAGTTTCGTATTGTTTGGTATTTTTCAAATCCTAAACTTGAATTACATTTTTTCAGGACTTTTTTGTTCGTAAATCATTAGCTTAAAACTCCAGGAGAAGCCGCAGCATAAACCCTTTTTTAAAAGAAGTTAACAATTTGAAACTTAAGTGTTTGTGTTAAGTAAATGAAAGTACATGATTTTTACAGCTATAGATATAGGCAGAATTTTTTTTAAAAAAAGATACATTTATTAATTTTCATCTTTCAAATATTAACCATCTCGCTGCGCAACTCGAGAGTTTCTCGCGCAACGTAAAAGTAGCAAAATTTGCGCAACCCGAGATTTCATCAGGGATACGTTTTTTCCGTCTAATTAACCCTCCTTGATCATTCCCACCAGTTACTTTTTATTGTAAATTTTGCCTTATCTAATCGGAACATTTTCCCGATTAAATAAGACGAACATTTTTGTTCTTAAAAACCGGTGACACGTCTTCACTTATACCTGCGAATAATTTAACAAAGACAAAATTTAAAGTATCAGCTTACACACAGGGCTGCTATTGGCGACAATTTTTTAATTCTATTTCGCACCACTTTTTCAAAACCAAATTCCTTTACATACGCTTTGACAACATTTGGAAGAAAATTGTACTACAAAATGTGTTTAAAAAATTATTGATGAGAACAGAATATAAAAATAGTCACATGTGGCAGCCCTCTACACACTGGGAGCCGCAGTCGTCTAATAAAGAACATTTTTTTTCTTCAACTTGATGTTCCAATATCCATTATTTTGGTCATGCATTTTAATATACCGGGTGTCCTAAAAGGGACTGGCTGATTTTACATTTAAATAACTCGCAAACTGTGACAGATATTTAAAAAATTCTTGCAGGAGGGTTATGTAGGATGTCAGGAGTTTTTTTTACTGTGATTCTCGAATTTAGTTCGAATTACAAGCAATAGATGGCGCTGTAAGCAATAGGCGCTAATGTCAAGCTCGATTTTTTGGCCTTTCTCTTCTCTAATGCCAAAAAAGGAGATTAAAATGTATTGAGTGGGTCCCGAGGTACCAAAAATCGGCCCTGTATTTAGCGCAAATTGCCCGCAGCGCCATCTATTGTTTGTTATTAGAACTAAATTCGAGAATCACAGTAAAAAAACTGATATCGTACATAACGCTCTTGCAAGAATTTTTTAAATATCTGTCACATAAAGACGTGAATTATCACATTGCTAACTAAGCGTAAACCAACAGTGTGAAAAATATCCAAGCCGGGAATCGAACCCGGGCCCCTGGAATAGATCTCCAGTGCTCTACCACTAAGCCACAAGGACGATGCCCAGCTTAGCATCTCTCACTCATAGAAGTTGGTAAGACTGCTATCGCAGTTATTAGATGGAATAGTCTTCATGAGCACACAATCTAGTGGCGTGACATGAGACTGAAAGAAACCCAGCATCGGTGAATATACAATTTTAATTAATTTTTCAACTACTTTTCAGCAGTGAGATACGCTTGAAATTCTTGCATACTAAAGACGTGAATTATCACATTGCTAACTAAGCGTAAACCAACAGAGTGAGTATCTGTCACCGTCGGCAAGATATTGAATTTTAAAAGCAGTCAGTTCTTTTTAGGACGCCTTGTAGGTACATCTGAATAACAGGTCCGGTCTGTTTCCACGTCCTTCTCGTCATGTTGTGCAAACGGACATTAGGAAAGATATATCCATTCAAAAATTTCCAAAAGCTATCATCCACAAGAAAACATGCCACAAGTCCATGTCGTTGCGAGTGCTCCATTAAAAATATTTAAAAATAATATTGTAAAAACATATAAAGATAGTTATTAACTATCGTATATTTATAACAATGCATATGCTTATAGCATAAATATTTACAAAGGGAAAAAATCTTTACGAGGAATATTTTTTAAAGAATTATAGCTGTTCCTAATTATGGAATTCTAAACATTACTCTAAGTTTTCTTGTGCGTATTGACAAAATTTAATGCGTATGCTTTTAATGGTAGCCTATATATATTTTTTATTACTAAAGACCTTTAAAAATATAAAATTTTAATCCTTTCATGGGGAAAGTACTTCTGATGCAAAAATGATAAAATGATTGAATGACGCTAGGATTTACGACAAGAATTATTTAAAAATAAGTAAAATCTTAGCACCACGTATATTACATAAAGGAACAATTAGATTTTAAATTCTGGTGCCAATGATACATTTAGGAATTAAAGTTAGGTAGTATATATAATATACCGGCGCCCTCCAAGGAGTTAAAAATATAAATTTTTTAAATCGAAGGAAGAAACATTATTTTCTTACTTTCTTAATAATTTACCAAACATTTTACAAATTCGAGGGACACAGGGTTGCACCTTTAGACTCTGTTTTTATTCAGATTCTCAGAATAGTAATTTTTGGTTTATATATTAACCAAATTTTCAGTATTACATAAAGTAAAAATTCTTCTTTTGGAATACCTGATTGATATATTAGGACAAGTTGGTAAGCCTGAATGAAGCGTACAAATGCTGAAAACAATCCGCCGACATTTTCATATCAGCGCGTAAGGCCTAGTACTCAGAAGACCGTGTTATATGGATAGAAGTATAGAAGTATAAATCGCTTTTTTAAAAAAACCATACAAATTAATAAATATATCACGATCAATGGAGTTATGAATAAAGAGGGGAAGACATATATCGTAGAGTCTACAGTTGCGAGTGAAGTAACTGAAGAGGTTGTCAAACGATGGCGGATCATTTTTTCACATCGGATCAACAGTTTCTGAAGATCGACGAAGCAAACTATCACCAGTAATGTTTGAATAGAAATTTTCGCTTTATTTTAGCATCTTATTCCTGCATAATTTCTCTCAGAAATAATGTGAACATTTCTATTCGTTTTTACTGGTGGGAGTTAAGCTGGGTATTATAATCTTTTTCACTGATACTCACAGGAGTTTGTTTAGGTTGTCACAACATGGCGAAAATGCAGGGCGTGACTATAGAAAAAGTAAACTCCCACCAGAAAAATAAATGTCTCTTTTTGTCCATAAGTATGTCCGAATTTCTGTATCAATAAGGCGTTTAACCCCTTCACGCTCGAATTAAATTGCGGTTATAAAATTCAAATTTCTTATTAGCACCACTTATATGAAATAGGAATATTCACCTTATTTAATGACATGTAAATCGATACTAAAATATATCCAATTTCACTATTTTATAAAACTGGTGGGAATCAAACAGTCTGAGTAAAAGACGCAGCCCGAGAATATGACGGGAGCGAGAATTAAGGGGTTAAATACGAAGAAAATTTCTATTCAGATTTACTGGTGGATGCTTGCCCGGCTGTTATGCGTCACTGCGAAACTGGTTACAGTTGAAGATTCACAATTCTGAAGATATGAGGATTTCCGCTTTATTCATAGTTCCATGATCACGATCGTCGTTTCGGATTGATAAAATAGACATGGTCTTTCTGCAGTTGAATAATGTAATAGTTAATTTAAATCTTCTAAATGGTACAACTTCACACGCTACAGACAATTGAACATGTAAAAAATATTTACGGAAATCTTTTTATCTAAGTTTTCACACAGGTTCCCTACACAGAAATCCCATGTATTTACTTAACTCTTTGCAATGATATGTCCAATCTGATTGTACATCATCTTTCTTTGCAAAATTGGTCTTATTTAATAGGAGCGTTTTTGAAATTGTGTACTTGAAGGAAACTTCTTTTTAAAAAATGGTGTCATTAGAATAAAATTTTTGTATGAGACTCCCGAGTCGAAAGGGTTAACCCTTAAATGCGTGATTTTTTTATTTTGTTTTGTAAATTATATATGATTCTCTGAAAGGTTTATGACACAGCAAAAATAATGAAAAAAATCAGGGATATATTTTTCATATAATACGTCAATCTTTTCTTCTCTTGCACATCTGTTGTGTGGCTGTTTTATGCGAAAATCTTGAAAATTAGTAAGTATTTTAATAAGTATATCTCCAAATACCTTATTTTATATTATTTTTTATTTTATAAAACAAACTTTAACCCTTTAATTCCCATGATAGAATACGGTTAAAAAATTTCATAGTTCAAAGAAACTGACTTTAGAACAGAAAGTTTTAATGGTTAATTGCACTTTATTTAAAAACGGAATGTCTGTTAATAATTAAAGCAAATATTGTTATTTTAATTTTCTGGTGTGAATTAGACATATACTAATAAAAAAATCTGTTAAATTCGAAACACAGTTGTTTGCATATATGCAAAGCTGCGCACTAAATGGTTAAACCTTTGCAATCATATCGTCGGTACCATGTCAAACTATCCAATATGAAAACAGTGTTGGCAGTGGGCTACTTATTTTAAATTCAGATTTCTTTATTGGCACCACTTTTTTGAAATAGTAAAATTCACCTTATTTAATGACATATTAATTAAGTCGAAAACAAGGGGAATTTTACCATTTTAGGAAAGCGGTGCCAAGCAAGAAATCTGAATTTCAAAAATACAGCCCACTAGTAACACTGTTTTTATATTGGATAGTTTGACATATTTCGATTTTTTGTCATTACTGGTTTAAAATAGAAATCTCTGCCTTGTTTTATTGCATATTTATGCGATAAAGAAGACGAGGTTTAAAAATGCAATACAGAAGACTAGATTACCATTCTGAAATAGTGATGAAAGAAAATCATGACATTTGAAAGCAATGACAACAACAATTTCCCTCTTTATGATTTATCAAATACAATTAATATAAGTGGTGCGATAACTTAACCCTCTAATAACGCATGCTAACATAAATGGTAACATTTTTTTTCCAATTTACTGGATATTTTAAATGAGATATTCCAAATTCATAGCAGAAATTTACAACATCAATATTTGCCCTATTTAGAAACAGACATTCCGCCGCTAAACAAAGCGAAATTTATTATTGACATTTTCTGGTATGAATTCAGATTAATTAAATTACGGAATTTCTAGCACGTATTCTACCATGGAAATTAGAGTTACTTAACCCATTACCCACTGGTGTTGCGTTCACGCGACGATCAAAAGAAATGCACATATTTAAGTTATGTACATACCCACCACTATTTTTGAATTAAAAAATTGGCCTTATCTACCCTATATATATAAAATCCTAATGATACGAATTTATGAAACGGAAGTATGAAACGGAAGTTTGAATCGACTGATTAAACAACTGATTATGTTTCGCGGCGATTTCTCCTAAAATACGGAATACTTTGCGATGAAATTAACACCAAAAAACAATATTGATCCGCAGATCTCAAAACTGGTATTATAATTTTTCAATTCGAATTAGTTTTCGAAATATTAATTTTTTTCTAATTTTATATACTTTTCTCTAATGATGGCAACTCAAATTTTAATCATAACAGATATTTTTTTTTCAGATTTTAGAAAAGGTTACTATTTTAAACTAATTTGGCGAGAAGTTTGGCCTCCCTTAAATGTATGCAAAGAAATGTATCATGTTACTTTTATTCATAATTCAATTTGTATTTCATTATCATTTTATTTAATACAAACTGAGACATTTAAAATAAATGGCTTTCACTTCTTTATTTTTTTTTAACGAAATGAAAAGAAAAATAATAGGCACAGATGTCATATACGTACTGGGGTACCTAATTGACGCCAAAATGATATTATTTTGGTTGACATGGTAACAAGGCTATTGTTGTTTATTTAATAATAAATGTTTATTTACTTTATTTTCTTTTTTTAAATTACATAAATTGTTTTGTTGCATAGTTAATTATTTTTTGGTTATTTTCCTTTAAAAATAAAAAATAATAGAAAATAATTAAAAAATACGGTACAACTTAGTTATTCCATCGACCCATTTCGCCAAATTATATAAATCGCTAAACCACTCGCCAAATTATACAAATTGACATCATTTTTATTTTAAATTACGAAAGAACAAATAAAATAGTATAACATTAATAAGTATACAAATAAAACGTCGAAATAAAAATCACTTGATGACGTAAAGACATGAAACTTGCTTAAAGTCAAGTGAATGTGACATTTACGATCAACCATTATTGGCATTTAATCTTATAGTTTGGTGATAGATTTTTGGTCGACGGGATAACTAAGTAGTACCAAAAATACATATGTAACTGGTATTCGAAAACGAGGTTTTCGCCAAATTTTCGTAAAAAAAATCACGCCAAACCCGGTGCGTATATGGCATCTGGACAAATATTAAATGTTGTAACAAACGATGACATTTAATTTCAATTTCAAAGCAATTTTTTAATTTACCACTCGAAAAAAAAAAAAAAAAATGCTAACTGGCGAGTTGAAAAATAGCTATTGGCGAGATTTGCACCCGGCATAGCGTAACAGTACCAAGAGTTCTTTGCGACTATGGAAACTTTTATGTAGTTTTATTTGAAAAATAAATTTGATTTTTTAATCAAAAGGGAAAACTTTCGGCACAGATGTCACATACGGACCCATATTGCGCGATTTTTTTTCTGACGCCTATGTCATATACGCAACGGGTACTTAACTGGCGCCATAGTATCGTTATTTTGCTTGATTTGATAAGCCGGATGTTGTTGTTTATGCTGTTGAGGTTTTCCCCAAATTAGCGTCGGAAAAAATCGCGCCAATATGGGGCCGTATATGATATCTGGGCCAAACTTTCATATGAAAAGAGAAGGGATCAGAGCGTATTTATTTATGGCAGTTACATGGATTATTATAATATAGGTGAAATGATGGCGATAGAATAATATTTGGCGACTTATCACCTGTACCTGGCTAAAATTACCCTCACAGCATGCATGGTCACGGTGACGTCGTTGTGACGTCACTGTAAGTCACTGTGTTCACGTCTCATCCGTGACCAAAATGCCACCACTCAGTGATGTCACATTGTGACTGATATGTGAACTTCTTAGAAAACTTTAAAAAATTACGAAAATTCTTCAAAACATGTTATTTACTGTAAAATTATATTTTTCTGGCAATTAAAAAAAATTTGTGACGTCACTGTTATGTCACTGCTATGTAACGTACGTCACGTCACATATGTGGCAAAAAAACCACCATATTGTAAGTCACAGTGTGACAAAATATGAACTTCAAAAATCTTTGAAAATGAAGAGAAATATTTTAAACAGTCACGAGTTACAGCGGCATAAGGAATGAAAATATATTAGTGAATAGCAAATGGTAAATTCTGTCACTAAAGGTGAGGGGGGGGGGGGGGGCGGCATAATAAATAAAGTGCACAATACAAGCATTAATAAACTAAATTTTCAGGCTATATTTTACCAATTTGATATCTAAGACAGTGAATGTATACTTTTTCATAATATCAATTTTATCTAGCATTTGGATAATATTTAGAATTAGGAATATTAAATTTATACATTTTACATATTTAGTTTTCTGGGAGGAAATTTATTTATTTATTTCTTTTTTTACCGACCAGGGTTATTCGAAACACTTCTGTGGTTTCAAACTAAAATTTTTCTATTACAGTTAAATATGCACCTTTTAATGAGCACGTAGAAAGAGTCTTCAGAGTTTAGTCATCTATGCATTTCTTGCTTTAGAATATTTTTATAATTTGTATTCAAGTCATAAATTCTACTTCTTTCAGACTTTTTAAATAAAATTAGCATTTTCCGAAAATAAAAGAAATATACAAAATTTGTGGAAAACAAACTTTACTTTTAAAAAATAGAAAAAAAAGGGGGGGGGGATGTCGTTATTACCATTAAATTTATTTTTACACCTTTTAAAAATTTAAACAATGTTTTATCTAATAAACTCTAATTATTATTATACTAATTATTTAGAAAAAAGGAACTTTACAATACATTTTAACTTGAATTATTTGGTACGGATAAAAAGAAAAGGTTAAATACATTGGACATTTCTTCAAATACAAAATTTTAATGAACGATACTTTCAGAAAATTACTGCGCATTCAACTTCCATATTTCTTGTATACAAAAGCAAATAATCTGTAACAGACCATCTGCTTGAAAATCGTCTGCCCACAGAAAAATAAATATGAGAAGACGCGGGAAATAGTTCACTGTTTTTAGAACATCACCATGTCTACAACGCTTTAAGATAAGGAAATGACCCTTTTAGGATACACAGATATTAATGCAACGTATATGTAAGTCTTATTTAATTTAAATATTTTATTCCTGATTTGTATATTATGAGTTAAATAGTTTTATGTTATATTTGTAAGAGACTGAACTTTAACTGTCAGAAGCGATATTTTCCAATTCGATAACTGTTAAGAAAAATATCTTAATCTGCCATCGCTTGAAAAAAAAACTGCACAGAGACTGATTCATGCCTACATTCATACTGGAATTAATATAAACATTACTTTACTCTTACTTGAGATTCAAAATGTATGGAACGACAATGATTTTTGAATTATTTTATCGGATTCTTACTATTTTTTTATAACTAACATTTATAGTTATTATTATTTTGGGGTTAAATATGATGTTCGATTATCATGAGATTACAAAACTGTTTCGGATTAGAAATTAACATTATACTGGGAAAATGTATTTTTACATATTACAGTAGTGAAACATTTGAAAGAATTTTCTTTTAGTGCTAATAATATTTTAAATTATCTTTTAAAATCATAAATCTTCAAAACAATGTTTTCAGATTTAACATTTGCCAAAATTATAAATAATAGGAATTCCTTATACCATATGGAAATATTTTTGAGATATTGTTAAATCTAATAATCCATTTAATTTATCTATTGTAGTTTGCTGTTGTTTAATAGTAGAATTATATATACTAATTATTATTGTTAGTGTTTTTCAAATTGGTATATTTATTTTTTTAAATTGTATGTAAACATTTTTTCTGTTTGTGATTTTAATCAAACATTTAATTATAAACATTCTGAATCGAATATTAAATTTTCTTCTATTGTAAATTCATTTTCTACGTTTATGATACGCGTAATTATTGGCACTAAAAAGTAAAATATGATATTTAAGCATTGAAATAAAGTGTTTTTCATGCCTGATAGGTAGTTATAGATTAAACTGCTTTAGTATATATTTTTTAAAAGTTCATATAATACAAGATACATAATATAGGACACAAGTTGAAAAGTGCTTATGACTTCGGTTTGTCTCTCCGTCGTCTGTCCGTCTAGCAGTCTGTCCGCACTCTAACTTTCGAAAATACACTCGGATTGCCCTTAAATTTTTGGTTGTTATTGACGCTTACCATAGCACTGTGCCTATTTGTAATGAAGTTTGTAGCATGCTTTGTTCATTTACAGGGACAGCCAAAAGTTTTCCGTTACATTACGGCCTATGGGAAAAAACGTTTCAAATGATTTTTAATGATTTTACGCACGCTTTCAAACAGAATAAAATTTATATGCATTTATGAAGTGCACTAAAATATGCATTCTGATGACTATGCGATGCAAAGAATAGTTATTGTTCATTTACAGGGCTAAAAAAGGAATTCAAATACATAATGATATAGGGGTGGAGGGAATTGTTTGCGGCATACTTTAATTATGTTAATCTATTTCATATATAATGAAATTTATATATGTCGCTGAGGTTTACGTACTATAAATTATTTCATGTATAATACGAATAATACGTATATAGCATTTACAGGGACACACAAAATATTTCAGATACTATATTGTATCCGAAGTACTGTTCATTAGCGATGATTGCTGGAAATGTATTTTTAATTATGATATGCGCTTTTATGATTCACTATATTTATGCATAGTATATGGTGCATATAAATGCTATAATTCCTATACAAGGCTACACAAGGTAAGGATTACTGGGTATGGGCGCAAATTGCTTAAAGGCGCTTTTTAAATTAGTTATGCTTTTTTTCGCTGAACTGCATTTAATTTACCAAGAAATGTTTGTAGAATATAGATAAAATGATATACAGGGTCACGTAAAGAATTGGATACATGGCCGTCTATATATTATAATTTCTGGAAATGTGATTTCAGCAGTTTTAAGAGTGTCTGAGTTTGAATTAAATTTTAACTAAATAGTGGCGTGTAATAAAGATTCTAGGTAAACTACAGGGTTGTACAAAAGTATTCAAGTATGTTTCCATACATTAGTATAAATTGCTGAAAAATGATTTCAACCTGTTAGGCGTTCTCTTGCTAAACTAAATTTTCCCATTATATAGTATATATACACTTAAAGAAATGGGTACTCAAAATTGAGTAAAAAGTGCTCAATTTTAAATGCGTCACATACTGAAAATAGCTCCGATCCAAATGTACCCAAAGTTGAGAAACACATGTACTCAATTTTTATTTCATGGTTGTGATCTAATATGAATCGTTATGTACTGCCCTTCCCCCTCAAAAAAACCCCCTAAAATTTAAAGTAAAAATGTACTGACATTTATTTCCCGGTCAAAGTTCTTAACAAGAAATGTTTAATTGATGATTTATTAAGAAAAATAGCAAAATTCTTAACAAGATACTCAAATCGAATAAGAGCATTATTTCCAAGCCCTTTTAAATTATTTTTAAAATACTGTGCATAATTTAATATTTACTTTAATAAACATCGTTTATGCAGCCATAAATGAAATGAACCATTACAGGGTGCAAAATTATTCGTTTGTTTGGGTTTGATAACGTGTGATGTTTCAAAATAGAGAAAACATAGGTTCATTTTTGATCCAAAAATTTTCAATTCGATATGAGTACGTCGGTTTACTCATTTTTGAGTACTTCATTTTTTTCAGTGTATCAACCTACAGATCAAGTAGAGGGCTGTTCAAAATAATTCGAAAACATATTTGGCTATGGACGGTAACTGCTGCAATCAGTTTTTCAAATGTTTTATGCGTTTTCTAAAATTTTTACTTAGTTATGTTATTTACGTTTTTATGTTATTTCCCTAAATTACGATATCTTGTTAAAGCATTCAGAAAGTGTTCGAAAGTATTTTATAATCTATGCTTAACGCATGATTTTTCTTACACGTTTTTTTTTTCTATTTCCCAGATCAGTCTTTTCCTATAAAACATAGCAAATCTATTTAGCTCATATTCACAAAATACAATATACACGGGAATAAAAAAATTAAATAAATATGGCTTATTATGCCGTTCTATAAATAATAGTTTTATTAATATCCGTTAGTCTCCATGTTCGTATTTTATAAAGCAATGACAAATCACAACAAATTAAAAAACTTACACATTCTAAATATCAAGCCTGATCTCAATATCAAGCATAGAACTTAATAAAAAAATGCCAGTTGATAAGCATTGTTTTTTAAGTGGAAAATTTTAAAGTGTTTTAGAAGAATAGTACTCCAAAATAGCGATATTTTGCAAAAAAGTACGGTAAAAAGATAAGATTTTATGTTTACAGCAAAAGCTTATTTTAAAATTCATCGCTGTATTAAAACTTAGAAAATTTTCCAGAGAGAATCATTCGCCTTATATACAATATTTCAAATGAAAATCAAATATCAAATTAATTGCTTAAAAGGCAAAAGGCCAACATAGTGAGAAAGATTCCATGCCGGGACTCGAACCCGGGCCATCAGTATAGCACATTCTACCGACTAAACCACATGGAACGACAGCCTGTAAAATTTCTCACTATTACATTTTGGCAAGGCTACAAACGCAGCAAGGGATGGAATATTTATCGTGAGCCACCGACATGGGGTAAACACGAAACTTAATTAAATCCAGCATCGATTGAAACTATATTAATAATTAAAAATTTTTCCAGGGTGAAACATTCGCCTTGCATACAACATTTCAAATTAAAATTGCTTTTTAATTAATTAATTTGAAATTTGATTTGCATTTGAAATATTGTATGCAAGGCGAATGGTTCTCTCTGGAAAAATTTCCAAGTATTAATATAATTTCAAACGGTGCTGGATTTAATTAAGTTTCGTGTTTGCATCATGTTAGTGGCTCACGCTAAATATTCCATCTTGTGCTGCGTTTGTAGCCTTGCCAACATGTAATAGTGAGAAATTTTCCAGCCTGGGTATCGTTCCATGTGATTTAGTCGGTAGAATATCAGTGCGCTGTACTGATGGCCCGGGTTCGAGTCCCAGCATGGAATCTTTATCACTATTTGCGTCTTTTAAGCAATTAATATGAAATTTGATTTTCATTTGAAATCACAGTGTTTATGACAAGTTCGTCACAAATGACACATATTTCACAAATTGGTCACAGTGTGACTTCAAAGCATTGTCGCTTTCGTCACAGGTTCGTCACAAAGTTAATGACAAAATAGTCACAAATGACACACATTTCACATATTTGTCACACCGTGACTTCACAGAGTGGTCACAATGTGACGTCACAAACGACCTCTAAAACTGCCATAACGACCTCGCATTCTAGTCACTATGACGTCACATCGACGGTCACAAAATCACAGTGTGACTTCACAACAACGTCGCCATGATGTCACCATGCCTTACGGGTAATGTACCAAAATGGCACCAGGAACATAAAAAGCGAAGTGGTTCGCCCGGAACTGTTGATAATAGTCACATGACTTAGGCTATTGTTATAGAAATTGTTTTAAAATACCGGTAGATAAAGACTCTGTACACTTAATTCATTTTATTTTAGCTTCTTTTCAAACGTTTATCAGATCCTCTTTAATCAAACACGAAAACAACCATTGGATGTCTTAACAGCAACTGATTCGGCCTTAAATTTTTGAAATCGAAGGAAATTGAATGGTTGGTTGGTTGGTTGATTTTTGACGGCCAATTATATGCACGAGGGATATAGGCCCAGGGGGAAGTGCCCTTCGTGGGTGTCTTTCTAAGGGAGCCTAACCCGTATTTACGCATGGAATTCCATGGCTCGAAGAAAACCACGAAAACTCCGAACGTTTAGGCCGACGGGCACGATTGGGTTCGAACCCAGCACTTCCCGTCTACCAGCTTCGAGAGCAGAACCTCTCAGCCACTGGTGGGGCGAAATTGAATGGAAACCCGTTTATAAGGAGATCTGCAAAGCTTTTTTTAGTATAATTCAATCTTCTATAATATTTTTAAAACCGATAAGATTAGCGTGTTTTTAGATTCTGCGGTGTCTGAACGGGGGTTGGCGAGCGTAGCTTGCAGGGGCAGAGCCCCCTAGTTTAAAAACATAAAATTTTAAGATCATATAATGCGAAAATTATCTTTAAGAATTTTTGGTGGCAAACAACGTTCAGCTAAAAAGTCGAAAGTTTCAAACTTTTAGTTTTGGCGGTTAGTGGGTTAAGAAAAATGATTTATTAGTATAAAATAACTACTGTGCCATAACTGTGCCAACTGTGGCAACAGTGGCCAACTGTGGCACGCCTCACACCGCTAAAAGTTTACAGAAAAAGTCGACTTGTTGAATCGCAAAGATTCCATGATTAGATAAGGCAATGATTACTACGAAATTTTAGTGGTGTGGCGCGCGCCACAGTTGGCCACCGATGATATATATATATACAAGATCTGAGACAAAAACCGAATAGGGAAAGAGAAAAGCTGTTAATGTTGGCATACTTGTTGAGACATGATGAAACGTGTCAAAACACATTCCTGCTTGTTGGTTTAAAAACCACAATTTTAATGCTGCTTGCCAGTCCCTGAAACTTGATCCTACCATACATATGTTCCTGTAAAGGAAACATTATGCGATGTTACCATGCATCAGCCTCAAGTAATTTTCAGAAAGTAAAGATACTCAAAGCCTTTTCAAAATCTATACTGCAGAAAAATCACAATTTTTCATAAGCTAGGAATTATTAATGAATTGAAACTTGCACATAGTGATTGCAAAGTATATTTCTATGAGCCAGCAGGGCCAAGATCTTCAATTAAGTTATCAAGAGACGACAAGACTTGGTTCCTACAAATAAAATTTTGAGAAAGATCAAAATTGTGGTTTCTGAACCAACAAGCAACAATGTGTTTTGACACGTTTGATCATGTCTCAACAAGTATGACAACATTAATAGCTTTTCTTTTTCCCTATGTTGTTTTGGTCTCAGGTCTTGTATAATTTTTTTTTCTTTATGTAAAAGTGCTGAGGTTTCTTTTAGTTACGAAAATTAGTTACAACAAAAATTACTGAAACCATACAAAATGTATAGACTTAGGTATAATTATTTTTTTTATTAATTGCTAAGTTTTGCAAAGGGCTTTATTTTCTGTTACTATTATTTAAAGTTAATCAAAAACATAAATTTAAATGACACTCTGAGATAAATACTTAGCTGTGACTACAACAAAACAATAGTTTGGCAGTATTGTTTTGACATGTTGCCCTTGCCATATCTCAGCTTGTAGTCAAATCTCCATCTTGAAATTTCTTCTGCATAACACTACCATACAATACTCTTATAAAAAAAAATTCAGTCTTTTATCTCGTGCTACTCCAGAGATATCAAAGCCTAAAAAGTTCGATTTTTGTCATTTTTGAAAAATTTGGGATTTTTTTTTTAGCGAAGAGAAAGCAAGTCCCAGATCTGGAACTCGGCGTGTGAGTACAAGTACTTTTAGCCTATTTGTAAAAAAAATAATGTCATTTTGACAGTATTCCTTGCTAGAAAAATTTCCTCTTGTAAACGGACAAATTTTGAAAAAAAAAACCCGGAAACTTTATGCTTAAATTTTACCAATAAACAGTTAGTTTCGGAAACTACTCCATTACCAGATTTTTAGCCCAATGTATTCTGTACAAGTTGCTTTTTCTCCGCAGTTGAATAGGATAAATAAACCATGAATTATTTACAATTCCGTAAACCCTTCTTGTGAGAAAATTGCTGCAGACGATGAAACAAAGATGGTCGCCATGCACAAACAAAAATTAATAAAATTAAAATAATAGTCATTTTGAACTTCCATCATGTTAGGGTTGTTGTACAAAAAATTTCAGATTTTTTTTAAAAATGGTCGAGCAACCAGTGCTGGACTACTTGAAATGGATTGACCCAGTACCTATAATCAGTAAACAATAAACCTGAGACTAACTTTGAGCCTGCTCAAAGTTATACTGAAAATGATTTAAAATGGTAATGCCTTCTTATTTTACATTTTACTAACTTTATGAAATAAATAATCACAAAATATTAACACACTTACAACATTTAGATAATAATATGTCTGATAAATGGGTATATTTTTACTTATTATAAAAATTTTATTGGATTACAACAACTTCAAACAGAATTCAAAAAACCTTTAAACATACTTCAAAATAGTAGTTGGATGATTCAATTAATTGTGCATAATATTGACAATTTATTTTTCAAAATAAATATTATAAAACCCGGTTTAAAACCTTGCCAACAGAATGTAGCACTAGAGATTATCTAGCATTTTGAAGTCAAACACATTGGAAATTGGGAAGTGGTACAAAGTTACCCCCTAAAGATAAAGTTACTCTGAATGACTGTAATCTAGAATACATTTAATAAATAAATCGTAGGTTTATTAGTTAACTGTTTGTTAGAGTATTTTATAACCATATTTAATTTATTAAACAATTTATTTTTCAGAGTTTAATTAGAGAATTCCAATATGGTATTTAAAAAATAATATACGATAATTTAATTCCATAATTTGTAAAAAGAATTTTAATGATAATTCCATTTATAGTAATTGCGATGTTTCTGCTGTAATTAGTATTGTATTAAAAATAAATAATTTAGTAAAATATTTTGCTTACTTATTTTCTAAAACGTTTATCAGTGTCCTAGAATTTGGACATCAGCGTTTTTTTTAAGACTGCTCCATCTTTATTTAACCCTTTGCGGTGAGCAAAGGGTCGGCAAAATGTAGTTTATTTTATTTTTTATATTCTACTCGCACCACTATACGGGGTGTTTCTAAATGAATATCGGGGTTTTAACGCTTGTTAGTATTTATTACATAAAACTTCAAATTATAATTAATACATAAAATGAAAGAGCAACAGAAACAGTTTTACCTACAAGCTCACAAGTGTTCAATGTGAGCACCTTTCGTCACCGGTCACACATAAAGTCGAAAGCTCTGTTCTTCCCACACTTCATTAGTGTTTGTGTGGTCATTGTTGCAAAAGCTGCAATGGTCAGCTGGTAGTGTAGGCACATACACACGATCCTTTAGTAGCCCCCCACAGACAGAAATCACGTGGCGTCAGATCGGGTGACCGTCTGAGCAGAACTTCTTTGCTAATCACCGTTTGGGAAGAACTCAGCTATCGACTTGATCTGCGCCGTGTGACGAAAGGTGCTCATAAGCTTGTAGGTAAAACTGCTTGAGTTGCTCTTTCATTTTATGTATTAATTATAAATTTAAGTTTCATGTAATAAATACTGCCAAGCGTTAAAACCCCGAAATTCATTTAGAAACATACCGTATTTTAAAATTGCATGTCTTAGTAATTTCACTTGCAAATATTATCATAGTAGAAATAAAAAATGTTTCTTGAAAAAAAAAAAAAAGTTGACTGAATAAATTCTTGTAAGAGATGCCTCTTCCTAGGAAGAGTACTTCGACCGCAAAGGGTTAATATTTGAAAATAAAATGAAGGAAAAATCTAGATTTGACTGGAATTAGAACTCAAGGGACCATAAAAATGCCCTAACGACAGTAACCATTTTTGTGTCAGCGCGTAAGCCAAGTATTCAGAAGGCTTTGGTTAGTTGTATAAAACAAATTTCAAAGTATTAGAGACGAATCGCAGATCATAAAATATTTTATGACTTGTTGGGCTGTAAAATATTTAATTGTGACAAAATTTTGACACATATCGTCTGTACCATGTCAAACTAAACAATGTGAAAACAGTGTTGGCAGTGGGTTACTTTCTTTAAATTCAGATTTTTTAATTGGCACCAATTTTTAGAAATAGTAAAATTCGCCTTTTTTTATGACATATTAATAAGTCGAAAACAAGGGGAATTTTACCATTTTAGAAAGTGGTGCCAGTCAAGAAATCTAAATAAAAAAAATATAGCCCACTGGCAACACTGTTTTCATATTGTATAGTTTGACATGGTACCGACGATATATGCCGTAGCAGTCTGGAACCTCTATTTCATATTCTATTGCTTTTTAATATTTCAATCGCACAAGTCTGAATGACAATGCTTAATCGCAGAATTTCTAACATGTTTCTGCAATTAACTACAGCGAATATTATTACACACACTGATATTATGATACATAACATTAAACCAACAGTATATGAATTTTAAAATGTGATTTTGTTTTTAACCCTAGAACTACCGGAAATTTTACTCAAGTTTTATAAAAACATTCTACACCAGAATTTTTACTTAAAACTATTTAATTTGTTTATTTAACTTATTATTGTCTGATTTATACATTTAGTTTGTTTTGAAGAAATTTCTGGTTTGAATAAATATTTTGAATGTACATGTCGGGTCCATTGGACCCTTCTGGTAGACAGAGGGTTAACAGGGTTCGTACGCATCAGGTGTTTTAGGGGATTTTAGGTGTTTTAGTACCAGGATTTTTTTTAAAGTACTGTTCTGTGCTATACTGTGCTATATCTGAAACTAGAATTCTTTTTCATTAAATAAGCGAAATATTGTATTACAAAAATTCTGATGAAATGTTCTCTAAGCATACGAACACTGTTTAACAAAAGAAATTTTTCTCTTTTTTAGTAAGTTAAAATTTTTATTTTCTATTAAGTTTTGTTGTAGTGGAGATCCCACACGACACATCAAACACATATATGCTAAATTAATTATAGAATTATACATATTGTTTTGCATATTCATATATTGTATTGAAATTTATAGTATCATGTGCAAAAATATTTTGCGTTTTGTTTTCCCAGGCTTATGTGGTAGGTGGCAGGTTTTTGTTTTAGAAATAATTAACCTGGTTTCCCCAACTTAAAGAAAATACTTCTGGCGCCTATGTATCCGGACTTTCACAATAGCCTTGACAGTTTCTGTCAAGAGTTGTTTATGGGGCAATCGGGGCTTATTTACTGGGGTGATAAATCGGCCTCCACAAGTCGAGCCCTGGGCCTATCATGAGAGATCACCATGGTAGAGAAGATGGAGTTTTCTCGGGGCCGGATGATCAAATGAGAGGCGGGCAGTCTAGGTCATATTTTGATATCAATCGGAATCGGCCCTGGAGAGGCATAAAATAATTCAGGGACCTGCATCCCTTTCTTTTTAAAATAATAAGATTTTTATGGGGGGACTAAGGTGTGTCCCCTGTTGAGTGTTCGATATTCATTTAAATAGTGTGGAGCTTATAAAAAGGTTCTATCTTGGTGTGGTTGTAAAAACACGCCATAAAAAATTATTGTCACTCAGGAAATGCAACCACGAACAAGATATACGGATTAACCTATGGATGTGGATTTTCCCCAGGTCATGATATGCCTGGGAATTAGAAAATGTATTTAATATGCTTACTTTATTGTACCTTTTTAATTGGAAATAGTACCGCAGTATTACTGAAGGGTTGTGTATGTCCAGTTGGGTTACTAGTGGGAAGATGTCGAATTAAAATAATAATAAAATGTTTTATGAAGGACAGGACTAATGATTAATAGTTACTCTCATACGAGAGATATTTTATGTGATGGTGTTTTATTTTTAGCTTTGTATAAGTATGTTTTTTGCAAATAAATTATGTGTTATTTTACTTAGGAATTTTTGCTTTAATCATGAGTTCATCTGATTTATGATAATTTAATTTAGCAGTTATTAGTAGACTTGTTCAGTTTTACTTTAGTTGGTTGGTTGGTTGTGTTTATGACGGCCAATTATCAACACGAGGGATATAGGCCCTAAGGGGGGGGGGGAGGCAGGGTAGGCCGACGGTTGCGATTGGATTCGAACCCAGCACCTCCCGTCTAACAGCTTCGAGAGCAGAACCTCTCGGCCACTGGTGGGGCCAGTTTTACTTTAGATTATATTTTCTTCTACCTATAAGTAAGACTGCCGCGAAAAATAATTCTCAACGTAATGTCGGTGAGAATTATATCCACCGTGTAGTAGGGTATTATCCACAGTCTAACCAGGATAGTGCTATCACCACAATAAATAGTTTTGTTTACATCATAAATTGTTAGGTTATAGGGATATGACGGGATAAATCCAGTTCTTTTAACCCATTTACGGTCGCATCAAATTACAGTTAAAAAATCAAATTGCTTATTGGCACTAGTTTTTTGAAAAAGAAATATTCACCTCATTAAACGACAAGTACAATGATACCATAATGAAGCCAATTACACTATTTTATAAAACTGGTGGGAATCAAACAATCTGAATGAAAGACACAGCCCTTGAATATCACGGGAGAGAGAATTAAGGGGTTAAATAGTGATTTGATTTTTTATTTCCCCTCCACGACTAGGTGGTTGAGTGGTTAGCGGGCAGGTTACCTCTATTTTCTAATAGGCATGTTTCCTCCAAACAAGTTTATTTCTACGCACCGATTGCATCGACAAAATGTCAAAGAAATTTCTATAAATATCTACAACAAACAGCTTCTTCCATTTCTATGTAAATATATATATATTAGCCACAAAGACATATTTATTTTCTTAACAGTTCTTCTGGCAGAAAGTTGTAAAACATTTTTAGACGGCTGTTAAAAACCTGTTTCTATCTTTATCACTCAATCGTGACTTCTAAATATCCAACATTTTTTTTTTTATTATTATATATTTTTTTAACATCATCGGATAGCAAAAAAATTTACTTTATAATAAAATTTTTTTGAAAACTGGAGTCAAATTTAATCACTTTAAAAATAATTTTGCAAGAGTGTTGTTTAAATCTATCTCAGGAATGAGCGGTTTGCTACAGTAATGTAACGTAAATAGTATCGGAGTTACCAGAATTGGCAACTTAATGTCCAGAGCAATTTAAAATAAGACGGCTTTTAATTACTGAATGTCAATTTTCGCAGCAAAACAGAAATATATTAACTTAAAGAGAGATTTGCATTTTATGTTGAATACAAAATTGATATCAAGTTAAATTTGATTGGTTAAAAGATATGTTGCAGCACGAGATATTCGGAAATGTATTTTAATTTTAATTTTATATTCCCTTCTTTTCTTTTTTTTTATCATTGTCAATTAAATAAAAAAATTATTACAAAAACGTAACAGGAAAATTAAATGCAAGGTCACCCATCTCGACTTACACCTGCGAAGGGATTAACAGATATAAAATTCAAAGTGCCAGCTTACACATAGGAAGCCGTATTCATCTAATAGAATGAATTTTTTTATATAATTTTATTTTATTTTTTTACTAAATGCAATTCTCCTTCTGCATACTAAAGTAGATTGGTGAAAGTGGATTTTAAGGCAGTTTTAAACAAAGTGCAAATTGATAGTTACATGTATTCAATAGCTTCAAAGAAATTCTTTAAGTTAATTTAAGTAAAGGATTTTCGAAGAACTAAAAAAAATGTATTAATACCATGAAAGAACATAATCTTAGATTTAGAAGAATTCTTTACTATTTTATTAAGTAAAGACTATTTTGTTTTGTAGAATATAGAATTAAAATAAAACCTATAAACACGGAGCTTGTCTACAGCGTAGAATTAAGGTAACAAGAAACTATTAAAGTACTTTTTTTCATAATAAAAATAACATATTAAAGGAAAGATTTTTTAAGCTAGTTTTTAATTAAAAAAGTAGGTTTCAAAGAACTACTTTAGATTGATTAAAGTAAGAAAACTTCAAGACAAGTAAAAATCTTTTAAAATTAGCATGCAAAAACATAACCTTGAATTTACAAGAACTATTTATTATTAAATTTAATAAAATCTATTTTTTATAGTATAAAATATAGAATGAAAATAAAATAAGAGACCAGGGAACTTGTCCATAGTTGAATTAAAATAAAAAGAAACTATCATAAATACACGACTCTATTTACATGATAATCTGGGTTGATTAAAGGGAAAATTGTGACGCTGTGTTAATCAAAGAGCTCAATCAAACAGATCTTCAATAACTTCAACCCTATAGCGGCGGTGTGCACAAAAAAGGACAATTCATTTTAATTCCAAGACTGGCAAACGGAACCAAGAAAATTTAATTAAAATATTTCTCTTATAAAACACGGGAAAATAAATCAGTTTTTACTGTCTAATAAATACTTTTGTTAATTCTGCGTGTCAGTCCATCATTTTACCATTTTACAAACAGAAGGAAAGGGTTCGAAAAAGGTTTAACCCCTTAATGGTCGCATTAAATAACGGTTCAAAAATCCAAATTGCTTATTGGCACACCTTTTTGGAAAATTAAATATTCACATTATTTAATGACAGCTCAAATGATATCATAATAAAACTAATTACACTATTTTGTAAAACTGGTGGGAATCAAAAAATCTGAATAAAAGACACAGCCCGTGAATATCACGGGAGCGGGAATTAAGGGGTTAAAATCAATTACCCCCTTAATGGTCGCATTAAATTACGGTTTAAAAATTCAAATTGCTTATTGGCACCACTTTTTTGAAAAGGATAACCTTATTTAATGATATATAAAATGATACCACAATAAAGTCAATTACACTATTTTATAAAACTGGTGGGAATCAAACAATCTAAATAAAAGTCTGTGAATGTCACGGGAGCGAGAATTAAGGTGTTAAAGAGATTATTAAGAAGTAGAAAAATAAAAGTTAAAAATAGCTTGAAAGAACTTTATCTTATGTTTAGAAGCGCTGATTAATATTTAGTTTTGTAAAAATTATTTTTTTATGTAAATATAAAATTGAAAAATTAGTAAGATATTTTCCGGCCAGTAAAAAACTTTTAAATATAGCACTGAAAAAACTAATTTAGAGTTCCTAATGTTAAGTACCTTTTTAGTAGAGGGAAACAGATTTCAACGCGGTTGTTTTCTAAGCATAACTCAACAAACTGCTTAGCGGAATGAACTGTAATTTTGGATTGGTACATTTAAAGCTTCCAGAAATCGATACCTGTTAAAAAAAAATTATATCCCTTGGCCCTTTTTTTGAAAACTAATTTTAGATATATATATATATATATTTAACTTAGTAATGCTCAATGTTTCATTATTTTTCGATTTGTCATTTTCTTTATTTAATGATGTGCATTATTCTACATAAAATAATATAAATGTGCTAAGGAATTTACCAAACGACATTTCTGAATTAAAAGTATTTTAATGAAATTTAATTCAGATATTTGTCAAACGCGCTGTCAGACTCCTTCATGCAGAAATACTCAATTAAGATGTTTATTTTAGTGCTGACATCTAATTAATACAAAAGCTGTTACTTGTTACAGATGATGGAATATAACATATAGCAGTTGTTCTACCCTTTTAATCCGAAATTTCAAATTCACACCTGAAACTTTGAAAGGGGATTTTTTACTTTATTTGATCACTAAATGTCTCGCGTTAAATTAAGCATAAAAAGCTAATTTTTATTTCTGGTATAAACTAGAAATTTCTGAATATAAATGCCAAACTGGAGACAATTGATGCAGTGTTGCCAGGTTGGGGACTTTTTTTGTCCCCAGATTGTTGATTGTTACCGCTTTTTTGAAATAGAAATATTTGGCCTATGGAAAAGTAGATGAGACATTCTGAAAAATAAGGCGGATTATACTATTTTTAAAAAGTGGTGATATTCAAATAATCTGAATTTAAAATGCCTCCAATCTGACAACACTAGCCTGATGTATAGCATCAATACAGACAACGCTTAACCCTCCGTCTACCAGACGGGTCCATTGGACCCGACAGGTACATACAAAATATTCATTCAAACCAGAAATTTCTTTAAAATAAACTAAGTATATAAACCAGACAAAAATAAGGTAAATAAATAAGTTAAATAGTTTTAAATAAAAATTCTGGTGTAGAACGTTTTATTAAAACTTGAATAAAATTCCCGGTAGATCTAGGGTTAATTTTATGGATAGTAATTACAATAACAAATTTATTTGGAAATATAAAAAAAAGTGATATTTCACATACATATTAAAGGGAAAATATCTTACGAAAATTGTGCGTTCGGGAATTAAAATTAAATGGTTTCAAAAATATACTACCGCCCCTGAAAAGGTTAAATTAATTAATAGTAGGAATTTATTCAATTGATACTTGCTGATATTTTTAGTTTGTTATGTTCAAAATGAATCGTTTTTTTACTCGTATCGAATTGGCCCCAGTTTCTTATTTTTTTCTGGAATAAAGTCGTATAGTCTATAATAAAGGCACACCTATTATGAAAAGATAAAATGTATTGGGATAAGTTCTGTATACTATTCACTTAATATAAAAATTTTTAACCTGTTGTTATGATTATAGACCAATTAATCATTTAATAATATTCAGACGACAATTAGTCATTCTCTCATTTTCGTGGTATATTTATCAAAACTGGTTGATGCATTATTTCGTAAATGTTATAGGATGCAATATGTGCGTGAAATGAGGTCATATGTTGATTTGAAGCATCTAAATTTATTTTATACGAAACATATAATGTGGTATCATTAAATAATTTCTTATGACTAGATCAGTGATTCCCAACGTGGGGCGCATGCCCCACCGGGGAGACATTTGATTCTTTAGGGGGGCATTTTCATATTTGTAACTCAGCCTTCGCTCACCCCCTTTTTTTAGAGAAGTTAGGTTTTAGACTAAAAATAAAAGTAAAACATGCAAAATTAAAAAGTAAATAGGTATTTTTGTTGAGCGTTAAAAACGCTTAAAATCAAAATGTTAAAATGGAATTTATACCAGAATAATTATATGAGCAATTTTTTTTATAACTAAATGTGTTACTAACAACTTCATAAAATTTTTAAATTTTTAATAGAATTAAATAAGAAAATGGATAAATTGTAAATAACTATGGTTGTAGTGCAGGCCTCCTGCACGGTAAATGAATGTATATCATGTACAATTTAAATTGGAAATGTCATAATACATGGCAGTTAATTAATGATAATTGGGGAGGGAAAAAGATAAATATGTTTTGATGGGTAATAATGTCTACTTAAACATGATAAAGGTCAGAACCTTGAAATGCTTCTTGTGTACTTTGTTATCCATAGAAAGGAAATTTGGCGTCCAAAGATTTTCCAACAACTTTCAATAAGTTACTAAAATTCAATCGAAAATGTGTTATCGTTTTCAATTTTAATACTAAATATGAGAGTCTCTTTTGTCATTTTGGGGCAAGAAAAATATAAGCACATGACACTTTTGTTAAACATTCAGGTAAGTTGGGAAGGCACAACAAATCTATTTTGGCATAAAAGTGAAGATTTATAGCCTTAATTCCATTCATAAAATGATACTAAAAACACATTTGTGGAAGAAAATTCAGCTCTATGATATGTTAAAAAATGTGAAATGAATAGTTATCGTTAAAACACTGTTAGACTTCCTCCAGGTGAATACAATTCGATTTTCGAATAATAAGAGATATAGGTTACAGAATATGTGTGTGAGGGGGGGGGGGATCTTGATTTTTCAGATGCTTCGGTGGGGCGTGGGCAATAAAAGGTTGGGAAACACTGGACTAGATGATGCAATTTTTTCCCCAAGTGTATAATCAATAAATTAATTATAATATACAGTTCATGATATTTTTTCCAAATATTTCAGAGTTAACAGATTTGGATAACGTAATATTATGCTTCAATATCATTATAGCTGTGCATAGAAAATATCAATACTCGTAGTGAAAATAGATATATAAATTAATATCTGTTTACATGAACAGCATACATTATATAGGGCTGCCACAGTCGATTTTTTTTTTAATTCCGCTCGCACTAGTAATTTTCTACTATAAATTTTGAAGTATATTCCTCTTGCAAATGTTGTCAAAGTGTGTGGTAAAGATTTCTGTTTTGAGAAAGTCGTGCCAGTTAGAATTAAAAAGTAGTTGCATGTGACAGCGCTGATTATATTATTTATAACATGTAACTCAAAGAGCTTAACCTCTTGAAGAGTAGTGATGCCGCCATGGCATCACATAATTTTAATCCCTAATTGCCACACTGGCACCCGAATTTTTTAATGGAAATTTCCCTTTTATTTAATACGCTAAAATATACATTTACTTGTTTACAAACAAATTTTCTTATAAATACTAGTGTCATTTAATTATTTCAACATTTTACGAATATAAGTACCTTGCCCCTGAAAGGGTTAATATTACATTTATAGGATGCATAGATTTTTTTAAATTTCCAAGGAGCCTGCAACCAGGATAAAATTTCTATTTAATATTAAAATGGCAGAATTTGTGATCCCTTGTTTAATTTTGGATTTTATAATGTTTTTCTCTGAGTAAATAAGGCGAAAGTTTTTGTGGTAAAGAAACTGTACACGCCCTTTATATAATTTTATGTTCTAAGTAATTATTAATATAAAGTAATTAAATAATATTTCAGAATAAAATTCATTTTTTAAACATGACCTATTTGCATCAATAAATTATAATACAAATTCGTAATTATAATATTTAATTATATTGTTTTAAATATAACATACATTAAACAAATACATAATAACGATAACCATTTATTTTAAGGCTAATTAACTGGCAGCAAAAGCAAAAAACAATATAGATTAGTAGGGAACAATAAGTTAGCGGCTAGCGAAAAAATGCAGACTAAGGCTACAATATTAAAGGGGATTGATGAATAAAATAAAGAAAGAGAAAAGAATGTAACTGATAAAAGATGCTACCGTATTATTAGACGCTAATTAAAGAGAGAATAATAATGAAGCAGAAAAAAGATGATAAAGGAATAAAGGTTCCGAGAATTACTTTTAATTTATGTGAGTGTCTTTTTGTGTAAAAGGTAAAAAAGAAAAAAAAAAAGAAAAAAAAAGTGTTTTTAAAAAATTGCAGAATTTATCATTTATCTATCTATGTTAAGGGAACAAGGGACATACAAATTCAATTTTTTTTGTTATTTCTCTTTAAATTCAAGAACACATTATATGCAATATGGCATGAGTAGGGTGGTTCACATTACAGTATCTCTGTTTGGGACGCCCTAGCGATTGGATATAACGTCTTCATATTTGGAGGATATAAATATGGAAAACTTATTGGTGCAAAAAAAGTTCAAACAAAGGCCGTCAGGGGAAAATGAGGCGCTGAGATCGGTTTAAGGTAAGGAAAATGCAACATGACAAAGCGTGCAAGCATCTAGGTGCCAATGGACCGATTCCCACCAGTAAATTTTAATAGTATTATTCGTTTAAATTTTATTAGTATATGCTCCTCTTAATTTTATTTGTATTCTTATTAAGTGAAGAATACTATAAATCTAGTGGTGGGAATTGGACCATTTTCGCCTACATTTTAACACCCTTGAATATGACGCAACCAATAAAGAACGCAACAGAATACGAGGTGTCGGTAATTACATTTATTATTACATTATTATTACATTATTGTTTATTATTACATTTATTATTAAATTATTTATTATACACACAAACTGACGATCCTAAAAAACTGTTAGCGACAGCGCAAGCGAAAGACACACGCGTGGTGACACAACGCACATAAAGTTTTCACAGGTTTCAATATGTCCACCTTGCTTCAGCGCCAAAACGTGAAACCGTGTTACCACATGATCTACAGAGGCGTGTAAATGGTCTCGACCGAATTTGCGTACTTACAAAAGGACCTGGTTCTTCAAATCCGCCAGATTTCTTACGTTTCCTAGATAAACTTTATCTCTGAGGTAACCCCAAAGTCAAAAATCACACGGGGTCAAGTCATATTAACGTGGAGGCCATCTTGTAGAAAATTCACTAATATAATGCGATCCTCCGTAAAATGGCATCGTAGCATTGTATAACTTCACGTCCAATGTGAGGAGATGTACCATGTTGTTGGAATATTGTTGTAGCGAGACACCCCCGCTGCTGGAGTTCTGGAATGCGCACACTTTGCAACATGTCCCGATAACGTGCTGCAGTTACGGAACAAGTTTTTGGTTCCGGAGGCAGTGTTGGCAGATTGGGGGCTTTTTTGTCCCCAGATTTTTTATTGTCACCGCTTTTTTGAAATAGAAATATTCGGTCTATTTAAAATAGTTTAAAAATTTTGAAAAATAAGGGGAACTATACTATTTTAAAAAAAAGCGTTGACAGTCAAATAATCTGAATTAAAAAAGCCCCCAATTTGGCAACACTGCCCTGAGGAGTGATTTCCTAAAGAAAAATGGCCCAATTAAAAAGGTCGCAGTGAAGCATTCGTTGGATATGGTTAGGATTCTCAGTAGACCAGATACGGCAGTTTTGTATGTTCACTGTTCCGCACATGTAAATGTGGGCCTCATTGGTCCATATGATGTTTCAAGGCCAATTCTTATCCACATCCATCCTTGCCGAGAATGTCAAAGCGAACGTTTCACGAAAATCGATATCGCCAGGTTTTAATTCTTGGACGTGACAAATCTTATACGTATAGGCCTTGAGTGCTATACGCATGCACCCCCATACGGTAATGTATGGCAAATCCAATTGATTTGATACGGCTTGAAAGCTGGGTGCTTCTGATGTGTTTGTACTGAACTGTTCAACAACAGCGGTCGGGACATCATCCATTACTTGCGGTATCTTTTTTCGTCCTCAGGCTGCTTGAACTGCAAAGTTATCAGTTTCCTCAGAGCGCTTGACCCTTCGTCGCCGAGCACATGACGTCACTGGACCCGTACGCAAAGATTTCTGCCGTCAGTACAAACAAAGCAGTTTGTCATTTTGGTAAAAAAAAAAAAAAAAACAGCAATGCACGTTTAGGAAACGAGAGAATCATCGTGGCGGTCTCAGAAAGTTTCGAACTTATTCGCCTTCCTTTTTATCTGTTACGACGGTCCTTAAGCCCGCCTCTTTTGCAAATTTTGTTATCAGGTACTGTGCGCGCAAGCAAATAAGCACAGAATAATACAAGGTGTTGGTAATTAATCCTCTCGATGCGTACTAGTTTTATCAATATAGCTTCAAAAATTGCGTACATAATAACTTCTCGACGAGCGTCTTTTAAAAATTTTTATTCTTTTGTCACCGGTTTTTCAAAACAAAAGTTTTTGACTAATTTAATCGAGAAAGATGTTCCGATTAAATAAGGCAAATTTTAGAATAAAAAAAAATAACTTGTGGGAATAATCAAGGAGGATTAATTAGACGAAAAAAATGCATCTACGTGGAAAACTCGGTTTGCACAAATTTTGTTACTCTTACGTTGTCCGATGAAATCTCGGGTTGCACAGCGAGAGGTTTAACATTTAAAAATAAAAATTCCCATTACTAAATATTTGGTATTTCTCGCCTAATAAGAATACTAATAAAATTAATCGGAGCATATAGTAATAAAATTTAACGAATAATGCTAATAAAATTTATTTGTGGCACTTAGATGATTATATATTGGGTCATGTTACATTTTCCTTACCTTAAACCAAGCACAGCGCCTCATTTTCCCCTAGCGTTCTTTGTTTGAATTATTATTATTATTATTTTTTTTTTGCACCAATCAGTTTTCAATGGTCTGATATACAGGGTGTCCCTAAACTCATGGTACATACGCCAGGGGGTGATAGAACACATCAAGACGAGTAATAGTAAATAGGAAACCAAGGGTCTCAAACGTATTCCGAAGTAGATAGGCGCCTTTAAAGTTTAGGGTCCAAAATTTCAAATGATTATAAAAAACGGAAAAATTGGTCGATTCTTTTGCGGTTTTCACTAAAACTATTCTTTATGTCAGTATTTTCTTGAAAATAAATTTTAAAGATACAGTTAAAAAAATGCCGTTGAGGGCGCTTTAGACTTTGGAGTAACCAACAACTATTTTTTACCGTTATTTTTGTATCTCATTACATGCTTTCAAAAGCTTAGACTTAAACTTAAATTTTGAGCTCAAAATCTGAATCGTTGGGAGTGGTTAAGTAGCGCAAACTGAACTGTGTTCAGGAGTTAAAATTTCAAATGATTATAAAAAACGGAAAAAAATGGTCGATTCGTTTGCGGTTTTGACTAAAACTATTCTTTATGTCAGTATTGTCTTGAAAATAAATTTTAAAGATAAAGTTAAAAAAATACTGATCGTGGGCGCTTTAGACTTTGGAGTAAAGGACAACTATTTTTTACCCTTATTTTTTGTATCTCATTACATGCTTTCAAAAGTTTAGACTTAAACTTAAATTTTGAGCTCAAAATCTGAATCATTGGGGGTGGTTAAGTAGCGTATACTGAACTGCGTTAAGGAGGGGGGTTCAAATTTCAACACATGGACACAATTCAGTTTGCGCTACTTAACCACCCCCAACGATTCAGATTTTGAGCTCAAAATTTAAGTCTAAACTTTTGAAAGCATGTAATGAGATACAAAAAATAACGGTACAAAATAGTTGTTGCTTACTCCAAAGTCTAGAGCGCCGTCTATCGATATTTTTTTAACTTTTCTTTAAAATTTATTTTGAAGACAATACTGACATAAAGAATAGTTTTAGTGAAAACCGCAAACGAATCGACCAATTTTTCCGTTTTTTATAATCATTTGAAATTTTAACTCCTGAACACAGTTCAGTTTGTGACACTTAACCACTCCCAACGATTCAGATTTTGAGCTCAAAATTTAAGTTTAAGTCTAAGCTTTTGAAAGCATGTAATGAAATACAAAAAATAACGGTAAAAAATAGTTGTTGCCTACTCCAAAGTCTAGAGCGCCCTCTACCGGCATTTTTATAACTTTATCTTTAAAACTTTTTTTTAAAGAAAATACTAATTTAAAGAATGATTTTAGCGAAAACCGCAAATAAATCGACTTATTTTTCCCTTTTTTATCATCATTTGCAATTTGGGACCCTAAACTTTGATGGCGTCTGTCTCCTTTGGAATACGTTTGGGACCCTTGGTTTCCTATTTACTATTACTCATCTTGATGTGTTCTATCACCCCCTAGCGAATGTACCATGAGTTTAGGGACACCCTGTATACATCCTGCAAATATGAAGATGTTACATCCACTGCTTCTCTTGCTAGGGCGTCCCAACCAGGGATACTTTAATTTAAACCACTGTATTTATCACACATGAAATTAAAAAATAATTCTTGGAGAAAATAAGGAATTTTCTTGTATGTTTTACGGGCTATGAAGAATTTCTTAAAATGCCGCATGCGCATTCCACTTAAATTAATATCCCCACTATTTTTTATGAAACTTAATTTTATACATACAAATAAAATTGTGCATCGAATTTTATATATTTGAATATAAAGGTAAGAAACAAAATATTTTCTTAATTTAATAAAATTTGAATGAATTCCAGCAATTTTGCATCCTATTTCTGAAATTAAGTTCCTTTAACTTTTCCAATTAAGTTTAATTAAAAAAAGTTGCACAGTTTTACTAAATATATTATGACTATCAGCTATAAGAAATATAGGGGAATTTAATTGATATGGAATGCACACTGGGCATTTTGAAAAGTTCTTCAGAACCCTTCAACTGTTCAAGAAAATTCTAATTTTTCTCCTTATATATTTTTTATTTTATGTGTGATAAATGCATGGAATATTTTCATATAGTGTGCATAGCTGCTAACTTGTACGGATTTTTAATATGAATAATATTTAAAGTGAAAATTAAAAAAAAAAATTACAAAAATTTCCAATTAATTTTTAGACTTTGAGAAAAAGAACCTTGGAAATAAAGACTAAGACGTGAAATGAAATATCACATACAATATGGTATAAGATGACGAGCTAAAAATTCTTTATTAAATACGCATGTCATCCCATAACTGCATATAGTGTATTTTTAAATTAATTTTTCAATTAATTTAAACAGTGAAATTACGTTTGAAATTATTGAACATTTAATGCGTGATTTATCATATTGCTAACTAAGCGTAGAACTAACAGAGTCAAAAATGTCCACGACGGTAATCAAATCCGGAACCCTTGGAATAGCGCTTCAAGTGCTCTACCATTTAAGTTACGAGGAGAATACACAGATTAGGATATTTCACTCATATATGTTGGGAAGGCTGCAACTGCAGCACAAGATGGAACAGTCTTCATATGCACACAATCCTGTGGCAAAACTTGAGATACAAATAAACCCAGCATCGGCGAACACATACAAGTTGTAATTACTTTTTCAATTAATTTGAAACAATGAAATTACGCTTGAAATTATTGAATATTTAATTAATACATGATTTATCGCATTGCTAATTAAGCGTAGAAACAACAGAATTAAAAAAGTCCGGTGTTCGATTTCCGGCTTGAACATTTTTCACTCTCTTGGTTCTACACTTACTTCGCAATGTGATAAATCACGTATTAAATATTCTGTATATAGTGTTTTCTGTCAAGACTTCATAAACTTTACAGAGAGAGATACCTCACAAAGGTTTGTCTGTTTGAGCGCCTCTTCTGTTCAGAAACTAAAATTCATACCAGAAAATCGATTTGTGATTTTTGCTTTATTTAAGGATAGACATTTCGTGATACTCTAGAGCTGTACCATAACTGTTAACCTTCCTCTAATCTTCCCTAATAGCTGGATTAATTTGACTCAGGATAACCACTTTCAAACCAGACTTTTTTTTTATAATCTTTATTTAATTCAAGATTTCTACGTGGAACGCATTTAATTTCATTTCTTCAAAAAGAATTTTGTTTGAAACGTATTAAACCAGAGTCAAATTAACGCACGTATTGCAGAAGATTGATTCGAGGTTGGCATCTATGCTAGAGTAAAAATTCATTCGGAATTTCCGGTGGGAATTCAGAATGCCCACGGACGTCCATATATACATTTCCGTTAAATGAAATGTTGTTAACCTTTGAACGATGAGTAACTTTTGATGTCTTCATGTATCAATAACTGCAAATCTAACTACGAGCATCTTTTCGCGTAAGAATGGAAAAATAAGGCAAGTACTGACGTTAATGCTTCACTAAACGTAACTTTCATTCATCGGATGTAGAATTTTTCTTGAAAACAATTCATCGTAGAGATAGGGTTCTTTGGTCAGTCCTACGGTTATTCGCTCTGCACAGTTTATCCAGTCTTGACAATACCCTATACATAAATACAAGCTGCGTGGCAACCCGTCATGTTGCCGTTAAGTTGCATGAGGTCTTTTGGATAAACAATCGTTTTGGGAAAAATAAATCTATTTTTTCTATATACTTCATGTTTCTAGCGCTAATAATTCCAAATACATCGAAATTTAGAAGGTTTTTAGAACGTTTTCCGCTTATTTTACTTTTAAAATATAGAATGTTTTAGAAACTCTCAGCGAGAGAATTTACATCTCCAAGGTAACCACTGTGCGAAATTCTGAGATTCTAGCCCCAGCAGTATCACAGAACTCGCAATTTCAGAGCGTTTTTTGTTCTTGAAACCTTTTACATATTCAATCGTTTAGATTTTCTTCTATTACGAGTATTTATGCTATAATGCAACAGTCATGTGAAGTTTTAGATTTTTTTCCTTAACATTTGCAAATTAATTGTAATATGGTAAGTTTTTAGAACATTTGCCGCTCATTTCACACTATGTAAATTTTACTTTTTATAGAAACCGTTCAGTGGGAACTATTATATCTTAAAAAAAGTCACCATGCTAAATTTCAAGTTTTCAGCCGTAACAGGGTAACAGAAATTGCAATTTTATACTTTTTTGTTTTCCTGCATATTTCGAACTTTTTAGAAACTTTCATTGAAAGCAGTTATTACTTAAGGTATCTGACTACGTTGAAAATGCAATTTTCGACCAAAATTGTCAAATTTATTTTATTTTATTTTATTAAAGACCAACTTTTTACCTTTCCAAAACTGTATTTGTTTTTATTGTAAGATAAACAGATCCGGAGTTATAGCGGTTTTGAAACTACTCAACAGCGGTCACTCAAACTAGAAGTGCTGTTTAAAGGGCTTTAAAATTTAAAATTTTTAATTTGCTTTTAAAGGGTCGTATGTTTGGAGATATTTCGCGATTTTGGATGCATTTGTTTAATAATAAGAAATGTAAATAATATGCTTCATGAAATTTAGATGTATATTACTGTAAATTCTTGTAGTAAAACATAAATCTAAACTTTAAATGCATTTTTTGGAAAATGTAATTTTCAGTGAAAAGTCCATACGCAAAACATGATTTCTCAAGAAGTTATTGAAATATCACTATGAAATTTAAAATACATGTTATTTACACTATTGTGAAGGCAATGAACTAAAGATTTAAATTTAGAATAAATATTTTTTTTTATGGATGTTTTTGTGGAATGACATCGATGAATTTTATGAAAATTAACATGTAAACTGGTGCGATATGCTATAAGTTTTAAAATACTTAAAGAATCTGTTAGATTTTAGTTCATTGCCTTCACCAATGTCATAAATATGAAGTGTAAAAAGGAAATTAAAATACATATAGTAGAATTTCCTTTAGAGCGTTTTGTGTTTCGGGCCAAATTTCACCCAATTTTACTATAAATTCCCCCATTTACCAAAATTTTATCAATAAATGAAGTATTTTTTACTTTTTTTCACATTTTCCAGTCCTAATCTTAGTAAAAATAAGTTTAAAAAATAATTAAATAGCTTTTTTGGAAAAAATTGCTCCGTACGTAGGCAGGCACCTTAAAAGTAACAGCCATTTCAAATTCCTACTACTAATAGTTCCAAACGAATCGTAATTCAGAACTTTTTAGAACTTTTTCTCAGCGAGAATTTAAATCTTAAAAGTAACCGGTACATCAAATTTCAAATTTCTAGCTCCAATAACATCACAGATATCACCAATTTTGTACTTTTTTGCTTCAGCATATTTTGGGGAGTTCTTGCAACGACATAAAATATAGCCTATGACCAACATATATACCAACATACATAGCCTATAGCAAACAGAGATGATCCCCAGCATTTTTCGGGCATTATTTTTGAAATTGGCTCAGTAGTTACTTTCAGAAAAGAGTTTCCTTTATAATAGTACCTTAAAAAAACTAAAACAAATGAAACGAAATTATGACTACAATATTTATAGATACGTAAAATATACCTAAATATTTTAAAACTTTCGGTATAAAAGTACGCAAAAGTAAATGGGTGTTTAGCGTATTGTTTGAGTACCACTGTTTCTGAACTGAAGTATTTTTGTTATGTAATTACAGAATATCTGAGGTTAATTGCTGATATAATAGGGATTGTTAGTGAGGAAATTAATTAGTAGGAAAAAGTTTTTACAAATACAAGGGAAATAAAACAAGGAAATTGTTAATCAGAAAATAATGCTGAAAAAGATCAGAACATACTAAATGTATGCATTCCATAAAAGAAAATGAGAAAGAAGTTAAAGAAAGTAAACTATAATATAACACGAAGCTAATTAAAGGTTGACCTAGAAAAAGTATAATTTGGGAAGAATGTGAACCTTAATTTGTTTACATAAACAGTCACGAAACAGGGTGAATGTTGACAAAAGTTACCACGTATACAGGGGTCGCATTATATAGGGAAATTTTTATTGTTCCTACCAGAACCCTTAATGAGTTACCTTCATGATCATTTTATTCAACATATTCTAAAGAAAGGTGCGATGAAGATATTAGTTTCAAAATAGTGGTAGGAACACTATGAGTTTCCCTATAGAATGCGACCCCTGCGTATACTTTAATAAAATTTTGCTTTTATAATGAAAACTTAGAAAAGCAGGTTTTTATTTTCTGAAAAATTTGTTTGTAAATTATTATATGAGTCAATTATTTCATCATTTTAAGAACAGAATTTTTCTGCACCTGAAAGTGTCAATGATAAATAATTTCTATTTATCTTTTTAAACACAGATTCAATAGCAACATGATTTATTCACAGAATTTCTGCAATTAAAAAAGGCGGGAAAAACTGTCAAAATTTGTGGTAGAAACACTGCTTCCAAACAAAATACTTATCAATTAATTATTCTGATTGTAAACAAAAGTTTCTGAGAATTAAAGAAAAAGTGATTCATTCAAAATTTAAAAAGCAATTAGAAATATTTATATATAAAAAGAAATTATGGAAAAAAAATGTATAAAATAAAAATAGCCATGCTAAAAGTAATTAAAGTAAATATAAAGTTATAACCCTTTATGCCACGACGGTACTGTAAAGTACCATTAAAATAATTTGTTATAAAATTAATTTAATACATCGATTAGTAGTATTACAGTTTAGAATGGGTTACAGATACTTTACTTTATCTTGTTCCAAAAGCATTATTGGTTCTGCTAAACAAAAATATATTTAAACAAGTAAGAAAAAACATGCGTTAAGCATAGATTATGAAACACTTTCCAACACTTCCTGAATGCTTTAACAAAACTCAGGGCCTGATTAATGCACAGGACTCCGGCCTCGGCCCTGGGATCACCAATTTCTGGGGCCCACAAATGTGTGTGTATTTTTTCACTGTTTCCATTTTATATTTTGGTCCCTGACGAAAAAAAAAAGTTTTACTGTAATAAAAAACCTCCATATTTAATTTTTCTGTAAAAGTCCTTTTCAATTTGAGAGTACCGATAATTTTCAAAACTTGCCGTATCCAGAAAATCGAATTTGGGGGAAATGCCAAAAACTGCATACTGTGCCTATTGATTTCAATATAACCGAGGATTTTACAGTGTCAGAATTATAGTTTAAAATGATTACTAGACTGTTAGGAAAAACACAATTTTTAATGATTTTGGAGAAGGCGAGCTATGAAAAAGACGTCTAAATTTATTCTGCAACATAAACTGTGGATCATACATGTTTGTGAATTATACAAATGCTTATTTGAGAAAGTGGACGGTAATTCATTTTCTTGATTATTCTTGTAAGTTAATTTTTATTTGTAAACTTGAAACTTTCACCAAAACAACTTTGTCAACTCATCAAATAAACCTCCTTTTTTCTGAAAGTGTCACCGGGATTGGGGAGGTAGGGACGGGGGGTGTCGACTTTTTAACAGGCCCTGGTCCCAACTTCAGCTTGATCGTACTCTAACAAAACTTCGTTATTTAGGGAAATAAGGCATATAACAGAACTAAGTAACCATTTTAGAAAACGCATAAAACATTTAAAAAGCTGATTTGTGCAGTTACCATTCATAGCAAATATGTATTCAAATTCTTCTGAACAGCTCTCTATTTGATCTGTAGGTTGATGTATATGCTATATAATGGGAAAATTTAGTTTAGCAAGAAAACGAATAACAGGTTGAAAATTATCTTTCAGCAATTTATACTAATAGATGGAAACATACTTGTATACTTTTCTACAAACCTGTAGTTAAACTAGTATCGTTAGTACACGCCACGATTTAGCTAAAGTTTAATTCAGAGTAAAACACTCTTAAAAATACTGGAATCACATTTCCAGAAATTATCATATATAGACGGCCATGCATCCAATTCTTTGCGTGACCTTGTATATAATTTTATGTATGTTATACAATCATTTCTTAGTAAACAAAATGCAGTTCAGCGTAAAAATGCATAACTCATTTAAAAATCACATTTAAGCAATTTACAATCATACCCAGTAACCATTAAGAATTATTTTGTGTAGTCCTGTATATGAATTACAGCATTTATACACACCATATACAATGCATAAATATAGAGAAACATAAAAGCGCATAATATAATTAAAAATGTATTTCCAGCAAACATCATTACCGTTCAGTTCTTCGGATACAATATAGTATCTGAAATCTTTCGAGTATCCCTGTAAATGCTATGCACTTCGTATTACACATGAAATAATTTATAGTAAACTCAGCGACGTATATCAATTTAGTTATACATGAAATAATTTAACATAATTAAAAGACGCTGGAAAAAATTCCCTCCACCCGTATATCATTATGTAACGGTATTCTTTTGTGTGGACCTGTAAATGGATAATATTTATTCTTTGCACAACATATTCTACGGAATGCACATTTTAGTGCACTTGATAAATACATATCAATTTTATTATGTTTGAAAGCATGTAACATCATTAAAAATCATTTTAAACGATTTTTTCCCACAGGCTGTAATGTAACGGAAAACTTTTAACTGTCCCTGTAAATGAACTAAACATGCTTCAAACTTCATTTGCAATAGGGTTCGTGCTATAGTTGAGGCCACTAACATCCAAAAATTTCAGAACGATACGAGTATATTTACGGGAGTTAGAGCGCGTACAGACGGACAAACCGAATGCCAGACAGCCAGACAAACCGAATGCATAAACACTTTTCAACTTTGATGGAAAGTGTTAAAAATGAAGAAAGTGCGAATATCGGAGGTAAGTATTCTACTTGAACGAAATTATTTTTTCCTCTTATACCTTGCTTAATATGTATACAGTTACTTAATACGTACTTAAAAATATGTTACTTAATATACAGTTACTTAATATGTATATATTTTTTTTTTCATTTCAGGAATGCCTATTTTTACAAGCGAAGACAAAAAAATAGACATCACTCCGATTTATGGATGAACAAAAACATTCATCTTAGAACGATCACCAAAGTCTGTGGATGACAAGAGAATTGTGGTAATGCCCATGGAAAAGAAGGAAGAAATCAGGAATATTGGAGATACGTATACTACATTGTATAATTTTTTTTTCGCTTATACCTTGTTTTATAACATAAAAATATATATATATATATATATGTATTTTTTCTATGATACCCATTTTTACAAGAGGATATAAAAATAGATATCTCGCCGATTTATGGTTGAAGCACACTCTTCTCAGAATGATCACAGACTTATGTAGATGACAAGAGAATGGCGGTAATACCCAAGCAATAAATAAAATAACGAAGAATGTACGAATATTGGTGGTGTGTATATTAATCGGAGTATTAAGTGACATTTTTATCTTATGCCTTAATTTCTTTTGAGGAGTGCTTTTATTTACAAGCGGAACTAAAAGTAGTCATATTTTCGATTTGTGGATGACAAGAACACTTTTCTTTGACTGATCACCGAAGGAGACCGTGAATTACGACCATGAAAGAAGCAAAAGAAAGTATGAATAATGGAAGTAGGTATATACACACTGATTATAACAAGTTAAATTTATTTCTCTTACTTTGATTAAAACTAAAAAAATATATATTTTTTTAATTTCAGGAATGATTATTTTTACAAGAAGAACTAAAACGAACATCTCTGCGGTCTGTTGATGAAAAAGGATTCTCTTTTTTGAACAATCACCGAAAAAGACTGTAAATGATAGGAGGAGAACGAGAACACCCATGAAAGAAACAGAAGAATTTACGAATGTCGATGGTACGTACTCGGAGGTACTTTGAGTAAGAAGTTAAAACTTTTCCCCTATACCTCCATTCATAAATGATTTTTTTTTCAGAAATGCCCTTTTTTACAATAGAAATTAAAATTAGACCTAGATCCGATTTGTGGATGAAAAGAACTTTCCTCTTTGAGTGAGAACAAAAGAATAGTGTGGATGACAGTGACAATGCATTCACCATGAAATAAACAGAAAGAAAGTTTCAATATCTGATGTACGGTGTACTGCACTGGGTAATAATACTTTAATTCTTTTCTTTCGCTCGATTTATAACGGAAAATAATTTTACACTTAGGAAAGCCTATTTTCAAAAGAAGAATTAAAAATAGGTAAATCTAAGTTTTAAGCATAAAAATTGAGTTTTAAAATCCGATGAAGCACCTATTCTATTATTGTATTTATTTTGAATGAAAGGTAACGTACTTCCATATGGATTTATTGTCAGAAAGAGTGTTACCCCATAACAGATTGCTGAATTCTAATTGTAATAGGAATTGTAGAAGAATTTCAACGTGTCTTAGAATATTTCTTTCTCTTTCTATTGATTAAATAGAGCAGATTCAAATTTGTGTTTAAGAGAGGGTTGAATTTTCATGTTAGCGAGAGCAATTTTGGAGATTTTTCTTAAGAATATTGTTTGTATTCATAATAATATTGTTGTATTGAAAGGAAAAATATTGTTTTAGAATAACTTTTTCAATCTTAAGCGTACGCAATTTTGAAGATTTTTCCTAAGAAGTAATAAAATATAATATACCTTAAGCTGAAAACCGATACCGCCAGTAGTGTAAAGATATAATCACTAAAAAATGTACAGTAGAACCTCGATTATCCGAAGTAATTGGGACTGACCCTCTTTCGGAAAATCGAAATATTCGGATAATCGAGAATGGTTCAATTTAGAGATTAAGAAGAAATGTATGCAATATTTCTTATTATGATAACAAGTGTTTAATAAAAATAAAGCAATTGATAAATAGAAACATGAATAAATTATCTGAATTTTAATTTTGAAATTAAGTACCCCTTAAATATCTCAAAAGGGTTTGAAAATATATTTTCATTTCCGCAGTTGCTATTGCTTTTGCATAGCTGCCAACTTGTACGGATTTTTGCTACCACTAAAATTTAACAGAAATTTCTGCTTTATTTAATTATCAAAATTCTCTAAAATTCGGCTATTGAATTAGGCAAAATTTTCTATTAAATTTTAGCGGTAGTAAATATCCGTACAAGTTGGCAGCTATGCTTTTGCTTTGAAGCTCTATCACGGAGTTTTTTAATGTTATTAGTTCAAAAGTATCACAGTCTTTCTGCTGCTCCAGCCATGCCAGATCTTTTGCAAAACATTCAAATGCTACAGAATTGCTAATTTGTTCATTTTCTTCCTTCCACTACGCAGGTTATGGGAGCTCAAGTTAAAAGGAAAGGAACTCTAAGAAAGGGGATCGAAAATATTTATATGTACTCTTAGTTTGGAAAGGACCGCTTGCACACAAGGAAAATGATAGTTAAAAAAGAAAAAAAAAACGCTTTCAAAATGGATTTTGCACTCAAGGAATGCGATAGTAAAAAACAAAAATCTTTAAAAATGGATTTCGGCTAACCGAGATTTTCGGTTAAAAGAGATTCGGATAAAAGAGGTTCTGCTGTATCTAAATTTATTAAATTTTGAGGAATGTTAATTTTACGTTCATTACAAATAAAATTTACATTATTTTTATTAATCTATTTATATCGTCAGTATTATGAGACAAATATTAAAACAAAGAACTGCTTAAGTTCATCAAATGTTTACTGAAGCTATTTTTAAATTAGTGTTGCAAAGTAATATTATACCATTTTCCACCAAGCCAAGAAAATCGTCTCTGGTGACAAGGAAATATTAAAAAAAGAATTACTATATTTCATTAATGTTCAATGATGCAAGATTATTGATACATAAAGTTTATAAGTTGACTATGACTTTAACCTTTATGACTATAACAGTATACGAGTTAGAACAACAATGGAATTAATAATGCGCCAAATTACGCTCTCTAAAATAGACCAATATCTGTGAAAGTGCATCAATAAAAACTTCAGACATTAAAATGTAGAAAATACTTTAAAATGTATTTGACGTCTTTTTTTTTCTTTAGTGAAATATTTTTGTCGGTATATACTTTCCATGCTGATTTGAATCAAAGAACTGAAATAAAGTGTCAAAAGTATTACTATACGGAAAAATAAAATTAGAACAATTTTCAATATGTAGACGTCCACTATTTCAATAATTATTATAAAAACATTATCACGAAGGGGTTATTACGGTACCTTTGTTGTTATTTTACAGAAAACGATCTGGGAATAAAAATGATTGATTCTTTCTTTCTCTCTTTTTATGGTAGACACATATAAGATTATATTAAATGTTTGTCACAAAAGTAAAAACAAAAAGCATACAACAATAAAATTCCATTTGCTTATGCTCGGTAAAGTACGCCAACAATATAGAATCAGTTGTCTAGCAGGGATCCTAGTTAAATCTGTTTGTTGTTACATTTAAACAAATCAAAGCTGCGAAGCATTACATCCATTTCGCCATTTAACAACAATAAACTTCAAGCATTCGCAAAAAAAAAAAAAAAAAAAAAAAAAAAAAAAAAAAAAAAAACGTTTCGTGGAATGGTTTTCACATTCTCTATTGCTGAAATAATGTTTTATTGTTGTCAACAAAACCCAACAATGTGTTCGTTCTGTAATGTTCAAATATGTAACAACAATGAACAATTGTTAAAACCCTCAATACTGAAACATTTAAGAAATTTCTGATTCTCACACACAAATTGCGAGCTTGTTGGTTGGATTGCTATTGAACGGATTTCAAACAACATTTTTCAGTGAAAGAAAGACAACTATTGCACAATTTTCTAAATTTATCAGTTAATTCGAGTGTGCACGTCTTCATCTTCAAAATAGCCATGTTTTGGAACATTTTATTGACTTTTCTTGCGTCGTTTATCTTCATATATGCCATTTGTACTGTTATGATGCAAAAAATCGACATCTCTCCGATTTATGGGTGAACAAGAATATTAATCTAAGAACGATCACCGAATTTTGCGGATGACAAGATAATTGTGGCAACGCCCATAAAAGTAAAATGAAGAAAGTAGGAATATCGGAGGTATGTACACTACATGAACGAATTTTTTTTTCTCTTATACCTTGCTTAATCACTTAATATGTATATATTTTTTTCTATTCAGGAATGCATATTTATACAAGCGGTCACAAAAAAATAGACATTTCTCCGATTTATGGATGAACAGGAACACTCCTCATAGAACGATCAACGAACATAGATGACAAGCGAATTGTGGCAACGCCCATAAAAAGAAAAATGAAGAAACTACAAACATCGGAGGTATGTATACTACATAAACGAAATTATTTTTTTCTTTTATACCTTGCTTAATAACTTAATATGTATATTTTTGTTTTATTTCAGGAATGAATATTTTTACAAGAGACACAAAAAATAGACATCCCTCCGATCTATGGATGAACAAGAGCTTTCCTCCTAGAACGATCACCGAATTCTGTGGATGACAAGAGAATTGTGGCAACACTCATAAAAGAAAAAATGAAGAAAGTGCGAATATCGGAGGTATGTATACTACATGCACGAAATTATTTTATTCTCTTATAACTTGCTTAATTACTTAATATGTATATATTTTTTTATTTCAGGAATATATATTTTTACAACAGACAAAAAATAAACACATCTCCGATTTGCGGATGAACAAGAATACTCGTCTTAGAACGATCACTGAATTCTGTGGAAGAAGAGAATTGTGGCAACGCACATAAAAGAAAAAATGAAGGAACTGCGAACATCAGTGGTATGTATACTACATGAACGAAATTATTTTTTTTCTTTTATACCTTGCTTAATTACTTAATATGTATATTTTTGTTTTATTTCAGGAATGCATATTTTTACAAGAGACACAAAAAATAGACATATCTCCGATTTATGGATGAACAAGAATAATCCTCTAAGAACGATCACCGAATTTTGCGGATGACAAGATAATTGTGGAAACTCTCATAAAAGTAAAATGAAGAAAGTACGAATATCGGTGGTATGGACACTACATGAACGAAATTATTTTTTTCTCTTATTCTTTGCTTAATAACTTAACAAGTATACATTTTTTTCAGTCCAGGAATGCCTATTTTTAAAAAAGACAGTGAAAATAGACATGTCTTCTATTTATGGGTGAACAAGAACACTCCTCTTAGAACGATCAACGAATTCTGTGGATGCAAGATAATTGTGCCAACGCCCATAAAAAAAAATGAATAAAGTGCGAATATCAGAGGTATGTATACTACATGAACGAAATTATTTTTTTCTCTTATACCTTGCTTAATTACTTAATATGTATATTTTTTTCATTTCAGGAATGCTATTTTTACAAGCGGAGACAAAGAAATAGATACAGTCCTCAGCAAAAGTTTAGACACTGGTGATTTTTAACCTTTAAATAAAAAATTCGAACATTTGCAGTGATGGAACAGTGTAGCAGCAGAGAATCAATTGACACCGCAAATTGTTTTTAGTAATCTTCATCAAACTTCAGGACAGAATTTCTGAAATTTTTTAAGGCGAAGAATGCTGTAAAAATTTAGTGGTAACAATCGCTCAACTGCTGCGCCACTATTCCATCACTGCATTTGGTTATGCAAATGGCTGTACTTATTTTTTAATATAGTTTAAACATTTTAGGACAGAAATAACGGTTTTAATGTAGGTTATTACTTAATTTAACTGAAAAAAGTGAAATTTTCATATAGCAAAATTTTAGAAACTTTTGTGATTTTTTAGGAAACTGTTCACGGAAAAACGCAAATTTCAAACTTATGACATTACATGCATGAAGTATTTAAGTGCACCTCGCGATAGTATCGGTTAGTGAAGATGCCGCGAGCTAGAAAATTTCAATCAGATGAAGCATTTAAAGCATGGAAGCTGAAATTGAAAGGGAAGACTATGGCAGAAATTTCATCTACTTTGAATCGTCCAAAGAAGTCTGTAAGTTAAGGACTGTCTAAGGGTGACTCTTTCAAAGGAAAACATAAATCTCGCAGGTTTCGTGTGGCCAGAAAACGAGATTATAGAAAGATCCATAAACTGGTATCTAGACAAATGATGACTGCTAATCGCATTAAAAAAAGAGTCACAGCTTTTTGTGATAACGGGTACTTTAGTAGATGAATTATAGAAAGATGTGCATTAGTTTACATGAGAATGATAAAACAACCAGCCTTGAAATCTCACAATAAATTGACCCCTTTCCGACGCGGAGTAGTTCTGTCTATAAAACTGATGAAATAATGGACTGAAACCAGAATTTATAAACGAAAGTTGTTAGAAAATAAGAACTTTCTTATTTTCCCATACATTATAAAAGGAAAATTTTAATTAAATCTTCTTGGTGCCGTCTGTCAGAGTTGGAATTAAAATTAGGTGTCCTTTTTATGGACATTACGATCGAAAGAGTTAATGATTTGGGCCTCAATTTGTTTTAATTCTCATGTATCTCTGGAGTTTCTCAATGGTCGCCAAGCAGCGTAAGACAACATACATACATTGGAAATCAATTTACAGCCATTTGGTGAACTTTTAGCTCGTCCAAAGTATGTATTTGAGCAAGATAATCCGTCTATTCATGTTGCATAAAAATCAAAAAATTAGTTTAACTCTCAAAATATTACTGTTCTCGACTGCCTCGCGTGTAGCCCTTATCTGAACCAAATCGAAAACTTTTGTGGCATCATATCTCATACGGTTTATGCATTTTTTTGGCAATACTCCTCTGTAAATGAACTTGATCTGCTGTTGAAGGTGATTGGTCCGAAATAGACCCCCAAGTGATGCAGGATTTAGTTTCTTCAACGAGAACTCCCATTTTTGCATTAATAGCAGACAATGTAGGTGCAGTTAATTTTTAATTTAGGGATATTTTTCTGTTAACAGACAAATTGTCTATACTTTTGCCACAATGTTAAATTTGTTTTTTTTTCATTATGTATTATGTAAAGTGTATAAATTAAAATTTATTGTTTGTGTATGAAAGATAAGTCCCCAGTAATATATGACAGTTGAATTACAACAATTAGTTACATACTTCTCAGTACAGAAGCATAATTGATCATTGTCTATACTTTTGCTGAGCACTGTATCTCTCCGATTTACGGATGAACAACAACGATCACCGTATTCTGTTGATGACAAGAGAATTGTGGTAATGCCCATGGAATAAAAGGAAAGAAATCAGGAATATTGGAGTTACGTATACTACACTGTGTAAGTTTTTTTTTCTCTTATACCTTGTTTTATAACATATAATAAATATATGTGAATTTTTTCTATGATGCCTATTCTTAAGAGAAGGATATAAAGATAGATATCTCACCAATTTATGGTTGAAGCACACTCCTCTCAGAAAGATCACAGAATTCTTTGGATGACAAGAGATTGGCGGTAATGCCCAAGGAAAAAAAATAAAATAACGAAGAATATACGAATATCGGGGTGTGTATATTAAACGGAGTAATAAGTGACATTTTCATCTTATGCCTTGATTTGTTTTGAGGAATGCTTTTATTTAGTGGAGGAACTAAAAGTAGTCATAATTTCGATATGTGGATGGCAAGAACACTTCTCTTTGACTGATCGCCGAAGGAGACTGTGAATTACGACTATGAAAGAAGCAAAAGAAAGTATGAATACTGGAAGTAGGTCGGTATATACACACTGATTATAACAAGTTAAATTTTTCTCTCTTACTCTGATTAAAACTAAAAAAAATATATTTTTTGAAATTTCAGGAATGATTATTTTTACAAGAGGAACTAAAAAGGAACATCTCCGCGGTCTGTTGATGAAAAACTGGTCTCATTTTGGAACAATCACCGATAAAGACTGTGGATGATAGGAGGAGAACGAGAACACCCATGAAAGAAACAGAAGAATTTACGAATGTCGACGGTACGTACTCGGAGGAACTTTGAGTAAGAAGTTAAAAATTTCCCCTATACTTCCATTCATAAATGATTTTTTTTTCTAGAAATGCCCGTTTTTAGAAGAGAAATTAAAAATAGACCTAGATCCGATTTGTGGATGAAAAGGACGTTCCTCTTTGAGTGAGAACCAAAGAATAATGTGAATGACAGTGGCAATGCATTCACCATGAAATAAACAGAAAGAAATTTCCAATATCTGATGTACGGTGTACTGCACTGGGTAATAATACGTTAATTCTTCTCTTTCGCTCGATATATAACTGAAAATATTTTTATACTTAGGAAAGCCCATTTTCAAAAGAAGAATTAAAAAATATGTAAATCAAAGTTTTAAGCATAAAAATTGAGTTTTAAAATCCGATAAAACACGTATTCTACTATTGTATTTGTTTTGAATGAAAGGTAACGTACTTCCATATGGATATATTGTCAGAAAGAGTGTGAACCATAACAGATTGCTGAATTCTAATTGTAATAGGAATTATAGAAGAATTTCAACATGTCTTAGAATATTTCTTGCTCTTACTATTGATTAAATAGTGCAGATTCAAATTTGTGTTTAAGAGAGGCTTGAATTTTCATGTTAGCGAGAGCAATTTTGAAGATTTTTCATAAGAAAGAAAAAATATAGTTTTAGAAGAACTTTTTCGATCTTAAGCGTACGCAATTTTGAAGATTTTTCTTAACAGGTAATAAAATATAATATACCTTAAGCTGAAAACCGATACCGCCAGTAGTGTAAACATATAATCACTAAAAAAATTATTTAAATTTATTAAATTTTGAGGAATGTTAATTTTACAATTATTGCAAATAAGATTTACATTATTTTTATTAATCTATCGATATCGTCAATATTATGAGACAAATGTTAAAACAAACAATTGAGGGGGTAGGATACCTTTGAACACGTCGAAAAAGTAAAAAATATCCTTATGTTCCAAGCTTCAAAACTTGTGTAATAAGTCAAAAATAAAAATCAAACTTTATTTGGAAATAAAGCTGATATTTAAGTTTATATTTAAAAAATATATACACTTGTAAATTCATAAATAAATATCGAAATGATAAGTTTAAAAATAAATGATAATAACAGAAAAAAATCTTGTGCGCATGATGAAGTCTGAAAATATGCATATAAAGAGGAAATTATGATGAAAATAAATACATAATAGTTAACACATAACCTTTAAAATAAAAACAGAATATTTGTAAAAAAATATTGACTCAATTAAAACATTAATAAAAAAATAAAAATTTTTACTTTTTGAAAAATATTTTCAATGTACAAAATCATAAAAAATAAAACTTTAAAATAAAACATAAAAAATAAAAGTTTACATTTTTGTGTACAAAAATGTGGTAAAAATTTCTTTTGATTGACATGCATAGTTTTCTAGTAATACTGCGCGCAGTATCAAAATTCACCATTTCGAATAAACGCAACGCAAAGTTTAATTATCATATGTAGACATAATATGTAGTCATAATAAAACTGCCATAATTAGTAAATTTATGAGAATTTTTTAATACGGTTTTTTGCATATCATTCATAAATGATTACGGAATCAAAATATGTATTAAAACAATTGGAAATTTTTGATGGTTTAAAGGTATCCTACCCCATTAGTTCATCAAATGTTCACTGAAGCTGTTTTTAAATTGGTGTTGCAAAGTAATATTATACCATTTTCCACTAAGCCTAGGAAATCGTGTCTGGTGATAAGGAAATATTAAAAAAATTACTATAGTTCTTTAAATATTCAGTGATGCAAGATAATTTATACACAAAATTTATAAGTTGACTATATCTTTAATATTTATAACTACAACAGTATACGAGTTAGAACACCAATGGAATTAATAATGCGTCAAATTACGCTCTCTAAAATAGACCAATATCTGAGAAAGTGCATCAATAAATATTTCAAACATTAAAAAGTAGAAAATACTTTGAAAAGTATCTGACGTCTTTTTTTTTCTTTACAGAAATATTTTTGTCGGGATATACTTTCCATGCTGATTTGAATCAAAGAACTCAAATAAAATGTCAAAAGTATTACTATAATGAAAGATAAAGTTAGAACAATTTTCAATTTGTAGACGTCCCCTATTTCAACAATTATTTTTAAAACATTATCACAAACGGGTCATTACGGTACCTTTGTCGTTATTTTACGGAAAACGATCTGGGAATAAAAATGATTGATTCTTTCTCTCTCTCTCTCTCTCTCTCTCTCTCTCTCTTTATTTATTTATTTATTTATTTATTTATTTATTGTAGACACATCTAGCATTATATTACATGTTTGCCACAAAAGTAAAAACAAAAGCATACAACAATAAAACTACATTTGCTTACGCTCGGTAAAGTACGCCAACAATATAGATTCAGTTCTCTAGCAGGGATCCTAGTTAAATCTATTTATTTATTTATTTAATAATCGACTTCAAGCATTCGCATCTAAAATGTTTCTGGGAACTGTTTTCACGTTCCTCTATTGTTGAAATAATGTTTTATTGTTGTCAACAAAACACAACAATGAGTTCGTTCTGAAATGTTCAAATAACTAAAAACAATGAACAATTGTTAAAACCCTTAATATGGAAACAATGAAGAAATTTCTCATTCTCAAAAAACAATTTGCGAGCTTGTATGTTGGATTGCTATTGAACGGATTTCAAACAACGTTTTTCAGTGAAAGAAAGACAACTATTGCATAATTTTCTAAATTTATCAGTTAAATCGAGTGTGCACATCTTCATCGTCAAAATAGCAATGTTTTGGGACATTTTATTGACTTTTCTTGCGTCGTTTATCTTCGTGTATGCCATTTGTACTGTTATGATGCAAAAAATCGACATCTCTCCGATTTATGGGTGAACAAGAATATTACTCTAAGAACGATCACCGAATTTTGCGGATGATAAGATAATTGTGGCAAGGCCCATAAAAGTAAAATGAAGAAAGTACGAATATCGGAGGTATGTACACTACAAGAACGATTTTTTTCTTATACCTAGCTTAATCACTTAATAAGTATATATTTTTTTCTATTCAGGAATGCTTATTTAAACAAGCGGTTCCAAAAAAAAATAGACATCTCTCCGATTTATGGATGAACAAGCAACACTCCTCATAGAACGATCAACGAAGGTGGATGACACGAGAATTGTGGCAAAGCACATAAAATGAAAAATGAAGAAACTGCGAACATCGGAGGTATGTATACTACATGAACGAATTTACTTTTTTCTTTTATACCTTGCTTAATTACTTAATATGTATATTTTTGTTTTATTTCAGGAATGAATATTTTTACAAGAGACACAAAAAATAGACATCCCTCCGATTTATGGATGAACAAGAGTATACCTCTTAGAACGATCACTGAATTGTGTGGAAGAAGAGAATTATGGCAACGCTCATAAAAGAAAAAATGAAGAAATTTTGAATATGGGTGGTATGTATTCTACATGAACGAAATTATTTTTTTTCTCTTATAACTTGCTTAGTTACTTAATACGTATATTTCATATTTTTTATATTTCATATTTCATATTTTTTCCATTTCAGGAATGCCCATTTTTACAAGCGGAGACAAAAAATATAGACATCTCTCCGATTTATGGATGAACAAGAATATTCCTCTTAGAACGATCACCGAATTGTGTGGAAGAAGATAATTATGGCAACGCTCATAAAAGAAAAAATGAAGAAATTTTGAATATGGGTGGTATGTATTTTACATGAACGAAATTATTTTTTTTCTCTTATAACTTGCTTAGTTACTTAATACGTATATTTCATATTTTTTATATTTCATATTTCATATTTTTTCCATTTCAGGAATGCCCATTTTTACAAGCGGAGACAAAAAATATAGACATCTCTCCGATTTATGGATGAACAAGAATATTCCTCTTATAACGATCACCGAATTCTGCGGATGACAAGAGAATTGTGGTAATGCTCATAGAAAAGAAGGAAGAAATCAGGAATATTTGAGTTACGTATACTACATTGTGTAAGAATTTTTTTTCCCTCTTATACCATTTTTTAATAACATAATATATATATATATATATATATATATATATATATATACGAATTTTTTCTATGATGCCTTTTTTTACAAGAGGATAGAAAAATAGATATCTCGCCGATTTATGGTTGAAGCACACTCCTCTCAGAAAGATCACATAATTTGTTGGATATCAAGAGAATGGCGGTAATGCCCAAGCAAAAAAATAAAATAACGAAGAATGTACGAATATTGGTGCTGTGTATATTAAACGGAGTAATAAATGACATTTATAATTTATGCCTTGATTTGCTTTGAGGAGTGTTTTCATTTACAAGAGGACTAAAAGTATTCATATTTTCGATTTGTGGATGACAAGAACTCTTCTCTTTGACTGATCGCCGAAGGAGACTGTGAATTACGACCATGAAAGAAGCAAAAGAAAGTATGAATACTGGAAGTAGGTATATGCACACTGATTATAACAAGTTAAATTTTTCTCTCTTTCTCTGATTAAAACTAAAAAATATATATTTTTTTAAATTTCAGGAATGATTATTTTTACAAGAAGAACAAAAATGAACATCACTGCGGTCTGTTGATTAAAAAGGGTTCTCTTTTTTGAACAATCACCGAAAAAGACTGTGGATGATAGGAGGAGAACTAGAACACCCATGAAAGAAACAGAAGAATTTACGAATGTCGATGGTACGTACTCGGAGGTACTTTGAGTAAGAAGTTAAAATTTTCCCCTACACCTCCATTCGTAAATGATTTTTTTTTCAGAAATGCCCGTTTTTACAAGAGAAATTAAAAATAGAAATAGATCCGATTTGTGGATGAAAAGAATTTTCCTCTTTGTGTGGGAACCGAAGAATAGTGTGGATGACAGTGGCAATGCATTCACCATGAAATAAACAGAAAGAAAGTTCCAATATCTGATGCACGGTGTACTGCACTGGTTAATAATATGTCAATTCTATTCTTTTGCTCGATTTATAACTGAAAATAATTTTATACTTAGTAAAGCCCATTTTGAAAAGAAGAATTAAAAATATGTACATCTAAGTTTTAAGCATAAAAATTGAGTTTTAAAATCCGATGAAACACTCATTCTACTATTTTATTTGTTTTGAATGAAAGGTAACGTACTTCCATATGGATATATTGTCAGAAAGAGCGTGACCCCATAACAGATTGCTGAATTCTATTTGTAATAGGAATTATAGAAGAATTTCAACATGTCTTAGAATATTTCTTTCTCTTATTATTGATTAAATAGTGCAGATTCAAATTTTTGTTTAAGAGAGGGTTGAATTTTCATGTTAGCGAGAGCAATTTTGAACATTTTTCATAAGAAAGAAAAAAGATAGTTTTAGAAGAACTTTTTCGATCTTAAGCGTACGCAATTTTGAAGATTTTTCCTAACAAGTAATAAAACATAATATACCTTAATCTGAAAACCGATACCGCCAATTGTGTAAAGATATAATCACTAAAAAAATTATTTAAATTTATTAAATTTTGAGGAATGTTAATTTTACAATTATTACAAATAAGATTTACATTATTTTTATTAATCTATCGATATCGTCAATTTTATGAGACAAATATTAAAACAAAGAACTGAGAGGGTAGGATACCTTTGAACACGTCGAAAAAGTAAAAAATATCCTTATGTTCCAAGCTTCAAATCTTGTGTAATAAGTCAAAAATAAAAATAACACTTCATTTGAATATAAAGCTCATAATTAATTTTATATTTAAAAATATATATTTACTTGTAAATTCATAAATATATATCGAAATGATAAGTTTAAAAATAAATGATAATAACAGAAAAAATCTTGCGCGCATGATAAAGTCTGAAAATATGCATATAAAGAGAACATTATGATGAAAATAAATGCATAATAGAGTTACCTTTATAATAAAAACAGAATATTTGTAAAAAATATTGTCTAAATTAAAACATAAATTTTTACTTTTTGAAAAATATTTTCATAGTACAAAAACAGTAAGAAAAATCAATGTTTACATTTTTGTGTACAAAAATATGGTAAAAATTTTTTTTGATTGCCATCATATATTATAGGAAAATTAAAAATATAAATAAGGAAATATTAAAAAAAAATTACTATAGTTCGTTAAATGTTTAGTGATGCAAGATCATTGATAAGTAAAGTTTATCAGTTGACTATATCTTTAATATTTATAACTACAACAGTATACGAGTTAGAACACCAATGGAATTAATAATGCGTCAAATTACGCTCTCTAAAATAGACCTAGATCTGAGAAAGTGCATCAATAAATACTTCAGACGTTAAAAAGTAGAAAATTCTTTAAAAAATATTTGACGTCTTTTTTTTTTTTTTACAGAAATATTTTTGTCGGGATATACTTTCCATGCTGATTTGAATCAAAGAACTCAAAAAAGGTGTCAAAAGTATTACTATATGGAAAAATAAAGTTAGAATAATTTTCAATTTGTAGACGTCCCCTATTTCAATAATTATTATAAAAACATATTACAAAGGGATCATTACGGTACCTTTGTCGTTATTTTACGGAAAACGATCTGGGAATAAAAATGATTGATTCTTTCTCTCTCTCTCTCTCTCTTTTTTTTTTTTTTTTTTTTTTTTTTTTTTTGTAGACATATCTAGCATTATATTACATGTTTGCCACAAAAGTAAAAACAAAAGGCATACAACAATAAAACTGCATTTGCTTACGCTCGCTAAAGTACGCCAACAATATAGTTTCAGTTCTCTAGCAGGGATCCTAGTTAAATCTATTTATTTATTTATTTAACAATGGACTTCAAGCATTCGCAACAAAAATGTTTCTGAGAACTGTTTTCACGTTCCCCTGTTGTTGAAATAATGTTTTATTGTTGTCAACAAAACACATCAATGAGTTCGTTCTGTAATCTTCAAATAAGTAACAACAATGAACAATTGTTAAAAGCCTTAATATTGAAACAATGAAGAAATCTCTCATTCTCAAAAAAGAATTTGCTAGCTTGTAGGTTGGATTGCTATTGAACGGAGTTCGAACAACATTTTTCAGTGGAAGAAAGACAACTATTGCATAATTTTCTAAATTTATCAGTTAATTCGAGTGTGCACATCTTCGTCGTCAAAACAGCAATGTTTTTGGACATGTTATTGACTTTTCTTGCGTCGTTTATCTTCATGTATGCCATTTGTACTGTTATGATGCAAAAAATCGACATCTCTCCGATTTATGTGTGAACAAGAATATTCCTCTAAGAACGATCACCAAATTCTGTGGATGGCAAGAGAATTGTGAGAACGCTCATAAAAGAAAAAAAATGAAGTAAGTGCGAATATCGGACGTGTGTATTTTACATGAACGAATTTTTTTTTCTCTTATACCTTGCTTAATCACTTAATATGTATATATTATTTTCTATTCAGGAATGCATATTTATACAAGCGGTCACAAAAAAAATAGACATCTCTCCGATTCATGGATGAACAAGAACACTCCTCATAGAATGATCAACGAACGTAGATCACAAGAGAATTGTGGCAACGCCCATAAAAGGAAAAATAATGAAACTGCGAATATCGGATGTATGTATACAACATGAACGAAATTATTTTTTTCTTTTATACCTTGCTTAATTACTTAATATGTATATTTTTGTTTTATTTCAGGAATGCGTATTTTTACAAGAGACACAAAAAATAAACATTCCTCCGATTTATGGATGAACAAGAGTATTCCTCTTAGAACGATCACAGAATTCTGTGGTTGACAAGAGAATTGTGGCAACACTCATAAAAGAAAAAATGAAGAAAGTGCGAATATCGGAGGTATATATACTACATGCACGAAATTATTTTATTCTCTTATACCTTGCTTAATTACTTAATATGCATATATTTTTTTCATTTCAGGAATGTATATTTTTACAAGAGACAAAAAATAAACACAACTCCGATTTACGGATGAACAAGAATACTCCTCTGAGAACGATCACCGAATTCTGTGGAAGAAGAGAATTGTGGCAACGCTCATCAAAGAAAAAATGAAGAAATTTCGAGTATCGGAGGTATGTATTCTACCTGAACGAAATTATTTTTTTCTCTTATACCTTGCTTGATTACTTAATATGTATATATTTTTTCATTTCAGGAATGCGTATTTTGACAAGCGGAGACAAAAAAATAAACATCTCTCCGATTTATGGGTGAACAAGAATATTCCTCTTAGAACGATCATCGAATTCTGTGGATGAGAAGAGAATTGTGGTAATGCTCATGGAAAAAAAGGAAGAAATCAGGAATATTAGGTAGCTTTCATTACAAAAAGCTACCTATTGCAGCCGTTCGGAGGTAAGCGATTTCAAAAATTTTGGTATATTTTCGTCGATCATGACCCTCACACCACGAAACCACCCTCCGTTCAAAAGTTGATATATATATATATATACCGGGTGTCCCAAAAAGGACTGACTGATTTTAAAATTCAATAACTTCCAAACGGTGACAGATATTAAAAAAATTCTTGCAGGAGGGTTATGCATAAAGTCAAAAGTTTTATTACAGTGATTTTCGATTTTAGTTCGAATTACAAACAATAGATGGTGCTGTAAGCAATAGCCGCTAAATACAGGCTCGATGTTTGGTCCTTTCTGTTGTTCCATGCAGAAAAAGGAGATGGAAATGTATTATCCGGGCCACGAAGTACCAAAAATCGAGCCTGAATTGAGCCTCTATTGATCGCAGCGCCATCTATTGTTTGTAATTCGAGCTAAAATCGAAAATCACTGTAAAAAAACTTTTGACTTTATGCATAACCCTCCTGCAAGAATTTTTTTAATATCTGTCACCGTTTGGAAGTTATTGAATTTTAAAATCAGTCAGTCCTTTTTGGGACACCCGGTATATATATATATATATATGTATATATCTGACCTTTGTCACACTGTAAATCTCGTATTTATGAACCGATCTGCATTTAATTCGGTGTGTACATAGTACATACCAATGTCTCGTACGAGTTCTTTGGCTAGCTTCATCCGCCTTTTTGTTTCAAAATGGCGGCCAATTAAAATTTTTAAAAAGATTTTAAATTTGAAATATGGTACCAAAAAATTGAAAATAGAAATATGTTTTTTCTTATGTATTTGACCTTTATACAAAGACTCCGGAGCATGTTTTGTTTCGTCTATATCTTAAAAAAGGGCTGATTTATAGCATTTTGAATTTCTAGCGTGGCTGACATTTTGAAAAGTCCTGAAATTTGTCACGCGATAAAAGTCGTATTTATGAACCGATTTGGATGTAACTTCGTTTATACATAGTACATACCAATGTCTCGACTGAGTTCGTTGGCTAGCTTCATCCGCCATCTTGTTTTAAAATGGCGGCCATTTAAATTTTTAAGAAAAATTTAAATTTGAAATGTGGTACAAAAAAATTGAAAATTGAAAACATATTTTTTTCTTATGTGTTTGACCTTAATAAAAAGATTCGGGATCAGTTTTTGTTTCGTCTATATCTAAAAAAATGGCTGAGTTATAGCATTTTGAATTTCTAACGTGGCTGACATTTTGAAACGTCCTGATTTTTGTCACGTGATAACAGGCGTATTTTTGAACCGATTTGGATGTACCTTGGTGTGTACGTAGTACATACAAATATCTCGACCGTGTTCGTTGGCCAGCTTTATCCGCCATCTTGTTTCAAAATGACGACCATTTAAAGAAATTTTAAAAATTTTAAATTGAAAATGAGATACCAAAAAATGGGAAAATAAAAATGATTTTTTTCGTATGTGTTTGACCTTATTACAAAGATTACGGAGCAGGTTTTGTTTCGTCTGTATCTAAAAAAATGGCTGAGTTATAGCATTTTGAATTTCTATTGTGGCTGACATTTTAAAACGACCTGATTTTTGTCACGCCATAACACGTGTATTTATGAACCGATTTGGATGTAACTTGGTCTGTACATAGTACATACCAATGTCTCGACCGAGTTCGTTGGCCAGTTCCATTCGCCATTTTGTTTGAAAAGGGTTGCCATTTAAAAAAATTAATTTATCATTTAAAATGAGGTATTAAAAAATTGGAAAATGAAAAAGTTTTTTTATGTGTTTGGCCTTGATACAAAGATTCTGGAGCAGTTTTTGTTTCTGAAAATTTGTTCTTTTGTTTATATCTTAAAAAATGGTTGAATTATAACACTTTGAATTTCTAGCATGGCTAACACTTTGAAACGATCTTGTATTTGTCACGCGATAACACACGTATTCGCCTATTTCAATGTAAGAAGGCATGTGGATAGTATGCATCAATATCTCGACCAAGTTCGCTGGCCAGCTTCATCAGCCATCTTGTTTCTAAATGGTGGCCATTAAATTAAAAAATATATATATTTAAAGTGAGGTGCAAAAAAATCAGAAATTAAAAAAGGTTTCTTTCTTAAGTATTTGACCTTCATATAAGGATTCAGGAGCATTTTTTGTTTGTTTTTATCTTTAAAAATGGCTCAGATATAGCAGTTTCAATTTCTAATGTGGGTGACATTTTGTAAAATCTTATTTTTTGCCTGCTACAGCACTCGTATATATCAACCGATTCCGATGTGAGTGAGCATGTGCACAGCAATTACTAAGGTTTCGACCAAGTTCACTGGTTAGCCTCATCCACCATGTTGTCTTAAAATGGCAGGCACTTTAAGAAATCGCCGAATTTGGCAGCCAAATATATGTTACTTTAAATAAAAGCAGCTTGGATAAAGCTGATTAATTTTTCAAAATTCTCATTCATAATGATTTAGTATTGATAAAAATTAGTATTGAATCTCCTATATTCGGTTTCCACTAAATTGAGCTTCGTGTGTTTCAATAATATAAGTTGGCTTTTTTAAAATAAGGAATATGAAAGCTACCTCTTCCTCCCGGCACTGGCCGGAATGACTTTTTTATTTCAAATGAAAATAAAATTTCAAAGTAATTGCTTAAAAGGCGCAAAGGCCAACATAGTGAAAAATATTCCAAGCCGGCGATCGAACCCGGGCCATCAGTACAGCGCACCGACGTGTGGCCCGGGTTCGAGCGCCTGCTTGGAATATTTTTCACAATGTTGGCCTTTGCGCCTTTTAAGCAATTACATTGAAATTTGATTTTCATTTGAAATATTGTGTGCAAGGCGAATGTTTCCTTCTGGAATGGTTTCCATGTATTATACATATATGACTTTTTTATTTACGTATACTACATTGTGTAAGAATTTTTTTTCTCTTATACCTTGTTTATAACATAAAATACACACACACATATATATATATATATATATATCTTTTTATATGTATATATACATATTCACATTGCGCATTGTACATATGTACATTGCGTGCACGAATGTTTGAGGTTTCACGATCAGTTGTTTGTTTTCGATGGGTCTAGGCAGCGCTTTCGATTTATTAGTTTTTTCCATTTGGTCTTGACAAGTTGTTGGGGGAGCGTTGTGCACATAAAACTGGTTTTAACCCTGCAGATGCATGTCACAAGTGCATGCCGCCTGTCTCCATTGATTCAAATTCTTCTGGTTTTAGTTTGAATGATTTTAAAGTTTGCCGTTTTTAAAGTATGTTGTTTTTGAAATTAGGTGTTTTTAGTTATTTTGTCGTTGTCATTTGGTTTAGTTTATTTATCTTTGGTTCAGTTCCGTGGTTTCGAATTTTTGGTTTCGTTTTTGGATATATATATATATGAATTTTTTCTATGATGCTTGTTTTTACAAGAGGATATAAAAATAGATATCTCGCCGATTTATGGTTGAAGCACACTCCTCTCAGAAAGATCACAGAATTTGTTGGATATCAAGAGAATGGCGGTAATGCCCACGAAAAAAATAAAATAACGAACAATGTACGAATATTGGTGCTGTGTATATTAAACGGAGTAATAAGTGACATTTATAATTTATGCCTTGATTTGCTTTGAGGAGTGTTTTTATTTACAAGAGGACCAAAAGTAGTCATATTTTCGGTTTGAGGATAATAAGAACTCTCCTCTTTGACTGATCGCCGAAGGAGACTGTGAATTACGACCATGAAAGAAGCAAAAGAAAGTATGAATATTGGAAGTAGGTATATACACACTGATTATAACAAGTTAAATTTTTTTTCTCTTACTTTGATTAAAACTAAAAATATATGTTTTTTTTAATTTCAGGAATGATTATTTTTACAAGAAGAACTAAAACGAACATCTCTGCGGTCTGTTGATGAAAAAGGATTCTCTTTTTTGAACAATCACCGAAAAAGACTGCGGATGATAGTAGGAGAACGAGAACACCCATGAAAGAAACAGAATAATTTAAGAATGTCGATGGAACGTACTCGGAGGTACTTTCAGTAAGAAGTTAAAATTTTCCATTATACCTTCATTCATAAAGGATTTCTTTTTTTCAGAAATGCCAGTTTTTACCAGAGAAATTAAAAATAGACCGATATCCGATTTGTGGATGAAGAGAACTTTCCTCTTTGAGTGAGAACTGAAGAATAGTGCGGATGACAGTGGCAATGCATTTACCATGAAATAAACAGAAAGAAAGTTCCAATATCTGATGTACGGTGTACTGCACTGGATAATAATACGTTAATTCTTTTCTTTCGCTCGATTTATAAGTGAAAATAATTTTATACTTAGGAAAGCCCATTTTCAAAAGAAGAATTAAAAATAGGTAAATCTAAGTTTTAAGCATAAAAATTGACTTTTAAAATCCGATGCAGCACCTATTCTACTATTGTATTTGTTTTGAATGAAAGGTAACGTACTTCCATATGGATATATTTCAGAAAGTGTGTGACCCCATAACAGATTGCAGAATTCTAATTGTAATAGGAATTATAGAAGAATTTCAACATGTCTTAGAATATTTCTTTCCCTTTCTACTGATTAAATAGTGCAGATTCAAATTTGTGTTTAAGAGAGGGTTGAATTTTTATGCTAGCGAGAGCAATTTTGGAGATTTTTCATCAGAAAAAAAAATATAGTTTTAGAATAACTTTTTCGATCTTAAGCGTACGCAATTTTCAAGATTTTTCCTAAGAAGTAATAAAATATAATATACCATAAGCTGAAAACCGATACCGCCAGTAGTGTAAAGATATAATCACTAAAAAATGTATTTAAATTTATTAAATTTTGAGGAATGTTAATTTTACGTTCATTAAAAATAAGATTTACATTATATTTATTAATATATTTATATCGACAGTATTATGAGACAAATATTAAAACAAAGAACTGCTTAAGTCCATCAAATGTTCACTGAAGCTGTATTTAAATTAGTGTTGCAAAGTAATATTATTAAGTACCATTTTCCACCAAGCCAGGGAAATAATCTCTGGTGATAAGGAAATATTAAAAAAAGAATTACTATATTTCATTAAATGTTCAATGATACAAGATCATTGATACACAAAATTTGTAAGTTGACTATGACTTTAATCTTTATGACTACCACAGTATAAGAATTAGAACACCAATGGAATTAATAATGCGCCAAATTACGCTCTCTAAAACAGATCAATATCTTTGACAATGCATCAATAAATACTTCAGACATTAAAATGTAGAAAATACTTTAAAACATATTTGACGTCTTTTTTTTTTCTTTACTGAAATATTTTTATCCGGATATACTTTCAATGCTGATTTGAATCAAAGAACTCAAATAAAGTGTCAAAAGTATTACTATACGGAAAATTAAAGTTAGAACAATTTTCAATTTGTAGATGTCCCCTATTCCAATAATTATTATAAAAACATTATCACGAAGTGGTTATTACGGTATCTTTGTTGTTATTTTACGGAAAACTATCTGAGAATAAAAATGATTGATTCTTTCTCCCTCTCTTTTTTTGTTAGACTAGGATTATATTAAACGTTTGTCACAAAAGTAAAAATAAAAAGCATACAACAATAAAATTGCATTTGCTTATGGTCGCTAAAGTACGCTAACAATACAGAATCAGTTGTCTAGCAGGGATCCTAGTTAAATCTATTTGTTGTTACTGGGAAACAAAAACAAAGCTGCGAAGCATTACATCCATTTCGTCCTTTAACAACAATGGACTTCAAGCATTCGCAAAAAAAACGTTTCCTGGAACTGTTTTCACATTCTCTATGGCTGAAATAATGTTTTATTGTTGTCAAAAAACCAACAATGTGTTCGTTCTGTAATGTTCAAATAAGTGACAACAATGAATAATTGTTAAAACCCTTAATACTGAAACATTTAAGAAATTTCTCATTCTCACAAACAATTTGCGAGCTTGTTGGTTGGATTGCTGTTGAACGGATTTCAAACAACATATTTCAGTGAAAGAAAGACAACTATTGCATAATTTTCTAAATTTATCAGTTAATTCGAGTGTGCACGTCATCTTCAAAATAGCCATCTTTTGGGACATTTTATTGACTTTTCTTGCGTCATTTATCGCCATGTATGCTATTTGTACTGTTATGATGCAAAAAATAGACATCTCTCCGATTTATGGGTGAACAAGAATATTCCTCTAAGAACGATCACTTAATTCTGCGGATGACAAGGTAATTGTAGCAACGCTCATAAAAGTAAAATGAAGAAAGTACGAATTTCGGAGGTATGTACACTATATGAACGAAATTAATTTTTTTCTCTTATTACTTGCTTAATAACTTAATAAGTATACATTTTTTTCATTCCAAGAATGCCTATTTTTACAAAAGACACAGAAAATAGACATATCTTCGATTTATGGGTGAACAAGAACTCTCCTCTTAGAACGATCACCGAATTCTGTGGATGGCAAAATAATTGTGGCAACGCCCATATAAGAAAAAATGAAGAAAGTGCTAATATCGAAGGTATGTATACTACATGAACGAAATTATTTTTTTCTCTTATACCTTGCTTAATTACTTAATATGTACATTTTTTTTCATTTCAGGAATGCCTATTTTTACAAGCGGAGACAAAGAATTAGATACAGTCTTTAGCAAAAGTTTAGACACTGGTGATTGTTAACCTTTAAATTAAAAATACGATTATTTGGGTTATACAAATGGCTGTACTTATTTTTGAATATAGTTTAAACATTTTAGGACGAAAATAACTGTTTTAATGTAGGATATTACTTAATTTAACTGAAAAAAGGGAATTTTGCATATATCAGAGTTTTAGAAACTTTTGTGATTTTTAGGAAACTGTTCACGGAAAAACGCAAATTTCAAAGTTATGACGTTACATGCATGAAGTATTTAAGTGCACCTCGAGATAGTATCGGTTAGTGAAGATGCCGCGAGGTAGAAAATTTCAGTCAGATGAAGTATTTAAAGCATGGAAGCTGAAATGGAAAGGGAAGACTATTGCAGAAATTTCAGCTACTTTGAATCGTCCAAAGAAGTCTGTCAATTAAGTACTGTCTAAGGGTTACTCTTTCAAAGCAAAACATAAATCTGGCAGACCTCGTGTGGCCAGAAAACGAGATTATAGAAGGATGCATAAACTGGTATCTAGACAAATGATGACTGCTCATCGCATTAAAAAGAGTCAGAGTTTTTTGTGTCAACGGATACTTTCGTAGATGAATTATAGAAAGAGGTACAGTCGTGGAAAAAAAAGTAAACACCCCCTACTAACTCCTCAACAAATTATAGTAGACGAAAGTTACTGGTACCGAACGATTGGAAATAAAGTCTACTTTTAAATGATGTATATAAAATTACCTTAGGGGTCATCTACATATTCAAACAAACCCAAACTTCATTTTTCAATAGAAATACCCAATTTTAACGAAATATTTCAAATCTTCGGCTCAAACTATGCCTAGATACCAAATTTCAAGTCATTTGAATGATAAGTTTTTGAATTATAATCATTTAAATTTGAGTGCTTCTAATGGTAAATTACATTTTCATATTTTTATTTATATCTCCTGAAAGTTTGCTCCTAATGTGCTAATTTTTTGTGTAGCAATAATACTAATATACCCAAACATAAATACGCTGAATTTGCAATTTTTAAAATTTTAAGATATGGATTATGAATTATGAAATTAATGTTCGAAAAAATTATGAATTGCAACCTACAATTTTTTTGATGTATTTATTCTTATTAAGTCCTGCTTTATGGAAATCCAAAATTTAACATTTTTCTTCCAAGTAGTTTTCAAATTATGCTTTAAAAACTGCAAAATGACGATTTAAGGGGCCGTCTGTGATAGAAGTGAGTAGATATTTTAAAATTTCTTCTGCTGTCCTGTAATCTAACAAGGTTTATTGACTGCTTCAGTGGCGTTTAAGGTGCCTTGATCAAGAAGGGGGCTCTCTCGATATACAATCGACTTCAATCTGGATACAGCCCTTAAAATACGCTTCTCGTTTTAAAATAATTAATTTCTCGGAAACGTATGGTATAAATTTCATAAAAATTTGTTTTTAGGCTAATATGAAGGTGTAGAGTTCATTTATGCTGTCAAAATTGTGTACTGCTATTGAAAAAAACAAAGTTATTGTTTGTGTTAATAAGTAGATTGCCCCCTAAGCAAATTTTATATACATCATTTAAAAGTAGACTTTATTGCCAATCATTCGGTACCAGTAACTTTCTTCTACGATAATTTGTTGAGGAATTAGTAGGGGGTGTTCTCTTTTTTTCCACGACTGTACATTAGTTTACATGAGAATGATAAAACAACCAGCCTTGAAATCTGTTGGAATGTTATTCCATATGGAAGGCATGAATACGAAATTCCTCAACAATAAAAAGTTAAAAGTTTTACCTTTTTGTTTTGATGCATTTCAATAGAAATATATTCTTCTTAGGATGAACAAAAAACATTTATTTGAAGATTAAATACACTAGAATAATATATATGCTGTACACAATACTGATCACACTTCACAATAAAACAAAACAGATGAATAAGACTATTTACAAACACAAAGAAATACTTTGAACTATGGTTTGTTGCAGTTTTTTTAACATATTATATTCCTTTGGAATAATATTGGATTTTTAATCCACCAGCATTTTGCTGCCAACTGCTGTAAGGGAAGGAGAAACACTAACTGTTCTGAGTGTCTGTCTCAGCTGATCAAATAAAAAGATTGTCTGATGCTGCCATCTGGTGTAATGTTCTTGAAACAAAAGAGCATTTTCTAACATCTGTCCCGTTTTGTGATAGAATCTGACACCAGGTTGATAAGGTTTCTACAAAGTTCAAATTTGGCCTTTGTCAGCGGCTTCGTCATTATAACTGCTATCATCTCATTTGTTGATAGATATTTGTCATCTATAACATTTCTCGTTTTTAAGTCTCGTATGTAATGATACTTTGTATCAATGTGCTTAGTGCGAGATTTAAATTTTTGACTTTCAACCAATTTAATTGCAGATTGGTTATCCTCAAAAATTCTAATAGGAAAATGTTGATGTAAATGGAGATCTTTACATAATTTTAAGATCCATAGCACCTCTTGAGGTCCTTGTGATAGTGCCACATAGGGCTCCTATAATATAGGCTGAATCGTCAAGCATTTTGTTTCGCACTTCGACCAATGAGCGATTGTTGCCCACGCGACGTGGCCAATCATTCTTCTCCTACCGGCAATTAAACGGCGGCGTGAGTCAGCCCGTATTATAGGAGCCTTAGTGCCACATATTCAGCTTCTGCTGACGATAATGTCACACATGTTTGTTTTCGTGAGAACCATGAAATGCAGCTATTGCCTAAGAAGATTACATTTCCTGAGGTGGGTTTTCTGTCTGTAGCATCTTGTCCCCTGTCTATCCGAGTATGCAACTATATTAGGATATTCTTTTGAAGAAATGCGGAGATCAAGGTCTTTCGTTGTTTTTATGTATCTTATTACCCTCTTAACAGCATTCCAGTCCTTTTGTCTTGGATTATTGTATCTTCGACTTAGTATGTGTGTAGGAGCGGTAATATCAGGTCTTGTGCATGAGGAAATATATAAAAGACTTCCTATAGCTTGTCTATAATTATCACTTGATGATAAAAGATTTTCTTCTTTATCTAAACTATAATAGTTAGTTTCCATTGGGGTATAAGTTGGTTTGGCTTCTTCAAGCTGAAAATCGTTAACTAAATGATTTATTTTACTTCTTTGTGAAAGTATTACTTTCCACCTTCTTTTCTGTAAATTTCTATACCTAAGAAGTATTTTGCTTCTCCTGGTGATGTTATGGGATAAGATTTCTTTAAGTAATTTATTACTTCACTAACTTCATTTTCATCTTATCAGCATATCCTTCTACATACAGTATGAGATGAATTGTCTTCTTTGATTTTTCTTTTATGAACAAACATGGATCAGCTTCACTTTGTTTAAATCCATATGCCTTTAGAATATTCTCTATTTCTTCATTCCAGTACTTGGTGGCTTGTTTAAGACAATATATAGCCTTTTTTAATTTATAGACTTTGTCTTTATTTTCTTCATCATGAAAGCCTTCTGGTTGATGCATGTATAATTCTTCATTCTCTAGTTTACCATGTAGAAAGGCTGTTTTAACTTCTACTTGGAATACTCTGGCTTTATGATAAGTTTCCTAGGTCAGAAAAGCTCTGATAGTTGTATGTTTGACGACAGGAGAGAAGGTTTCATCATAATCAGTGCCTAATTTTTGAGCGAAACCTTTGGCAACAAATCGTGCTTTGCATTTTATTTCTTCTCCATTTTCATTATGCTGTGTTTTGCAAACCCATTTACAGCCAATGGCGTGCTTGCCTTTGGGTAAAGTAACAAGCTCAAATACTTCATTTTCCTTTAAAGAGTTAAATTCTTCCTTCATAGCTTGAAACCATTTCTGTTGATCTTTTACTGGTAATTGTAAAACATCTTTAAAAGTTTCAGTATCTTGATTTTTGGAACAACTGTTTTCAGGTTTGTAAGAACATCTTTCTGGTGGAATTCCTTTATTCTCTCTGTTAGATATTCTTCTCTGGAAATTATCTTCACTTTCTTCAGTTGTTGGGCTATCTACTGATTTTTCATCCAGTTTTATTTCTTCTGCAGTATTTTCTATTCGGATAGCTTAACTATCATTTTCAAGATTTTCTTCTGAAAAATTGAAATGCATTAAATCTGAGATTCGCTCTTCAGGATTTTCTTTAAAGACATTTTCACAATTCATATTTTAAAAAAAACTTCACTGTTCTGCTTATCACTATTTTTCTACCGCCTATATAAATTCGGTATCCTTTGCTTCTTAAATCGTAACCAACAAAGACTCCTTCTTTTCGTCAAATTTTTGTCTCTTCTGTTTATGAACATGCACATATGCTTTGCATCCAAATACTTTAAGGTGACTCACATTTGGCTTATGATCATTCCACAGTTCATATGGTGTCTTTTCAGTTGATTTTGTAGGTAATCTATTTTGTAAGTAGGGTGCTGTAGCTATGGCTTCTGCCCAGAATGTTTTTGGCAATTTAGATTTATAAGCATGGCTTTACTCATTTCAATAAGCGAGCGTTTCTTTCTTTCTGCGACTCCATTTTGGGACGGTGAATATGGCGTCGTTGTTTCATGATTTATTCCTAAGTTTTTAACGTAGTCTTTGACAGATTCGTTGCAATATTCTGTTCCATTGTCACTACGCAAGGATTTAATCTTCAATCTAAATTTGTTTGTTGTTGATGCAATATACTCTTTTAATTTATCAAATATTTCATCTTTAAAGGAAATAAAATATACTTGTGTATAACGTGAGTAATCATCAATAAATGTAACGAAATATCTTTTTAATCCCATACTTTTTGTTTCTGCAGGACCGAATACGTCGCTGTATATTAAATCAAGTTCTTTTTTATTTCTGTGTTGTGTTTCTTCTGGAAACGATTTTTCTTTTAGTTTAGCTTTTATGCAACTTGAACATTCAGTATTATGAGAACAATTATTCAGAGTAATACCTAAAGCTAAATCATCCTTTTGAATTTTCTTGATGGATTGCAAATTTCTATGGCACAGCCTTTGGTGCCATTTTAGAAGGCAGTTAATATTAGACCAAACGGGTAATATTTCTGAAGCACTATATACCTTTTCATTTGTAGGTATTATTTTTAATCTGTATAACCCCTCATCAGCTTTTGCATCTGCAACTAAGATGTTGCCCTTTTTAATTAAACATATATCATCTTTAAATGTTACCACAAAACCATTCTCAGTACAAGACTGGACAGATAATAAATTACTATCCAACTCGGGAACATAAAGCACATGATCTAATGTAACTCTATTTGTTTGACCATTAAGTGTTTCAATATTAAAAGTACATTTACCCTTTCCCTTTGCAGTTAATTTAGTTCCTTTAGCAATTGTAATTTTATCTTTATTCGAACTTTTTAATTCTGAGAACAGTTCCAAAGAATTAGATAAATGAACAGACGCACCTGAATCAATAACAAAAGACAAATTTTTGTTTTTATTTCCATTTTGTTGAGATTTCATAACAAAACTCGGAGAATTTGATTCTTCCATTAATTCACGATAGTTTTACGATAGTTTTGAGAATCTGATAGATTTTCATTTTGACTAGCAGTTGAAGCAGAGAAATTGTTTGGTTTTTTAAATTGTTGACGTGATCTATCTTGGGTGAAATTTGGTTTTGTTTTGTTAGTATTATTAGCCTTTAAGTGAAAGCAATCTTCACGGTTGTGATTATTCTTTTTGCAATGAGAACAAAACTTTTGTTTATTCAAATGCTTTGGTTTATCTCTATTACGCTTTAAAGCAATAGATTCAAATTTTGTTGAAATGTGTTTAGTTTCAACTCTTAATAAGTTACTCATCAATTAATTTGTTTTGAGCATATTTTAATGATAAATCTGTTTCATATTTACTTTCAATAGCAGTTATGAAGGTACTATAAGAATTTGGTAAGGAACAGAGCAAAATAGCTCTTAAATTATCATCTTGTATTACTTCATCTATACTTCTTAAATTTTTGCCAATTCTAAGACAGAATTAATATGATCCTGCATTTTTACACTTTCATTATATTTAGTGGAATACAGCTTCCTAAGAAAATAAAGTTTATTTGTTAAATTCACTTTTTCATGAACAGATTTCAATTGATCATATGTTTCTTTAGCACTTTTAGCATGTCTGACATGAACAATTTGTGAATCTGAGATATTTAAACAAATTAATGCCCTAGCATTTCTATCATTTTTTACCCAATTATCATCATTTTCCTTTTTAGGTTCAAATACAACATCATACAGAACTTCTTTGATTAACAATTGTTCTATTTTGAACTTCCAAACTGAATAGTTGTCATCAGTTAATTTATCAACATAATGAGATTCTTTAATACTAGACATTATGATATAATAATATTTGCTTATTTCACAGAAAATAAAACTTTTTATCTTATTAATACACCAAATAAAAACAATTATAAACTCAAATGTAATGCTAATGATGAATTAAGAACAAAATAAAATTCTTGAGAACAATTTTTGAAGTTACTTTTGATTTCAGAAAAACTGTTCTTAAATGTTCAATTGTTTGTTTAAAACATAAATTTACATTTGCAACTTGTATAATAAAATTTCAATAAGAAATTCGCAAAATAAAATTCAAAATAATTTCTTTTCTTATCAATACACAATACTTTTGATTTCAAAATAAGAACAATTCTTTGAATTTTCATTTATATCATTCACTTGTGAAAAATACCAACATTCAGAAAATAATTAATTCTTTGAATTTAATTATATTATATTTTCTTCTTTTATATTATTACATTTAAAATTGAGATAATTTCAGTCTTATAATCGACTGTTGGAATGTTATTCCATATGAAAGGCATGAATACGAAATTCCTCAATAGGTAAATAATAAAAAGTTAAAAGTTTTACCTTTATGTTTTGATGCATTTCAATAGAATTATATTCTTCTTAGCATGAACAAAAAACATTTATTTGAAGATTAAATACACTAGAAAAATATATATGCTGGGCACAATACTGATCACACTTCACTATAAATCAAAACAGATGAATAAGACTTTTTACAAACACAAAGAAATACTTTGAACTATGGTTTGTTGCAGTTTTTTTTAACATATTATATTCCTTTGGAATATTATTTGATTTTTAATCCACCAGCATTTTGCTGCCAACTGCTATAAGGGAAGGAGAAACACTAACTGTTCTGAGTGTCTGTCACAGTAGATCAAATAAAAAAGGTTGTCTGATGCTGTCATCTGGTGGAATGTTCTTGAAACAAAAGAGCATTTTCTAACAAAATCTCACAACAAATTGACCCCTTTCCGTCGCGGAGTAGTTCTGTCTATAAAACTGATGAAATAATGGACTGAAACCAGAATTTTAAAACGAAAATTATTAGAAAATAAGAACTTGCTTATTTTCCCGTACATTATAAACGGAAAATTTTAATTAAATCTTCATGGTGCGTCTGTCAGTTTTGGAATTAAAATTAGGTGTCCTTTTTAAGGACATTACCCTCGAAAGAGTTAATGATTTGGGACTCAATTTGTTTTAATTCTCAAGTATCTCTGGAGTTTCTCAATGGTCGCCGAGCAGAGTAAGACTACATACATACATTGGAAAACAATTTACAGCCATTTGGTGAACTTTTAGCTCTTCCAAAGTATGTATTTGAGAAAGATAATGCGTCTATACATGTTGCATAAATATCATAAAGTTATTTTAACTCTCAAAATATTACTGTTCTCGACTGCCTCGCGTGTAGCCCTTATCTGATCCCAATAGAAAACATTTGTGGCATCATATCTCATTCGGTTTATGCATTTTTTGACAATACTCCTCTGTAAATGAACACCTATGACCAATATACACCATGATGAAACCCCTATTCTACTATTGTATTTGTTTTGAATGAAAGGTAACGTATGGATATATTGTCAGAAAGACTGTGAACCCATAATACATTGCTGAATTCTAATTGTAATAGGAATTATTGAAGAATTTCAAAATGTCTTACAATATTTCTTTCTCTTACTATTGATTAAATAGTGCAGATTCAAATTTGCGTTTAAGAGAGTGTTGAATTTTCATGTTAGCGAGAGATGACCGATACCGCCAGTAGTGTAAAGATATAATCACTAAAAAAATTTTAAATTTATCAAATTTTGAGGAATGATAATTTTATAGTTATTACAAATAAGATTCACATTATTTTTATTTATCTATCGATATCGTCAATATTATGAGACAAATATTAAAACAAAGAACTGAGGGGGTAAAATACCTTTCAACACGTCTAAAAAATAAAAAAAATATCCTTATGTTCCAAGCTTCAAAACTTGTGTAATAAGTCAAAAATAAAAATCAAGCTTCATTTGAATATAAAGCTGATATTTAAGTTTATATTTAAATATATATATATACTTGTAAATTCATAAATAAATATCAAAACGATAAGTTTAAAAATAAATGATAATAACAGAAAAAAATCTTGCGCGCATGATAAAGTCTGAAAATATGCATATAAAGAGGAAATTATGATGAAAATAAATATATAATAGAGTTACCTTTATAATAAAAACAGAAAATTTGTAAAAAATTCTGACTACATTAAAAAATTAATAAAAAAATAAAAATTTTTACTTTTTGAAAAATATTTTCAAAGTACAAAAACAGTAAAAAAATAAAAGTTTACATTTTTGTGTGCAGAAATGTGGCAAAAATTTCTTTTGATTTCCATGCATAGTTTTTTAGTAATACAGTGCGCAGTATCAAAAATCACCATTTCGAATAAACGCAACGCAAAGTTTAATTATCCTATGTAGTCTTAATATGTAGTCATAATAAAACTGCCATAATTAGTAAATTTATGAGAATTTTTTAATACGGTTTTTTGCATATCGTTCATAAATGATAACGGAATCAAAACATCTATTAAAAAAATTCGAAAATTTTGATGGTTTAAAGGAATCCTACCCCCTTAGTTCATCAAATGTCCACTGAAGCTGTTTTTAAGTTAGTGTTGCAAAGTAATATTATACCATTTGCCACTAAGCCTAGGAAATCGTGTCTGGTGATAAGGAAATATAAAAAAAATACTATAGTTCATTAAATGTTCTGTGATGCAAGATCATTGATACATAAAGTTTATAAGTTGACTATAACTTTAATATTTATAACAACAACAGTATACGAGTTAGAACACCAATGGAATTAATAATGCGTCAAATTACGCTCTCTAAAATATACCTATATCTGAGAAAGTACATCAATAAATACTTCAGACGTTAAAAAGTAGAAAATACTTTGAAAAATATTTGACGTCTTTTTTTTTTCTTTACAGAAATATTTTTGTCGGGATATACTTTCCATGTCCGGGATATACTTTACGGTACCTTTGTCGTTATTTTACGGAAAACGATCTGGTAGTAAAAATGATTGATTCTTTCTCTCTCTCTCTCTCTTTTTTGTAGACACATTTAGCATTATATTACATGTTTGCCACAAAAGTAAAAACAAATGGCATACAACAATAAAACTACATTTGCTTACGCTCGCTAAAGTACGCCAGCAATATCGATACAGTTCTTTAGCAGGGATTCAAGTTAAATCTATTTATTTAATTATTTAACAATGGACATCAAGCATTAGCAACAAAAATGTTCCTCAGAACTGTTTTCACGTTCCTCTATTGTTGAAATATTGTTTCATTGTTGTCAACAAAACTCAACAAAGAGTTCGTTCTGTAATGTTCAAATAAGTAACAACAATGAACAATTGTTGAAACCCTTAATATTGAAACAATGAAGAAATTTCTCATTCTCGAAAAACAATTTGCGAGCTTGTAGGTTGGATTGCTATTGAACGGATTTCAAACAACATTTTTCAGTGAAAGAAAGACAACTATAGCATAGATTTCTAAATTTATCAGTTAATTCGAGTGTGCACATCTTCATCGTCAAAATAGCCATGTTTTGGTACATTTTATTGACTTTTCTTGCGTCGTTTATCTTCATGTATGACATTTGTACTGTTATGATGCAAAAAATAGTCATATCTCCGATTTATGGGTGAACAAGAATATTCCTCTAAGAACGATCACCAAATTCTGTGGATGACAAGAGAATTGTGGCAACGCTCATAAAAGAAAAAATGAAGTAAGTGCGAATATCGGAGGTGTGTATTCTACATGAATGAAGTTTTTTTTTCTCTGATACCTTGCTTAATCACTTAATATGTATATATTTTTTCTATTCAGGAATGCATATTTATACAAGCGGTCACAAAAAAATAGACATCTCTCCGATTTGTGGATGAACAAGAACACTCCTCATAGAACGATCAACGAACGTAGATGACAAGAGAATTGTACTAACGCCCATAAAAGGAAAAATGAAAGATAGATCAATAAAGAAAGATCAATAGAAATTTTCAATTTGTAGACGTCCGTATTTCAATAATTATTATAAAAACATTATCAAAAAGGGGTCATTAAAGAACCTTTGTCGTTATTTTACGGAAAACGATATGGGAATAAAAATGATTGATTCTTTCTCTCTCTCTTTTTTTTTTTTTTTTGTAGACACATCTAGCATTATATTACATTTTTGCCACAAAAGTAAAAACAAAAGGCATACGACAATAAAACTGCATTTGCTTACGCTCGCTAAAGTAAGCCAACAATATAGATTCAGTTCGCTAGCAGGGATCCTCGTTAAATCTGTTAGTTGTTACTGGTAAACAAAAACTGTTTTCACGTTCATCTATTGTTGAAATAATGTTTTATTTTTGTCAACAAAACACAACAATGAGTTCGTTCTGTAATGTTCAATTAAGTAACAACAATGAACATTTGTTCACTGAACAATGGCAACACTCATAAAAGAAAAAATGAAGAAAGTGCGAATATCGGAGGTGTGTGTACTACATGAAAGAAATTATTTTATTCACTTATACCTTGCTTAATTACCTAATATGTATATATATTTTTTTTCATTTCAGGAATGTATATTTTTACAAGAGACAAAAAATAAACACATCTCCGATTTACGGATGAACAAGAATACCCCTCTTAGAATGATCACCGAATTCTGTGGATGACAAGAGAATTGTAGTAATGCTCATAAAAGAAAAAATGAATTAAGTGCGAATATAGGAGGAGTGTGTTCTACATGAACGATTTTTTTTCTCTTATACCTTGTTTAATCACTTAATATGTATATATTTTTTTCATTTCAGGAATGCCTATTTTTACAAGCGGAGACAAAAAAATAGACATCTCTCCTATTTATGGATGAACAAGAATATTCCTTTTAGAACGATCACCAAAGTATGTGGATGAGAAGAGAATTGTGACAACGCCCATAAAAGGAAAAATGAAGAAATTGCGAATATCGGAGGTATGTATACTACATGAACGAAATTATTTTATTCTCTTATACCTTGCTTAATTACTTAATATGTATATATTTTTTTCATTTCAGGAATGCCTATTTTTACAAGCGGAGACAAAAAATAGACATTTCTCCGATTTATGGATGAACGAGAATATTCCTCTTAGAACGATCACCGAATTCGGTGGATGACAAGAGAATTGCGGTAATGCTCATGGAAAAGAAGGAAGAAATCAGGAATATTTGATTTACGTATACTACACTGTGTAAGATTTTAATTTTCTCTTATACCTGGTTTTATAACATTATATATACACTGTTAAAAATCTGGAGCATTAGCTGCATCGTCTCTCCATCGCTTTTATAGGAATCTGTAACTTGACCATGTTATGGGGCATTCTCATTGGTCAGAACAGAAACATTCCATAAAAGTGGTGCAGTGAGTATCCAGCAATTGCTGCATATTTTTAACAGTGTATATATATATAATTGAATTTTTTCTATGAAGCCTAGTTTTACTAGAGGATATAAAAATATCTATCTCGCCGATTTATGGTTGAAGCACACTCCTCTCACAAATATCACAGAATTTATTGGATATCAAGAGAATGGCGGTAATGCCCAAGCAAAAAGAATAAAATAACGATGAATTTACGAATATTGGTGGTGTGTATACTAAACGGAGTAACAAGTGACATTTATAATTTATGCCTTGATTTGTTTTCAGGAGTGTTTTTTTTTTTTTTTACAAGAGGACTAAAAGTAGTCGTATTTTTGATTTGTGGATGACAAGAACTCTCCTCTTTGACTAATCGCCGAAGGAGACTGTGAATTACGACCGTGAAAGAAGCAAAAGAAAGTATGAATACTGGAAGTAGATATATACACACTGATTATAACAAGTTACATTTTTCTCTCTTACTTTGATTAAAACTAGAAAAATATATATTTTTAAAGTTCAGGAATGATTATTTTTACAAGAAGAACTAAAATGAACATCTCTGCGGTGTGTTGATGAAAGAAGGTTCTCTTTTTTTGAACAATCACCGAAAAAGTCTGAGGATGATAGAAGGAGAACGAGAATACCCATGAAAGAAACAGAAGAATTTAACAATGTCGATGGAGCGTACTTGGAGGTACTTTGAGTAAGAAGTTAAAATTTTCCTTTATACCTTCATTCATAAATGATTTTTTTTCAGAATTGCTCGTTTTTACAAGAGAAATTAAAAATAGACCTAGATCCGATTTGTGGATTAAAAGAACTTTCCTCTTTGAGTCAGAACCGAAGAACAGAGCGGATGACAGTGGCAATGCATTCACCATGAAATAAACAGAAAGAAAGTTCCAATATCCGATGTATGGTGTACTGCACTGGGTAATAAAACGTTAATTCTTTTCTTTCGCTCGATTTATAACTGAAAATAATTTTATACGTAGGAAAGCCTATTTTCAAAAGAAGAATTAAAAATAGCTAGAGTAATAGCTAAAGTAAAGCTAAGTTTTAAGCATAAAAATTTAGTTTTAAAATCCGATGAAGCACCTATTCTACTATTGTATTTGTTTTAAATGAAAGGTAACGTACTTCCATATGGCTATATTGTCAGAAAAAGTGTGACCCCATAACAGATTGCTGAATTCTAATTGTAATAGGAATTATAGAAGAATTTCAACATTTCTCTTACTATTGATTAAATAGTTCAGATTCATATTTGGGTTTAAAAGAGCGTTGAATTTTCATGTTAGCGAGAGCAATTTTGAAGATTTTTCATAAGAAAGAAAAAATATATTTTTAGATGAACTTTTTCGATCTTAAGCGTCGCAATTTTGAAGATTTTTCCTAACAAGTAATAAAATATAATATACCTTAAGCTGGAAACCGATACCGCCAGTAGTGTAAAGACATAATAACTAAAAAAATTATTTAAATTTATTAAATTTTGAAGAATGTTAATTTTACAATTATTACAAATAAGATTTACATTATTTTTATTAATCTATAGATATCGTCAATATTATGAGACAAATATTAAAACAAAGAACCGAGGGGGTAGGATACCTTTGAACGCGTCGAAAAAGTAAAAAATATCCTTATGTTCCAAGCTTCAAAACTTGTGTAATAAGTCAAAAATAAAAATCAAACTTCAATTGAATATAAAGCTCATATTTACGTTTATATTTAAAATTATATATATACTTGTAAATTCATAAATAAATACCGAAATGATAAGTTTAAAAATAAATGATAATAACAGAAAAAAATCTTGCGCGCAGGATAAAGTCTGAAAATACGCACATAAAAAGGAAATTATGATGAAAATAAATAAAGAATAGAGTTACCTTTATAATAAAAACGGAATATTTGTAAAAAATATTGACTAAATTAAAAAATTAATAAAAAAATAAAAATTTTTACTTTTTGAAAACTATTGATGGTATGAAAAGTACAAACACAGTTTACATTACAAGTAGTCATATTTTCGATTTGTGGATGACAAGAACTCTCGTCTTTGACTGATCGCCGAAGGAAACTGTGAATTACGACCATGAAGGAAGCAAAAGAAAGTATGAATACTGGAAGTAGGTATATACACACTGATTATAACAAGTTAAATTTTCCTCTCTTACTTTGATTAAAACTAAAAAAAATATATTTTTTTTAATTTCAGAAATGATTATTTTTACAAGAAGAACTAAACTGAACATCTCTGCGGTCTGTTGATGGAAAATGGTTCTTTTTTTTTGAACAATCACCTAAAAAGACTGAGGATGATAGGAGGAGAACGAGAGCACCCATGAAAGAAACAGAAGAATTTACGAATGTCGATGGAACATACTTTGAGGTACTTTGAGTAAGAAGTTAAAATTTTCCATTATACCTTCATTCGTAAATGATTTTTTTTTCAGAAATGCCCGTTTTTACAAGAGAAATTAAAAATAGACCTAGATCCGATTTGTGGATGAACAGAACTTTCCTCTTTGAGTGAGAACCGAAAAATAGTGCGTATGACAGTGGCAATGAATTCACCATAAAATAAACAGAAAGAAAGTTCCAATATCTGATGTACGGTGTGCTGCACTGGGTAATAATCCGTTAATTCTTTTCTTTCGCTCGATTTATAGCTGAAAATAATTTTATACTTAGGAAAGACTATTTTCAAAAGAAAAATTTAAAATAGGTAAATCTAAGTTTTAAGTATAAAAATTGAGTTTTAAATCCGATGAAGCACCTATTCTACTATTGTATTTGTTTTGAATGAAAGGTAACGTAATTCCATATGGATATATTGTCAGAAAGAGTGTGACCCCATAACAGAGTACTCAATTCTAATTGTAATAGGAATTATAGAAGAATTTCAACATGTCTTAGAATATCTCTTTCTCTTTCTATTGATTAAATAGTGTAGAATCAAATTTTTGTATAAAAGAGGGTTGAATTTTCATGTTAGAGAGAGCAATTTTGAAGAGATTTTAGAAGAAAGAAAAATATAGTTTCAGAAGAAATGTTTTCGGTCTTATGCGTACGCAATTTTGGAGATTTTTCCTAACGAGTAATAAAATATAATATACCGAAATTCGATTCCGCCAGTAGTGTAAAGATATATTCACTAAAAAATGTATTTAAATTTATTAAGTTTTAAGGTATGTTAATTTTACGTTCATTACAAATAAGATTTACATTATTTTTATTAATCTATCGATATCGTCAGTATTATGAGACAAATATTAAAACAAGGAACTGCTTAAGTTCACCAAATGTTCACTGAAGCTGTTTTTAAATTAGTGTTGAAAAGTAATATTATACCATTTTCCACCAAGCCTAGGAAATCGTGCCTGGTGATAAGGAAATATTAAAAATGAATTACAGTCGGACCTCTATTTAACGAAGTCGCTAAATCCTTAAAAAATTTCGTTATGTGGAAAATTCGTTAAATAGAGATTCACTTTTAAATACTTCAAACCACACAAAACAGTTTTTTAATTCATAAACATAAAACATTATTAAAAAACATAATTAATCACTCTTTTTGTTGTAAATCATATTTATTTTTTTATTATTATTCATTTTACCCTTTAAAAAGAAATCTGTATGGACAACAATAATTAAAAAATATATTGTCCGGAAATGCACTGAATTTTCAGTTTTAAGAAAATATTTACATTAAAATTAATGAATTTTAATGACATTATCGTATTTATTATAACAAGTAATTTTAAGCAATCTATTACTACATGCGTCCTTAAATTTAATTACTGAAACTTATTTACTACAGAACAGCCCTTTTGCGTGTTAAAGGGGGTTATTGAAAGTTTGTATTTCCTGGATTAAATACAAAGAATGAAAGGGATTTTACTGCTTTCGTTGAGTTAGGCACCTGGTAAAACTAATTCAAGGTTATTGAGCATTATAGAATGTGTGAAAGAATGTTTGAAGAAACTGGAAATATTTTGAGAAACAGGGAAAAAAATTATATCAGAAGAAAAAGACTGTTAAATAGAGAATACACTTCGCTATTTGGAGGTTATTTCACGAACAAATTCGCAAAATCTTATTGGTTCCCAGGAAAAGTTCGCAAATTAGAGAAATTCACAAAATAGAGGTTCGTTAAATTGAGGTCCGACTGTTCTATAGTTCATTAAATGTTCAATGATGCAAGATCTTTGATACATAAAATTTATAATTTGACTATGACTTTAATCTTTATGACTACAACAGCATACGAGTTAGAACACCAACTGAATTAATAATGAGCCAAAATATGCTCTCTAAAATAGACCAATATCTGTGAAAGTGCATCAATAAATACTTCAGACATTAAAAAGTAGAAAATACTTTAAAAATATTTGACGTCTTTTTTTTTTCTTCACTGAAATATTTTTGTCGGGATATACTTTCCATGCTGATTTGAATGAAAGAACAAAAATAAAGTGTGAAAAGTATTACTATATGGAGAAATAAACTTAAAACAATTTTCAATTTGTAGACGTCCCCTATTTCAATAATTATTATAAAAACATTATCACGAAGATGTCATTACGGTACCTTTGTTGTTATTTTACGGAAAACGATCTGGGAATAAAACGATTCAGTATTTCTCTCTCTCTTTTTTTTGGTAGGCACATGTAGGATTATATTAAATGTTTGCCACAAAAGTAAAAATAAAAAGCATGCAACAATAAAATTGCATTCGCCTATGCCCGCTAAAGTACGCCAACAAAATAGATTCAGTTCTCTGGCAGGGATCCTAGTTAAATCTCTTTGTTCTTACTTGTAAACAAAAACTGTGAAGCATTACATCCATTTCACCATTTAACAATAATGGACTTCAAGCATTCGCAACAAAAACGTTTTATTGGAACTGTTTTCACATTCCTCTATTGTTGAAATAATGTTTTATTGTTGTCAACAAAACACAACAATGAGTTCGTTCTGTAATGTTCAAATAAGTAACAACAATGAACAATTGTTAAAACCCTTTATATTGAAACAATGAAGAAATTTCTCATTCTCAAAACACAATTTGCGAGCTTGTAGGTTGGATTGCTATTGAACTGATTTCAAACAACATTTTTCAGTGAAAGAAAGACAACTATTGCATAATTTTCTAAATTTATCAGTTAATTCGAGTGTGCACATCTTCATCGTCAAAATAGCCATGTTTTGGTACATTTTATTGACTTTTCTTGCGTTGCTTATCTTCATGTATGACATTTGTACTGTTATGATGCAAAAAATAGACATCTCTCCGATTTATGGGTGAACAAGAATATTCCTCTAAGAACGAACACCAAATTCTGTGGATGACAAGAGAAGTGTGGCAACGCTCATAAAAGGAAAAAAGGAAGTAAGTGTGAAAGTCGGAGGAGTGTATTCTACATGAACGATTTTTTTTCTCTTATCTACCTTGCTTAATCACTTAATATATATATATATATTTTCTATTAAAGAATGCATATTTATACAAGCATACACAAAAAATAGACATCTCTCCGATTTATGGATGAACAAGCAACACTCCTCATAGAACGATCAACGAAGGTGGATGACACGAGAATTGTGTCAACGCTCATAAAAGGAAAAATGAAGAAACTGCGAATATTGGAGGTATGTATTCTACCTGAACGAAATTATTTTTTTTCTCTTATACCTTGCTTAATTACTTAATATGTATATTTTTTTTTCATTTCAGGAATGCCTGTTTTTACAAGCGGAGACAAAAAAAATAGACATCTCTCCGATTTATGGATGAACAAGAACATTCCTCTTAGAACGGTCACCGAATTCTATAGATGACAAGAGAATTGTGGTAATGCTCATGGAAAAGAAGGAAAAAATCAGGAATATTTGACTTACGTATACTACATTGTGTAAGAATTTTTTTTTCTCTTATAACTTGTTTTATAACATATATATATATATATATATATATAAAGATATATGAATTTTTTCTTTGATGCTATTTTTACAAGAGGATATAAAAATAGATATCTCGCCGATTTATGGTTGAAGCACACTCCTCTGAGATAGATCACAGAATTTGTTGGATATCAAGAGAATGGCGATAATGTGACGCCATAACAGATTGCTGAATTCTAATTGCAATAGGAATTATAGAAGAATTTCAACGTGTCTTAGAATATTTCTTTCTCTTACTATTGATTAAATAATGAAGATTCAAATTTGTGTTTAAGAGAGGGTTGAATTTTCATGTTAGCGAGAGCAATTTTGGAGATTTTTCATCAGAAAGAAAAAATATAGTTTTAGAAGAACTTTTTCGATCTTATGCGTACGCAATTTTGATGATTTTTCCTAACAAGTAATAAAATATAATATACCTTAAGCTGGAAACCGATACCGCCAGTTGTGTTAAGATATAATCACTAAAAAAATTATTTAAATTTATTAAAATTTGAGGAATGTTAATTTTACAATTATTACAAATAAGATTTACATTATTTGTATTAATCTATCGATATCTTCAATATTATGAGACAAATATTAAAACAAAGAACCGAGGGGGTAGGATACCTTTGAACACGTCGAAAAAGTAAAAAATATCCTTATGTTCCAAGTTTCAAAACTTGTGTAATAAGTCAAAAATAAAAATCAAACTTCATTTGAATATAAAGCTCTTATTTATGTTTATATTTAAAAATATATATAGACTTGTAAATTCATAAATAAATATTGAAATGATAAGTTTAAAAATAAATGATAATAACAGAAAAAAATCTTGCGCGCATGATAAAGTCTTAAAATATACATATAAAGAGGAAATTATGATGAAAATAAATACATAATACAGTTACCTTTATAATAAAAACAGAATATTTGTAAAAAATATTGACTAAATTAAAAAATTAATAAAAAAATAAAAATTTTTACTTTTTGAAAAATATTGATCATATGAAAAGAACAAAAACAGTAGAAAATAAAAGTTTACAATTTTGTGTACGAAAATGTGGTAAAAATTTCTTTCGATTGCCATGTATAGTTTTTTAGTAATACTGCGCGCAGTATCGAAATTCACCATTTCGAATAAACGCAACGCAAAGTTTAATTATCATATGTAGTCTTAGTATGTAGGCATAATAAAACTGCCATAATTAGTAAACTTATGAGAATTAGTGTTGCAAAGTAATATTATACCATTTTCCACTAAGCCTAGGAAATCGTGTCTAGTGATGAGGAAATATTATAAAAAGAATTACTATAGTTCATTAAATGTTCAGTGATGCAAGATTATAAGTTGACTATACCTTTAATATTTATGACTACAACTGTATACGAGAGTTGATACACCAATGGAATTAATAATGCGTCAAATTACGCTCTCTAAAATAGACCGATATCTGTGAAAGTGCTTAATATAATAACTTAATAATAGCTTAAAAGGATAAATATTTCAGACATTAAAAAGTAGAAAATACTTTGAAAAGTATTTGACGCCTTTTTTTTTTTCTTTAAAGAAATATTTTTGTCGGGATATATTTTCCATGCTGATTTGAATCAAAGAACTCACATAAAGTTTCAAAAGTATTACTATATGGAAAAATAAAGTTAGAAAAATTTTCAATTTGTAGACGTCCCCTATTTCAAATATTATTATAAAAACATTATCACAAACGGGTGATTACGGTACCTTTGTCCTTATTTTACGGAAAACGATCTGGGAATAAAAATGATTGATTCTCTCTCTCTCTTTTTTTTAGACACATCTAGCATTATATTACATGTTTGCCACAAAAGTAAAAACAAAAGGTATACAACAATAAAAGAGCATTTGCTTGCGCTCGCTAAAATACGCCAACAATATAGATTCAGTTTTCTAGCAGGGATCCTAATTAAATCTATTTGTTGTTACTGGTAAAATTAAACCGAACTGCGAAGCATTACATCCATTTCGTCATTTAACAAAAATGGCCTTCAAGCATTCGCAACAAAAACGTTTCGAGGAACTGTTTTTTCGTTCCTCTATTGTTGAAATAATGTTTTGTTGTTGTCAACAAAACACAACAATGAGTTCGTTCTGTAATGTTCAAATAAGTAACAACAATTAACAATTGTTAAAACCCTTAATATTGAAATAATGAAGAAATTTCTCATTCTCAAAAAACAATTTGCGAGCTTGTAGGTTGGATTACTATTGAATGGATTTCAAACAACATTTTTCAGTGAAAGAAAGACAACTATTGCATAATTTTCTAAATTTATCAGTTAATTCGAGTGTGCACATCCTTATGGTCAAAATAGCCATGTTTTGGGACATTTTATTGACTTTTCGTGCTTCGTTTATCTTCATGTATGCCATTTGTATTGTTATGATGCAAAAAATAGACATCTCTCGGATTTATGGGTGAACAAGAATATTCCTTTAAGAACGCTCACCAAATTCTGTGGATGACAAGAGAATTGTGGTAACACTCATAAAAGAAAAAATGAAGTAAGTGCAAACATCAGAGGTATGTATACTACATGAACGAAATTATTTTTCCCTTTTTTACCTTGCTTAATTACTTAATATGTATATTTTTGTTTTATTTCAGGAAAGCATATTTTTACAAGAGGCACAAAAAATAGACATTTCTCCGATTTATGGATGAACAAGAATATTCCTCTTAGAACGATCACCGAATTCTGTGGATAAACAGACAATTGTGGCAACGCTGATAAAAGAAAAAAATGAGGAAAGTTCGAATATCGGAGATATGTATTCTACATGAAAGAAATTATTTTTTTCTCTTATACCTTGCTTAATTACTTAATATGTATATTTTTTTCGTTTCAGGAATGCCTATTTTACAAGCGATTACAAAAAAATAGACATCTCTCCGATTTATGGATGAACAAGAACATTCCTCTTAGAACGGTCACCGAATTATGTGGATGACAAGCGAATTGCGGTAATGCTCAGGGAAAAGAAGGAAGAAATCAGGAATATTTGAGATAGGTATACTACATTGTGTAAGAATTTTTTTTTCTCTTATACATTGTTTTATAACATAATATATATATATATATATATATATATATATATATATATATATATATATATATATATATATATATATATAGATAGATAGATATGAATTTTTTCTATGATGAATTTTTTCTATGTAAATCACATTTATTTTTTTTATTATTATTCATTTTACCCATCAAAAAGAAATCTGTATGGACAACAATAACTAAAACATATATTGTCCGGAAATGCACTGAATTTTCAGTTTTAAGAAAATACTTACATTAAAATTAATGAATTTTAATGACATTATCATATTTATTATAACAAGTAATTTTAAGCAATCTATTACTACATGCGTCCTTAGATTTAATTACTGAAACTTTTTTACTACAGAACAGCCTTTTTGAGTGTTAAAGGGGGTTATTGAAAGTTTGTATTTCCTGGATTAAATACAAAGAATTAAAGGGATTTTACTGCTTTCGTTGAGTTAGGCACCTGGTAAAACTAATTCAGTGTTATTGAACATTATAAAATGTGTGAAAGAAAGTTTGAAGTGTCCGGAAATATTTTGAGAAACAGGGAAAAAGAAATATATCAGAAGAAAAAGATTGTAAAATAGAGAATACACTTCGCTATTTGGAGGTTATTTCACGAACAAATTCGCAAAATGTTGTTGGTTCCGAGGAAAAGTTCGCAAAATAGAGAAATTCACAAATTAGAGGTTCGTTAAATTGAGGTCCGACTGTTCTGTAGTTCATTAAATGTTCAATGATGCAAGATCATAGATACATAAAATTTATAATTTGACTATGACTTTAATCTTTATGACTACAACAGTATACGAGTTAGAACACCAATGGAATTAATAATGCGTCAAATTACGCTCTCGAAAATAGACCAATATCTGTGAAAGTGCATCAATAAATACTTCAGACATTAAAAAATACTTTAAAAAGTATTTGATGTCTTTTTTTTTTCTTTACTGAAATATTTTTGTCGGGATATACTTTCCATGCTGATTTGAATCAAAGAACACAAATAAAGTGTCAAGAGTATTACTATATGGAAAAATAAACTTAAAACATTTTTCAATTTGTAGACGTCCCCTTTTTCAATAATTATTGTAAAAACAATATCACGAAGGTGTCATTACGGTACCTTTGTTGTTACTTTACGGAAAACGATCTGGGAATAAAAATGATTGAGTCTTTCTCTCTCTTTTTTTTTTTGGTAGGCACATGTGGGATTATATTAAATGTTTGCCACGAAAGTAAAAAAAAAAGCATGCAACAATAAAATTGCATTTGCTTACGCTCGCTAAAGTACGCCAACAATATAGATTCAGTTTTCAAGCAGGGATCCTAGTTAAATCTATTTGTTGTTACTGGTAAACATAAACAGAACTGCGAAGCATTACATCCATTTCGTCATTTAAAAACAACGGACTTCAAGCATTCGCAACAAAAATGTTTCGTGGAACTGTTTTTACGTTCCTCTATTGTTGAAATATTGTTTTATTGTTGTCAACAAAACTCAACAATGAGTTCGTTCTGTAATGTTCAAATAAGTAACAACAATGAACAATTGTTGAAACCCTTAATATTGAAACAATGAAGAAATTTCTCATTCTCGAAAATCAATTTGCGAGCTTGTTGGTTGGATTGCTATTGAACGGATTTCAAACAGCATTTTTCAGTGAAAGAAAGACAACTATTGCTTAATTTTCTAAATTTATCAGTTAATTCGAGTGTGCACATCTTCATCGTCAAAATAGCCATTTTTGGTACATTTTATTGACTTTTCTTGCGTCGTTTATCTTCATGTATGACATTTGTACTGTTATGATGCAAAAAATAGACATCTCTCCGATTTATGGGTGAACAAGACTATTCCTCTAAGAACGATCACCAAATTCTGTGGATGACAAGAGAATTGTGGCAACGCTCATAAAAGAAAATATGAAGTAAGTGCGAATATCGGAGGTGTGTATTCTACATGAACGAAGTTTTTTTCTCTGATACCTTGCTTAATCACTTAATATGTATATATTTTTTCTATTCAGGAATGCATATTTATACAAGCGGTCACAAAAAAATAGACATCTCTCCGATTTGTGGATGAACAAGAACACTCCTCATAGAACGATCAACGAACGTAGATGACAAGAGAATTGTGCTAACGCCCATAAAAGGAAAAATGAAAGATAGATCAATAAGGAAAGATCAATAGTAATTTTCAATTTGTAGACGTCCCCTATTTCAATAATTATTCTAAAAACATTATCACAAAGGGGTCATTAAAGAACCTTTGTCGTTATTTTACGGAAAACGATCTGGGAATAAAAATGATTGATTCTTTCTCTATCTCTTTTTTTTTTCATTATATTACATTTTTGCCACAAAAGTAAAAACAAAAGGCATACAACAATAAAACTGCATGTGCTTACGCTCACTAAAGTAAGCCAACAATATAGATTCAGTTCTCTAGCAGGGATCCTCGTTCAATATGTTAGTTGTTAATGGTAAACAAAAACAGAACTGCGAAGCATTACATCCATTTCGTCATTTAACAGCAATGGACTTCAAGCATTCGCAACAAAAATGATTCTCGGAACTGTTTTCACGTTCATCTATTGTTGAAATAATGTTTTATTTTTGTCAACAAAACACAACAATGAGTTCGTTCTGTAATGTTCAATTAAGTAATAACAATAAGCAATTGTTCACTGAACAATGGCAACACTCATAAAAGAAAAAATGAAGAAAGTGCGAATATCGGAAGTATGTGTACTACATGAACGAAATTATTTTATTCACTTATACCTTGCTTAATTACCTAATATGTATATATTTTTTTTCATTTCAGGAATGTATATTTTTACAAGAGACAAAAAATAAACACATCTCCGATTTACGGATGAACAAGAATACTCCTCTTAGAACGATCACCGAATTCTGTGGATGACAAGAGAATTGTGGTAATGCTCATAAAAGAAAAAATGAATTAAGTGCGAATATACGAGGTGTGTGTTCTACATGAACGATTTTTTTTTGTCTTATACCTTGTTTAATCATTTAATATGTATATATTTTTTTCATTTCAGGAATGCCTATTTTTACAAGCGGAGACAAAAATTAGACATCTCTCCGATTTATGGATGAACAAGAATATACCTTTTAGAACGATCACCAAATTATGTGGATGACAAGAGAATTGTGTCAACGCCCATAAAAGGAGAAATGAAGAAATTGCGAATATCGGAGGTATGTATACTACATGAACGAAATTATTTTATTCTCTTATACCTTGCTTAATTACTTAATATGTATATATTTTTTCCATTTCAGGAATGCCTATTTTTACAAGCGGAGACAAAAAAAATTGACATCTCTCCGATTTATGGATGTACGAGAATATTCCTCTTAGAACGATCACCGAATTCTGTGGATGACAAAAGAATTGCGGTAATGCTCATGGAAAAGTAGGAAGAAATCAGGAATATTTGAGTTACGTATACTACACTGTGTAAGATTTTTATTTTCTCTTATACCTTGTTTTATAACATCATATATACACTGTTAAAAATCTGGGGCATTTGCTGCATCGTCTCTCCATCGCTTTTATAGGAATCTGTAACTTGACCATATTATGGGGCATTCTCATTGGTCAGAACAGAAACATTCTATAAAAGTGGTGGAGTGAGTATCCAGCAATTGCTGCATATTTTTAACAGTGTATATATATATAATTGATTTTTTTCTATGAAGCCTATTTTTACTAGAGGATATAAAAATATATATCTCGCCGATTTATGGTTGAAGCACACTCCTCTCACAAATATCACAGAATTTGTTGGCTATAAAGAGAATGGCGGTAATGCCCAAGCAAAAAAATAAAATAACGATGAATTTACGAATATTGGTGGTGTGTATATTAAACGGAGTAATAAGTGACTTTTATAATTTATGCCTTGATTTGTTTTGAGGAGTGTTTTTTTTTTTTTTTTTTTTTTTTTTTTTTTTTTTTTTTTTACAAGAGGACTAAAAGTAGTCATATTTTTGATTTGTGGATGACAAGAACGCTCCTCTTTGACTGATCGCCGAAGGAGACTGTGAGTTACGACCGTGAAAGAAGCAAAAGAAACTATGAATACTGGAAGTAGATATATACACACTGATTATATCAAGTTAAATTTTTCTCTCTTACTTTGATTAAAACTAGAAAAATATATATTTTTAAATTTCAGGAATGATTATTTTTACAAGAAGAACTAAAATGAACATCTCTGCGGTCTGTTGATGAAAGAAGGTTTTCTTTTTTGAACAATCACCGAAAAAGTCTGAGGAAGATAGAAGGAGAACGAGAACACCCTTGAAAGAAACAGAAGAATTTAAGAATGTCGATGGAACGTACTCGGAGGTACATTGAGGAAGAAGTTAAAATTTTCCATTATACCTTCATTCATAAATGATTTTTTTTTTCAGAATTGCCCGTTTTTACGAGAGAAATTAAAAATAGATCTAGATCCGATTTGTGGATTAAAAGAACTTTCCTCTTTGAATGAGAACCGAAGAACAGTGCGGATGACAGTGGCAATGCATTCACCATGAAATAAACAGAAAGAAAGTTCCAATATCATATGTACGGTGAACTGTACTGGGTAATAATAAGTTAATTATTTTCTTTCGCTCGATTTATAACTGAAAATAATTTTATACTTAGGAAAGCCTACTTTCAAAAGAAGAATTAAAAAATAGGTAAATCTAAGTTTTAAGCATAAAAATTGAGTTTTAAAATCCGATGAAGCACCTATTCTACTATTGTATTTGTTTTGAATGAAAGGTAACGTACTTCCATTTGGATCTATTGTCAGAAAGTATGTGATCCCGTAACAGATTGCTGAATTCTAATAGTAATAGGAATTATAGAAGAATTTCAACATGTCTTAGAATATTTCTTTCTCTTTCTATGGATTAAGTAGTGCAGATTCAAATTTGTGTTTAAGATAGTGTTGAATTTTCATGTTAGTGTGAGCAATTTCGGAGATTTTTCATTGGAAAGAAAAAATATAATTTTAGAATAACTTTTTCGATCTTAAGAGTACGCAATTTTGAAGATTTTCCTAAGAAGTAATAAAATATAATGTACCTTAAGCTGAAAGCCAATACCTCCAGTAGTGTAAAGATATAATCACTAAAAATGTATTTAAATTTATTAAATTTTGAGGAATGTTAATTTTAAGGTCATTACAAATAAGATTTACATTATTTTTATTAATCTATTTATATCCTCAGTATTATGAGACAAATATTAAAACAAAGAACTGCTTAAGTTCATCAAATGTTCAATAAAGCTGTTTTTAAATTAGTGTTGCATAGTAATATTATACCATTTTCCACCAAGCCAAGGAAATCGTCTCTGGTGATAAGGAAATATTAATAAAAGAAATACGATATTTCATTAAATGTTCAATGATGCAAGTTCATTGATACATAAAATTTATAATTTGACTATTACTTTAATCTTTATGATTGCAACAATATACGAGTGGTACGAGTACAACAATACACAAATGGAATTAATAATGCGCCAAATTACGCTCTCCAAAATAGTCCAATATCTTTGAAAGTGCATCAATAAATACTTTAGGCATGTACAAAAATGTACAAAATACTTTAAAACGTATTTGACGTCTTTTTTTTTTCTTTACTGAAATATTTTTGTCGGGATATACTTTCCATGCTAATTTCAATCAAAGAACTCAAATAAAGTTTCAAAAGTATTATTATACGGAAAAATAAAGTTAGAACAATTTTCATTTTATAGACGTCCCCTAATTCAATAATTATTATAAAAATATTATTACGAAGGGGTTATTCCGTACCTTTGTTGTTATTTTACGGAAAACGATCTGGGAATAAAAATGATTGATTCTTTCTTTCTCTCTCTCTTTTTGGTAGACACATCTAGGATTATATTAAATGTTTGTTACAAAAGTAAAAACAAAAAGCATACAACAATAAAATTGCATTCGCTGATGATCGCTAAAGTATGAAAACAATACAGAATTAGTTGTCTAGCAGGGTTCATAGTTAAATCTATTTGTTGTTACTGGTAAACAAAAAAAAGCTGCGAAACATTACATCCATTTCGTCATTTAACAACAATGAATTTCAAGCATTCGCAAAAAAAAAAAAAAAAAAAAAAAAAAAAAAAAAAAAAAAAAAAAAACTTTTGTTTGTTCCCCAAACCGTTCCCCGTGTCCCAACAATGTGTTCGTTCTGTAATGTTCAAATAAGTAACAACAATGAACAATTTTTAAAACACTTAATACTGAAACATTTAAGAAATTTCTCATTCTCACAAACAATTTGCGAACTTGTTGATTGGATTGCTATTGAACGGATTTCAAACTACATTTTTCAGTGAAAGAAAGACAACTATTGCATAATTTTCTAAATTTATCACTTAATTCGAGCGTGCACGTCTTCATCTTCAAAATAGCCATGTTTAGGGACATTTTATTGACTTTTCTTGCGTCGTTTATCTTCATGTATGCCATATTTAGGTGCGTTCGTAATTATATAAATACGTAGCACCTATAGTCGTCGTTCAGTCCGTCTGTCTGTCCGTCTGTCCGTCCGTCTGTCTATCCGTCCGCATATAACAGAGCAAAAACTACCCGACCGAATGATCTGAAATTTTTAATATATAATTGCTGCAAAATTTTGTCGAGCCATTTCCAATTTTATGAAAATCGGATGTATAGTTTAATTACAGGGATAGTCAAAAGTTTTTCTTTACATTACGGCCAATGGGAAAAATTATTGCAAGTGAATTTTAATGATGTTACAGACTTCCGAATGGTCTGAAATTTTTAATGTATAATTGCTGCAAAATTTTGTCGAGCCATTTCCAATTTTATGAAAATCGGATGTATAATTTAATTACAGGGACACCCAAAAGTTTACCGTTACATTACGGCCAATGGGAAAAAATTATAGCAAATGCATTTTAATGATTTTACAGCCTTCCAAATGGTCTGAAATTTTTAATATATAATTGCTGCAACATTTTGTCGAGCTGTTTCCAATTTTATGAAAATCGGATGTATAGTTTAATTACAGGGACACCCAAAAGTTTTCCGTTACATTACGGCCAAAGGGAAAACATTATAGCAAATGCATTTTAATGATTTTACAGCCTCCGAATGGTCTGAAAATTTTAATATATAATTGCTGCAAAATTTTGTCGAGCCATTTCCAATTTTATGAAAATCGGATGTATAGTTTAATTACAGGGACACCCAAAATGTTTCCGTTACATTATGGCCAATGGGAAAAAATTATTGCAAATGCATTTTAATGATTTTACAGCCTTCCGAATGGTCTGAAATTTTAAATATATAATTGCTGCAAAATTTTGTCGAGCCATTTCAAATTTTATGAAAATCGAATGTATAGTTTAATTACAGGGACAGTCAAAAGTTTTCCGTTACATTACGGGGAATGGGGAAAAAATTATTGTAAGTGCATTTTAATGATGTTACAGACTATGCACTTGTTAGGTGCGTTCATAATTACATAAATACGTAGCACCTACAGTCGTCGTTCAGTCCGTCTGTCTGTCCGTCCGTCTGTCTGTCCGTACGTCCGTCCGCATATAACAGAGCAAAAACTACCCGATCGAAAGATCTGAAATTTTTAATATATAATTGCTGCAAAATTTTGTCGAGCCATTTCCAATCTTATGAAAATCGGATGTATAGTTTAATTACAGGGACACCGAAAAGTTTTCCGTTACATTACGGCCAATGGGAAAAAATTATAGCAAATGCATTTTAATGATTTTACAGCCTTCCGAATGGTCTGAAATTTTTAATATATAATTGCTGCAAAATTTTGTTGAGCCATTTCCAATTTTATGAAAATCGGATGTATAGTTTAATTACAGGGACTCCCAAAAATTTTCCGTTACATTATGGCCAATGGGAAAAAATTATTGCAAATGCATTTTAATGATTTTACAGCCTTCCGAATGGTCTGAAATTTTAAATATATAATTGCTGCAAAATTTTGTCGAGCCATTTCAAATTTTATGAAAATCGAATGTATAGTTTAATTACAGGGACAGTCAAAAGTTTTCCGTTACATTACGGGGAATGGGGAAAAAATTATTGTAAGTGCATTTTAATGATGTTACAGACTATGCACTTATGACGGGCAAAAAAATATACATTCAGTACAATATGGGGTGCAAAAAATAATTATAAAACTAGTTATAGTACGAACGCACCTCATTTGCCACGTTTGACGAGCAATTTCCAACTTGTTACTGTTATGATGCAAAAAATAGACATCTCTCCGATTTATGGGTGAACAAGAATATGCCTCTAAGAACGATCACCGAATTCTGCGGATGACAAAATAATTGCGGCAACGCCCATAAAAGTAAAATGAAGAAAGTACGAATATCGGATGTATGTACTCTACATGAACGAAACTATTTTTTTTCTCTTATTCCTTGGTTAATAACTTAATAAGTATACATTTGTTTCATTCCAGGAATGCCTATTTTTACTGGGAATAAAAATGATTGATTCTTTCTTTCTCTCTCTCTTTTTGGTAGATACATCTAGGATTATATTAAATGTTTGTTACAAAAGTAAAAACAAAAAGCATACAACAATAAAATTGCATTCGCTGATGCTCGCTAAAGTATGAAAACAATACAGAATTAGTTGTCTAGCAGGGTTCATAGTTAAATCTATTTGTTGTTACTGGTAAACAAAAAAAAGCTGCGAAACATTACATCCATTTCGTCATTTAACAACAATGAATTTCAAGCATTCGCAAAAAAAAAAAAAAAAAAAAAAAAAAAAAAAAAAAAAAAAACTTTTGTTTGTTCCCCAAACCGTTCCCCGTGTCCCAACAATGTGTTCGTTCTGTAATGTTCAAATAAGTAACAACAATGAACAATTTTTAAAACACTTAATACTGAAACATTTAAGAAATTTCTCCTTCTCACAAACAATTTGCGAACTTGTTGGTTGGATTGCTATTGAACGGATTTCAAACTACATTTTTCAGTGAAAGAAAGATAACTATTGCATAATTTTCGAAATTTATCACTTAATTCGAGCGTGCACGTCTTCATCTTCAAAATAGCCATGTTTAGGGACATTTTATTGACTTTTCTTGCGTCGTTTATCTTCATGTATGCCATTTTTAGGTGCGTTCGTAATTATATAAATACGTAGCACCTATAGTCGTCGTTCAGTCCGTCTGTCTATCCGTCCGCATATAACAGAGCAAAAACTACCCGACCGAATGATCTGAAATTTTTAATATATAATTGCTGCAAAATTTTGTCGAGCCATTTCCAATTTTATGAAAATCGGATGTATAGTTTAATTACAGGAATAGTCAAAAGTTTTTCTTTACATTACGGCCAATGGGAAAAATTATTGCAAGTGAATTTTAATGATGTTACAGACTTCCGAATGGTCTGAAATTTTTAATGTATAATTGCTGCAAAATTTTGTCGAGCCATTTCCAATTTTATGAAAATCGGATGTATAGTTTAATTACAGGGACACCCAAAAGTTTACCGTTACATTACGGCCAATGGGAAAAAATTATAGCAAATGCATTTTAATGATTTTACAGCCTTCCAAATGGTCTGAAATTTTTAATATATAATTGCTGCAACATTTTGTCGAGCTGTTTCCAATTTTATGAAAATCGGATGTATAGTTTAATTACAGGGACACCCAAAATTTTTCCGTTACATTACGGCCAAAGGGAAAACATTATAGCAAATGCATTTTAATGATTTTACAGCCTTCCGAATGGTCTGAAAATTTTAATATATAATTGCTGCAAAATTTTGTCGAGCCATTTCCAATTTTATGAAAATCGGATGCATAGTTTAATTACAGGGACACCCAAAATTTTTCCGTTACATTATGGCCAATGGGAAAAAATTATTGCAAATGCATTTTAATGATTTTACAGCCTTCCGAATGGTCTGAAATTTTAAATATATAATTGCTGCAAAATTTTGTTGAGCCATTTCCAATTTTATGAAAATCGGATGTATAGTTTAATTACAGGGACAGTCAAAATTTTTCCGTTACATTACGGGGAATGGGGAAAAAATTATTGTAAGTGCATTTTAATGATGTTACAGACTATGCACTTATTAGGTGCGTTCATAATTATATAAATACGTAGCACCTACAGTCGTCGTTCAGTCCGTCTGTCTGTCCGTCCGTCTGTCCGTCCGTCTGTCTGTCCGTCCGTCCGTCCGCATATAACAGAGCAAAAACTACCCGATCGAAAGATCTGAAATTTTTAATATATAATTGCTGCAAAATTTTGTCGAGCCATTTCCAATCTTATGAAAATCGGATGTATAGTTTAATTACAGGGACAGTCAAAAGTTTTTCTTTACATTACGCCCAATGTGAAAAATTATTGCAAGTGAATTTTAAAGATGTTACAGACTTCCGAATGGTCTGAAATTTTTAATATATAATTGCTGCAAAATTTTGTCGAGCCATTTCAAATTTTATGAAAATCGGATGTATACTTTAATTACAGGGACACCCAAAAGTTTTCCGTTACATTACGGCCAATGGGAAAAAATTATAGCAAATGCATTTTAATGATTTTACAGCCTTGCGAATGGTCTGAAATTTTTAATATATAATTGCTGCAAAATTTTGTTGAGCCATTTCCAATTTTATGAAAATCGGATGTATAGTTTAATTACAGGGACTCCCAAAAGTTTTCCGTTACATTATGGCCAATGGGAAAAAATTATTGCAAATGCATTTTAATGATTTTACAGCCTTCCGAATGGTCTGAAATTTTAAATATATAATTGCTGCAAAATTTTGTCGAGCCATTTCAAATTTTATGAAAATCGAATGTATAGTTTAATTACAGGGACAGTCAAAAGTTTTCCGTTACATTACGGGGAATGGGAAAAAAATTATTGTAAGTGCATTTTAATGATGTTACAGACTATGCACTTATGACGGGCAAAAAAATATACATTCAGTACAATATGGGGTGCAAAAAATAATTATAAAACTAGTTATAGTACGAACGCACCTCATTTGCCACGTTTGACGAGCAATTTCCAACTTGTTACTGTTATGATGCAAAAAATAGACATCTCTCCGATTTATGGGTGAACAAGAATATGCCTCTAAGAACGATCACCGAATTCTGCGGATGACAAAATAATTGCGGCAACGCCCATAAAAGTAAAATGAAGAAAGTACGAATATCGGATGTATGTACTCTACATGAACGAAACTATTTTTTTCTCTTATTCCTTGGTTAATAACTTAATAAGTATACATTTGTTTCATTCCAAGAATGCCTATTTTTACAAAACACACACAAAAAATATACATCTCTCCGATTTACGGATGAACAAGAATACTCCTCTTAGAACGATCGCCGAATTCTGTGGATGAAGAGAATTGTGGCAACGCTCATAAAAGAAAAAATGAAGAAAGTTCGAATATCGGAGGTATGTATTCTACATCAACGAAATTATTTTTTTCTCTTATACCTTGCTTAACAACTTGAGGGGCAAGCAGTTATATTTGTGAAATGCTGAATTCCCACCGGAATCTTTGAAAAATTCTTTACAGCTTTTTTCCACCAAAGTTAGAAAAGTAAAATTTAATAAAATTTTTCTGGTGTAAAACTTCATTAATCGCAGGTGGTATATAACATATACCGGTGCCCCTCAAGGGGTTAATTACTTAATATGTATATTTTTTTCATTTCAGGAATGCTTATTTTTGCAAGCGGAGATAAAAAAAAATAGACATCTCCCCGATTTATGGATGAACAAGAATATTCCTCTTATAACGATCACCGAATTCTGCAGATGACAAGAAAATTGTGGTAATGCTCATAAAAGAAATAAAAAAGAAAAGTGCCCAGCTAAACTGATGGCATTGAGCTCACAGGCTATTCACACTAATTGTATATTATACACTTATTTTAAAGAATAATGCCCTAAAAAAAATAAGTGAAGGGGAATTAGCCCCCGTTTCCCCCTTTATACTTAACCAGTGAACCTCGAAATCTCATCAGGGAAGCCCCTTATCATAATAAACCGGTATACTAAATTTCGTGCAAATCGAATAATCCTGCAAAAAAAAACATTTTTCTAAATTAAGGGGGTGGACTAGCCCCCCTTTATCTTTAACCAATGAATCGCCAAAACGAATCAGGGAAGCTCCTTAACATAATAAACCGGTATACCAAATTTGGAGCAAAGCGAATAATTCTGCATGAAAAACCCGTTTATATAAGTTAAGGGGGGTCGCCTAGCCCCCTTCCCCCTTTATCTTTAACCAATAAACCCCCCAAACTAATCAAGGAAGTTCCTTAACATAATAAACCGCTATACCAACTTCGGAGCAAATCGAATCATTCTGCATGAAAAACCCATTTATCTGAATTAAAAGGGATGGATTAGCCCCCTTTCCCCCCTTTATTCTTAACTAATGAACCCCTAAAACTAATCAGGGAAGTTCCTTAACATAATAAACCGGTACACCAAATTTGGAGCAAATCGAATCCTTCTGCATGAAAAACCCAATTATCTGAATTAAGGAGGTGGACTAGCCCCCCTTTTCCCCTTTATTCTTAACCAATGAACCCCCAAAACTAATCAGGGAAGTTCCTTAACATAATAAACCGGTATACCAAATTCGGAGCAAATCGAAACATTCTGCATGAAAAACCCATTTATCTGAATTAAAAGGGGTGGACAAACCCCCTTTCCCCCTTTATCCTTAACCAATGAACCCCCAAAACTAATCAGGGAAGTTCCTTAACATAATAAACCGGTATACCAAATTCGTAGCAAATCGAACCATTCTGCATGAAAAACCCAATTATCTGAATTAAAAGGGGTGAACTAATGCCCCTTTTCCCCCTTTATCCTTAACCAATGAACCCCCAAAACTAATCAGGGAAGTTCCTTAACGTAATAAACCGGTATACCAAATTCCGCGCAAATCGAATGATTCTGCATGAAAAACCCATTTATCTGAATTAAGGGGGGTGGACTAAACCCGTTTTTCCCCCTTTATCCTTAACCAATGAACTCCCAAAACTAATCAGGGAAGTTCCTTAACATAATAAACCGGTATACCAAATTCGAGCAAATCGAATAATTCTGCATGAAATACCCATTTATCTGTATTAAGGGGGTAGACTAACCCCCCTTTACCCCCTTTATACTTAACAAGTGAACCTCCAAATCTAATCAGGGAAGCTCCTTATCATAATAAACCGGTATACCAAATTTGGAGCAAATCGAATAATCTTGAAAAAAAAAGAAAACATTTATCTAAATTAAGGGGGTGGACTAGCCCCCCTTTATCCTTAACCAATGAATCGCCAAAACGAATCAGGGAAGCTCCTTAACATAATAAACCGGTATACCAACTTCGGAGCAAATCGAAACATTCTGCATAAAAAAAACATTTATCTCAATTAAGAGGGGCGGGCTAACTTCCCTTTTCCCCCTTTACCCTTAACCAATGAACCCCCAAATCTAATCATGGAAGTTCCTTAACATAATAAAACGGTATACCAAATTCGGAGCAAATCGAATCATTCTGCATGAAAAACACATTTATCTGAATTAAGGGGTTTGGACTAACTCCGTTTTTCCCCCTTTATCCTTAAACAATGAACTCCCAAAACTGATCAGGGAAGTTCCTTAACATAATAAACCGGTATACCAAATTCGGAGCAAATCGAATCATTCTGCATGAAAAACACATTTATCTGAATTAAGGGGAGAGGACTAACACCGTTTTTCCCCCTTTATCCTTATCCAATGATCTCCCAAAACTGATCAGGGAAGTTCCTGAACATAATAAACCGTATATCAAATTCGGGATTAAGGGAAATATCTGAATTAAGGGGGTGGACTAACCCCCCTTTTCTTTAACCAATGAACCCCCAAAATTAATCAGGGATGTTCCTTAACATAATAAACCGGTATACCAAATTCGGAGCAAATCGAATGATTCTGCATGAAAAACCCATTTTTCTGAATTAAGGGGGGGTGGACTAACCCCGTTTTTCACCCTTTATCCTTAACCAATGAACCCCCAAAACTAATCATGGATGTTCCTTAACATAATAAACCAGTATACCAAATTCGGAGCAAATCGAATGATTCTGCATGAAAAACCCATTTTTCTGAATTAAGGGGGGTGACTAACCCCGTTTTTCCCCCTTTATCCTTAACCAATGAACTCCCAAAACTAATCAGGGAAGCGCCTTATCACAATGAACCTAGGAAAAAATTTTGAAGCAAATCGGATGTTTCTATCAAGAGTTATCGCGTTACGTACATACGTACGTACATACATACATACATACATACAGAACGGGCGGGCACATTAGCTCTCAGGCTTTGATAGCCTGTGACCTAAAAATGAATTAAGTGCGAATATCGGAGGTGCGTATTCTACATGAACGAAATTTTTTTTTCTCTTATACCTTGCTTAATTAATATGTACATATTTTTTTCTATTCAGGAATGCATATTGATACAAGCTGACACAAAAAAATAGACAACTCTCCAATTTATGGATGAACAAGAACACTCCTCATAGAACGATCAACGAACGTGGATGACAAGTGAATTGTGGCAACGGCCATCAAAGGAAAATTGAAGAAATTGCGAACATCGGAGGTATGTATACTACATGAACGAAATTATTTTTTTCTTTTATACCTTGCTTAATTACTTAATATGTATATGTTTGTTTTATTTCAGGAATGCATATTTTTACAAGAGACACAAAAAATAGACATCCCTCCGATTTATGTATGAACAAGAATATTCCTCTTAGGCTTAGAACGATCACCGAATTCTGTAGATTACAAGAGAATTGTGGCAACACTCATAAAAGAAAAAATGAAGAAAGTGCGAATATCGGAGGTATGTATACTACATGAACGAAATTATTTTATTCTCTTATACCTTGCTTAATGACTTAATATGTATATATTTTTTTCATTTCAGGAATGTATATTTTTACAAGAGACAAAAAATAAATACATCTCCGATTTACGGATGAACAAGAATACTCCTCATAGAACGATCACCGAATTCTGTTGATGTAGAGAATTGTGGCAATGCTCGTAAAAGAAAAAATGAAGAAAGTTCGAATATCGGAGGTATGTATTCTACATGAACGAAATTATTTTTTTCTCTTATACCTTGCTTAATTACTTAATATTTATGTTTTTTCATTTCAGGATTGCCTATTTTTACAAGCGGAGACAAAACAATAGACATCTCTCCGATTTATGGATGAAAAAGAATATTATTCCTCTTAAAACGATCACCGAATTCTGTGGATGACAAGATAATTGTGATAATGCTCATAAAAGAAAAAATGAATTAAGTGCGAATATCGGAGGTATGTATTCTACATGAACGATTTTTTTTTTCACTTATACCTTGCTTAATCACTTAATGTGTATATATTTTTATCTATTCAGGAATGCATATTTATACAAGCGGTCACAAAAAAATAGACATCTCTACGATTTATGGATGAACAAGAAGTGAATTGTGGCAACGCCCATAAAAGGAAAAATGAAGAAATTGCGAACATCGGAGGTATGTATACTACATGAACGAAATTATTTTTTTCTTTTATACCTTGCTTAATTACTTAATATGTATATTTTTGTTTTATTTCAGGAATGCATATTTTTACAAGAGACACAAAAAATAGACATACCTCCGATTTATGGATGAACAAGAATATTCCTCTTAGAACGATCACCGAATTCTGTGGATGACAAGAGAATTGTGGCAACACTCATAAAAGAAAAAATGAAGAAAGTGCGATTATTGGAGGTATGTGTAATACATGAACGAAATTATTTTATTCACTTTTACATTGCTTAATTACTTAATATGTATATATATTTTTTTTCATTTCAGCAATGTGTATTTTTACAAGAGACAAAAAATAAATACATCTCCGATTTACGGATGAACAAGAGTACTGCTCATAGAACGATCACCGAATTCCGTGGATGTAGAGAATTGTGGCAATGCTCATAAAAGAAAAAATGAAGAAAGTTCGAATATCGGAGGTATGTATTCTACATGAACGAAATTATTTTTTTCTCTTATACCTTGCTTAATTACTTAATATTTATATTTTTTCATTTCAGGATTGCCTATTTTTACAAGCGGAGACAAAACAATAGACATCTCTCCGATTTATGGATGAACAAGAATATTATTCCTCTTAAAACGATCATCGAATTCTGTGGATGACAAGATAATTGTGATAATGCTCATAAAAGAAAAAGTGAATTAAGTGCGAATATCGGAGGTGTGTATTCTACATGAACGATTTTTTTTTCTGTTATACCTTGCTTAATCACTTAATGTGTATATATTTTGTTCTATTCAGGAATGCATATTTATACAAGCGGTCACAAAAAAATAGACATCTCTACGATTTATGGATGAACAACAAGTGAATTGTGGCAACGCCCATAAAAGGAAAAATGAAGAAATTGCGAACATCGGAGGTATGTATACTACATGAACGAAATTATTTTTTTCTTTTATATCTTGCTTAATTACTTAATATGTATATTTTTGTTTTATTTCAGGAATGCATATTTTTACAAGAGACACAAAAAATAGACATCCCTCCGATTTATGGATGAACAAGAATATTCCTCTTAGAATGATCACCGAATACTATGGATGAAAAGAATTGTGGCAACGCTCATAAAAGAAAAAATGTAGAAATTTCGAATATCGGAGATATGTATACTACGTAGGTTGATCTAAAAAAAAGGTTACAAGCAGAAGCATTTGAAATGTAATAATTGTGAAGCGAATATTTCCACCCAGGGTGGTTGAGTGAGAACCAAATAATAGTGCGAATGACAGTGGCAATGCATTCACCATTAAATAAACAGAAAGGAGATTCCAATATCTGATGTATGGTGTATTGCACTGGGTAATAATACGTTAATTCTTTTCTTTCGCTCGATTTATAACTGAAAATAATTTTATACTTAGGAAAGCCTACTTTCAAAAGAAGAATTAAAAAATAGGTAAATCTAAGTTTTAAGCATAAAAATTGAGTTTTAAAATCCGATGAAGCACCTATTCTACTATTGTATTTGTTTTGAATGAAAGGTAACGTACTTCCATTTGGATCTATTGTCAGAAAGTATGTGATCCCGTAACAGATTGCTGAATTCTAATAGTAATAGGAATTATAGAAGAATTTCAACATGTCTTAGAATATTTCTTTCTCTTTCTATTGATTAAATAGTGCAGATTTAAATTTGTGTTTAAGAGAGGGTTGAATTTTCATGTTAGTGAGAGCAATTTTGGAGATTTTTCATCGGAAAGAAAAAATATAGTTTTAGAATAACTTTTTCGATCTTAAGAGTACGCAATTTTGAAGATTTTCCTAAGAAGTAATAAAATATAATGTACCTTAAGCTGAAAACCGATACCTCCAGTAGTGTAAAGATATAATCACTAAAAATGTATTTAAATTTATTAAATTTTGAGGAATGTTAATTTTACGTTCATTACAAATAAGATTTACATTATTTTTATTAATCTTCCCAGCAAACACATACCTTTCGGCACATGATCGGACCGCAGCTGGCACTGTCGGTTAAGTGTCGGCATAGGCACAGTGGTTTCGGTGAAGCGTCGGCAGCATGTCGGCAATTGAAACACAAGAATCTGCTTTTTCGACTGCCGGTTACCGTAATCGGTCCCCATATGTTTATATATCGGCAAGCGACTTACGCCGGCAAGTAACGCAGGACCGATGTGTGATTTCTGATAGTGGCCCGATCAGATTTGCCAACATCGGTCCGAGTTCGGAATTTTTAGTCTTAGCCGACACTTTTTTTTTCTTTTTCTTAAATTGGTTTGAGTTTCAATTTTGACAAGATATGTATATTTCATGTATATCATATAAAATTCTAACAGTGATAAACAAAATAAATGTCAAAAATAGCCTATGTTTATTTATTTAAAAAAAGTTGTTGTTGAATTCATTTTAAAAAGGACTTACAATTATTTGAATCATCAAAAGAGTTTTTTATATCGCTCCTTAAAATTATTATTCATTTTAAACTTAATCGTAGAAAAAAAAATATTCATAAATTAATTGAACTTATTTTCTAGCTATTATATTCATTTTAAAAGCAATAGCTGTGTTTCTTATTTTATCTAAAAATCAAATTATTAAAATAGTGTTTATATTATTTTACAAGCTATAAAATTATAAAAAAAAAACTACCCAACTTTTTAGCATTAAAATTTAAAAGAAAGATTCGGAAATCTCACACTTCTAAAAAAAAAAGATAAATGAATATTTCTATTTTATTTGATGATTAAGAAAGGTTGATCATTATTGCTACATAATTACTAAAAATATATTCTACATTAAATTATCAAATTACAAAAAAATGAACTCTTATTCTAATTAAAAGTAATTAATTACCAACTTATTTTTTTTATTAAAATTAGTTTTATTATGTTACAAATATATATTTCTTGAATTAACACCTTTAATTACATTATAATTCCTAAAGAGAAAATTATATTAAGAGAAAAACCTCTGAAATTCACTTATTTTATTTAATAAGCATTCTTAAATTTATAAGAAAGATTCAGAAATATCCCCCATTTAAAGTTGTCTTCCAAAAGAAAAAAAAAATATAAATTAATATTTTTATTTTATTTTTTAATTAAAACTATTGATAAGTAACAAATTAATATTGCAACATACTCATTAAATATATGTTCTACTTTAAATCATCAAAATAAGATAAAATGAATTCTTATTCTAATTAAAAATTATTAATTACCAACTTTTTATTTATTAAAATATATTTTCCATGTTAAAAATGTATATTTTGTAAATTAACGCAACGCATGTAATTATATTATAAATCCTAAAAAAGAAATTTGATTAACTGAACAAAACCTCTAAATTTTTTTTTTTAATAGTTAATTATTCTTAAATATATGTATATTCTTAATTATATCTATATCTTAATTATTCTTAATTATATCTGTATCTTAATTATTCTTAAATTCGTTTGCTTTAACGAATTCATTAAGGTATTTATTTCATTCACTTAAATATTAAATTAACTTTTAAATACACGCGCGTAAGACAATTACAAATAAATAAATAAAAAATAAAATAAAAACACTTCAAAATTCAAATTTTCCCATCTACCACTTACCTTCAACGACAACCAATACTTATCGATATGTCTTCCCCTTATGACCTCATATAATCCTCCCCTGATCAAGTCTCAGTGGCTGAGTGGTGAAGGCGTCTACTTCCTGTCCCTGGGACGATGGATCAAACCCCGCCTCTCCCAACGCTGAAACACGTTCCTTCCAAATATACATTCAACGACGACTCATAGATGGCGCCATCAAAACAGATTTTTTTTCAATTTATGCTGGCGTCGGGCTGCGGCCGGCATTCATATGGATAGCTATCGGCGTGCTGTCGGCATAATTTTCTGCCGATACCGGACCGGCTGCGTGCCTCATGAATCAAGCCGCATTCGTGCGACGTATCAAAAAAGATACGGAACCGGTAGCGGCAACCGGTATCGTACCAATACCGCCGGTAGTGGTAAGCGGCTGTCGCCCGATTGCTTACCGATAGCTCTGTGTTTGCTGGGTATTTATATCGTCAGTATTATGAGACAAATATTAAAACAAAAAACTGCTTAAGTTCATCAGATGTTCACTGAAGCTGTTTTTAAATTAGTGCTGCATAGTAATACACTATGACGCAAAAGTTTAGACAATGAAGAAATTCTTACATACTTTGAAAAATATTTATTCAATTTTCAAATCACTGCTTGAAATTAATGTGCTGTACATATAAACAATATTTATAACAAAGAAAAGTGGAATTGTGCATATTGCAATAAATTAAATGGTAACAAAAATAAACTGCTGTCTCAAAAGTTTAGACACAAATTAAATAAAATCGAAATAAACAATTTTTAAAACCTGGTTGCGCATCCATGCTTATATATTACGTCATATACACGAGATTGCATGGAAGAAACTAAATCTTGCATAGTTTGTGGATCGATATCGTACCATGCATTCTCAATAGATGTCTTAAGTTCCTTTTCAGAAGAGTATTGTCTAGCGTTGCTATAAACTTTGCGACACATGATGCTCCAAAGGTTTTCTATAGGGTTAAGACCTGGGCTACATGCTGGCCAGTCGAGAACTCTTATATTATGGGAATTAAACCAAGATTTTGAATGTTTTGCAGTGTGAATTGAAGCATTGTCTTGCTGAAATTCCCACTGAGGACCCCCTAGAAGCTCAGCAAATGGCAGTAGGTTTTCTTCTAATGTCTGTGTATAATGCTGTGAAGTTTGACTTTAGCAAAAGGCTGCCCAAACCATCACCGAGCCCCCTCCTTGTCTGCGACTAAAAAAACGTCGAGGTTCCTTCCGCAAGTCATGCCAATACGATAAACAACCATCTGGACCATCCAGATTCCACTTTTTTTCATCGCTAAATATGACTGACTGCCATTTCTCTCCATATGACATATGCTTTCGAGCCCACATAAGTCTTTGTAACTTATGATATGGTTTCAGAGCTGGTTTCTTCTGCATTTTGCTATAAACGATTGTTCCTTTTTCCAAAATTCGTCTACGAATCGTATCCTTTGATACAGAGAGTCCCGATGAGCTTTGAACTCCACGTACGCTCATTTGTTGAGTACTCGCTAGTCTTTGTATCAGGCGATCCTCTCGTACATTTGTCACACGTGGCCTCCCAGACCGACATTTTGCTTTATATTCGGAACCACTCGATAAAACTCGATAAATAGATTTTTTTGACCTATTAATAATAGCAGAAATTTCAGAAACGCTCTTCCCTTCACCTTTCAACTGCCAAATCCTTGAAACCTCATTCACTTGAATTTCTTTAGCTCTCGGCATGTCGACTATGAAGCGCAATGGTTTGCAGAACTTAAGTACTCCAAATTTGTGACATCATCGATTCTAAATTTGCATATGCCAGCGAATATTCAAAGAAATTTAGAGTAGTGTCTAAACTTTTGCGACAAGCACATTTGAATTTTTATGAAAAAAATTAGTATTATAGCAAATAAAACGACTGTCTTTTGTACATAGCATTTTAAATCAGTTTTTGAATATATTTACAGGTTTTTGTAATTCTGACGTCATAATTCTACATTTTAAAGCTGAATGACGTCATTGTCTAAACTTTTGCGTCATAGTGTATTACCATTTTCCACCAAGCCAAGGAAATCGTCTCTGGTGATAAGGAAATATGAAAAAAAGAATTACTATATTTCATTAAATGTTCAATAATGCAAGATCATTGATACATAAAATTTATAATTTGACTATGACTACAACAATATACGAGTTAGAACACCAATGGAATTAATAATGCGCCAAATTACGCTCTCTAAAAGAGACCAATATCTTTTAATTTACGAATGTCGATGGTACGTACTCGGAGGTACATTGAGGAAGAAGTTTGAGGGAAATTTCCCCCTATACCTAAATTCATAAACGATTTTTTTTTCAGAATGCCTGTTTTTACAAGAGAAATTAAAAATAGACCTAGATCCGATTTGTGGATGAAAAGACACGTTCTCATTGAGTGAGAACCAAAGAATAGTGTGGATGACAGTGGCAATGCATTCACCATGAAATAAACAGAAAGTTCCAATATCTAATGTAGGGTGTACTGCACTGGGTAATAATACGTTAATTCTTTTCTTTCGCTCGATTTATAACTGAAAATAATTTTATAGTTAGGAAATCCTATTTTCAAATGAAGAATTAAAAATATGTAAATCTAAGTTTAAGCATAAAAATTGAGTTTTAAAATCCGATGAAGCACCTATTCTACTATTGTATTTGTTTTGACTGAAATGTAACGTACTTCCATATGGATAAATTGTCAGAAAGAGTGTGACCCCATAACAGATTGCTGAATTCTAATTGTAATAGGAATTATAGAAGAATTTCAACATTATTCCTTTCTCTTACTATTGATCAAATAGTGCAGATTCAAATTTTTGTTTAAGAGAGGGTTGAATTTTCATGTTAGCGGGAGCAATTTTGGAGATTTTTCATAAGAAAGAAAAAATATAGTTTTAGAAGTACTTTTTCGATCTTAAGCGTACGCAAATTTGAAAATTTTTCCTAACAAGTTATAAAATATAATATACCTTAAGCTGAAAACCGATACCGCAAGTAGTGTAAATATATAATTACTAAAAAAATTATTTAAATTTATTAAATTTTGAGGAATGATAATTTTACATTTATTACAAATAAGATTTACATTATTTTTATTAATCTATAGATATCGTCAATATTATGAGACAAATATTAAAACAAAGAACTGAGGGGGTAGGATACCTTTGAACACGTCGAAAAAGTAAAAAATATCCTTATGTTCAAAGCTTCAAACTTGTGTAATAAGTCAAAAATAAAAATCAAACTTCATTTGGATATAAAGCTCATATTTAAGTTTATATTTAAAAAAATATATATATACTTGTAAATTCATAAATAAATATCGAAATGATAAGTTTAAATATAAATGATAATCACAGAAAAAATCTTGCGCGCATGATAAAGTCTTAAAATATGCATATAAAGAGGAAATTATGATGAAAATAAATACATAATAGAGTTACCTTTATAATAAAAACAGAATATTTGTACAAAATATCGACTAAATTAAAAATTAATTAAAAAATAAAAAATTTTATTTTTTGAAAAATATTTTCAAAGTAAAAAACAGTAAAAAAATAAAAGTTTACATTTTTGTGTACAAAAATGTGGTAAAAATTTCTTTTGATTGCCATGCATAGTTTTTTAGTAATACTGCGCGCAGTATCCAAATTCACCATTTTGAATAAACGCAAAGCAAAGTTTAATTATCCTATGTAGTCTTAATATGTAGTCATAATACAACTGCCATAATTAGTAAACTTATGAGAATTTTTTAATGCGGTTTTTTGCATATCTTTCATAAATTATTACGGAATCTAAATGTGTATTAAAAAAATTCGAAAATTTTGATGGTTTAAAGGTATTCTACCCCTTAGTTCATCAAATGTGCACTGAAGCTGTTTTATAATTAGTGTTGTGCAAAGTATTATTATACCATTTTCCACTAAGCCTAGGAAATCGTGTCTGGTGATAAGGAAAAATTAAAAAAAAAATTACTATAGTTCATTAGATGTTCAGTGATGTAAGTTCATTGATACATAAAGTTTATAAGTTGACTATAATTTTAATATTTATAACTACAACAGTATACGAGTTAGAACACAATTGGAATTAATAATGCGCCAAATTACGCTCTGTAAAACAGTCCAATATGTGTGAAAGTGCATCAATAAATACTTCAGACATTAAAAAGTAGAAAATACTTTTAAAATTATTTGACGTCTTTTCTTTTTCTTTACTGAAATATTTTTGTCGGGATATACAATGGTACCGTAATAACCCGTTTGTGATAATGTTTTTATAATAATATTTGAAATAGGGGACGTCTACAAATTGAAAATTTTTCTAACTTTATTTTTCCATATAGTAATACTTTTGACACTTTATGTGAGTTCTTTGATTCAAATCAGCATGGAAAGTATATCCCGACAAAAATATTTCTGTAAAGAAAAAAAAGGCGTCAAATACTTTTCAAAGTATTTTCTACTTTTTAATGTCTGAAGTATTTATCATATTAAGCTATTATTAAGTTATTATATTAAGCACTTTCACAGATATTGGTCTATTTTAGAGAGCGTAATTTGACGTATAATTTTAAAGTATAATTTTAATATTTATAACTACAACAGTATACGAGTTAGAACACAATTGGAATTAATAATGCGCCAAATTACGCTCTGTAAAACAGACCAATATCTGTGAAAGTGCGTCAATAAATACTTCAGACATTAAAAAGTAGAAAATACTTTTTTAAATTATTTGACGTCTTTTCTTTTTCTTTACTGAAATATTTTTGTCGGGATATACAAAGGTACCGTAATGACCCGTTTGTACGGCACCAAAAAATAGATATCTCGCCGATTTATGGTTGAAGCACACTCCTTTGAGATAGATCACAGAATTTGTTTGATATCAAGAGAATGGCGGTAATGCCCAAGCAAAAAATAAAATAACGAAGAATGTACGACTATTGGTGGTGTGTATATTAAACGGAGTAATAAGTGACATTTTTAATTTATGCCTTGATTTCTTTTGAGGAGTGCTTTTATTTGCAAGAGGACTAAATGTAGTCATATTTTCGATTTGTGGATGACAAGAACTCTCGTATTTGACTGATTTCCGAAGGAGACTGTGAATTACGACTATGAAAGAAGCAAAAGAAAGTATGAATACTGGAAGTAGGTATATACACACTGATTATAACAAGTTACATTTTTCTTTCTTACTTTGATTAAAATTAAAAAAATATATTTTTTAAATTTCAGGAATAATTATTTTTACAAGAGGAACTAAAAAGGAACATCTCTGCGGTCTGTTGATGAAAAACGGCTCTCTTTTTTGAACAATCACCGAAAAAGACAGCGGATCATAGGAGGAGAACGAGAACACCAATGAAAGAAACAGAAGAATTTACGAATGTCGATGGTACGTACTCGGAGGTACTTTCATTAAGAAGTTAAAATTTTCCCCTATACCTCCATTCATAAATGATTTTTTTTTTTTCAGAAATACCCGTTTTTTACAAGAGAAATTAAAAATAGACCTAGACCCGATTTGTGGATGAAAAGAACTTTCCGCTTTGAGTAAGAACCGAAGAATAGTGTGGATGACAGTGGCAATGTATTCACCTTGAAAAAACAGAAAGAAAGTTCCAATATCTGATGTACGGTGTACTGCACTCGGTAATAATACGTTAATTCTTTTATCTCGCTCAATTTATAACTGAAAATAATTTTATACGTAGGAAAGCCTATTTTTAAAAGAAGAATTAAAAATATGTAAATCTAAGTTTTAAGCATAAAAATTGAGTTTTAAAATCCGATGAAGCACCTATTCGACTATTGTATTTGTTTTAAACGATAGGTAACGTACTTCCATATGGATATATTGTCAGATAGAGTGTGACGCCATAACAGATTGCTGAATTCTAATTGCAATAGGAATTATAGAAGAATTTCAACGTGTCTTAGAATATTTCTTTCTCTTACTATTGATTAAATAGTGAAGATTCAAATTTGTGTTTAAGGGAGGGTTGAATTTTTATGTTAGCGAGAGCAATTTTGGAGATTTTTCATCAGAAAGAAAAAAATATAGTTTTAGAAGAACTTTTTCGATCTTAAGCGTACACAATTTTGAAGATTTTTCCTAACAAGTAATAAAATATAATATACCTTAAGCTGGAAACCGATACCGCCAGTTGTGTTAAGATATAATCACTAAAAAAAAATTATTTAAATTTATTAAAATTTGAGGAATGTTAATTTTACAATTATTACAAATAAGATTTACATTATTTGTATTAAGCTATCGATATCGTCAATATTATGAGACAAATATTAAAACAAAGAACCGAGGGGGTAGGATACCTTTGAACACGTCGAAAAAGTAAAAAATATCCTTCTGTTCCAAGCTTCAAAACTTGTGTAATAAGTCAGAAATAAAAATCAAACTTCATTTGAATATAAAGCTCTTATTTACGTTTATATTTAAAAATATATATATACTTGTAAATACATAAATAAATATCGAAATGATAAGTTTAAAAATAAATGATAATAACAGAAAAAAATCTTGCGCGCATGATAAAGTCTTAAAATATGCATATAAACAGGAAATTATGATGAAAATAAATACATAATGGAGTTACCTTTATAATAAAAACAGAATATTTAAAAAAAATATTGACTAAATTAAAAAATTAATAAAAAAATAAAAATTTTTCTTTTTGAAAAATATTGATGATATGAAAAGTAAAAAAACAGTAAAAAAATAAAAGTTTACAATTTTGTGTACGAAAATGTGGTAAAAATTTCTTTTGATTGCCATGCATAGTTTTTTAGTAATACTGCGCGCAGTATTAAAATTCACTATTTTGAATAAACGCAACGCAAAGTTTAATTATCATATGTAGTCTTAATATGTAGTCATAATAAAACTGCCATAATTAGTAAACTTATGAGAATTAGTGTTGCAAAGTAATATTATACCATTTTCCACTAAGCCTAGGAAATCGTGTCTGGTGATGTGGAAATATTAAAAAAAGAATTACTATAGTTCATTAAATGTTCAGTGATGCAAGATTATAAGTTGACAATACCTTTAATATTTATGACTACAACAGTATACGAGTGTTGATACACCAATGGAATTAATAATACGTCAAATTACGCTCTCTAAAATAGACCAATATCTGTGAAAGTGCTTAATATAATAACTTAATAATAGCTTAATATGATAAATACTTCAGACATTAAAAAGTAGAAAATACTTTGAAAAGTATTTGACGCCTTTTTTTTTCTTTACAGAAATATTTTTGTCGGGATGTACTTTTCATGCTGATTTGAATCAATGAACTCACATAAAGTGTCAAAAGTATTACTATATGGAAAAATAAAGTTAGAAAAATTTTCAATTTGTAGACGTCCCCTATTTCAAATATTATTATAAAAACATTATCACAAACGGGTCATTACGGTACCTTTGTCGTTATTTTACGGAAAACGATCTGGGAATAAAAATGATTGATTCTCTCTCTCTCTTTTTTTTAGACACATCTAGCATTATATTACATGTTTGCCACAAAAGTAAAAACAAAAGGTATACAACAATAAAAGTGCATTTGCTTGCGCTCACTAAAGTACGCCAACAATATAGATTCAGTTTTCTAGCAGGGATCCTAGTTAAATCTATTTGTTGTTACTGGTAAACATAAACAGAACTGCGAAGCATTACATCCATTTCGTTATTTAACAACAATGGACTTCAAGCATTCGCAACAAAAACGTTTCGAAGAACTGTTTTTTCGTTCCTCTATTGTTGAAATAATGTTTTGTTGTTGTCAACAAAACACAACAATGAGTTCGTTCTGTAATGTTCAAATAAGTAACAACAATTAACAATTGTTAAAACCCTTAATAATGAAACAATGAAGAAATTTCTCATTCTCAAAAAACAATTTGCGAGCTTGTAGGTTGGATTACTATTGAATGGATTTCAAACATTTTTCAGTGAAAGAAAGACAACTATTGCATAATTTTCTAAATTTATCAGTTAATTCGAGTGTGCACATCCTTATCGTCAAAATAGCCATGTTTTGGGATATTTTATTGACTTTTCTTGCTTGGTTTATCTTCCTGTATGCCATTTGTATTGTTATGATGCAAAAAATAGACATCTCTCCGATTTATGGGTGAATAAGAATATTCCTTTAAGAACGATCACCAAATCCTGTGGATGACAAGAGAATTGTGGTAACACTCATAAAAGAAAAAATAAAGTAAGTGCGAACATCGGAGGTATGTATACTACATGAACGAAATTATTTTTTCCTTTTTTACCTTGCTTAATTACTTAATATGCATATTTTTGTTTTATTTCAGGAATGCATATTTTTACAAGAGGCACAAAAAATAGACATTTCTCCGATTTATGGATGAACAAGAATATTCCTCTTAGAACGATCACCTAATTCTGTGGATGAACAGACAATTGTGGCAACGCTGATAAAAGAAAAAAATTATGAGAGGTCGAATATCGGAGGTATGCATTCTACATGAACGAAATTATTTTTTTCTCTTATACCTTGCTTAATTACTTAATATGTATATATTTTTGTCATTTCAGGGATGCCTATTTTACAAGCGATTACAAAAAAATAGACATCTCTCCGATTTATGGATGAACAAGAACATTCCTCTTAGAACGATCACCGAATTCTGTGGATGACAAGAGAATTGAGGTAATGTTCATGGAAAAGAAGGAAGAAATCAGGAATATTTGAGATACGTATACTACATTGTGTAAGAATGTTTTTTCTCTTATACATTGTTTTATAACATAATATATATGATTTTTTTCTGTGATGAATTTTTTCTATGTAAATCATATTTATTTTTTTTTATTATTATTCATTTTACCCAACAAAAAGAAATCTGTATCGACAACAATAATTAAAACATATATTGTCCGGAAATGCACTGAATTTTCAGTTTTACGAAAATACTTACATTAAAATTAATGAATTTTAATGACATTATCGTATTTATTATAACGAGTAATTTTAAGCAATGTATTACTACATGCGTCCTTAAATTTAATTACTGAAACTTATTTACTACAGAACAGCCTTTTTGAGTGTTAAAGGGGGTTATTGAAAGTTTGCATTTCCTGGATTAAATACAAAGAATGAAAGGGATTTTACTGCTTTCGTTGGGTTAGGCACCTGGTAAAACTAATTCAAGGTTATTGAGCATTATAAAATGTGTGAAAGAAAGTTTGAAGTGTCCGGAAATATTTTGAGAAACAGGGAAAAAGAAATATATCAGAAGGAAAAGATTGTTAAATAGAGAATACACTTCGCTATTTGGAGGTTATTTCACGAACAAATTCGCGAAATGTTGTTGGTTCCGAGGAAAAGTTCGCAAAATAGAGAAATTCACAAAATGGAGGTTCGTAAAATTGAGATCCGACTGTTCTATAGTTCATTAAATGTTCAATGATGCAAGATCATAGACACATAAAATTTATAATTTGACTATGACTTTAATCTTTATGACTACAACAGTATACGAGTTAGAACACCAATGGAATTAATAATACGCCAAATTACGCTCTCTAAAATAGACCAATATCGTGAAAATGCATCAATAAATACTTCAGTCAATAAAAAATACTTTAACAAGTATTTGACGCCTTTTTTTTTTTCTTTACTGAAATATTTTTGTCGGGATATACTTTCCATGCTGATTTGAATCAAAGAACACAAATAAAGTGTCAAAAGTATTACTATATGGAAAAATAAACTTAAAACATTTTTCAATTTGTAGACGTCCCCAATTTCAATAATTATTATGAAAACAATATCACGAAGATGTCATTACGGTACCTTTGTTGTTATTTTACGGAAAACGATCTGGGAATAAAAATGATTGAGTCTTTCTCTCTCTCTTTTTTTTTTTTTTTTTGGTAGGCACATGTGGGATTATATTAAATGTTTGCCACAAAAGTAAAAACAAAAAGCATGCAACAATAAAATTGCATTTGCTTACGCTCGCTAAAGTACGCCAACAATATAGAATCAGTTTTCTAGCAGGGATCCTAGTTAAATCTATTTGTTGTTACTGGTAAACATAAACAGAACTGCGAAGCATTACATCCATTTCGTCATTTAACAACAATGGACTTCAAGCATTCGCAACATAAATATTTCGTGGAACTGTTTTTACGTTCCTCTATTGTTGAAATAGTGTTTTGTTGTTGTCAACAGAACACAACAGTGAGTTCGTTCTGTAATGTTCAAATAAGTAACAACAATGAACAATTGTTAAAACCCTTAATATTGAAACAATGAAGAAATTTCTCATTCTCAAAAAACAATTTGCGAGCTTGTAGGTTGGATTACTATTGAACGGATTTCAAACAACATTTTTTAGTGAAAGAAAGACAACTATTGCATAATTTTCTAAATTTATCAGTTAATTCGGGTGTGCACATCTTCATCGTCAAAATAGCCATGTTTTGGGACATTTTATTGACTTTTCTTGCGTCGTTTATCTTCATGTATGCCATTTATACAGTTATGATGCAAAAAATTGACATCTCTCCGATTTATGGGTGAACAAGAACATTCCTCTAAGAACGATCACCAAATTCTGTGGATGACAATAGAATTGTGGTAACACTCATAAAAGAAAAAATGAAGTAAGTGCGAATATCGGAGGTGTTTAGTCTACATGAACGAAATTGTTTTTTTCTCTTCTACCTTGCTTATTCACTTAATATATATATTTTTTTTTCCATTCCGGAATGCATATTTATGCAAACGGACACAAAAAAGTAGACATCTCTCCGATTTATGGATGAACAAGAACACTCCTCATAGAACGATCAACGAACGTGGATGACAAGAGAATTGTGGCAACGCCCATAAAAGAAAATTTAAGAAATTGCGAATACCGGAGGTATGTATACTACATGAACGAAATTATTTTATTCACTTACACCTTGCTTAATTACATAATATGTATATATTTTTTTTCATTTCAGGAATGCATATTTTTACAAGAGACAAAAAATAAACACATCTCCGATTTATGGATGAACAAGAATACTGCTCATAGAACGATCACCGAATTCTGTGGATGACAAGAGAATTGTGGCAACGTTCATAAAAGAGAAAAATGAAGAAATTTCGAATATCGGAGATATGTATTCTACATGAACGAGATTATTTTTTCTCTTATACCTTGCTTAATTACTTAATATATATATTTTTTTCATTTCAGGAATGCCTATTTTTACAAGCGAAGACAAAAAAATAGACGTCTCTCCGATTTATGGATGAACAAGAACAGTCCTCTTAGAACGATCATCGAACGTGGATGACAAGAGAATTGTGGTAACGCTCATAAAAGGAAAAATGAAGAAACTGCGAACATCGGAGGTATGTATACTACATGAACGAAATTATTTTTTTCTTTTATAATTATTATTATTATATTTTATAATAATTATTATAATTATTATAATAATTATTATTATTATAATTATTATAATTATTATTATTATTATATTATTATACTATTATTTCTTTTATTTCTTGCTTAATTACTTAATATGTATGGTTTTTTTTTTTCATTTCAGGAATGTATATTTTTACAAGAGACACAAAAAATAGACATCTCTCCGATTTATGGATGAACAAGAATATTCCTCTTAGAACGATCACCGAATTCTGTGGATGAAAAGAGAATTGTGGCAACGCTCATAAAAGAAAAAATGAAGAAATTTCGAATATCGGAGGTATGTATTCTACATGAACGAAATTATTTTTTTCTCTTTATACCTTGCTTAATTACTTAATAATATTTTTTTCATTTCAGGAATGCCTATTTTTATATGCGAAGACAAAAAATAGACATTTCTCCGATTTATGGATGAACAAGAACTTTCATCTTAGAACTATCACCGAATTCTGTGGATGACAACAGAATTGTGGTAATGCTCATGGAAAAGAAGGAAGAAATCAGGAATATTTAAGTTACGTATACTACATTGTGTAAGAATTTTCTTTCTCTTATACATTGTTTTATAACATAATATATATATATATATATATATATGGCTAATTCCATGCGAACTTGTCATGTCTGTCACATACTAAGATTTTTGGCTACCAGTATTATAGAACGGGAAATGTGACTTATTTTATCGGAGATATCTCATCAATTGAATAAGGCAAAGGAAACTTTTCGAAAATAACGGTGGCCAACAAGCATAACGATTTTCAGTTGTGTGATAGACATGACAAGTTCGCATGGAATTAGCCATATATATATGAATTTTAGGTAGCTTTCTTTACAAAAAAGCTACCTATTGCAGCCGTTCGGAGGAAAGCGATTTCAAAAAATTTTGGTATATTTTCATCGATCATGACCCCCAGACCCCGAAACCACCCTCCGTTCAAAATTGATATATATATATATATATATATATATATATATATATATATATATATATATATATATCTGACCTATGTCACACTGTAACTCCCGTAATTATGAACCGATTTCGATGTAATTCGGTGTGTACATAGTACATACCAATGTCTCGACCGAGTTCGTTGGGCAGCTTCATCCGACGTTTTGTTTCGAAATGGCGGCCATTTAAAATTTTTAAAAAAATTTAAAACTTGAAATGTGGTACCAAACAATTAAAAATGGAAAAATATTTTTTTCTTATGTATTTGATGTTTATACAAAGATTCCGGAGCAGTTTTTGTTTCGTCTATATCTTAAAAAATGGCTGAGTTATAGCATTTTGAATTTCTAGCGTGGCTGACATTTTGAAACGTCCTGAATTTTGTCACGCGATAAAAGGCGTATTTATGAACCGATTTGGATGTAATTCGGTGTGTACATAGTACATACGAATCTCTCGACCGAGTTTGTTGGCCAGCTTCATCCGCCATTTTGTTTCAAAATGGCGGTCATTTAAAATTTTTTTTAAAAATTAAAATTTGAAATGTGGTACCAAAAAATTGAAAATGGAAAAATATTTTTTTCTTATGTATTTGACCTTTATACAAAGATTTCGGAGCAGTTTTTGTTTCGTCTATATCTTAAAAAATGGCTGAGTTATAGCATTTTGAAATTCTAGCGTGGATGACATTTTGAAACGTCCTGAATTTTGTCACGCGATAAAAGGCGTATTTATGAACCGATTTGGATGTAACTTTGTTTATGCATAGTATATACCAATGTCTCGACCGGGTTCGTTGGCCAGCTTCACCCGCCATCTTGTTTAAAAATGGCGGCCATTTAAATTTTTAAGAAAAATTTAAATTTGAATTGTGGTACCAAAAATTGAAAATTGAAAAAATATTTTCTTCTCATGTGTTTGACCTTGATAAAAAGATTCCGGAACAGTTTTTCTTTCGTCTATATCTAAAAAAAAATGGCTGAGTAATAGCATTTTGAATTTCTCTTGTGGCTGACATTTTAAAACGACCTGATTTTTGTCACGCGATAACAGGCGTATTTATGAACCTATTTGGATGTAACTTGGTCTGTACATAGTACATACCAATGTCTCGACCGAGTTCGTTGGCCAGCTTCATTCGCCATCTTGTTTCAAAAGGGTTGCCATTTAAAAAAATTAAATTTAAAATTCAAAATGAGGTATTAAAAAATTGGAAAATGAAAAAGATTTTTTTTTATGTGTTTGGCCTTGATACAAAGATTCCGGAGCAGTTTTTGTTTCTGAAAATTTGTTCTTTTGTTGATATCTTAAAAAATGGTTGATTTATAGCACTTTGAATTTCTAGCATGGCTAACATTTTGAAACGATCTTGTATTTGTCACGCGATAACACACGTATTCGCCTATTTCGATGTAAGAAGGCATGTGGATAGTATACATCAACACCTCGACCAAGTTCGCTGGCGAGATTCATCAGCCATCTTGTTTCAAAATGGCGGCCATTAAAAAAAAATATATATATATATATTTAAAGTGAGGTGCAAAAAAATTAGAAATTGAAAAAGGTTTCTTTCTTAAGTATTTGATCTTGATATAAGGATTCAGGAGCATTTTTTGTTTGTCTTTACCTTAAAAAATGGCTCAGATATAGCTGTTTCAATTTCTATTGTGGCTGACATTTTGAAAAATCTGATTTTTTGCATGCGACAGCACTCCTATATATTAACCGATTCCGATGTGAGTGAGCATGTGCACAGCAATTACTAAGGTCTCGACCAAGTTCACTGCTTAGCCTCATCCACCATGTTGTCTTAAAATGACAGGCACTTTAAGAAATTGCCGAATTTGGCAGCCAAATATAAGTCACTTTAAAGAAAAGCAGCTTGGATAAAGCTGACTAATTTCGCGAAATTCTCATTCATTATATTGATAAAAATTAGTATTGAATCTCCTATATTCGGTTTCCACTAAATTGAGCTTCGTGTGTTTGCATGATATAAGTTGGCTTTGTTTAAATAAGGATTATGAAAGCTACCTCTTCCTCCCGGCACTGGCCGGAAGGACTTTTTTCTATGATGCCTATTTTTACCAGAGGATATAAAAATAGATATCTCGCTGATTTATGGTTGAAGCACACTCCTTTCAAAAAGATCACAGAATTTGTTGGATATCAAGAGAATGGCGGTAATGCCAAAGCAAAAAAATAAAATAACGAAGAATGTACGAATATTGGTAGTGTGTATATTAAACGGAGTAATAAATGACATTTTTAATTTATGACATGATTTGTTTTGAGGAGTGTTTTTAGTTACAAGAAGACTAAAAGTAGTCTTATTTTCGATTTGTGGATGACAAGAACTCTCCTCTTTGACTGATCGCCGAAGGAGACTGTGAATTACTACCATGAAAGAAGCAAAAGAAAGTATGAATACTGGAAGTAGGTACATACACACTGACTATAACATATTAGATTTTTCTCTCATACTTTGATTAAAACTAAAAAATATATATATTTTTTAAATTTCAGGAATGATTATTTTTACAGGAAGAACTAAACTGAACATCTCTGCGGTGTGTTGATGAAAAAGGGTTCTCGTTTTTGAACAATCACCGAAAAAGTCTGAGGATGATAGGAGGAGAACGAGAACACCCATGAAAGAAACAGAAGAATTTACGAATGTCTATGGAACGTACTCGGAGGTACTTTGAGTAAGAAGTTATAATTTTCCATTATACCTTCATTCATAAATGATTTTTTTTTTTTTTTTTTTTTAGAAATGCCCGTTTTTACAAGAGAATTTAAAAATAGACCTAGATCCGATTTGTGGATGAACAGAAATTTCCTCTTTGAGTGAGAAAAGAAAAACAGTGCGGATGACAGTGGCAATGCATTCACCATAATATAAACAGAAAGAAAGTTCAAATATCTGATTACGGTGTACTGCACTGGGTAATACTCCGTTAATTCTTTTCTTTCGTTCGATTTATAGCTGAAAATAATTTTATATTTAGGAAAGCCTATTTTCAAAAGAAGAATTTAAAATAGGTAAATCTAAGTTTTAAGTATAAAAATTGAGTTTTAAAATCCGATGAAGCACCTATTCTACTATTGTATTTGTTTTGAATGAAAGGTAACGTACTTCCATATGGATATATTGTCAGAAAGATTGTGACCCCATAACAGATTGCTCAATTCTAATTGTAATAGGAATTATAGAAAAATTTCAACATGTCTTAGAATATCTCTTTCTCTTTCTGTTGATTAAGTAGTGCAGATTCAAATTTTTGTTTAAGAGAGGTTTGAATTTTCATGTTAGCGAGAGCAATTTTGAAGAGTTTTCATAAGAAAGAAAAAATACAGTTTTAGAAAAACTTTTTCGATCTTAAGCGTACGCAATTTTGGAGATTTTTCCTAACGAGTAATAAAATATAATATACCTTAAACTGAAATCCGATTCCGCCAGTAGTGTAAGCATATAATCACTAAAAAATGTATTTAAATTTGTTAAATTTTAAGGAATGTTAATTTTACGTTCATTACAAGTAAGATTTACATTATTTTTATTAATCTATCGATATCCTCAGTATTATGAGACAAATATTAAAACAAAGAACTGCTTAAGTTCATCAAATGTTCCCTGAAGCTGTTTTTAAATTAGTGTTGCAAAGTAACATTATACTATTTTCCACCAAGCCTAGGTAATTGTGCCTGGTGATAAGGAGATAGTAAAAATGAATTACAGTCCGACCTTTATTTAACGAAGTCGCTAAATCCCGAAAAAAGTTCGTTATGTGGAAAAATCGTTAAATAGAGATTAACATTTTTAAATACTTCAAACTACACAAAACAGATTTTTAATTCATAAACACTAAACTTTATTAAAAAACACAACTAGGACTTCCCTCAGAGGGATTAGTCTGAGCGATATTGCTAAGAACATAGATTTAATAATAACATGTGGAAGCAAAGAAAGTGAGATGTTATCTTTAATTGACTGCGATAAATTGAAATGATGAAAATAAACGAATCTTAGAATTACAAAGTCTTATATATAAATTCGCATACACTGTTTAAAAAAATGGGAAATCAAACCATGCAAGACAGCTATGCATGGATATAAAATTGAAAGTACGCAATATTTTAAAAGTAAAATAGAAAATGAAACACTAAATTATTTTATATCGTAATTTTAACTGTATAAAATGATGTCAAGTGCATAATCAGACGCTCCGCACCAATCTGAGTAACTTTAAATGACAAATATATGATGTTTAAAAAGAATGGACTATATTTTATATGGTGTGTGCTCCCCCGGAATAGTATATATTGTACAAAATCTGTTTTCCACGGATGCCATGTGGTTGTTGATAACAGTTAAGGAATTCTCTCATCAAAATCTGATATAGTATCAAAGTACCGAATACATCAACAGTGGCATGCAATGCTTCGTTAGAGTGTGTTTTAGATATGCTCGATCGAATTTAAATGGTGAGTGTATGCTGGCCACTACATGCGCTGTATTGTTTTGTTTTCAAACATATTCTGCACAAGTTGAGCTGTATTCAGCATGTATTAAATAAAAGAAATCGGCAAAGATTGCAACATAAGGTATGACACAAGATCTGAATATATCATCTGTATAACTTTTGAGCTGTCAAAGTGTCATTTGAAGTAATTTACAAATCCATACATATTTATTCAGCAAATCATGCAAGCTAACATACGCCAATATGAAACCGATTATGAAATTTCACCAGAATAAGTTAATACATAAAAAATCTACTAATGATAATTGAGAATATGACATTATGATAAAATGTCTAGCAAAATGAATCAGATAAAAAATTCATATCACATTTAAAACGGCACTTCCCTCTGTTAGAGGCCTTGGCGAGAGAGAGAAATTCCTAGAGAGGGAACACTTTAACAAGTACTTTCGGGCAACCTACCCACTGTTTCATACAGGTCTTTATTCAATATTTACACAATTTATTTAATGCTAGGTGGGTATGTATCAGTTTTGTTGCATTTAAATTGCATGTTTTGCGAAGGAAATGCAGCATTATGAAATATTTTAAGTTGCTATACCTAATAATTCAAAATTAATGGCAATTGAGATCGCTTTCCGTTCATTTCAACTTTTTAAATTTTAAATTTTTTAGAAACAATTCATAGATAGAATTGTATATTTTAAAACTAACCCGAAGAAAATTTCAAGATTTTGGGCTCAGCAGTAACACAGAAATAGAAAATCTTCGAAAGTTTTTTTGTTTCTGCACTGTTTTATATAGTGACATTTTTAGAAATTGTTCTATTGCGAGAATTTACGTCATGATAAATACAGCGATGTTAATTTTCATGTTTATATTCCTAACAATTCCATGTACTTCGTTACTTAGATCATCTTTAGATATTTTTCCGCTTTGTTTAGTCTTTCGATTTTTCAGAATTCGTTCTACAACGAGCATTTACTTCTTATAAATTACTACCATGCCAAAGTTCTAGTTTCTAACCCCAACAGTATCCAAAAAATTTCAGTATTCCAAATAAATCATAGTTTAGAACCTTTCTAGAAACTTTTACGTTTATCCGTCAAATTGAACCTTTTAGAGAGCGTTCATTACGAGTATTTACATTTTAAAAGAAACTACCGCACCAAATTAAAAATTTCTAACCCAATCAATATCACAGTCTTAAAAGTAACTACCGCACCAAATTTAGAGTTTCTAACCCAATCAATATCGCAGAAATCGCAATTATAAAACTTTTTTGCTCCTGCAGCGATGTAGGTTCTTGCACTGACATAAAATACAGTTTTTTTTTTTTTTTGGAGCAGAGATGACCACCAACATTTTTTAAGTTGGCTATGTAGTTTCAGAGATAACACCTCACAAACGTACAAGTATTAATATTATTATACACTTTATAATATTATAACGCTTTATAATATTAGCATTAGATGTACAGATACAAAAGCCATTTATCTGTTACAAACTAAAGTGCCCGGCGTTGCCCAGAATTTGAAGGATGTTTGTTCTGAAAAATCAATTTGAAAATTTAACACACAACACAAAACAAACATTAAAAAAAGCAGTCGAAATGTTGTATGACCGAATCATATGAAAACGCTATATAAAAATGTATAAATGTATATATAACAGGCGCAAAAGAATACAGCTATAACTGAACTTATTTCAATTTATAATTGGAGCAATAATATTAAAATACGCCAATATTTCCCTAATCGGGTTTTTATCATGCTTCGATGCATTTTTCACACTCATATGACGTTATACTATACGATATGACGTTGTAAGGGTTGTGCGTTATGAGGTGGTATGACGTTATACGTTATACCACCACGTCCTTTATATTTCCAATATGACGTAATATTTTCCTCTTTCACGTGGAAACATTGAAATAGAAAAGTTATGAAGTTATAGTCACTTTCATTTAAATTCGTCAAACTATTTATTTCATTTTCATTTTTCACGTGAATATCTTGCAATAGAAAAGATATGATGTAATATTCGCCTTTTTTTTAAATTCGGCAAACTATTTATTTCAGTTTCATTTTTCACGTGGAAATCTTGCAGTAGAAATTTAATTGTTGTAGTAATAATTTTATTGTGTATTTTAATTGTTGGCAACTGCTATAACGAAAAATGTTTAAATTTGATAAGAAATTGCAGTAAAATTGGCGGTTTTTTATTAATTAAAAATTAACTATAAATTATTTCGATTCCGGATTACTTTAGTTGCCTCGGCCATGTTTTAATACACATGTGCGTATCTTTTCACAATTTTGGCTTCCAAATTGTGGATTTTTATAGAATTACAAACAGACAGATAGACAAGTTTTCATTTTTATATATCTCTCTATTTTAAAAATAGTAACTAACGCTGTCACCGCCGCCGCCGCCGGTTTTGAATTTTTTGTGACCGGAGGTATTTTTTCGTTAATATTAAGAAAACTATTGCATACAAAAATATGGAAATTGGTGGTATTATAGAGAAATGTTTGATCAACATGCTGATGGATGCAGTTTTCAAATTAAAGAATTATTTTAAGAGATATTTAATGCTAAATTTGGGCGAAACCGTTCCATTAAAAATGTTTTATAGCGGCAAAAACTATACATGGGAATTTAATCATTTTTAGATCATTTTATTCAATAGAAGATCCCGATGTGCAGATTACATTATTTTTTTTTAATTTGACTCATTTTTTGAGGTTTTATTTCTATTTTAAATTCAAATATTCAGCATTTCGACAGATATTTTTTACATATTTTAGAAAATGGCATTAATTAAACTGTTGACAACTGTATAAACAGCGCAAACAATAATGTTTGCTACAAATTAAAAAAAATATTTACACGTTACTATTATAAACAGAAAAAAACCTTCAAATTAGAATTGAATAATTAGGTATAAATAGCAGGCACTTATTGAAAATTACGCCATAAAAACTATATTTACATGTGAATTTTAAAAGAGAAAGGATATTGTAAAATAAATTCATTAACATGCGTTAGAAGTCTTAAATAGACGAAATTACGTCACATTATACTTATTATGCAAAATGAACAAAAAATAATATTGCAAAACTGTTTAAATTGAAAAATTGCGCAAGACAAAATATTCGAGGTTAAATGTTAGACTTTTTCAAAATTTTATTATTTGTCGTTTGATGTTAGGTGTTCAGCTATAAGTATGCAAATTTCATGTCTCCAACTTAATTATGAGCTGAGTTAGAAAAATTGTTTAAGATACACAAGTAAGAGCCCAGAGGGTTAAATATTAGATCTTTTTCAAAATTTTATTATTTGTCGTTTGATGTGAGGTGTTCAGCTATAAGTATGCAAAATTTCATGTCCAACTTAATTAGGGGCTGAGTTAGAAAAATTACTTAAAATACACAAGTTAGAGCCCAGAGGGTTAAATATTAGACTTTTTCAAAATTTTATTAGTTGTCGTTTGATGTGAGGTGTTCAGCTATAAGTATGCAAAATTTCATGTCTCCAACTTAATTAGGGGCTGAGTTAGAAAAATTGCTTAAAATACACAAGTTATAGCCCAGAGGGTTAAATAATACACTTTTTCAAAATTTTATTATTTGTCGTTTGATGTGAGGTGTTCAACTATAAGTATGCAAAATTTCGTGTCTCCAACTTAATTAGGGTCTGAGTTAGAAAAATTGCTTAAAATACATAAGTTAGAGCCCAGAGGGTTAAATATTAGACTTTTTCAAAATTTTATTATTTGTCGTTTTATGTGAGGTGTTCAGCTATAAGTATGCAAAATTTCATGTCTCCAACTTAATTAGGTGCTGAGTTAGAAATTGCTTAATAAACATTGGTTAGAGCCCGGAGGGTTAAATATTAGACTTTTTCAAACTTTTATTATTTGTCGTTTGATGTGACGTGTTCAGCTAAAAGTATGCAAAATTTCATGTCTCCAACTTAGTTAGGGGCTGAGTTAGAAAAATTGCTTAAAATGCAGAAGTAAGAGACTGGGGGGTTAAGTATGACTTTTTCAAAATTTCATGATTTATCGTGTTATCGCAAGTGTTCAGCTATAAGTATGCAAACTTTCAAGTCTCCAACTTAATTAGGGTATGAGTTAGAAAAATTGCTTAAAATACATAATTTAGAGCCCAGAGTGTTAAATATTAGACTTTTTTCAAAATTTTATTATTTGTCGTTTGATGTGAGGTGTTCAGCTATAAGTATGCAAAATGTCCTGTCTCCAACTATCAACTACACTTACTGCGGATGACTGTAACAACATCCTGAAATTACATTACTATCAGCGATCTACCAATCCCGGATTTAGTTTATATTCGATTCATATATTCTTATTCTTTTGTGCGACTTGTAAAATAACTATCAATAATATATACAGTAAAACCTCTGAATAGCGGACACCTCGATAATGTAGAATTTGTCCTCTATTTGGAGGTGTCCGCTACTGAGGGTAAAACATGAACAGTTATTTAAGTGTTGGTAATCGAAAAAATATCTGCTAAATAGAGGTATCAGCTAATCGGGTGTTTCCGTTTTGGAGGTTTTACTGCATAATTATATTATCCTTTACAAGAAAATTGCATGCTGTATGATAGACAGACAGATTTCCAGAGAAAGATAACCTCCCGGAGCAATAAACACTCATGTCTTTTGTTTTAATCATTCACAATCGCTTCTAAATTTCTTTATACGAATATTAAAAAAATCTGTTAATTTCCTGTTGAAAGACTGACAACTATCTTTTAGCCTGAGCTTTTAGCCAGATTTAGCCTGTTTGATGTCATACAACAGGCTAAAAACGGTCATTGTGGTACGGTGTACTGTATTATTATTTGTTTGCCCACCAAAACTGGATGCCACGGGTTGTTGCAAGGTTTGTGATCACGTGGTTCAAACTGATCTATTCAATATTACGTGCGTATATATGCGTGCGTATTGTTTTTATTTGCTCCACGTGTTCAAACCAGTTGTCTACGAAAACTTCCACCGGTGAAAGTGACGCACACCAAATTTCTGTGACGTATGCAGATAAATTGTGCCTTTTTATCAGTTTTTTTAATATAATTTTTAAACGGTTTGGAATTTATTTTTCGTAGTAGGTGCATTCGGTAGGTGGCCCTCATAGGTGCCAATCTGGTGCATCTGGTGCAATCAGAAACGAAATCCGACAAATATTTTTTGAGTTATGCTTGACGAAAGGCTTTTATTAGCCTTTTTTTTTAGTAGGACATGGCGCTAATATCCATCGTAGCTGTAATGTGTCCGGACAGTAATATTTCGCTGATTATTAGCCTTCGCTTCGCTCAGACAATTAATCGCACTTTTTTTTTGTAAATCATATTTATTTTTTTTATTGTTATTCATTTTACCCATCAAAAAGAAATCTGTATGGACAACAATAATTAAAAAATATATTGTCCGGAAATGCACTGAATTTTCAGTTTTAAGAAAATATTTACATTAAAATTAATGAATTTTAATGACATTATCGTATTTATTATAACAAGTAATTTTAAGCAATGTATTACTGCATGCGTCCTTAAATTTAATTACTGAAACTTATTTACTACAGAACAGCCTTTTTGAGTGTTAAGGGGGGATATTGAAAGTTTGTGTTTCCTGGATTAAATACAAAGAATGACAGGGATTTCACTGCTCTCGTTGAGTTAGGCACCTGGTAAAACTAATTCAAGGTTATTGAGCATTATAAAATGTGTGATAGAAAGTTTGAAGTGTCCGGAAATATTTTGAGAAACAGGTAAAAAATTTATATCAGAAGAAAAAGATTGTTAAATAGAGAATACACTTCGCTATTTGTAGGTCTTTTCACGAACAAATTCGCAAAATGTTGTTGGTTCCGAGGAAAAGTTCGCAAAATAGAGAAATTCACAAAATAGAGGCGCGTTAAATTGAGGTCCGACTGTTCTATAGTTCATTAAATGTTCAATGATGCAAGATCATTGATACATAAAATTTATAATTTGACTATGACTTTAATCTTTATGACTACAACAGTATACGAGTTAGAACCCCAATGGAATTAATAATGCGCCAAATTACGCTCTCTAAAATAGACCAATATCTGTGAAATTGCATCAATAAATACTTCAGACTTTAAAAAGTAGAAAATACTTTAAAAAGTATTTGACGTCTTTTCTTTTCTTTACTGAAATATTTTTGTCGGGATATACTTTCCATGCTGATTTGAATCAAAGAACTCAAATAAAGTGACAAAAGTATTAGTATACGGAAAAATAAACTTAAAACAATTTTCAATTTTTAGACGTCCCCTATTTCAATAATTATTATAAAAACATTATCACGAAGTGATCATTACGGTACCTTTGTTGTTATTTTACGGAAAACGATATGGGAATAAAAATGATTGAGTCTTTCTCTCTGTCTTTTTTTTTTTTTTTTTGGTAGGCACATGTAGGATTATATTAAATGTTTGCCACAAAAGTAAAAACAAAAACCATGCAACAATAAAATTGCATTCACCTATGCTCGCTAAAGTACGCAACAATATATATTCAGTTCTCTGGCAGGAATCCTAGTTAAATCTATTTGTTCTAACAGGTAAACAAAAACAAAGCCGCGAAGCATTATATCCATTTCGTCATTTAACAACAATGGACTTCAAGCATTCGCAACAAAAACATTTCATAGGAACTGTTTTCACATTCCTCTGTTGTTGAAATAATGTTTTATTGTTGTCAACAAAACACAACAATGAGTTCGTTCTATAACGTTCAAATAAGTAACAACAATGAACAATTGTTAAAACCCTTAATATTGAAACATCGAAGAAATTTCTCATTCTCAAAAAACAATTTGCGAGCTTGTAGGTTGGATTGCTATGGAACGGATTTCAAACAACATTTTTCAGTGAAAGAAAGACAACTATTGCATAATTTTCTAAATTTATCAGTTAATTCGAATGTGCACATGTTCATCTTCAAACTAGCCGTGCTTTGGGACATTTTATTGACTTTTCTTGCGTCGTTTATCTTCTTTATCTATGCCATTTGTACTGTTTTGAAGCAAAAAATAGACGTCTCTCCGATTTATGGGTGAACAAGAAGAATCTTCTTAGTACGATCACCGAATTCTGTGGATTACAAGATAATTGTGGCAACACTCATAAAAGAAAAAATTAAGAGTGTGCTAATATCGGAGGTATGTACACTACATGAACGAAATTAATTTTTTCTCTTATATCTTGCTTAATAACTTAATATGTACATATATTTTTTTTCATTTCAGGAATGCCTATTTTTACAAAAGACACAGAAAATAGACATCTCTCCGATTTATGGGTGAACAAGAACATTTCTCTTAGAGCGATCACCGAATTATGTGGATGACAATAGCATTGTGGCAACGCTCATAAAAGAAAAAATTAAGAAAATGCGAATACCAGAGGTATGTATTCTACACGAACGAAATTATTTTTTCCCTCTTATACCTTTCTTTATTACTTAATATTTATATATTTTTTTTCATTTCAGGAATGAATATTTTTAGAAGAGACATGAAATAGACATCCATCCAAATTATGGATGAACAAGAATATTCCTCTTAGAACGATCACCGAAATCTGAGGATGACAAGATAATTGTGGCAACGCTCATAAAAGAAAAAATGAAGAAAGTGCGAATATCGGAGGTATGTATACTACATGAACGAAATTATTTTTTTATCTTATACCTTGCTTAATTACTTAATATGTATATATTTTTTTCATTTCAGGAATGCATAGTGTTACAAGCGGAGACAAAACAATATATATCTCTCCGATTTATGGGCGAACAAGAACACTCCTCTCAGAAAGATCACAGAATTCTGTGGATGACAAGAGAATGGCGGTAATGCCCAAGCAAAAAAATAAAAGTAACGAAGAATGTACGAATATTGGTGGTGTGTATAGTAAACGGAGTAATAAGTGACATTTTTATCTTATTCCTTGATTTGTTTTGAGTAGTGCTTTTATTTACAAGACCACTAGAAGTAGTCCTATTTTCGATTTGTGTATGACAAGAGCTCTCCTCTTTGACTGATCGCCGAAGGATACTGTGAATTACGACTATGAAAGAAGCAAAAGAAAGTATGAATACTGGAAGTAGGTATATACACATAGGCGTAACTTGGGCTCTAAAACTATGGGGGCAAAAATCTGGAGGCGCTTTTGAAATAAATTATGCGCCCCTAAACACTTCTATAACCACCGTACACGCAATTAAATTTAATACATCAAACTTTTAATGCTTAAATAAATTTTAAACTTAGTAATATACGAAAAAAAGGAGAAATTACAAACTAAGCATTTCACATTTTTAAATATATATTTAAAAATATTGACTGCACAACAGGTATATCTCTTATTACGTCTGACGAAAATTTCAATTAGAAAAGAGTTCAAACAAACTTATTAAAAATGTGTCAAAGCTTTGGCTTTTTAAGAATTTTTATAATGATTAGGATGGTGAGGGATTGAGATAAATATGTTTAACGCTTTCTGTTAGAGGGCAACAAATAATAAAAGTTTATTAAAACAGAACAACAACAAAAGAAAATCTGCAGCTAACGTTCCGACTGAAATGACTCAGAAATTTTAATGCGATGCTTTTTTTAGGGTACACGGGATAATTTTAGCTTACGAATTTAAAAATATATATTGTCCTTAAATATAAAAAAAATTAAACTATTTGTTCAGGTTTCAAATTAAGAAGAGCAAGAACGAAAGTATGCATCGATGATAGAATATGAAACATTTACATTATCAATACACTGTTAAGAAATTTTCTTCTTTCGTTCGATGAAATGAGCCTAAATAAACAATTTAAAAAACTCAGAACGCAGTTAAGAATCCATTTTGAAGAATTGCTTTCCATAGCAGATAATGTATGCGAATTCTTTTGTGCAACTTTTTATACGATCTATAGAGCTTTACGCATTCCACATAGCGAAACTAAATAGCTGGAAAATGCAGGAAACAACTAAAAAGGATTTTCTAGGGAATTATCATTTTTCATTTCTATCTAATTCTTTGCGTGACCCTGCATATCATTTTATCTATGTTCTACAAACATTTCTTAGTAAACTAAATGCAGTTCAGCGTAATAATGCATAATTCATTTAAAAACCACCTTTAAGCAATTTACAATCATACCCAGTAAGAAATGCGAATTCTTGTGTGTAGCCCTGTATATGAATTACAGCATTTATACACACCATATACAATGCATAAATATAGTGAAACATAAAAGTACATAACATAATTAAAAATGCATTTCCAGCAATCATCGCTACCGTACAATACTTCGGATACAATATAGTATCTGAAATCTTTTGTGTGTCCCTGTAAATGCTATGCACTTCGTATTATACATGAAATAAGTTATAGAAAATATCAGCGACGTATATCAATTTCATTATATATGAAATAAGTTAACATAATTAAAATACGCCGGAAAAATTCCCTCCACCCCTATATCATTATGTAACGGAATTCTTTTTTTTGGCCTTGTAAATGAATAATAATTATTCTTTGCACCGCATATACTACTGGATGCATATTTTAGTACACTTGATAAATGTATATCAATTTTATTATGTTTGAAAGCATGTAACATCATTAAAAATCATTTTAAACGATTTTTTCCCATAGGCCGTAATGTAACGGACAAATTTTGACTGTCCCTGTACAGGAACTACACATGCTACAAACTTCATTTGAAATAGTATTCGTGCTATGGTAGAGGTCACTAACATCCAAAAATTTCAGAACGATCGGAGTATATTTACGGAATTAGAGCGCGTACAGATGGACATCAAACCGAATGCATAAACACTTTTCAACTTTGTTGGGAAGTGTTAAAAAGGATGATTTCTGTTTCATTTTTATCTTTTCAGCTTTTTTGACGTTGAAAGATTGTGAAGGAAAGTTTCAGTTCCGAAATATTTCTATATTTCTATTGTAAGAACATAATATTTGTACATTTCCTAACTCTATAAAATACTAAAAAATATATTTTATATAAAATATTTGACTGGAGTCATAAATATTGTACAAAATTCCTATAAATTTAAATTTAAGTAATTAGTTTTAATTGGCAAAATCCTACAAAAAGTTATTAAACGATTGTGTAAATCTGCTATTACAGTTTCAAAAATTCATGAAAAAGACTTTAGAATACAAAAAATTCATGAATTCATAAGTTGGGATATAAAGGGTTAAATAACCTGGAATAAAGAGACCCACTATTTTCGTACACACAAACGGTGACATTCTTAAAATTCGTAATGGTAAATAAATTATTTTTGTAAAATATCTAAGCTGAATAACACCAGATTTTTCGTAAAGTAATATTAACCTTATTTAAAAAAAAAGAAAATTGGGAACACTGGTATAAACTATTCAGGTTCAAAGCGATATAAGTAAGCGTGATATCTTCAATGGGAGAGGTAACATCAATCAAGGTCGCACGCCACGTAGCGGACGGGGTTAATCTACAGTAAGATACCTAACTGTTTCCTTACTTTACACTACTAAAATTGTAAAGTTTTTTTCAGGTTGATTAATAGCTGAAATGTCTATGACAAGGCGAAGAAAACTTCATGGTGTCCAGTGCATGTGGACATCCCTCTCACTACGCCGTTATTTTGCAGTGAATGTGGTAAACGAAATTCAGATCCATGAGTGACTAAAGATTTAGAAAATATGCGCAGATGGTAGATATCCTGTCATATATGACGTCACACTAAAAGCCCGCGTATGTGAATTATCACCCCGTTCACAAGATGGCGCAACTGTGTTAATTTACGCCCGATTCCAGATTTAAGTTTGTACGATTACTTATATTGCTTTCATTCAGGTTAGTATAAACTGACACATGTACTAAAGGGAAATTCGAGGCTAACGAGAAAGCCAGGCTACCGCGGTGGGTTCGATTCGTCTTTTTTTACAGACCGCTGGAATCACATGATGCTCTTTTCGCACACCTTCATAGGTGCATTCGAGCATCACGTGAATCCAGCGGTCTGTACAAAAAAAAGAATCGGACCCACCGCGGTAGCCTGTCTTGCTCGTTAGCCTCTGGGAAATTCGCGTGAGTTCGAGATTCGTGTGGGTTCTTTCTTTTGAATATCACTGTTTCCAAGGATACTTCATGAAATTTCTGGTATTGAATCTCTTAAAATACCCCGAATCCCTTAAGGTGTACAAACCATGCTCTGGAATAAAACAACCCTAAAAAAACATCAATAACGGATTGTCTTCCAATTTCTCTTTATCATCAAATAAATAAATGGAAAGGAACAAGTCAAAAGTCATGTAAACAATAAATCTTTACAAAATCAATGATGGGAATGTTGCTTCATCTGTTGTTAAAACTAAATTCATGAGACCGAGTGACTATAAACTATTGTTTACGAGTGTCAGATGATAAATTGTAAATCTATATATTATTTTTGAAAAATATTACGAATGAAATACTTCTCAGTCTTTACTCTGCTAAATTATAGTAGAAAAGTTTCGATGACAAATTGTAGCTTACAAGAAAGATTAAAATAAAAGAGATACTTATAAACTGATATAAAAATACTGAATGTTGGACTATTCTATTATAAAAACTCGGAAACTTAACTATAGTATTGAATAGTATCCAATTTAACAAAGATATCAACCAATAAATATTCTATTTAAATCTAAATCAAATTGGTTTTAAAATTAAAGACGTTAAATTTCAAGTGTTAAATGCATTTCTGAAATACAAATATTACTACAATGATATTTTCAATTATAATGTAATTCAACCTGTATTTTCTAAAATCATTTTTCTTTAAAATACAAAATATCTGATAAAGAAAAAAATGAATGTACCGGAAAATATTTTAGATGTATCATTAGCTATTTAATTTCTTGTTGTCATGCGGAACTTTTTTGATATCATTCCTTTTTTTATTAAATCTGGTTCGAAACATGTTTAACATGGTTCAAATTAACTCATATTTTATGGAAGTGAAGTCGAAAGTTGACAAGTTTGACAAATGGTGTGTTTATAAAACGTCACGCTTTGAAGCCAAAATCTTCTTTGGGGTCATCCATATATGATGTCACACTTTTTTTTCATTATTTTTGACCCCCTCCCCTCCTTTGTCACTTAGTGTCACACTTCACCATACCCCTCCCCCCCCTCTTGTCACATGTCACGCTATATTACATAAACATAGACTTGCAGTTCAAAAACAAAGTACTATGTTATAGATCATATTTCAAATTTTGTTTTGAAACTTTTAACTATGTGTTTTAATGACAATTGTGAGCATAATAATAAAAACGATTCGTGTACTTATTTTGTATGAAATAAGATTGAGATTTCCAACAAAAACATAATTAATATACAATAGTAATAAAATATTAATATGAAAGAACAATTAAAAACAGTAGTATTTTGGAATTTGAAATGGAATTTACTATATTTGGCTTTAAATGTTATCTTTAGTGTATGAACAAAATAACTTTAAAATTTAATCTGCTGATTTTTAATGCTATTATTTTAACCAAAATGTGTGATGTCACACTTCTTCTTACCCTTTTCCACCCTCTTGTCACAAAATGTCACAATTTCATAAACCCCCTCCCCCCCTCCAAGCGTGACATCATTTGTGCATGGCCCCTTTCTAGATTTGCTCACAAATGTTTAAAAATTTTATCCAAAAGGTTATTTCCAATGCAAATGTTGTAGAAACATACCACGAAGAGTATTCATTTGCATAACTGGTATTAAAAACCGGACCTTTTGTGAACACTGTTATAAACTATTTAGATTATTATAAACTGACACATTTACTAAAGGGACATTCGTGTGGGCTCAAGATTCGTGCGGGTTCTTTCTTTTGAATACCACTATTTCTAAAAAGACTTATTCGAATTGTTTTATTTCAAGATTTAAGGGGTCTCAGGACTCTTAAAGCTTCAAAATTTTCGAATACTCAATTATTTTAGATCTTAAACACTTATATATTCTGAACATTTTGATATAAATTTTCCTTTGAAATTCTCATTAGAACAGAAGTTATGGCTTTTTCAATAATACCCGCTCAATAGCTGAAGCGGAGTTTTGGAAGCTTTGAAGCCATTTTTCTCGCAATGCCGTTTTTGGGTATAACGCACACGATATCTGAAAAACTTCTCAATACTTTTTCATTTAATTTTCAAAATATATGTTTTATGTTAGTCTGGATAAACTGAATCTAAAATTGCCTTTTTATTGTTCAAAAAAAATTTTTTTAGATAAATATACTGTTGAAATTTTCAAAATTTTGCATTAGCTAAATACAACTTTGTATTAAAAGTATAAGAATGTTTTAAATTTATATTTATTTAGTTTCAGGGTAATTCTTACAATCTGAAGTATAAATATAGGCACGAAAAGTTTCATTCTGGTTGCAAAATTTATTTTGTATTCCTGCGCGTAAGCTGTTATACCGATATTCTGCTTGTCAAATATCTGACAACTTGATAATTATAAAGAAGGAGCTTGAGGCAATATAATAGAAACGTAAAAAATACAACGTTAAAAGCACCAAAAAATTAAAATTTTAAGCATACCGGTTTCGGTAGCATATAGCATACCTTCCTCAGTGCTAAGGATGGCGGAAATTTGCTCACATATATAGGAGAGATGGGGATTCAAGTTAAAGGTTTATTGACCAATAGGAAAACAGAGGATTTCAGATAACAGGCAATAGGGAAATAGATGGGAAATAGAACCGAAGTAGTGAGGGGAAAAAGTTAAGAGACAGGAGTTTTTATGTAATATTTCCAACAATCTGATAATGGGGGAGTAGCGAATTCACAGTTAACAATAATTTTCAAATTTTTATAAATATGAAATGCTTCTAGGAAGTTCAGTTCGTGTATAGAAGTAGGTTTAGAGATTATTTTAACAGAATTGAAGTCAAAAGCTTGGAGCTTTTGACAGCTTGGAGCTCCCTATAAATGCTAATTCTGCATCCTTTTATTTTTTTAAATACATGAAATGAAAGAACTTACTTATATCTTTCATCACAATAAAAATTGTGTTTTAAAATCGTATATATATTAAGATCAGGGCTAGGAGCGTTCCTAAAATTTTCGCACTTTGATATCACTAAATTCAAACGATAATTTTTATTCTATAATTCTGTTATAGATGTTAAAAGTATCTACCACGAAGAATTCTAATTTAAAATACTGGTAGCAAAGTGCGAAAATTTTAGCAACGGTGCGAGCCCTGATTAAGATATTAAATGTTGAAAATGTTTTTTTTTTCATTTTTTCCAATTTTAAGTGTCCTGAGACGCCTTAATAAGGTAAAGATTTTGTTTCAGAAAAAGTGATATTGAAAATTATGCGCTGGTACGAACCCCGTATTTTACAGAAACGCAATTTACTGAGAAAATGATAAACTTTAAATTCCATATAATAAAAGAACATATAGAGGAGAAGGTCTAAATACCAGGTAGGGTCCATATATGGCTACTAGGTGTTCTGAGAACTGAGCGCAGCGCAGCCTAGCGGTGATAGGCAAAGTTTGTAACTTTAATTGAGAGAAGAAAGTTACGAAATGTACGTCGCTGAAGTCTGTGTCATTTACAAATAGTAAATGCAAAAGTGTCGAATCTACGTAATCTGGTACATCAAAAGTTTTTCAGATATGTGTTTCTCATTTTTTTAAAATATACTGATCGTATATTGGCTTGAATTGTTGATTAATTTACTTTCTAGACATATTTAGCTCTCATATTGCCACGCGCACAGCATTGGTATTTTATTATATGAATGGGTAATACCGCTTTTAACTTAAACATAGCAGTGGTCCGAATACCGGCTACATAGAGCGGTCTAAATACCGGCTAGCCGGTATTTGGACCTCTCTCGGTTGCTCTACTTGAAGGGAGGAAAATAAATTAATTTAAATGGTTCAGAAATAGTTCCAGTGCCATTTCGCAATATGGAAAAAGCAACCCTGGCCGTAATTCTTCAGGACCGACACTGGTTACCGGATCACTTTCTAAAAAAGCGCTGTTGGACACTGCAAAATTGCCTGTAATAAATCTGAAGAGAAAGAAAAAAAATGACGGAGTAAACCAGGCAAAAGAGGCAGAAATTTGATTTTAACCCTCTCGCTGCGCAACCCGAGATTTCCTCGGGAAACGTAAAAGTAGCAAAATTTGAGATTTCCTCGGGGAAGTATTTTTTCCTTCTAATTAACCCTCCTTGATTAATCCCACCAGTTATTTTTTTGTAAATTTTGCCTTATTTAATCGGAGCATTAAATTAGACAAAATTTTTTGTTTTGGAAAACCGGTGACAAAAGAATAAAAATTCTTAAAAGACGCTCGTCGTGAAGGGTTTAAATACGAAATTTTTGTAGCTATTTTGATAAAACAATTACGCAGCGAGAGGGTTACAAAAGTGAAAAAGGAAAATATCCAACAGAGGAAGATGATAAATTTGACATTTCTTCATGGGTGTTTTCACTGTGGACATGAATGTGGGAGGGGATTCTGGGTTCAAAGTTAAGAATGCGATATGTAAGTTGATAGGGATTATACCGAGGCAGAGAGTGATATTATGTTTTTGATTTTTTCTGATAAAATAATTCTCATTTCAATCAGCAAGGTTTTTTTTTGTTTTACACGTTAAAAAACAAAATTAGAAACATAATGGGAAGAAGACTGTGAGAGATAGTCGTAAAGAATTTTAGAAATTTGACAAAAAAAAATATTTATTAAAAATTGCGTATTTTTTCTGTGCATAAGAAATGCTATTAATCAATACAATTTATTAAAATAATACTCTTATTTCTTAATAATTTTCATTAGCTCTATTTGTGTGATCTTTTGGAAAAAAAAATATTAGGTAGCCGGTATTTAGACCCCATTTTAAAAACTCAAAATTTGAAGACTTTTGGAATTTTGCTTTTTATAAACAGAAAACCCCTTTTAAACTGATTTTTTCCCCTCTAAACAGGTGTAAAACATGTCAAGGTACCATGCTGTCACATTTTATTTTATTAATTTTGAAAATTGTATGATATATAATTGAAAACAAAAGTGGTAGCCGATATTTGGGCCTTTTCCTCTAAAACAACAAAAAAAAAATGCAATAATTCTTAACACAAAAATTCGATAAATGTAAACAAAAGCTGCTCAACAACCTGTTAAAATAAAATAGAGCACGTTTAATACATTTTTAGTATTTTATTTTCATCTTGGAATCTCCATTTGTGATTATAATATCTATGTAACCAAACGAATGTAAGTTTCTATGAATTCAATCACAGCATTAAGATATTAGTGTGAAATCTTGCACTTTATTATAAAAATTTTGTCATAGTTTGCCGCTGGAATCTGGGTCACCATCCAAATCCTGACCTTAATTATGTACCGTAGTAAGTGCTTTTTAAACCAGAAGAAATAAATCGTCAATTATTTGGCCATGAAACTATAATCTTAATTTTACCGAATTAAGAAAATTTAAGTGAAAAACGAAGACCTACTTCGAAAGTTACCTTTCTGTTTTATAATAATATTTATTCCAATTTATAGATATATAGTGGCGGCCAAAATTGCGGACATTTTTTGAAAATTTCATGTTTTATAACTTTGTGTGCTTGAGGAATATAATAAATTTCACTTAAATACAAATGTTTATAGATCAAATTCAAGAACATTTAATGTAGAATTTAATAAAAACAATAATTAAAATATCTGCATAACAAAAATGTTACACTTACAAAAAATAAGATCTATCTTAGATTCCATTACATTATAAAGTTACTCTTACAGATTCAATATTTAGTAGGATAATCCTTGTTTTTTATTATAGCTTCACAGCATCTTTTGCAACGAGTGAACTAGTATTTGGAGTTCATCCTATTTAATCACATGATGCCAGGAATCAATTATAGCTTCAATAAGTTACGTTTTATTAGATAGACGCTTTTTTTGTACGAGGATTTTCAAATGTCGCCACAAATTTTCTATAGGATTCAGATCAGGGCGGTTTCATGGCCAGGGTAATAATTGTATGCTTTTATTTTTAAACCATTCTTTGCATATTTTTGCCGTATGGCATGGAGCTGAATCCTGCCGAAAGATAAATGGTGCTTTATTGGGGAAGAGATCCCTGATGGAAGATATGAATTTTGATTCCAGGACAGTTTCGATGTGGTTGTGGCTTTTTTTTTTTTTTTTTGCTTTAAATCACTTGAATGCGGCCCACACTATCTGCAGACATACAGGCCCAAATCATGACATTAGTTGGGTTCTTTGTAGTTGCTTCAATGCAATCAGGATACAGCTCTCCCCCGACTCTACGTCTAGCATATTTTCGCGCAACACTACCAAAAAGGGATATTTTACACTCATCGCTCCATATTATTTGCTTCCACTGATTTACTGTCCAATTAATGTGGTCTTTTGCCCACTGAACTCATGTCTTTCATTGCTGAAGATTTAAAAATGGTTTTTTCCTCGGAATTCTACCTTTCAGTCCAAAACTTGCTAAGCTCATCCTTATTGTTCTTGAACTAACTGAAATACTCATTGCATTCATTTCATATCTAACAGCATCTGATGAAATTCTTCTATCTTTCAGGCATACAGTGTTGCCAGTGGGCTACTTTTTTAAATTCAAATTTCTTGATTGGCATCACTTTTTTGAAACGGTAAAATTCACTTTGTTTTTGCCTTAAATAATATGTCATTAAATAAGGCACATTTTACCATTTTAAAAAAGTGGTGCCAATCAAGAATCTGATTTTAAAAAAGTAGCCCTGGAAACACTGCAGGCATATCCGTTTTATGTTTCTCTCATCAGAAGCTCCTGTGCATTTTGTTCGGCCTGGTCTTGCGTTATTTATCACTGATTTTGTTTCTTCATAACGTAAGCACAACTTTCATACGCCAGATTATGTGACTGATTGAAATTTAAAATCTCCTGTATTGAAATTTCAGCATAAGAGAGACCAATCCGACAATTCTGCTTCATTTTGTCGGTGTCCAATCAGTTCTTGTTGTTAATGACATTGTTTTAAATTATTTGTATTAAAAAAAAATAGAAATATTTTTAAAAAACAGTATTCTATTTAATTACACTAGTATTCATTCTTCTGCAAAATTCATTCCAGCAAAATTTCGCTTTTACAAATCAAAATATACTACAGTTTAGTTACTGACATTTGATTGGTTCTCAGAACAGTAATTGTGATTAGCTATGTAGCTCTTATTACAATATAATTCAACATTCATGACTAATTGTGTTTGTTTTTTAGACTAAAATAAACGTAATTTTTTTTTAATGCAGATATTTTAATTATGTTTTATTTTATTAAATTCTACATTCAATTTCCTTGAATTTCATATATAAACATTTGTATTTAAGTGAAAATTAATATATTCTATAGGCACACAAAGTTATAAAACATGAAAATTTCAAAAAATGTCCACAATTTTGGCCACCACTGTATATTGTGGGACTATTAACCCATTAAAGACTGACGTTGCGTTTCGCAACATTCTAGATATGTTATTTTTTTAATTTTTTTGATACCACTAACCCCCTGACCGCCGAGAAAAAAAGGGCAAAATTGTAATGTTTTTTTCTCTGTAATTTTTTTAAATGCTAAAAAAAAAAAAAAAAAAAAAAAAAAAAAAATGCTTTTTGCACCATGATGTAAAATTTTTTATTGCATATAAGTATATAAGTCTTGAGAGTATGAATCATCACTTAATTTTTTAAAACTTGATTATAACTGTAGAATTATAGGAATTTCAGTAATGCTTCTGTTGCAGTGAAACCTACAGCTTAGTGAAATGAGATATCAGTTCGCGGCCGTTATAAGGTTAAATGAGGAAATTAAAATGTGCCTAAAATTCCTGTAAAGCACGCTGGTCCTTAACCCTCTCGCTGCGTATTTTTTTTTATCAAAATAGGTTAAAAAATTTCGCACATTACATTTAGTCATGCTAAATCAGGGCTGTCACCGGAGACTATTTTTATATTGTCACACCACTATTTTTAAAAAATCAATTTTGAAGTTTATTTCTCTTGTAGATGTTGTTAAAGTCTATAAGGAATTCTTTGTATTTAAAAAGTGGTATGAGTTGAATTAAAAAATAGTCTCCAATGGAAAAAAAAAATGAATCCCCGAGGAAATCTCGGGTTGCACAAATTTTGTAACTTTTGCGTTGACCGAGGAAATCTCGGTTTGGGCAGCGAGAGGGTTAATGGGTTACTAAAAAGGAGATGATATACCCTTAAGTTAGTGAAGCTTAAACTGTAACAACTTTCTCAGGGTTGATTACCGAGGACAAACTTAAAACCAGTAAATTTAAATTAAAATGTTCTCCTTGTTAAAACGCCTTATAAATGCAAAATTTCAGTTACATATAATGGCAAAAACATATATTTTACTGGTGTGAGTTTACTTCCGAGCTAGTTAGGTCCTGCGTGTCCCCATATTGTGACAAACTAGACAACCTCCTTTATACAAGCAATTATATTACGTCTGAATTCCATCTTTAAAATATTTACATTAAAATCACAGTCAATACATTAAACAATTAAAATTATTACATAAAAACACTAAAAACATATTAAAATTGGGGCGTTTCGGATCATCACGATCCATCCTCAGCCAATTATACTTTCTGTTGTGTTTTTCTTGTAACTGTTGATAGTATTGACTTAACGTTTATAATTCGCTGAGGAGGGATCGTGAGGAGGGATCGAAGCGTCCCAATTTTAATATGTTTTTAGTGTTTTTATGTAATAATTTTAATTGTTTAATGTAATGTGTAATAATGCAAATATTTTATAGACAACCTCCTGTCAATGCAAGTGAAAAAACATCATAATACCTAGGTAAACTGCCACCAGTAAAAACAAATAGAGTTTTTTACCATAAGTGTAAGAAAAATTTTTAAATTTTCTATTGAGATTTACTGGTGGAAGTTCTTCCCAGCGTTAATCAGAAACTGTTGATTCTATTAAAAAAAAAATCAGCAGCCATTTTTTGACAATCTCCTTCGTTTTTGATAGACAATACAGTATATGTGTCCTCCTCTTTACTCATAACTCCATTAGCTGATATGAATTGGATGGGGTGCAGATTAGACGATGCGAAAAAGAAGAGGTATCGTCCAAGGAAAGTGTTATTCTGAAGCCGAATAATTAAGTCTGCGGGTAAAAATTTTAATAGATTGTTTGCAATTTGATAAGTTTTTCCATCATTTGAACAACAATTATTACTAATCATTCAAATATCTCGATCATATAAATATAATTTGAAACAATCACTCTATGGATTATCTTTCCTGAATGATGGTACAGTCATTCAGGGTAACTTTGAACCATGGGCTGTAACTTTGCACCACCTACTATTTTTCAATATTTTTGACTCCAAAAGACTACATAAACTCCAGAACTACATAACTACCGACTACAACATTAGGTACAGATATCAACATTTAGACAATAATATGTCTGTTAAATGAGTATATTGTTACTTACTATGAAAATTTAATTGTATTACAAGAACTTCAAAACAGCATTCAAAATTAGCTTGAAAACACAACCTGGTCTGGTACAACCTGACCAGAACTACATAAAGCTCTGTTGGCAAGGTTCTAAACTGTTATTTCTACTCTTTATTTTAGAAAATAAATTAGTAACATTATGCGCTATAAATTGCATCAGCTAACCATTTTTGTGAAGTACTGTTTTCAAGCTAATTTTGAATGCTGTTTTGAAGTTGTTGTAATCCAATTAAATTTTCATAGTAAGTAACAATATACTCATTTAACAGACATATTATTGTCTAAATGTTGTAGTTGCGATAATATTTTGTGACTATTTATTTATTAATTAATAGTTAATAAAATGTAAAATAAGAAGGCACTAACATTTTATCACATTTTAAGGGTAACTTTGAGCCGGCTCAAAGTTATACTGATGTTTATAATTTACTGATTATAGGTGCTACTGTCAAAAATTTCCATGTTTGCACGTATATTTTATATAAATGCCGAAGAACATCAGATATAACATATTAATATTTTCACAAATATGGGTAAAATACATACAATTCATTTAAAGGCGTTTTTCGGGGCGGAGCTACTCAAATTTGACATTTCATACATTCGACATTTTTTATTCTTGTTTGAATAATACTAGTACTAGTACGTATTACAGTAACTATGGATATATTACTGAGATAAAATATTGAAAATTGTTTTCCACTGCCATTTTATGTGTTATATGAACAATAAACAAGTTTTTTTTATTTCTAAATGTCCATGGTTCTCCTCGTCCACCTTTCTTATGCCTGATATTTGTTGTAATATCATAAATTATACAAATCTTGTGATGTTGGTAAATGTAAATTCGGAGTCTTTACATATTTGAAAACATTTTTGGGGGTTTAAAGTTGTCCTAACTATAATACTTTTTTTATAGTGAATTATTTTAGATAATATTTATCATATGGTGCAAAGTTCGAACCAGGCTAAAAATTCATTTTGTATTGCTTTTATCCTTATCATTCCTTAATTTTTGATAATCAAACAATTATTTAGGATCATTTCTTCTCTTTTATGCCCCTAGATGCAACAATATTCTTAAAATAATAGTGTGGCATATGAAAATAGAGAAAATGCGGATCAAAGTTACCCTGAATGACTGTATAGCTTCCTTTTATTTTGCATATAAAACAAACATAAATAAAACCAGAAAAATATGTATAATGAAATGCTTCTTTTCCGTATGTGTGTATATATTTAAAACTTTTCTTTACAAAATCTCTCACGTTGATTTTTATTAAATAGTTGGAAGCTGTGCTATTGCGCATGTCAGAAATATTTCCTTCCATTAGTCCTAGTCCTTAGAAGAAAATTTGTTGAATCTAGTGATAATATATCTCCATTGTGCCAATATTTTAAAATGCAAGTTCTATTGAAAAAGGAAGCTGTTTATTACTAGCATTATTTATGCGGTTTAAAATAACCCAGAAGGTTTTCCGATGGGGCTCAACTCTGGACTTAGCTTTGGTTGTGACAAAAAATCAACACTTAACCCTTACCGACGCGGAGTAATTCTGTTTATAAAACTGATGAAATAATGGACTGACACCGCAATTTATAAACGAATTTATTAGAAAATAAGAACTTTCTTATTTTCATGTACATTATAATACGAAAATTTTTAGTTAAATATTCTTTGTGCCGTTTGTCAGTTTTGGAATTAAAATTAGGTGTCCGTTTTTAAGGACACACGCCGGAAAGGGTTAAAACTATCTCTTGCTGGATTTAGCAACAGGTGAAGAATCATTTTTGTACTGAATTTTCCACTCGGTACCACCTAATAAAGACCCAAAAAGTGTGAGACAGAGTTGTCAGTATGGTCTCCATTTCTATTTCGAATTTCCAAATTCATACAGAAGTTTCGAAAAAAGAACTTTTTCTGTAAATGATAGCGAAATGTCTGGCATTAAATAAAACAAAAAAGTACTATATTTAATTTCTGGTGCGGATTCGTACTTTCTGAATAAAAATAGCGGTCAAATTGGCAACCCTGGTATGAGATGAGCATGTAGTTGATATTTATCTTGATATTTTTCAGAGTTTATACGTCCCGAAATTCATTGTAAATCGCACAATCCATTACGAGCGAAAACCTTCGAAACCATTATCTAGCCCCAGCTAATTTGTCGATTGAAGAATTACACAGGTCGGCAAAAAAAATTTAAATGTTTCCTCCCTGTAAACTAAGCATGTAAAGTGTACATATCTAATATTCGTAATTGTAAATATGGTATCCAAATTACTACAGCACGTACCATTTTTCCGAGAAACAGTTTTATAATAATAATAAATAATGACGGATTTTTATATTAATTTGCAGTGCTAAATAAAGTTGAAATCATGAAAAAGTTGTTTTTATTGTCATCGATATCAAAGTGATAAAATATAGCATGAAAATGTAGTTTGTTAATACTTGTATCGTGTATTTCTCTTTCTATGCCCCCCCCCCCTCACCTTTCATGTACGAATTTACTATTTGCTATCCACTAATATATTTTCATTCCTTATGCCGCTGTAAGTCCGGTAATCATATTTATATATTTATTTACATGCAATTTACATATTATTATCTACATTTAGTGGTTTCCAAAATTTCCACTCGTGTTTTAGAAAGATACAAAATACTTAAATTTTAAGAGAAAAACCTCCTACCAAAAGAATGGTACGTGACGTGATGCAGTAATTTCGTTACTATATTTTTATTTAACAGAGTGAAATCTTTAAGAATCCATGGTTCGGACGGGTCCTTGAACTTCGAGACTAAGAAATTCTTCGATACCAATATTTTCTTATAGAAAATATATCCTCAAATAAGACGAAATTTCGCGCGATAGAAACTAGATTTATTTTTCGATAAAAAAAATTCTCATACTTGGCCTTGAAAATAACGGTACCCGTAAGAATCCTGGGATCAACTAGTTTTTTTACAGAGAGGATTTTGATGCCGACCAGTGTTATTTTGGTTCTCTCAACAATATCTGTTGCCGCCTGGCTCGTCGAGGTTGATTTTTTTTCATAAGAAATTGTTATTTGTTTCTATTGATCTTCCCATGGCATGGTATTTTCGAATTTTCAGTCATTCCTCTTGATAATATATCCATAACTTTGTTTTCCAAAATTTGCTGTTAACGTATGATTTAAGACTAATTCAGCCCGTTATATGTGACACTTTATTTTATTTATTTTTGTTTATTTTATTTTATTTTATTTTATTTTATTTATTTATTTTTGATTAAACGTTTTCAAATTTCACGGATTGGAAGACTTTTTTTTCGTATATAGCCAAAAGACATTGGGAATGGCGGCTTTGCAGCGTTTCATTACCGTCGCTATTTTTTCCTTTCAAATTAATCATCACCTTTGTAAGACTTTTTTTTTTAAATCTCGTACTCAGATAATTCTTTCCCCCCACGGACTCGTCAATTAAATCGTAAATACCACAATCAAAGTAAGGAACTTTACATCTCTGTTAAAGTCTTTACATAATAGTAATGCATGTGTTTGTGAAAATGCTAAACTGACATGTGATATGAAAACGTTCGTACGTAGTCTTTTAATTTCTTAATAGATCTTTCTAGAAGAAAAGAGCAAATGTCGATGAAATTTAAGTTTTTTTTTTTTTTTAAAGTTGGAGATACGCACAAAAAGTGTTTAACTATCAATTTTAAATTTTAAACTAAAATGTGGATATTATTTCTTCTTGTTCAACGACTGACGAATTCTTAAGAGGTCTTTTGATTTCTTAACGCACATAATTTATATTCTGTCATAGGCTTGATTAAAGTAATTACGTATAAAATGACAGTAATTATGTATGAAAAAAGACTATTTATAAAACAAGATCTTTTGAAAGTCAAATCACGAATTACTTTACAGAGCATTGGAGGAAAAATAAATAATGCGTCAAAAAGCAAACATTATTTAACGTTACAGACGCAGTAACTAGTCCAAACTTGGACTGGGACGGTTAAGAGGCGGAAAATGAAGAAGGTGCAGGTATAACGTAAGTGGTTTCATATTAGAACGCGAAATCTTGTTGCAAACAAATTACAATTAAACAGAAAACGCAATGCAAAAATGAATTATTTCTTGAAATTAAAATATTTTTACTTATTCCAAAAAATAAAAGTTACTTAATTACATAATTTTCTTTTTATATTTGCCGTACTTTTATTTACCAATTTTCTTATTAAGTTCTTTTATGGGATTTATTTTACGATAGTAACTATTTCCTTTTTGAAAATTAATTTTAGTTATAGTCTAACATTTGTGCCATTATGAAGAACGTCTGATAATTTCCTCCCGACTAATCGACGATTCCTATTATACAACGCACCCATGAATGTCAGATTATCGGAAATATGTTGTGTTTTATAATGTGTACTTTATATATTATACGTTATAATACAGGGTACTTTAGAATGCAAATTCTTTTTACCCGACTGCCAAGAAGGGTTATGTGTTTCACGCGTATGTGGGCATGTAGATTTCTTTATACCCCCGAAACATCCCAACGGCTGGATGGATTTTAATGAGTAAGGTCTCTATCAATTCGTCTTAACCATCCAATGGTTATAGGCTAGATTTTGTTTTTATAAATTCAAAATGACGGCCGTAAAATACAAAATGGTGGTAGAGACGAAAATTTTTTGTACGTACCCCATTGAGTGGCATATCATTGGATAGGACTTTCAAAATGAAGACGATATTTCCTTGACTATATTACAGTCAGAAGCTTCGTTTAAAAATTACGCAACCTGGAAGTTGTGTAGGTAGGATCTCCAGCTTTACTGCAACTCTAATCTTTATAGACATCCATAGGCCTCATCGAAATAGTGTTTATAGATAGTAACTAACAATTAAATACAACTTAAAAGTCATCAATACAAGTAAATAAGAAAATAGTTAAGTAATATAAAAAATAGTTTCACATTAATGAGAAATAATTACAGACGTGTGAAAATTATTAGAATAATTGTGAAATTTACTATAAAATCTTGTTATTATAAAGAAATAATATATTATTTTAAAAATATCAATACATTTAATATTTAGTGTGCATCCTTTTGTTTATTATTAATGATTCGATAAGTCTTGGCATACGTTGTATGATTTTTTGGAAATTAATTTGTATTTCGTTGCCATGGTGCCAAATTTGGATGAGTCTTTCTATCAAATCCTTCTTGTTTGTGATGTTGCATTTCTTTAATTTTTTATTTACAATGGCCCAAAGATTCCCTATGGGGTACATATCTGGGCTACTTCCAGGCCATGGAAGTGTTTTTATATTTTCCCATCCAAATATATGGTCACAGATGAAACTTTATGACATGGAGCTCCATTATGCATGAATATGAAGTATCCATTTGGAAACCAGTCTTTTAATTGTGAAATTAGTCTTTGTTCAAACACTTTTTTATTCTGATACTGGTTCATAATTCCTTCTACAATGTACAAACGTTCAGTACCCTCAGCAGACATCACGCTCCAAACCATTACTTTAGTAGGATGTTTAACCATTTGCGCTATGCAATTAGGGGAAAATGCTTCACTGGTATTTTTCCTGTCATATTGACTGCTTTCTTCTGATATCGCAAACATTGATTCATCAGAAAAACAAACCTGAATGATAAAAATACTTTAAGGTATGTAATTTGTAGAGACATATTCTTATAAAGAATTTATAAACAGTTCTGCATCTTTAGTCAGTACGCAAAAAACATGATTTCAGAAAAAGGAATGAACAACTTGAATTCAACAGATTAATCAAAGCAAAATCAGTATTTCTCATCTTGCTCCAGTCATTTTCGAATTGTTCTAGCACAACATTTGCCGAAGGAAGTCTCTTCTTTGCCATAGCAGATGTGATTTTAGCTTTTTTTCGAGGACGACGAGCACTGGAGTTCATCTGAGATGAGTTTTCTATGGATAGAAGAATCACATACCATATGCTTGTAAAGAGATTTTTAGTTCATGACTAGTTTGTTCTTCTGTTAGCTTTAGCAATATGAATTAATTTCCTTTCTGTCCTTGAAATAAATTTACTTTTTCATTCGCATTTCCCTACTCTAGAATTTTCATATTCACATATGACTATTTCCATGCGAACTTGTTATGTCTGTTACATACTACGATTTTTGTCTACCAGTATTTTAGAACGGAAAAATGTGACTTATTTTGTCGGAGATATATCATCAATTGAATAAGGCGAAGCAAACTTTTCGAAAATAACGGTGGCAAACAAGCATAGCGATTTTCAGCTGTGTAACAGACTAACAAGTTCGCATGGAAATAGCCATATGGAGTTCAAAGATCTATTTATTCTACACTTGCTAAATGCTTGCGAAATTTTTGCTCTTTTAGTGATTTCGCGTTGTGTATAGTGATTTTCTTGAATAAGACACTTTACAACAGCTAGTTTTCTAGGAGAAATATACTTGTTTTACTGATAATCACGCAACAATCCTTTGACAAACGAAAAAACTACCAATTAGTCTACACTGATAAAAACAGCGAAAAGATTTGTTTTAAATAAAACATAATACTCATGCCAACCCAAGAAAAGAAAGAAAATACTAGCACAGTAAGCAGACGATTTTAAAATTTTATTTTAAATTCGTTTGCTAATCGAACAATTTCTTTATGCAATGCAAACAATTTGATTACTTTGGGTCAAATATTTTTCTTTATAAAAAATGGCAACTTTTAGCAAAATTATATCCCAAAAACAATTCTAAAGGAGTGAATAGAAAATGGCAACATTTAGCAAAATTATATCCCAAAAACAATTCTATACAATACTTATCGAGAAAAACTGAAAAAATCACAATTATTCTAATAATTTTCACTCGTTTGTAATTAGTTCACTTTTAACGCAGTCGGGTTTTTTGATTTGCTAAATTTATAAATGAAATTAACTAATTTTTTTTTTGTTATTTTTAACAGAAAAATACACTTATCAAGTAAAAAATAAAATGAGTTTATATTAGAATCTCTCATGTGTGTTTATCGTAATGCAATTTTAAATGTCTCGTTCTCAAAGCTTTATTATCGCGATATAAGTCGTTATATAACTCTAGGCTTTAAAGAGAATATGTTGTGCGAAAATAAATTGAATAACACCTACAACAAAATTTTATTTTATTTGAAATCTCTAGAATGAAATGCTGTTTTTTTTCTTTTTTTTTTTTCTTTTTTTTTTTTTTTTTAAGAACGCTTTCATAAATTTTAGAAACCAAAAGGAAAAATCGCTTTCTTTGAAAAGATTACAGCTAAAAATATTTTGCATCTTCGAGGACTTTTGAAGAAAAATAAGATAAATCGGAACATTTTCAGAAGAAAATATAGTACTTAAATGGATTAAGAAAATGTATTATTATTTTATTTTTTTAAAGAAACAATGCATTTTATCTTTTAAAAATGAAAAAAAAAAAATATTAAACAGAGTTAATACAGGAATTTTCATACATGATTTCTTAGAATTAAAATTTTACATATAATTATCTATCAGAAAGATAAATATAAGATAATTTCTTGTTTATCAGGTTTTTTTACCCGACTTCCAAGAAGGGTTATGTGTTTCACGCGTATCTAGGTATGTGGACTTCTTTATACCCTCGAAACATCCCAATGGCTGGACGGATTTTAATGAATGAGGTCTCTATCGATCCGTCTTAACCGTTCGATCGTTGCAGGCTAGGTTTTGTTTTTATAAATTCAAAATGGCGGCCGTAAAATACAAAATGGCGGTACAAACGAAAAGTTTTTTAGGCACCATATTGAGTGGCATATCATGAGATAGGTGTTTCAAAATGCAGACGATGTTTCATTGACTATTTTACAGTCAGGAGCTACTTTTAAATATTACACAACCGGAAATTTGTGTAGGTAGGATCTCTAACTCTACTGCAACTCTAACCTTCATAGACATCTATAGGCCTCATCAAAACAGTGTTTGTAGATAGGTACTAACAATTAAACACAATTTAAAAGTCATCAATACAAGTAAATAAAAAAAGTAGGTAATTAATGTAAAAACTAGTATGTTGTGGCCATCACAAAACTTTCTTCTATCTCATACTTGTCAATACTTCAAAATTCATTATCACAGTGCATCTATGCTCATCATGAGGATTCTAAAAAGATGAAATTCCGTGCATTAGTTCTTGACATATTACTGTCCCTGAAATCGTGTAAATCCATAAAAATGCAGCATAGCAGCGCCACCTATTGGGTGATTTACACCAGAACCTAATTATCATCAACTTATGTCAATGTCTAACTGAATATGAAGTTTGGAGAAAATCCGTGCATTAGTTCTTGAGATAGAGCTATTGCGCAAATCATGACAAATGCAGCATAACAGCGCCACCTGTTGAGCAATTTACACAACCACATAATCAGCATCAACATTTATTAAGGTGTACTTGAATCTGAAGTTTGATGAAAATTCGTGCATTAGTTCTTGAGATAGAGCTATTGAGGAAATAGTGCAAAATGCAGCAAAGCAGCGCCACCTATTGGGCGATATTCACCAACACGTAGTCAGCATCATTTCATATCAAAGGGTAACTGAATCTGAAGTTTGATGAAAATGTATCCATTAGTTCTTGAGAGAGAGCTATTGCAGAAATCATGAAAAATGCTGTATAGCAGCGCCACCTGTTGAGCTATTTACACCAAAATGTATAAAATGTCAATTCATATCAAGGATTAACTGATTCTGAAGTTTGCTGAAAATTGTTGCATTAGCTCTTGAGATACAGCTATAATGGAAATTCTGAAAAGTGCAGCATAGCAGCGCCACCTGTTGAGCGATTTACACCAAAATGTACAAAACATCAATTCATGTCAAGGGCTAACTGAATCTGAAGCTTGGTGAAAATCCGTGCTTTAGTTCTGGAGATTGAGCTACTGCGGAAATCGTGAAAAAGGCTGCATAACAGCGCCACCTGTTGAGCGATTTATACCAAAAACTAATCAGCACCAATTTATATCAGGGACTAACTGAATATCAATTTTTATTAAATTCCGTGCATTAGTTCTTGAGGTAGAGCGCCCACAAAATTTGTGTCACATACAGACAGACAGACTCACAAACTAACAGATTCACACACTCACAGACAGAAATTTTGTAAAAACATGTTTTTCGGGTTCTCTGACCCCTAAAATGTGTAAATCCGTCGAAAACCGAAAGTCGAAAATTTTCACGAATCTAATACTTTCTTCTTGTAAAGATAGAAGAAAGTAAAAATAGTTTCATACTGGTGAGAAATAATTAATTAGTTCGCTTTTTACGCAGTCGGGCTTTTTGATTTTTTAAATTTAATTTTTACTTGTTATAACTTTTGTTTGCAGCTACTTAAAAACTTGTTCCAATTTCCAACATTATATGGCACTGTACTCACTTAAACTGTAGAAATACTCGAACAAAGATCAAAATTTGCAATTTATACCATTTGTTTCTGTTTTCTTTAGAATAAAAAGTAACAATTAAGAGATTTTTTATGCTGTAGTGACATGTTGGTTTGCGAATTTTAAAACTTGACATATCGTCGGTACCATGTCAAACTATCCAATGTGAAAATAGCCAGTTTTCAGGAAGGCAAAAAAACTGTTTTAATTGTGGATTTAAGATCAGCGCCAAGCAGCAGTAAACAATTATTATATTTTTCGGGTGCTGTTTTATATCCTATTTAAGCATACTATTAAGATAAATCATTTGAATAATTTTACTCGCCAAAAAATCACATTGGATAGTTTGATATGTTGTGCTTATTTGTATGTTTTGAGCTTCGTTGAACTTTTTTAGCTTCAAACTATCCAATATGCGACATTGGATAGTTCGTCGTGTAAAAATTTGCGCTTTTCCGAGGTTCGCCATTCCATAGTAGCGAATATGCCATATTGGATAGTTTGACTTGTAAAAATTTTGTGCTTTTCCCAGATTCGCCGTTTCATAATAGCAAATTAGCAAATGTGTCGTATTCAATAGTTTAATTTGTAAAAAATTTCGTATTTACATATTCAATATAAAACTCTTAAGAATTTTCTTTAATTTTAATAACGAATATACATACAGTAAATTAATAAAGGGAAAAGCTTATTTTTAAACATTCTGCTAATTTTATAAAATATAAGAAAGCAAAAATATCTCAAATAGGGTGGGGCACTTCATACCCGCAATTATAAATAGTAATATTCGCGCTGTTTATTCTAAGAAACTCATGGGCTGCTTCTAACACTATTTTTGAAAAAAAAATCTTCGATTTATTTAATCCCCCATTTAAAAAAGTTGGAACAAATGACTTTGAGGAAAAGGCTTTATAGGCTCTTTTAATACAATAATTGCGAATGTTCTCCCGAACGTGGGGAATGATTAATTGGTAATCCCTTTTTTCAAGACTTTCTTGATCGTAATAATGTTTTTATGACTTTTGGTTTACTTTTCTGTCGTCTTACCGTGCTCTAACTCTCGAAAATATACTCGGATTGAAATATAACTTATTTATGTTTTTGACGTTTACTTTGGCATGTCTGGCACTGAAAACGGAGCGTGTAGCGTTTCTAGATCCTTTACAGGGACACTCAAAAGAATCCCGCTGCATTATGCTTACTGGGGAAAGAAAAGTTTGTGGTTTAGTTTAATTATGTTACACTATTTCAAACATAAAGAAATTTATATACATTATTGAGGTGTGCAGTGATATGCCTACGTTAGAATATGAAGTGTTCAACAGTTATAGTTCATTTACAGGGGCACACAAAAGATTTCAGTTAAAGTGCATTCTATTAGCGATAATTGCTGGAAATGCGTTTTATATTATCATATGCGTTTTAAAACCATGTGCATACTACGTGGTATGTATAAATTCTACAGATTGTATACAGGAGTACCTAAAATACTTCGTTAGCATTACTAAGTATGATTCTGAACTGCTTAAAAAAATTTTAATTGTGTTATGCATTTCAAAGCTGAGCTATAGCTAGAATATGAGATGTTTGTGGAATATAAGTAAAATCATATACAGAGCCACGCAAAAGACCTAGAAACATGGGCAATTATGGATGATAATTTATGGAAGTATCATTTTAGTAGTTTTAAGAGCCTTTTAGGTTCCATTACATTTTTAGCTCATTATGTGCCATGTATAAAAATCTGTAGGTAATATACAGGGATGTACAAAAGAATTCAGTTATGCTCGCCTGTTTGTAGAAATTACTGAATGTGAATTTTCGACCTATTATACTTTTTAAAACTTTCCAACAAGGTTGAAAAGTGTTTATGAATTCGGTTTGTCTGTCCACGCTCTAACTCACATAAATATACTGGGATTTTCATGCAATTAAAAAATGTTAATGGTGCTTACAATCGCATGTTCGGTATTATACATGAAGTATGTAATATTAGTAGTTCATTTACAGAGGCACTCAAAAGATTTCCATTACATTATGGTATATGGGGAAAGATCATTTGGAGAGAATATTAATGACATTACGCTATTTCAAACTGATATAAATCACTGAGTTTCAACAGGAGAAGATTAAGACAGAATACGGCATGCATTCATAGCATTTGTTAATCGTTTACAAGGACACACAAAAGAAATGGGTTACAGTACTGTCTATAATTGCTAGAAGTGCTTTTTTGAATTTCGGTATGCGCTTTTAAATTTAACATTTTTTTTTTCATGTTGCATAAAAATTCTATACCTCGTATACAGGAATGCACAAAAGAATTCACTAAAAAACAATTACCGTCCATAGACAGAAAAGTAATCGAATCAGTTTGTGGAAGCCCAGTAAATGATCTATAGATTTGTATATATTCTAGATAGTATGCGACAATTTAGTTTAATTAGAAAACGCGTAACGCAATTTACACTTTCAACCTTTAGCAATTTTCACCAATAAACGGAAATATACTCCAACTTATTTTATAGCCCTGTATATTATCTACAGATTTTTATACATGCTACGTAATATGATAAATTTTAATTCTGGCAAAAAATTGTTATAAACACACTTCCAGAAATTACCAGTCATATCCGGAAATGTTTTCAGTTCCTTGCGCAGCCCTGCATATTAGGAATTTCTACTAACATATTTTAGAATAATAAAAAGAAATAAAAGACAGAAATTGCATAACTCAATTAAAAACCTCCTTTATGAATTTCACGCCCGTACAAAGTAATGCTTACAAACTCTTTTGTATAGTCCTGGATGTGATCTATAGAATTTATACGCACCACATAATATTCAAATAATTAGAAACTCATACTATAATTGAAAACGCGCTTCAAACAACTATCGCTAATAGACAGCAGTGTAACTGAATTTTTTGTGTGTCCGTGTAAATTAACGATAACTATCATACATGTCACATTCTAAAGTAAGCACCTTGTAATTTAAATCAATTACGGATGTCAATTTCCCTTTGTTTAGAATATTTTAACATTATTAATATATTCTTCAAACATTTTTTTTCTATAATCCATTATACAACAAAAATCTTTTGGATAAACCTATAAATAATAATAAATGACTTGTATACCATATTCTGCATAAAACATATTTTAATACACTTGATAAATCCATATTAATTTCATCATGTTTTAAATATCGTAACACAATTAAACGACACCGCTCTATTTCCCTATTGAGTGTAATGTAACGGGACACTTTTGAGTGTCCCTCTAAATGAACTAAAAATTCTCACATTCCATTAACAATAGAAAACATACGCTTTAGTAAATACCAAAAACGTGTGTCAATTGCGTTAAATTTCAATCCATAAATAAAACAGCTTTTGTCTTCCTGATAAAAATACTATTCTCATATTGGATAGTTTGACATGGCACGGATGCTTAGAAAAAGAAAAATATCCAAACATTAGCGGCAAAGGATCGAATATGCCATATTGGACAGTTTGACATTGTAAATTTTAGAAAAAAGTGCATATTGGATACTTCGAAACAGTCATTATCTAAGTTTCTAAACAAGCTAGAGATGTGACGATTTTAATTAGTATGTATCATGCACAATACAACAAAATGGCACCAAATGTGAAAAATGCATTTTTTCACATTGGATAGTTTGACATGGTAGCGAAGATATAGCAGTGTCATCTATTGAAGAAAATTTGAAGTATTTAAAAAAAATACCGTATAGAAAATCCGTGAGGAATTAGATAAAAATGTAATTTATTTCATCTTATTAGTCAACATACACAATGAGCATATTCCGGTGTTTGATCCAAGACAAACATCTTTTAAACCAGAAAACGTATATAAGGTATTGTGTCTTTTTTTGATAAGGTGCTTAAAATAATCTGTTTTAGATTCTTTGGATTAAATAAAATTTCAGGTTCCAAACATGATTTTCTCCGATTGGACTCCGGATAATTAAGAAATGTTGACATCTATGATAAACAGTTATTGAATTTTTGAGTTCTTCAGTGCAATATTCTACAGGTTTCTATTGATCAATTAAATGATCAATTAAATGATAATTAAATGGTTTCTTCGATTCAAACTTGAAAAAAAAATAGTTGGTACATTTTTCAATTTTAAACGATCTTTTATGCGAAAAAAGGCATTCCCATATTGAATAAAGACATTAATATTTTTAAATCTAACTCTGCGGCGATTTTCTTGTTAATGACTGGCAAATAGCGACAGGGGTATCTTTTTTTATTTAATTATTTTTTTTAGTTTAAATATTCTTAACACATATGAAACTTCTCTCACATATACCTATACTAATAAAAGAAAGATTCGCTCTGTGTGTGCGATTAATAGGAAAATCTACCGTGCGTACAGGGCTGAAAAATTTCTAAGATGATAGCCCAAAGCATGTCCTGATGCACATGGGATACGGATTTTTCATTTTTCTTTTGTCAATTTGTCGAGATATTAATTGAGAAGAACAATGAAATCTCATTAAAATAAAAAAATAAAAAACTTATCTGTTTCCTTCCGAGCCATCAAAAGCGCTCGTACAGGCAGAGAACCCGATTTTCAGGCCTGCACAAAAATGAATTACCCAACAGAGGAATTTTTAAGGGTTTATAATAATTCTTTATTGACCTTGATCGGTCGAACCGCTTAGTATAAGTAAAAATGAAAGGTATACCATAAAATATAGTACTTTTATGTTTTAAATGTCATAATCGGTTTGTAAAAACACCGTTAAAGCCCTTTGAAAACATCAGGATGGTTCGTTTTCGCAGTTTTTTATTTTCGCCCATACGGCACCGCTTTCTTTTGGGGTTACCGATAAAAATAATAATAATACGAAAGTAAAGAAAGGACATTCTCTTTGGCAGTGTAAATAGTTTTTAAAAAGACGAATTTTAACACTTTAAAAAATTCGTGACCGTCGCTTTACGCCTTACGGAGACGATCTTTTGCTACTGTAAAAGTAACAAAATGCCCATAGTGAGAGAAGTCTCTTCAGAGCATCTCTGCATAGCGGATTTACATCTCCTATCAAAGTTTCGAAACCTTCGGACGAGTAGTGATTTTAACAAAATAAAACGTTTGCAAATTTCGTTGAAAACACTAAAAACTAGGCCACGTTTTATTGCTATTTCGCTTGCCTACGGCTCAAGTTTTCATTATTAAAAATGCATATTTTTTTAGGAAATGTTAAAGAAGTTAACATTAAGAGAGTTAAGTTATGGAATTAAGCTAGTATGTAGTTATATTTATAACATATTAAAATTTTAACGAAATCAGGCGATAAGAACCTTTTTTTTCATTGTTATGCTAAAGGAGCTTTAAACAACATCAACTAAAAAAAAATCCAGAAGAAAACATATCCCTTTTTCATCTAGATATCAATATATTTTTACGATATTTTTTTTACGAAATGCATAACCATCCTCTTTAATAAAAAGCCACGCGTTGCTGGCGATTGTTTGTTTCGCTAATCGTTGCCGCAGATTAATCTCGGAAATGAGACATTTAAAGTTACTGAAAAAATTTAATAGCTCGAAAAGTGTTTGTCAGAAATTGTTAGACAAACTGTGTTAGAAAGGTAAAAAATTGTATTTTTTATGATATAAAATTCAAATCCAATGATTATGCCATTTTTCAAATATTGAATGTCAAATATTCCCAAATTTCACAATGGAGTACCCTAGCATAAACTGCACACGAAAAAGATAATGATAATGTGTCCTGACGTATAGATGACTGGCTTAGTAGTCTTATTATTCTGTTAAACTATAAAAATGAATTATGATGTCACGAGTGCAAGATTTTTATTTCATTCTCGTCAAATACTAAATGCGCCATTTCTTTTTAGTCGTGAATAATATAGATTAATTCACGTATGATCTCATATTTAAAACAAATATATGATTAATGCATGGCTTTTACAAGAGAAAGTGATGAAGGGCTTTTTATGAATTTACATTTCTTTTTCAATTTTTTTTTCAAGAATCAAGAGTGTAAAATAAATATAGGCTTAGGAAACATTTATTTTTTTAAATACTGGTATAAAAAAAAAATTTCTCAAGACTTTTAATATCTTAAACAAAAAAGAAACATCATGCGTTAAGTATAGATTAAGAAAGACTTTCTAACCCTTTGTAGATGCTTTAACCAAACTAAGATAACTAAGTAAACATTTTAGAAAGCGCATAAAACATTTAAAAAACTGATTTCAGCAGTTACCGTCCATAGCCAAATATGTATTCCAATTCTTTTGAACAGCCCTGTATTTGATCTGTAGATTGATATATGTACTATATAATGGGAAAATTTAGTTTAGCATAGCAAGATATGGCATAACAGGTTGAAATTTCTCTTTCAGCAATTTATACTAAACGATGGAAACATACTTGAATAATTTTGTTCAACCCTGTAGTTTACCTAAATTATATATTATTATTTTAAACCTTTGTTACACGCCACTATTTAACTAAAATTTAGTACAACTAAAACACTCTTAAAACTACTGAAATCGCATTTCCAGAAATTGTCAATAATAGACGGCCATGTGTCCAATTCATTGCGTGACCCTGTATATCATTTTGTCTATATTCTACAAACGTTTCTTAGTAAACTAAATGCAGTTCAGCCTAGAAAAGCATTACTTATTTTAAAGCCATCTTTAATCAATTTGCTCTCATACCTAGTAACCCTAACGAATTCTTTTTTGTAGCCCTGTATATGAATTATAGCACTTATACACACCATATACAGGGTTGGGCAAATAAAAGTGTCCCGGAGAACAGAATTCCAAGTTACAAAGGAACACAGCAAAGGAAAGGAAATACTATCTCACTAACCTGCCTATAGCACATATTGAAAACGAGCACCAATCTCTTGGCACTGTTGGGCTCTTGTCCTCAAGTTGCGGAAAGCAGATCGAAGCTGGGCTTGTGTAATTGTTGCAATCTCATCAGAAATATTAGCAGCAGTTCTTGAAGACTCTGAGGGTTGTTGGGATACACCTTAGACTTGAGGGTTCCTCAGAAAAAGTAATCGCACACTGGCAAATCAGGTGACCTGGGTGGCCAGATAGGGCTGAGACCAAACTAACCTCTTTCACTTTTTTGGACTGTATTCTTCCCTGATCTGTAGCCACACTGATCTTCACCTTTGCACTGATCACACTTACACTGACACAGCCCGTATTAAGGTCTGAACCGGTTTCGATCACGTGGTGTGCGCGTCAATCATTCATATCCAATCGTATCCACTCGTTCGGGCCACTTTTATTTGCCCCACCCTGTAGTATGCATAAAGATAGTGAAATATAAAAACGCATTTCATAATTAAAAATGCATTTCCAGCAATGATCGCTAATGTACAGTACTTCGGATACAATATAGCATCTGAAACCTTTTGTGTGTCCCACTTCGTATTATGCATGAAATAATTTATAGTAAACCTGAGCGACGTATATCAATTTCATTATACATAAAATAGTTTAATATAATTAAAATACGCCGAAAACAATTCTCCCCACCGGCATATCATTATCTAACGGAATTCTTTGTGTGGCGCTGTAAATGAATAATAACTAATCTTTGCACCGCATATTCTACAGATATATAAGTTCACTTAATATTAAGTGAACTAGATTAGATTATATAAGTTCACTTAATATATGCATATAAATTTTATTATGTTTGAAACCGTATAACATCATTAAAAATCATTTGAAACGATTTTTTCCCATTGACCATAATGTAACTGAATACTTTTGACTATCCCTGTAAATGAACTAAACCTGCTACATCTTCATTTAAAATAAAGATCATGCTTTGGCAAACGTCAATAACATCCAAAAATTTCAGGGGAATATTTACGAGAGCTAGAGCGCGAACAGACGGACAGACAAACTGAAGTAAACTTTGTTGGAAACTGTTAATAAAATGAGAGCACATTTCAGCGAGATTCATAGCCCGTACGGTGTTTAATTTTAAAATTGATTTTTCTAATCAAACATGCTTAAAACCCCAGGCAATGCCAGGTATTTCAGCTAGTTATATTATTAATGCTGAAAATTTGAAAGAGTTAAACAACAAGGAGTAATTTTTTTAAACTGAAATAGACCAAACGAAAAAAAAAAGTTTTCTTACTAACCATTTTACCACTAAATGTAATATTTTTCTCCGCGGTTTCACAAAGACTACAAAAACATTATGTTTCGAACTCCTAAAAATTTGAAAGACTTTGGACGGTAAAGATTATTTTTTACAACATTTAAAACAAATTTAAATCCCTCACATTTCCTGCATATTTCAAAATTACTCATCGACTTCAAAAATCAAACAGCCCCAAAAAATAAATTCTAAATAGCATATATTTTCAAATATCTTTTCAACACTGAAAACCATTAAAAAAAATACGAAAATTATATTTTTTGAAAATAATTTGTCCTCTGAATTCACTTTTCGTTTTTTTTTTCGCGCATTTTGCCTCATAACTAACACTACGCAAATTTTGATTTAAAAAATTCATTTAAATTTATGCACCTGCTCTGAAAATGTTAATACTAACATTTCAGCTATTGATCTAGTATCGATTTAGTTCAGGTAGAATCGGATTTAAAGGTAAAAATTAGTTTGGAAATTTAAAAAAAATCACTTTGGATAATAAAAAAAATATATATATAGTTACTTGGAAAACAATGATATTTACAACAAAATATCAGTATTTTAGCTGAAAAGTTATACACAGTCGTCAGAAACATATTTATAACTCCGAAATTTGGTTCAAAAATACTAACAAATAAGATGAAATAATGATTTCCAATTTCAAAAATTTTGTTATCTATCCCATTCATCAGAGGAAAACAAAAGAATGAAATGTAACACACAGCCGTCAGAAACATATTTATAACTCAGAAATTTGGTTCAGAATTTCTAACAAATAGGATGAAATAATGAGTTCCAATTTCAAAAAGTTTGTTATGTATTCCATTCATCAGAGGAAAGCAAAAGAATGAAAAATAACACATAGTCGTCAGAAATATATTTATAACTCAGAAATTCTAACAAATAGGATGAAATAATGAGTTCCAATTTCAAAAATTTTGTTATCTATTCCATTCATCAGATGAAAAAAAAAAGAATGAAATGTAACACACAGTCGTCGGAAACATATTTATAACTCAGAAATTTAGTTCAAAATTTCTAACAAATAGGATGTAATAATGAGTTCCAATTTCAAAAATTTTGTTATGTATTCCATTCATCAGAGGAAAACAACAGAATGAAAAATAACACACAGTCGTCAGAAACATATTTATAACTCAGAAATTCTAACAAATAGAATGAAATAATGATTTCCAATTTCAAAAATTTTGTTATCTATTCCATTCATAAGAGGAAAACAAAAGAATGAAAAAATAAAAATAACAGAAGAAAACACTGATTTATGCAACCCAGTATTAATATATTAACATGGAAATTATATACATGGTTTGGACGACAAGAAAAGTATTTTTTTAGACGTTGAATAGTCCCCTCCCCCCCCCCCCCTCCGGCTTTCCCGTTGCAGTTATTTTGAGCTGTTTTACTGGTAAATATATACGTTTTTTTTTTTTTTTTTTTTTTTTTTTACGATCTTTTACACAGTTAGCGCACACGCATTTCATATATAACATATCTAAATCTTTCAGCACTTGCAACATTATAAGTTCTGAAATGAGTTGTAGTAATATTTTATAGAAAAATAGCGTTTTATAACGAAAGGTGAAATCTTTGTGCTCAAATGAAAAAGTCTTCTTATGAGCGCTTTTGCCATTAAAAATGAATATGTTTTTGCAATTTTTTTCATTTAAAAGTATAATTTCAGACAAAATCAACTTAAGGATATAATATCAAACACATTTAAGGTACATTTAAGGTTATTATCACTTGTCCGGGAAACGCCGGGTGGGTTAGCTAGTTTTTAATTAAAAAAAATGATTAATAAAATAATGGTATAAAGCAGTCCCCTTCTTTTCCAAAATATTATTTGTAACTTGTCAAGTTCCAATTTTCAAGTACAATTTGTCTCAGTTATTATTAGAATGCAATTTATATGTAAATTGCTTTCTATTTCTAGATGTGATATTTTGTGATCGAATTCATATACGGCGAAATGTGAATGATGTTGGATGTATCAAGTGGTAACATGATATTTAACTACGGAATATATCTTTATTTAAAAGGAAATTTGTTCAATGTAATGAATGTATTTATTTATTTATTTATTTTGATAACGTTTAACAAAAAATGCCAAATAAAAGTCTTTATCCTGTTGAATATTCTAATAAAATCGTGTATACTTTTGAAAGGACAGTGGCAAATTTAATGAATTTTATGTTAAGTGATAGGTTACTTATTACCTTACAATATCTGTATTGTTTTAAATTCTTCTATTTTTAATAATGAAAAAAAATATATTCCAATATTTTTATATATACAGCGTTATCTTGAATGATTCATCGGATTTCAAAAGCTGTTTATTTACAAGTACACGACCATAGGCGTAACCAGCCTTTTGAACGGGGGGGTGCCCAGACTTTTTAACCTGAACATGTTGGATACAAACAATATCTTATATAGTAAAACCTGCTAAAACGAATCCATAAAACCGACCGAGTTTCCGTTTTAGACAGTTTTCCATCTTAGAAGGTATAATTGTTTGGTATTTCTTTTAAAAAGGGCTCAAACGCAATTTTTGTTTGTGTGAGGAGGGTTGAGAAGGGGTTCAAAACATTAAAACTAAATCTAATGGTAAAAAAAAGATATGTAAATGTCCTTGCAGCAGTGATATAAGACAGTGACTAAGTGTGGTCACAACTGTAAAACATTTTGGCACCTAACTTCTTATAAAGATTTAAAAAGGCCTTCATTCATGCTGGAAATTTCTATAGGCACAAGGGAACACTGCATGAGATCTAAAATTATCTCAGTCTTGTAGATGAAATTTTGCCGGATCTCAGATAATACATGCGGTACATCAGTACATGCGCACGAAATTTTTTCAGACTGTGACTCCATGACTTCTTAGGGATCACCGGAGGGACCCAAGAAATTTTGGAGAAAGTCTATATAAATAATTATTATAGTATTATAAATAATTATAATATTCATTAATAGCGTAATTTCCTGCCTATAATCCGCGGCTCAAACAATCATGTTTTGACCCAGAAATTTTATTTCATTATTTATGTTAAATATTTATCGCGATTTAATAAGTTGCGTTTTATGAAACAAGATTTCTGGGTCTGAACCTAATTGTTTGATCCGCAGATTGTAGGCCGGAAATTACGATAATTCAGGTTTTTACCTCAGAGTGTGTCGAATATATTAGGTAAAGCAGGTCAGGATAATATATACCATCATGATGCGACTGTAAATAATAAAGATAGGCGCTTGTCTGTCTCTGCGTGTGTGTACGCGCGCGCGCTGAGCTCTGAAAATACAATGCAGCCTGCACCCGTAAGATTTGACAAGACCTATATGCATGTACTCATGCATATGGAAGACAATTTCTGGAAGTTTTCAATTAATTTTTTATGCGAATTTTTTCGCATTTTGCGGCAATTTTTTCAAATAAGTAAAAAAGAATCCGATTCCAATATTTTACCCAGCAAACTTTGTCTTCTTTTCAATAAAGTGTTTTCGAGATTCTTACAGCGATTTTTCAATTTTTAACAATTTTTTAATGTTATATTTAGAGGTGTATTTTTCGCATTTCGCGGTGATTTTCTTTTTATATATATATATATATATTCCTGAAACGAACCCGGTTTAAATCTTTTACCCAATTACTTAATTTCGTTCCCTGTGGTTTTTTTAATCTTTTCCGAATTTTTAATGCACTTTCTAGCGGGGGTTTTCGTGCTTTGAGGCGATTTTTTGACATTTTTTGAAACAAAAAAAATCTCTGGTAATTTTTGCAATTACCGTGATTAAATTCGAATTGAAATAATGTCAAATCAGCTCTTATAAGAAAACTGAAAATTTAATTTTGCTCGAAGTAAAAAACGCAATAATTCAAGATTAGCTTGTTTCGAGACAGAAGAGGTCGTAGCTTGCTCGGGAGTACGTTGCCGAAGGCAGTCCCCCCCACCCCCAATCCTAGATTTGTTTAATTCTATGTTCGTTTAAAAAAAAACCAACCACTTCTCTAGTAATGAAGTTTTTTTTCAGGGACAGGGTTTGAAATAACGCACTGGATCGCGCGATTTGTGCGCAGAAAAGGAAAGTCTCTCATAATAAAAAATGCTGTGCAGTATTTCCCCCCTTTAAATTCTTTCACAGACCTGTGATTCATCAGTGAGTATTTTAAAAAAAAAATTAGATCCTCGATTTTTATTTCTTTTATGGAATTTCTCAAAATCAATTCGTGAATCAGTCACGGAAAAAAATTGAGAATTTCTGCAAACGATCGTGGAAAAATACCAGGAATTTCGATAAAAGAGTGCAGAAAGTAATCACCAATTTCGTTTAAAGATTGCGCAAAAAAATTATGAATTTCGATAAAGGATTGACGAAATTTTTTTTTAAATTTCGCCAAAATGTTGCGGAAAAGAGTAGAGAATTTTGTTAATTGGTACAGAAAGATATCGAGAATTTTCCCAAACGGTCGCGCAATACTATCCCGAATTTCGACAAATGATCTCCCTGTAAAAATATCAGTTTCGTCAAACGGTCGCAACAGAAAATAAAAAAATTCATTTAACAAATTACAACGACCATTTGGAAAATGATTTTTTTCAAAGACTAAAATTTAAGACATAAAAAATTGCACGAAGTTGATCATACATTACGTACGCCATGGGTTAAACATTAACATTCCTGGACCCATCATGGACAAATTTTAAAAGAAATTTCAGTTTTACAATTTTCTGTACTGTAAATTTTTAAACTTCTACGGAGATGGTCATGCATTACGTACGCCATGGGTTAAACATTAGTATTCCTGGACCAATTTTAAATGAAATTTCATTTTTAAACTTCTAAACATCCAGCAATATTACTTTTTGCATCGTCGTATAGAGAAAAAAATGTGCTTTTAAATGCAATTTGTTTGAAAGCTGTATCTCAATTTGTTTCTGAGTTATTATTATTTTTTTTTTTTGTAGTTTTTATTACTTTTTTGTCATTGTGGCAACAGAAGTATCCATCTCTATTGAAAGTAAACGGAAAATACAGACTACTGTATAGACAGATCAGAAAACGAATAAAATGCGGGATTCAACTAATAAAACGCTTCAGATATGTTTTTTATTTCCTACCCTGACTGAGGACAATAACCATTTTTCCAAATGATTAGTAAATTTCGTCAAAGGATCGCGGTAAAAACAAGAATTTCTTCAAAGGATCGCAGAAAGAAAGCGCGAATTTCGTCAAAACATTACGGAAAGAAAAAGTGAATTTCATCAAAAGTTCGTGGAAAGAAAACGCGAATTTCATCGAAGGATCGCGTGCTAAAAAAATGCCAATTTCTTCAAAATATTGCGGTAACAAATGCGAATTTCGTCAAAGGATAGCGGTAAAAAGAACGAATTTTGTCAAAGGTAAGTGGTGAAAAGTGCGGATTTCGACAAAAATCGCGTAGAAAGACTTGAATTTCGTCCACGATTTTGGTGGAAAATTGTAAATATCATGAAATGATCACAGAATAAAATCGCGAATTTGTCAAAATTTACTTCACTGGGCTAAAAGGTTGAAACGGGGCTCCTTTTCCTACTTTCAAACGAACGCCGTGAAACGAGAAAAAACTCTAAAAATCGTATACAAATTTTCAGAGGAAAAAATTACTATATTGAGTTGAAAGACTGCAACCATATTCCTTTCAAGAATGTCAAAAAAATGGCCACGAAACACTAAATTCAACCAACCAACCAATCTGCAGATTAATTTTAATTTTCTGTGCTACTATTTTTTATTTTCAAAAAGGCAGAGTATGTGACCCCCCCCCCCCTTTACCTCGGCTAATCGAAATTTGGAATTATCGTTTCACATTTGCATCCCCTTTCAAATTTTTTTTGCTTCTTTCTTTACTTTAAACTACCAAAGCAAAGAGACAAATAGCTTCTACCCTCGTCAAGAACTTGCGTTAATTTCTCATGAAATTGTAGAAACATGCAATAGAAAGAACGGCGTTAAAAACATCTCCCACAGACAAAGGGCGTCAAAGTGGGATTATAAAGCCACCTTTTTGAATTACTATGTATAATACAGATTCTTGCAAATATTCTAGTTTTAAAAAAGATGAACAACATAATTTTCTTAAAAAAAAAAAAGAAAAAGAAAGAAAAAAAAAAGAGCGTGGTTTTCTTTTTTTATCACATTTGAAAACTTAGCCGTTTAATTGTCTGAACTAAACTAATTGAACTCTTAATATTAAAATAAATAATCATTGTTTAACGTCTGATATACGAGTTAAAAATAAAAAATATATTACAATTCATCAGACATACAAGTAAAATGACATAAATACATTTAATACAATTAAAAAGCAAACGTTTCAAGCTAAATTTTAGCCCCTCATCAGTGCAACAAAACATTCAAATGACAGAAAACTATATATCATGTTTAGAGTTAAAAATTATTAGCAATTAAAATTAAATAAAGTATAAAATTTTTTTAAACCAATGCTGAGTATTCAGGAGGAAGTGCACATGATTCATTTATCGGCGACGTTTGCTTACGAGTGAACACACCTTCCAGAAAAACTCTACTTTTAATATTACTGCAACCGGATCTGATAACTTTCATATTCGTGAAATCTGGGATATGGTCGGTATCTAAAGAATGCTGTACAATTTTAGACTGTAGGTTTCCAGATTTGTAAGTACGTTTATGCTCGGCAAGGCGAATGGCGCAAGTGCGACCAGTTTCGCCAATATATACTGATATTGATAATTGAACTCTGCTTTCACTTCTTCTTTTTACTTTCTTCTATCTTCAATAGAAGAAAGTATTGCAATCGAAATTTTTTTCGACTTCCGGTTTTCGACGGATTTACATGTTTTAGGGGTCAGAGATACAAAAAACATGTTTATAGAAAATGTCTGTCTGTCCGTGTTTCTGTCGCCATTGTACCATCAAAAAGTGTATGAAGTTATGCATAGAATTAAACCAAATTTTTATTTTAAGTTTTTGGCTATGGCAAGCAGATCTTCCCTGAATTTGGAAAAAAATCGCCGGTAGGGGGCGCTGTAATAGCTATTTCTGTGCGATTTTGAATATTGTACCATCCAAAAGTATATGAAGTTATGCATAGAATTGAACCAAATTTTTATTTTAAGTTTTTGGATATGGCAGGTAGGTCCTCCCTGAATTTGGAAAAAAGTTGCCGGTAGGGGGCGCTGTAACAGCGTTTTTTGTGCGATTTTGAATATTGTACCATCCAAAAGTGCATGAAGTTATGCATAGAATTGAACCAAATTTTTATTTTAAGTTTATGGCTATGCCAAGCAGGCCCTCCCTGAATTTGGAAAAATTCGCCGCAAGGGGGCGCTGTAATAGCGATTTTGCAGATTGTACCATTGAAAAATGTATGAAGTTACGCATAGAATTGAACCAAATTTTTATTTTAAGTTCTTCGCTATGGCAAGCAGGTCCTTCCTTAATTTGGAACAAAATCGCCGGTAGGGGGCGCTTTAATAGCGATTTTTGTGCCAGTTTGAATATTGTACCATCGAAAAGTGTATGAAGTTACGCATAAAATTGAGCCAAATTTTTTGTTTCTTTTTTGTCATGGTATGAAGGTCCTCCCTGCATTTGGAAAATATCCGCTGGAAGGGGGCGCTATAATTACGATGTCTATACCATTTTCTTTATTGTACAATCGAAAAGTGTATAAAATTATGCATACAATTGAACCAAATTTTTTGTGCATGTTTTTGGCTTTGGCCAACAGGTCCTCCTTGAATTTGGAAATATCGCGCACTAAAGGGGCTCTGTGATAGCAATTTTTGTAGACTTTTCTTGATTTTTCGTAGTACTATTGTCCATCGGCGGCTCGTGCAAAGGCGGGAACTCATTTCCTGCTAAGCCGGCTATTCGCAAACATCTGATAACAATAGAATAAGGAAAAACTATTAATTTTAACAAACATCATGATATAGATTACCTCGTTTTTAGTTCATTTAATTGACTGAAGCAGGAATTTACGATGAAAATCAAAGTTGGTATAGTAATGAACTAATAATATTGAAGTATTAACATGTGTAACTAGTTTTTGAAATATTAAGATGTATAACATAGAAGAAAGTTTTGAGATTGCCACATCCAACTAGTTTCTTTTGTAGATTTCGATTTTTTTAAATAATTGTGCTCGAGTCTGCGGAAACGGGGGGGGGGTGCCCGGGCACTCAGGGCACCCCCCCCCCCCCTGGTTACGCCTATGACGACGTACAAAGACACGATAAAAGTTAATTTTCATACTGTTGATTGTAATAGCAGAAATTGAAATTTGAAATGCGTGAAGAGTTTTTCAAATTGCTTATTTAGACATTATATTTCACCTTAATAAACTGTGAAGTTTTGTTCAGCATTCTTAATGGGTTGGAAAGGGTTACATAATCTATGCTGGACGCATGATTTTTCGTTGTTGTTTACTACCTTTTTACTTTTTTCAATGTACATAAAAAGAAAGTAACGGATTCGCGAAAATTTTCAACTTCCGTTTTTGACAGATTTATGCATTTTTTGATGGCTTGAATACTGAAAATATGGAACTATTAACACTGTGACGTCCGGTGGCACCATGTTGGTGCCATGTGAAAACTATCGGGCAAGCGCTGGTGGCTCCACGTAGGTGCCATGCGGAAATTATTAGCCAAGCTCCGGTGGCTCCACGTTTGTGCCATGCGGAAATTATCGGGCAAGCGTTGGTGGGTCTATTGTGGTGTTCAGAAATGTTGATTGGGAACTACATAATAGATAAAAGATTGAAACTCGATAATAGATTGAAAATAATGCTAGATATTAGATTGAAACTCGATAATAGATTGAAAATAATACTAGATATTAGATTGAACTTGATAATTGATAATAGATAGGTAGATAATAGATAACAAGATAATAGATACTAGATAACTAGATAATATATATTAGATAAATAGATACTAGATACTACATAGATATTAGATACTAGATAATAGATACTAAATAGATACTAGATAACAGATGCTAGATAGATACTATATAGATAGGTAATAGATACCAGATAACTAGATAATAGATCGAAAATAGAGGGACATGATTGAGAACTTATGGGAACTGACGATAAGATTAGTAAACTTGACGATTTACTGTCTCCCAAGAACCTCGAAAAACCACAGCGATAAGCGAAATGGTGTAAGTCAGTTCTTCCGACGCAAAGAATCTACACTGCTGTGCATTAAAAATGCAACATCGGGGAAGTAATGATCTGACGAACGTCAAAATCGCAAGAAAGGAAGAGTGGGTTGCAATGTACAAATGACAAGAATTTCAGCGCATTTAGACAATGCAGGCGGGAGAAACGACATCTGAAGCGCTGCATAAAAGAAAAGTTGCGTATTGGATTTCTCATTCGGAAATCTGTTTGCAAGGTCGGCGTTTGCTCAGAATATCGTGTTATGCCTCGAATAATAATAAGAAATTCTTGCTAGTAAGTATCGGAATTCAATAGAGACAGGATCGCTGCCTATCGAGAGTGTGAATTATCGTTCCGAAATATCGCCCGTCGCACTGGTCGTAATCCAACCACTGTCATGCGAATATGGAATCAATGGGTTTCTGAGGGTCATATTGAACGGCATACATGACGTTAATGCCCTCCCATGACTAACACCCGATAGGATAGATATATTGTGAGGTCGTCCCTGCAAAACCATACAACCACATCACGGACCATTTGTCAGAAAATGGGCATGTTTGCAGCGAGCCCAGTATCCGCTCGTACTGTGCGACGACGTTTGCATCGGCGTGGACGATCAGCACGGCAACCACTACAGCGGCTTCCCTTACCAATGCCGCATAGAGAGAGACGGCGACTCTGGTGCGCCGAACGGCAAAGCTGGATGCAGTACTGGCACAATGTCGTCTTTTCAGACGCGTCCCTGTTCTTCGTGCAGTATTCTGATAGCCGTATACATGTGTGGAGGCTACGAGAAGAACGCTCGTCGCCTGCTTGCATTCGATATCGGCATAGTGGTCCTGCATCTGGTGTGATGGTTTGGGTAGCCATTGAATGCACGACATGCATATCTCTAGTTCGGATCGACGGTAATTTGAGCACAGATCGGTACATTTCTGACACCTTACGTCCAGTGGTTGTGCCCTGTCTTCGAGGTCTGCCAAACGCCATCTTCCAACAAGATAACACAAGACCACATATTCCACGTCGTGTTCTAATCTTCCTCGATAAACAGGGTATTCCATTGCTGCCATAGATTGCACGCCGCACAGTGGAGTATTTGACCTAAAAACCTGACCAAAAATGCAAAAATTAAAATTTCGTCAACAATTGTAAAAATCATATTTTTAAATAGCTAACTAATTGGTGCATCGATCTATGTCTATTTTAGGAGCCTGAGTTATATCCGGTGGCTCTGGCCTCAGCTGAAGAGGAAATTTCTTTCTGAGAAGACGTGCTTTTTTGTTGTTTTTGGCATTGTTGTTATGTTTTAATATAATTTTTTTGTGGGTCAATGAATTGTTGAAGTGAAACGAAACAGGGCTTACGTGTTTAACAAAGGTCGGAGCTCAGTGTTAAACTATGTGTTAATTTAAATAGTTTCGTTTTTAATGTAATAAAAAAAAACATTATATGTGTAAAAGTGTTATTTTTAAAGTGTTTTTTGCTCTAATTTATACATATCGAAAGCTTTTTAAATATGGGCTGCGCTTTGCCCCGCCATGTTTGAATTATAATCGTATTAGTTATAGTCTTTAGTGTCAATTTCTGCAAAAAAATCTTCCGCATATTGTTGCCATTTTTTTTATAAAATTGTTTTTCGGGATGACTATTTAAATGCTCTGTTTTGCGGCCACCGAATTGAAGAAATAAGAACTATATATTTATTGTCGTATTGCAGGTTTTTAGCTCACAGGATATTAACGGACAGCTTTTGCATCTACATATTCTGTCTGTATGTATGTACGTACATACATATGTACGTATGTAGGTACGTACATACGCACGCAAATCGATATCTTTTGATGGAAATATCCGATCGCCTTCAAATTGTATAGACTTATTTATTGAAAAAGGTTTCCCTAATTAGTTCTTAGGGCTCATTTGTGTAAGATAAGGAGCGAATTAACACTTTTGAGGGCGGTGTCCTTAAAAAGAGACACCTAATTTTAATTCCAAAGCTGACAAACAGCACCAAGAAAATTTAACTAAAATTTTCCTTTTATAAGGCACGTGAAAATAAGCAACTTCATATTTTCTAATAACCCCGTTTACCAACTAAAAAGAGCAAGCTATACAGTAGCGAGACCTTTACAACTTCTTCTTCCAGCAAGGTCTGATGGTAGTCCCGATAAAAGCCAAGCAGAGAGTGATGAAGAAGAGTTATTAAGAATCATTTTGAAACTGGTACTAAACTGGAACTAAACTATTAAATACATTCAAAAACTAACAATCTATACTATACAGACTCCACTTTACTGAATCTACTATTAAATACAACACTATTAAACAAAAATTAAATGCAATAATTATTATTAAATGTAATTTAAATGTAATAAGCAATATTAAATGTAAATAATAAGTTTTATATATAGTAAAATTAAATACATTTAATTAAACATTAATAGTGAATAAGACAAACCTATCAACAATTACTTTCCTCTTAAAAACAGTAAATAGTTAAGATTACAAGTCGCTCAACTTCCTAACTCCCGTCGGCAATGTTAAGTCAATGGACATGTGATTTATGCGTATTTTTAAAATATCTACTTGGTAAATTAATATTTTAACTTCTTTTTTCTTTGTGCTCTTCTTAAATGATGACTCTTTTTTTCTTAATTGTCAAAATATTTATAAAATGTATATTCATTAATATGTGAAGTGTTAAAATCTTACTTACACTTAATCGGCTTTTAATATATAAAATATTAAACTAAGCTTTGGATTTGTGTGTATACTTCATAGTATGCTAAAAGTTAGTTCAGTGAAACGCATAGCCAGAGTTAAAAATGTCCATTCAGGCATTTCCATGAATAAATGGAAATGTACTTGAGAACTTTTGTGCAGCCCTGTATATGATCTATAGAATGTAGCCACACCAAGTAATATTTTTAAAAAAATGTTTTATTTTAAAACGCCTATCACAACTGCAAACGCACTTCCAGCAATTATTGATCATATACATCAATAGTTAAATTTATTCTTCAGCCATATTCTTTTGTGTGTCCCTGTAAATGAACGATATATTCTATGCACACCATATTCTACAATGAGTGTCTTAGTACACCTTAGTGATGTATATAAATTTCAGCACGTTAAAAGTATGATATCGTTAAAATACCGAGCAATCGATTTTCCCCATAGGCCATAATGTAAGGGAATTCTTTTGGGTGTGTCTGTAAATGAACCGTAAAGACTATAGACTTCATTTACAATACCATACATGCCATAGTAATACCCAATAACATCGAAGAATTTCAAGCCAACCCGGCTATATTTACATCGAAAAATAATTTTGACCAGGATTTTGGGTCAAATACTCCACTGTGCTCAGTCTAGATCTGTCACCCACTGAAATCATCTGGTTATGGATTGCTGAGAGACTGGCCCGCCACCACTTTCCTGCTAATACGGTTGCTGAAGTGTGGCATAGATTTGAAGCAGCATGGAATGATTTGCCCGTTTTTGTCATCCAAGCCCAGTTCGATTCCATGCCCAACCGGGTAAGGGCCGTTTTATCTGCCAGGAAGGGGCAGCTGTTTCTACTAATTTCGCACCCCTGTAAACCCCCATACACCTTACAAATTTAATCATTTTGTTTTCATTTTGTACTGTATGTTCGAAATTTATTTATCGTCTGCCAACGCTCAGTGCTAGCATTTTTGTGTAAGTTTAATTTCTAAAAAATGGCAACGTTCTTTTTTGTTGATATGTATTTTATTCTATTCTAAGAGTGTGAAACCAAGAGGGTTGATAATTAAACGTGTGATACAGTTCACTTTGTTATTAATTAAGTGTTGTGAGTTATTGACCAGTTTGTGTTTATTTAATTTCAACCAGCGCGCTACATAATTTTTGGTCCGTCGAGCCGGAGATTTGATATTTTTGTTGTTGTTGAATTGAGTGATAGAACGAACGGTAAGAGGAGTTTCGTTTTCAAGTGTAATCATGTCATCGTTCTGAAGTTATGATGCAATAAGTAAATAAAGAAGATGCGTCATTTAAACATCTATACTATTCGGTGAGTCTTTTTTGTTAATATTATCTCATTATGGCAGAATTTAAAGATATTTTAGTTAGAAAACGAGTATTAAAAGCTACTGTAACTAAACTCGAAAATAATATTATTAGTTCGATAGATGATGCTGATTCTAGTCAGCTTGCTTTATTCGAAAATAAAATCGAAAAATTAAATGAGGAATTACATGAAATTTTTAATGCAATTTTTTTACAATGCAAAGAAGAAGATGTAGATAATTTTGTTGATGAGCAACAATCCGTACAGGATAAACTTGACAATCTTTGGTTACGTGTTAACCGGAAAAACTCAAAATTTACTTTAAATGAATCGAATCAAAATAATAGCCTTTCTAAATCTCAAATACCAGAAGTAAAGCTTCCAAAATTGACGCTTCCTTCGTTTAGTGGTAATTTAGAAGAATGGATATCCTTTTATGATTTATTTAAAGCTAGTGTGGATAATAATGAGAGTTTATCAGACTGTCAAAAATTGCAGTATTTGAAATCGGCATGCAAAAACAGCGCACTTAAAATTATTGAGAGTCTTCCAATATCTGATTCAAACTATAAAACAGCTTTAGAATTATTAAAGGAGCGATATTCAAATAAACGTGAGTTAATTAATGCATTAATTAAGAAATTAATTGGAATGCCTTGTATATCGGATAATGCACAGTCTATTTTAGAGAGTGTAGATGTTATAAACGAATGTGTGCGTTCTTTAAGCGTACTTGAACAAGACGTTAGTGGATTTTCGGAAGTAATGATAGTTTATGTAATTACAGATAAATTAGATAAAAATACGAGATATTGGTGGGAAAGAACATTAAAAAAGGAGGAGGTGGGAACTCTTGATAACTTATTATCTTTCTTGAAGGATCACGCTAGATCCCTTCAAAACAGCAAATCCTCACTAAGGGAAATAAAGAAAGGTAAAGTAACGACATTGTTGTCTTCTAATAATAGTTGTTGTGTATGGAAGGAATCACATCCGTTGTATAAATGTCCTAAGTTCTTGCAGTTTAGTGCACATAAAAGAATAGAATTGATTAGAAGAAACAACTTGTGTTACAATTGTCTTTTAGATAAACACCATGCAAAAATCTGTTAGAGTTTAAGTAAATGTAAAGTGTGTCATAAGCCTCACCATACAATTTTACATCTTCCAAGAGACCCGAAATCTTATTCAGATAGTGTAAATGAAACGCCGGCTGGCCCTCTGTCTCCGAATGCACCAGAATTTCAGCCGAAACCAACTGAGTCATTAAATCAAACTTCTTGTACTAGCATCTTTGAATTTCCAAACAACTCTGTGTCGGGATTACATTCATTTCAAAATAAGCAAACTCTACTTTGTACAGCAATGATTACGGTTCGTGACTCACTGGTTAATCTTGTAAACTGTCGCGCTTTGCTGGATAGTGGCAGTGTAGCCTCTTTCATAAGTGAAAATTGTATGCGTAAATTATGTTTGCCAAGGCAATCTACTAAAGTACAGATTACATGTTTAGGTTCTTATAATGCTGAATCTAATGAAGAGGTAAATTTAAATTTTACTCCCCATTTTAATTCTGAAGTGGGATTTGCCACTAGAGCATTTGTGATAAAAAGAATCACATCAAATGTGCCGTACAGTTCTATTCCTTCAAATATTGTGAATAATTTCAATGATTTAGTTCTAGCAGACCCAATATTCTTTGAATCAAGACCAGTAGATATCTTGTTAGGTGTTAACGTTTTCTTTACATTGCTTAAAGGGGAAGTTATAAAAAGAGAAGAAACTCTACCCTTCGCCGTATGTTCTAAACTTGGTTGGATAATTACGGGAACTACCTCTTTTGATACAAGTCAACGTACATTTTCTGTTAATAATATTCAATTTCAATTAGATGATTTAGTTCAAAAGTTTTGGTCTTTAGATTCCATTCCTGAGCTAGTTCGAATTTCTAAGGAAGAACAAGAATGTGAAGACCATTTTAAGAGCAATTATTTTCGAAATAGTTCTGGAAGATTTGTTGTGAAACTTCCATTTAAAGATTCTCCATCGCAATTAGGTGATACTAAGGAATTAGCCATACACCGATTTCATTCTTTGGAACGTAAGCTTTCAAAACAACAGTCTATTTATAAAAACTATCGAGAGTTTATGAAGGAATATTCGGATTTAGGTCATATGGAACGAATATCCAAATCGGAAAGAGTCCCTACATTTGTTTTTTATTTACCTCATCATGCGGTAATTCGTGAATCAAGTACGACGACAAAATTAAGAGTTGTTTTTGATGCCTCTGCTAAATCTACCTCTGGTGTGTCCTTGAATGATATTCTAATGGTCGGACCCCGTATACAACAGGAACTTTTTCCAATTCTTTTAAGATTTAGAGTTTTGCCTATTGTTGTACGAGCAGATATAGAGAAGATGTTTAGACAAATCTTGATTAATCCAGAAGATAGAGATTTTTTAAGAATTTTTTGGAGAGAGAATTCCCAGGATCCGTTAGAGGAATATCGTTTAACAACGGTCACTTATGGTACAGCATCTGCCCCGTTTCTGTCTACAAGAGCTCTTCATCAGCTTGCCTTAGATGAGAAAAACGATTTTCCTTTGGCATCTGCAGCTGTGTTGAAAGATTTTTATGTAGATGATTTTCTCTCTGGCGGCCAGAATGAGGAAGAAGTTGTGGAACTAATTAGTCAATTGGCATTATTAATGAAACGAGGAGGCTTTAATTTACGAAAATGGATTTCAAATGTACCTGGAGTACTGAGGAATATTTCTGAAGAATGTAAGGAAAGTACAGAGTCATTGCTCTTGACTAATGATGGCGGGATAAAAATTTTAGGAATTCAATGGAATTTAACGGGTGATTTCTTCTGTTTCACTGCTTTAGACCATGAGAAAAAGGACAGATATTCTAAAAGAGATATTTTGTCAGAAGTTGCAAAGGTGTTTGATCCGCTAGGCTTGCTTTCCTCCTGTGTTGTTTTCATGAAGATACTGCTGCAAGACTTATGGAAGTTTTCACTTACCTGGGACGAGCCAATTAGTGAAGAACATAGTAAACGGTGGACATCTTTTCGGGATGATTTAAAGGTAATTTCTAAGTTGAAAATTCCTCGATTTGTATTATCTGCAGATAAGATAAACCTTCAAATTCACGCCTTTTGTGATGCGTCTGAAAAAGCATATTGTGCAGCAATATATATGCGTTCAGTTTCTCAGAATGAGACAATCACCGTAAATCTTTTGACATCTAAAACTAAGGTCGCACCCATTAAGACTCAGTCAATCCCAAGGTTGGAACTTTGTTCAGCTCTTCTTTTGACAAATTTGCTAAAGGTTGTTTTGGATCACTTAAGTCTCAAGGAGGGTGAAGTGTTTGCGTGGACTGATTCTAAAGTTGCGTTGGCATGGCTTTCTTCAGAGCCTTATAGATGGCAAACCTTTGTAGCAAACCGTGTTGCTAAAATCCAAGAAACACTGCCTAATATTTCGTGGAATCATGTTCGCGGGCTTGAAAATCCAGCTGACTGCGGAACAAGAGGTATGCTACCATCGGAATTAGTGAATTGTGAGCTATGGTTTCATGGTCCTAAATGGTTAAGAGAGCCATGGGATAAACCGTCTAATGAATCATTTGAAGGCAAGGATGTACAAGAAATTATCCTAAAGGAAGAAAAGAGGAATTGTGTTGTAAATATTTCTAAACTTAATGATGATCATCTGATTTTCAGATATTCTTCTTGGAATAGACTAGTACGAATCGTCGCGTGGTGCTTAAGATTTGTAGACAATGCAAGAAAGTCGTTATCAAATCGAGTAAATGGTTTTCTCTCAGTCTTAGAGCTTTCAAATTCCACAACGAAAATTCTGAAAATAGTTCAAAACGAGTGTTTCCGTGATGAAATATCTGATTTAAGTCATCACAAATATTTAAAATCTTCAAGTAAACTTTTGTCTTTAAACCCATTCCTGGATCATAATTGTATTTTGCGTGTTGGTGGAAGATTGAGACATGCTAATGTCTCAGAAGATCAGAAACACCCAATATTATTGCCTAAGACACATCATATAACTGCATTAATTATCAAACATTATCATATAACTTATTTACATGCTGGTCCACAGCTTCTTTTAGCTGTTCTTCGAAACAATTTCTGGATTTTAAGTGGTCGAGATGCAGTAAGAAAAATAGTGAGGAGTTGCTTAAAATGTTTTCATGCTTCACCATCTGTTGGCACTCAAATAATGGGGGATCTTCCAGCCATACGTGTTAGGCCAAGTCGTGCATTCTCAAAGACTGGAATTGATTATGCCGGCCCATTTATGTGCAAGGAGAGAAATCGTAGAAATATCAAGTCGTTTAAGAGTTATATTGCTATTTTTATTTGTTTTTCAACTCGTGCTATTCATCTTGAATTGGTTTCGGATTTGACAGCTTCCACATTTTTGGCTGCTCTAAAAAGATTTGTTGCCCGTAGAGGTAAACCAGCTGAGTTGGTTAGTGATTGCGCAGGAAATTTCAAGGGTGCAAGTAGGGAACTGCGTGAGTTATACAATTCCGTATCCTCCATTAGTAAGGATCAAACATTACAGAATTATGTGGCTAATGAAGGTATCATCTGGAACTTTAATCCCCCGTCTGCTCCACATTTTGGTGGGCTGTGGGAAGCTAACATAAAATCTGTGAAATATCATCTACGTAGAACAATGGGAAATTCACTATTTACAATTGAAGAATTCTCTACATTATTGTCACAAATTGAAGCCTGTTTGAACTCTAGACCTTTATGTCCTCTGTCGAACGATCCAAGTGATCTACAAGTCCTGACACCAGGTCATTTTTTGACTGGTGCTGCCTTGACGGCTATTCCAGAACTTGACGTTTCTGAAATTCCCCCTAATAGACTTCGCCGTTGGCAATTAACCCAGACAGTATTTAAGCACTTCTGGAAGCGATGGAGTGGTGAGTATTTGTCTCAACTCCAGCAACGTCCCAAGTGGTTGCGTGCGACAGCAAATTTAAATGTTGGTGACTTAGTGCTAATTAAAAATGAACTTCTTCCCTCTCTTCAGTGGAAGTTAGGAAGAATTATTCAGACATTTCCGGGCCATGACGGTCGTGTGAGAGTCGCCATAGTAAGAACTGCTGCCGGAAATTTTAAACGAGCGGTTCATAAACTCTGTCCTTTGCCCTTTCATTAACATATATAACTCTTTTATTTGTACCCCTTGAAGATTTCAAGGCCGGGGGTGTATGTTCGAAATTTATTCATCGTCTGCCAACGCTCAGTGGGAGCATTTTTGTGTAAGTTTAATTTCTAAAAAATGGCAACGTTCTTTTTTGTTGATATGTATTTTATTCTATTCTAAGAGTGTGAAACCAAGAGGGTTTATAATTAAACGTGTGATACAGTTCACTTTGTTATTAATTAAGTGTTGTGAGTTATTGACGAGTTTGTGTTTATTTAATTTCAACCAGCGCGCTACACTGTTTACGTACAAAAAAATATCTTTTCCGTAATTTCTTTCTTTCATGGTGTTGCAATTTTAATGGCCAGCAGTGTAGATTAGACGTGTGGACGGCATAGTGTTAATATAGAGGAACTGACATATCCTTAAAATTGTGAAGCTTTAACTGTAGCCGCTTTTGCCGGTGTTGACTATCGCCCGGGGAAGCTTCAATCAGTATATTTAAATTGAAATTTTCTCGTTATTTAAACGCTTTATTTATTCAAATTTCAGTCATAAAATATGGAAGGAAGAGCTATTGGAAGAGCTGGTGGAAGATAACCTTGGCGGTAGTCAGGTACTTCGTTTTCACCATATTGTGACAACTTAGACACCACCTGTCAGTGTTGGTGAAAAAGATTATAATACGTAAGCAAATTGACACCAGTAAAATAAACAGGAATTTTTTAGGATATTTATGAGAAAACGCTTCCATGAATAAGATTCTTAAATAAGAGGAATTTTTCTATTCAAATTTACTGGTGGGATGTTTGCCTCGGAGGTAATCCGAAACTGTTAATGCGATTAATATAAAACCTATCTTGTGACAACAATGGAGTTATGAATAAAGAGGAGGAGACATGTAGTCTACAGTCTACCAGTTGTGAGTGAAGTAACTGAGGAGGTTGTCACAATATGGCGGCTGCTTTTTTAAAAATCGTATCTACAGCTTCTGATTACCGCCGAGAAAAACGGCCCACCAGTAAAATCGAATAGAAAATTTCGTCTTATTTAAGTGCCTTACTCATGGAATTTTTTTTTTTCACAAATGTGGCTAAAATTTCTATTTGTTCTTACTGGTGTCAGTTTGCCTTGTAAAACTGTCAGTTTGTTTCCCTGGTTGTCACAATATGGCGGAAACTCAGGGCGTAACTACCGTAAACGTAAACTGATAGCAGTAAAAAAACTGTTTCTATGATCATTTATGACTGTATTTTTGCAATAATGATGCGTTTACATAAGGAGAAAATTTCTATATAAATTTACTGGTGAAAGTTTCCATCGGCGGTAAACCACCCCTGAGATAGCGGTTACAGTTGAAGCTTCACTATTTTAAGGATATATCAGTTCCTCTTTATTAATATTTCCATGGTGACAACCTCCTCAGTTACATCGCTCGCAACTAGCATGCTACACACTATATGTCTACTCCTTTTTATTCATAACTCCTTCGTTATAAAAACTCGCCTTACTGTGTTATTCCTGTTAACTCAATACAATTACCATTGAACTTATGAGAGAAACTTTTCTGCCTATGCCTGTAACCAATATGATTATAGATTTGTATCTAATTTACATAGTATGCAAAAAAAAAAAATAGTTCAGTTAGGAAAAACATAATTTGTTGAAAATTCCACATCAGCAATTTTTGTCAACAAGAGGAAATACAGGCGATTTTTGTTTGTGCAGGATTGTGAATGATGTATAGATTTTGTATACATCAAGTAATGTAGAAAAATTAATTAGGTTTAAAAACGGATACCACTATTGAAAAAAAACTTCGAGCAAATCTCGCGCATAGACAATACTGTGACCAAATGCTTTGTGTGTGTGACTTTAAAATAAACGATAAACGCCATGCATATCAAATTATATAGTAAGCATCTTGAACTGTCCTTCAGGGATTCATATATCACTTTCAATGTGTTATGTAAAATCGATAAAATACATGGCTAGCCTAAATTAGGGATGCACAACCGGTGGCGCGCGATCGGTGCACTTGTGACACGCAAATTTTCTCAATTTATCACTGGAAAAAATCGCAATTTTTGTCCATAATTCACGGGAAAAAATAGTAAATTTATCGCAGAAAAAGATTGAAAATTACGTCAGTCAGTTAAAAATTGCGAATTTCGTTAATCGGCCGGCCGATACTATATAGAAATCAAGATAGGAAATTCCAAAATAGTGAATTTTGTCAGTCGCTAGTAGAAAAATATCTTGAAATTCGTCTATCGAGCAGGGAACAATTGCGAATTTTCTTGATAAGGCATTAAAAAATTCACAAGCTTCATCGATCGGACACATAAAAAACGAGAGTTTCATCAAACAAGAGCAGAAAAGTCGTGAGTTTCGTTGATCGGGTACGTAAAAAACGCAAATTTCGTTGATCGGCAGTGGAAAAATTGCGAGTTTTGCCACTTTATTTCGAGTAAAAATCTCGAATTTCGTCATTTTGCTGCGGGAAAAACATCAAATTTAGTCAGTCAGTTGAAAAACGCGAATTTCGTCGATCAGGGGCATAAAAAATCCCAAATTTATTTGATCGGCTGCGGAAAAATCGCGATTTTTGTCAATTTATCACGAAAAAATGTCACAAATATCGACAATTCATGGAAAAATTACAAAGTTTGTCAATTATGGTTGCAAAAAGTTATCTAAATTTGTCAATCGCCTGTGAAAAAAAATCTTTAATTTCGTCAGAAATGAACGAATTTCGTGAATCGTTCATGGAAAAGAATTAAAAATTTTTGTCTGTTGGTCGCAGAAAATATCGTGAAATAGAAATCCATGTTCGCAGGAAAAAATGACAAATTTTATCAATCACGCTCTGAAAAAAAATCGCGACTTTCTTCAATTTATCGCGGGCAAAAAATCACGGATTACATTAATGTATATCAGAGAAATGTCACGAAATAATATATTCTTCACCTCCTACCCCCCCCCCCTTGTTCATAAAGTTCAAATTTTTTTTCAGCACTACCCACTCCCATACCTATGTTTGTGTTTAAGCACTCTTAAAAGAGCAAATTGATTTGCCCGAATAAATTTAAGGAATATTTTTACTCCTTGAAAATAATCTTGAAATTTTCTCTGTTATATATATGTCGTAGGCTAATTGAGAAATCCGGCTCTTTGCAAACAGCCTAGGCTCTTTGCAAAGAGCCGGGCTAATTGGAGAATCCATCTCCCTTTTTCCAATTAGCCTGATATTTTCCAGGCTTATTGCAAAGAGCCTAGAAAGCGTTAGGCTAATTGAAAAATGACCACTTATTATCCAATCAGGGTGATATTTTTAGCTCACAGGCTATCAAAGCCTGGGTGTATTCTGTATGTACGTGTGTTCGTACGTACGTACGTATGTACGTAACACGATAACTCTTGATAGAAATATCCGATTTGCTTCAAATTTTTTTTCTAGGTTCATTCTGATAACGTGCTTCCCTAATTAGGTTTTGGGGTTCATTGGTTAAGGATAAAGGGGGGAAAGGGGGCTAGTCTCCCCCCTTAATTTATATAAATGGGTTTTTCATGCAGAAATAATCGATTTGCTCCAAATTCGGTATACCGGATTATTGTGTTAAGGAGCTTCCCTGATTAGATTTGGAAGCTCATTATTTAAGTATAAAGTGGGGGAAGGGGGGCTACCCCCCTTAATTTAGATAAATCGGTTTTTTATGATGAATTATTCGATCTGCTCCAAATTTGGTATACCGGTTTATTAAGTTAAGGAGCTGCCTTGATTAGATTTGGAGGTTCATTAGTTACATATAAAGGGAGGAAAGGGGGGGCTATCCCCCCCCCCGTAATTTAGATAAATGGGTTTTTCATGCAGAAATATGCGACTTGCAATAAATTTGGTATACCGGTTAATTATGTTAAGCAGCTTCCCTGATTACATTTGGAAGATCGCTATTATGTATAAAGAGGATAAAGGGGGGCAATTGCCTCCCCCCTTAATTTAGATAAATGCGTTTTTCATGTAGAATTATTCGATTAGCTCAAATTTGGTATACTGGTTTATTATGTTAAGGAGATGGCTTGATTAGATTAGGAGGTTCATTATTTAATTATAAAGGGAGGAAAGGGGGGGCTAGCCCCCCCTTAATTTAGATAAATGGGTTTTTCATGCAGAGTTATTCGACTTGCTCCAAATTTCGTATACCGGTTTATTATGTTAAGGAGCTTCCCTGATTAGATTTGGAGGTTCATTAGTTAAGTATAAAGGGAGGAAAGGGGGCTAGACCCCCCCCCCCCCTTAATATAGATAAATGGGTTTTTCATGCAGAGTTATTCGATCTGCTCCAAATTTCGTATACCGGTTTATTATGTTAAGGAGAATCCCTGATTAGATTTGGAGGTTCATTAGTTAAGTATAAAGGGAGGAAAGGGGGGCTAGACCCCCCCTTAATATAGATAAATGGGTTTTTCATGCAGAGTTATTCGATCTGCTCCAAATATCGTATACCGGTTTATTATGTTAAGGAGCATCCCTGATTAGATTTGGAGGTTCATTAGTTAAGTATAAAGGGAGGAAGGGGGGGGGGGGTAGACCCCCCCTTAATTTAGATAAAAGGGTTTTTCATGCAGAGTTATTCGATTTGCTCCAAATTTCGTATACCGGTTTGTTATGTTAAGGAGCTGCCTTGATTAGATTTGGATATTTATTGGTTAAGTATAAAGGAGGGACAGGGGCTAGTGTCCCCTTAATTTTAATAAATGGGTTTTTCATACAGAATTATTCGATTTGCTTCAAATTTGATATACCAGTTTATTACGATATGGCTTCCTTCATTTGATTTGGAGGTTCATTGGTTAAGTATAAAAGGGGGGAAAGGGGGGCAACTGCCCCTCCCCTTAATTTAGATAAATGGGTTTTCATGCAGAATTATCTGATTTAGTTTAATTTTTTTTTCAACCGGATCCGAACTTGAAGGTTCCATTTGAAGTCAACCCGAAAACCGACCACAACCAGGTTTCGGATTGAGTTCAATTAGAACTTTCAGGTTCGGATCGGGTTGCCGGTGGACGGAGATTATTTTGTCTGGCTTGCATCGGGTTATAGTTCTTTGGAATATTTTTGTCGGTTAAGACTTGGTTCGGGACGGGTTTCAAGTTGACTTCGAATGGAATTTTTAGGTTCTGGTATTTTTAGGTTGCGTGTCCACGGAAACTAATTTGTCTTGTTCGGATCCGGTTATGGATCTTTGGAAGATTTTTGTCGGTTATCAGATTGGGTTCGGGATTTCGGGTTTTTTCAAATGGAACTCTCAGGTTCGAGTCGGGTTGCATGTAGACTGAAATTATTTTGTCTTGCTCGGATCGGGGTACGGTCTGTTGTAATTTATTTTTCGGGTTTGAGTAGGGTTATGCGTTAATAAACCTAATAAAAAGAAAATTGCCCAGTTAAACTGATGACATTGAGCTCACAGGCTATTCACACTAATTGTATACTATACTCTTATTTCAAAGAATAATGCCCCTCGAAAAATAAATGAAGGTATTAGTCCCCGTTGCCTTCCTGTCTACTTAACCAAAGAACCTCCAAATCTAATCAGGGAAGCTATTTAACATAATAAACTGGTATACCAAATTTGAAGCAAATCAGATAATTCTGCATGAAAAAAACCTTTCACTAAATTAAGAGGGGGGGAGGGGTATTAGCTCCCCCATTTCTCCCTTTATGCTGAACCAATGAACTTTCAAATCTAATCAGAAAAGCTCCTTATTAGAATGAATCTAGAAAAAAAATTAAATTAAATTAAATAATTCTGCATGAAAACACATTTATCTAAATTAAGGGGAGGGGCAATTGTCCCCTTTCCCCCCTTTTATACTTAACCAATGAACCTCCAAATCTAATCAAGGCAGCTCCTTAACATAATAAACCGGTAAACGAAATTTGGAGCAAATCGAATAACTCTGCATGAAAAACCCATTTATCTAAATTAAGGGGGGTGCTAGCCCCCCTTTCCTCCCTTTATACTTAACTAATGAACCTCCAAATCTAATCAGGGAAGCTCCTTAACATAATAAACCGGTATACGAAATTTACAGCAAATCGAATAACTCTGCATGAAAAACCCATTTATCTAAATTAAGGGGGGGGGGGAGTATAGCCCCCCTTTCCTCCCTTTATACTTTACTAATGAACCTCCAATTCTAATCAACCCACTCCTTAACATAATAAACCAGTATACCAAATTTGTGCTAATCGAATAATTCTATATGAAAAACGCATTTATCTAAATTAAGAGGAGAGGCAATTGTCCCCCTTTCCCCCCTTTATACATATTAATGATCTTCCAAATGTAATCAGGGAAGCTGCTTAACATAATTAACCGATATACCAAATTTATAGCAAATCGCATAATTCTACATGAAAAACCCATTTTTCTAAATTACGGGGGGATAGCCCCCCTTTCCTCCCTTTATATGTAACTAATGAACCTCCAAATCTAATCAAGGCAGCTCCTTAACTTAATAAACCGGTATACCAAATTTGGAGCAAGTCGAATAATTCATCATGAAAAACCGATTTATCTAAATTAAGGGGGTAGCCCCCTTTCCCCCCTTTATACTTTAATAATGAGCTTCCAAATCTAATCAGGGAAGCTCCTTAACACGATAAACCGGTATACCAAATTTGGAACAAATCGAATATTTCTGCATGAAAAACCCATTTATATAAATTAAGGGGGGTGACTAGCCCCCCTTTTCCCCCTTTATCCTTAACCACTGAACCGCAAAAAATAATCAGGGAAGCACCTTATCAGAATGAACCTAGAAAAAAATATCGAAGAAAATCGGATATTTCTATCAAGAGTTATCGCGTTACGTACATACGTACGTATGTACGTACACACGTACATACAGAATCGGCGGGCACATAAGCTCTCAGTCTTTGATAGCCTGTGAGCTAAAAATATCACCCTGATCGGATAATAAGTGGTCATTTTTCAATTAGCCTAACGCTTTCTAGGCTCTTTGCAATAAGCCTGAAAAATATCAGGCTAATTGGAAAAAGGGAGATGGATTCTCCAATTAGCCGGGCTCTTTGCAAAGAGCCTAGGCTGTTTGCAAAGAGCCGGATTTCTCAATTAGCCTACGACATATACAAATATAAACTGATGATATATCCTTGCCAATTTAATTGGGTATGCTTACTGGATAGGGGAGCCTAGAGAGGTAAAACTGCCTCTCTCTGAAGCAATGTTTTTTATTTGATTATAGTCCACAGATAACTCTCTTCCCCGAAATAAAATATTCTCTGTGTTATTAATGTGGCTCTCGACAACCCAGACGTTTTTGTAAGTGGCCCTTCTCTTAAAAAGGTTGCGCATAAGTTTCTGGTACATACTACAAATGTAAAATGTATACGCATTTAGTCAACTGGCACACATTCCAACGGTAATCTAGTTCCGTCCATATATTCAACAGCATGTTTCTATGAATGTCGGTCAAAGCAGCAGTGATGCGTTCCTGCACGCGAGCCACGAGGCGGTAGTTTAAACTTGATGAGTGTACGTATCTTGTCATGTATCACCCGTTATTGTAGGTCGTATACCTCTGAATACACTGCGTTTTGAAACCAGGTGAATCATTGAGGCTCACCCTGTATATTAGTAGGTTAACTTTACCAATAACGAGAAAGTGTAATCTTTGAAAATGTGTGAAACTTCTGCGTCTGAAATGGGACTACCTAATACAGACACGGACACTAAAATCCCCCATCACTACAATGAATTAAACGTTAAAGAAGTCCAATAGCAATAACAATAAAAGCAATATGTGAATATTCCCACTTAAAAGTCACCATTGATAATTGAAAGTTATGTGTATCAGAAAAAGGGAAGTTTGGAAATGGTACAGCCTTTTACATGAATCAACAAATCGGAAATTGTACATAAAAAGAGGCAAATGAGATGCGTTCGTACTATAACTAATTTTATAAATATTCAGATCTCTGTGCAATAGTTGTTGCAATCTTATGCAAAACTTCGTGAATACAGAATTTATTATGATTATCTATATTAAATTCTATAATAAGGAAGTAATAAGACTGCATCTTAAATAGGACGTAATCATCATGGCAGCTTAGAATCATTACCTATGAGAAGATATCATTGAATTAATTACGATTGATAAGATTTAAAATAATGAAGAAAACTTTTATTAGTATATTTTTAAGTTTTGATTCGATTTTCATAAACTTGGAAATTTTTCGATAAAATTCTGCAACGATTATATATATATACTAAATTTCAAACAACTCGGATGGGGAGTTTTTGCACTGTTATATGCAGACAGACGGACAGATAGATGGACAGGGCAGAGGACGACTATATGTGTTACGTATTTATATAATTACGAACTCACCTAAAGACACTTACAATGTAAAAGGCAATAATCATCTGCGCAATTCAGATCGCAACGGAATTATAGAGATTTTATTTGTGTACCACTATTTTCGAATTGAAATCTTGGCATTGTTTAATCACAGCATTCTGCAATTAAATTACGCAATAATTAATATTTAATTGTACTCAGGCAGCTCTATAGGCCTTGTATAAGACAAACATAAACAACCGCTAGGAAACTAACGTCACTGTAAGAAATAAAATATTGACGGGATAAAAATCATAGAAATATTAATTTAAAAAATATTTCAAATGGAAAGAAAAACAATTCTCTTTCTACAAAGGAAAATTATGTGTTTAAGCTAACAAGAAATATCTTTAAATGTGCATATTTTTTATATAGTTAGCTTCGGCTTATTTAATCAGAAATGTCCGTAATTAAATAAATCAAAAATTACTATTTGGGAGAACGTCTAAAAACTAGTTTTGGCACTAGAAACTCAAAAGATCTATCAGAATTTTCGAATACATTCTTTACATTACGATTACTTTAATATATTACGATTATATTCTTTTTTTTAATGAGAAACTTTCCGTGATTATATAAAGTGGAAACTATTATTTGAAAATCCTGGTATGTTTTTTAATTCGAAAAAATTGCTGGCTACGAGATCCCACATATTTCAGGATTTGAATGAATTGACTAATGAAACATATTACATTACAGCATTTTCTTACCAAAAAATATTATTTATCCTTAAAAACTGAGAGAGTTTTTTAACTTGTCATAATAATACACAAACGTTTCAATATGAGCTTCTTTTATATATTTTCTTAGTAGCATTTATTTTGTATGTACGTTACTTTGCAGTTTTGCACATAAACTTTTTTTTATCAGTACATTTATGTGTACAAAATATTTCCCATTCAAACTAAAATTCGTCAAATTTAATACAATGCATTTTTATAATGTTTAAAGGAAAATTATACTATTCTTTACCTTGCTGTCAATTCTAATAAAGCTTAGAGTACCTTTCAAAAGAGATCTCGGGATTTATTACATTTCATGTTAAATGATAAGCTATGATCTTATATGTAAATTTCCCGAACGAATCCGGACTATCCCGGACGAATCTGGTTAGTTGGGTGAAAAAGTTCCACCAGATTCGTCCGGGATAGCGCAGATGGTAGAGCACTGGCGGCTTCAGCCAGTAGGTCCCTGGTTCGAATCCTGGTCGGAACTTTTTCGCCCAGTTGGAAATTTACATCTAATTTGATTTATTTACCAATTAGAATAATTGTATTAAAATTAAAGTAGTATGATCTTATAACCTTTTTATTTCATATTATTAAGTATCTATTTATAACACCAACAAAAAAAATCCCTTTTAATAATAATTTATACTTTGGCCGTTTATCAATAATTCTAAGTAAATTTAATCAGCATTATTTTCAAATGATTAAAGCTTTTTAATTCCAGTATATTATGAAATGAGACATCTAAACACATAAATATTTCCGAGAAATTGACATCAAAATGGCATGTAAAAAATTCTTTAATAAAATATAAGGTCACCATAAAAATCCTAATAAAAGCACTACAGTCGTTTTGTTTTAAAACGAATACAAACTTTTTCCAGAAAATAAAATACATTATTAAAAATGTGGAAAAATTTTTTTAGCATTACTGAATGACAGTTATAATGGATATAAAGATACGGTGATGGGTTTTGGTGATATGGCAACTTTTTTTCAGAAATGTTTACTCCAAAATAAATTTTGGAAGCACTTCAGAAATCAAGATCTTATGACTCATAGAAATCGAATTATGGAGATTGTTTCTCATTGTCTTTGATAAATTACAAATATTTATTTATCTTCAAAATAAAGTTAGAAATATATATTGCTGAACTAAAGAAGCTAATTATTATAAACTTCTGTATTATAGACTTCAATGGGAACATTTCTTCAAGATTCAACATTTCTTAGTCAAGAAATCTTCCGAAAATTAATCTATGTCTCATGTGTGCTTTTTTTAAAAAACTAAATTGTAAATGTACTGCATATTTTATCACAATAATCCCTAAAAATAACTGAATATACCAAATTTTACAAATTTCACTTATAATACGCAATAATTTCCATTTTGATATGTTCCGCATTAACTAGCGTTACTATAGCATTGTTAAATAACTACATAATTGAGTATAGTAAGGTAAGTTGGGGTAACTGGACCCACGAGGTAACTGTCATAGGCTATTTATTAAAAAAACTGTTGATGTTTTTAAGTTTTAGCTTTTGTGAAAAATGCACCGTAATCTCTAATTTTTAAAACAAAGTGTCAACACAATCATAACTCTCATTTTGCTGTGATAGGTTGTCAAAAATTTACGTTTCTTTTTTTAAAAACAACGTCAATATGGTTGAAATTCCTCGGCTTTTTATGAAAATACTGTAAGTAGTTTTATTAAACAATCTTTTTGTTTTAAAGACTAGGCATATAACTGCATTAATGTTATTAGTTATCTATACATATTTACTTCATGTTTCAAATGTAAGCCCGGTGCATCAGTTACCCCATAAGGTTTTCAAGAATGGGGTAACTGGGACATGTATCCCGGGTGACTGGACCATGCTGGTTCCAGTTACCCCAATAGTTATAAATATTTTTTTTTGAGTTTCTCTTACTACGGGAAATAAATTTCTCCAATGTTTTTTGCTCACAATAAAGAAAATTATAGAATATCTTATAAAATTGAGTAATAAACTTTTAAAAAAAAAGCATATTGGGTGGTATCAAACCAAATTTCTTGACCCCATGGCATCACATAATTTTAACCCCTTGAGGGGCAAGCAATTACGTTTGTGTAATGTTGAATACCCACCGGAAAATTAGAAAAAAATTATTTCAAAATAAAGAAAAGCAATTTTACGACTTTTTACCACCAAAGTTAGAAAAGTAAAATTTCGCAAAAATTTTCTGGTGTAAATCTTCATTAATCGTAGGTGGGATAAAATATATCCCACCGCCCGTCAAGGGGTTAACCCCTAAATGCCACATTGGCACCGGAATTTTACAATGAAAATTTCACCTTTATAAAGTACGCGAAAATATACTTTTACTTGTTTACAAATAGATTCTCTTATAAATACTGGTGTCATTAAATTATTTCAACATTTTACGAATGCAAGTACCTTGCTCTGAAAGCGAAATAGCCAAACCTTTAACACTAGAATCACCGAGGCGGATCATCAGTAACCCAAGGCGTGATTTTTCACTCGTATCACTGTTGTTTTTCAAAGAAAAACTTTGAAACTTCTTGGCTTTTCCTAAATACTCAGTATAACCCCTCCTCGTATAACGTATTTACACGAATTTAGTTGAAATCGAACGAAAACTTTTTTACCTACACGTTTATATACCTAGAATTACCGTGCCGGGTCATCGGTGATCCGATCTATAAAACCCGTGGGAATCAAACAAATCTGAATAATTTGAAAAAAGGACACATCCCGTGAATATGACGGGAGCGAGGATTAAGGGGTTAAGTACTTACGTAGCCGTTTGTTCATAGATTTACCTTGCTATTTTTTTCTTTAAAATACTCGTGTGACTTTTATACTTATTACCTATACTAAAGTATATAAGTACTTGCTTAAGTTTTATGTTTTTGGTATAAATAAATCTAATATTTTCACTTTTAGTGTTTTTTTAGACACATTGACATCAAAGGTTTTCCTTACAACGCTCTTCAGTTAATATATAATTTACATGAGCTGCCTGGTTTTTTAAGTTGTTTACACTTTTTCAAGCAGGACCTGATATCCCATATGAAATAAAAAAATAAACGCGTGTGGAACATAGATCCTCCTGGTCCACTTACCGCATTTTTACGGGGCAACTGGACCCATGAGAAAAGAAAAAGGAAATATGCATATTTTCATATTTTTAAATAATTCAATGTAATTTTGAGCATTTCTGTCTGATAGAAGGAACCTAACTGAACACACTTACAGAAGTTCAGACTTTAATTCAAATGAACATTAGCTTTTTGATGGTGATTTGTCAGAAGCTTCAGAGTTGCATTGTAAAATCATGACCCAGTTCTCCCAACTAACCTTACAATTGTTTACATAGTAGCTAACGATCGATTTTAATACTGAATGAAAACTGAATTTTCTGAAAATTGTACTGATAAAAAGTTTGTAAAAATGGTCTTTCTCACGGTATATCGTTAATCAACGGTACTAAAGTCTATACTGGGTTCGTACGCATAAAGGGATTCAGGGTATTTTAAGTGTTTTAGCACCAGAAATTTTGTAAAGTACTGGTCGTTATATCTGAAGATAGAATCTTTTTTTCATTAGATAAGGTAAATATTTCTTTACAAAAATTCTGGTAAAGCTGAAAACCCCTCACTGACAATTTAGACTCAATATCAATTTCCAATCTTCGTCTTTACAGTTACAAGTGTCTCCTGATTAACCCTTTATCTACTGAGGGTACTTATATGTACCACTCAGTTTAAACTTTTATACCATAGTGAATATTACTAATACTCTAATGGTATATCTTTAATCAACGGTACTAAAGTCTATACTGGAATCGTACACATAAAGGGATTCAGGGTATTTTAAGTGTTTTAGCACCAGAAATTTCGTAAAGTACTGGTCGCTATATCTGAAGATAGAATCTTTTTTTCATTAGATAAGGTAAATATTTCTTTACAAAAATTCTGGTAAAGGTGAAAACCCCTCACTATCAATTGAGACACAATATCAATTTCCAATCTTCGTCTTTACAGTTACAAGTGTCTCCTGATTAACCCTTTAGCTACTGAGGGTACTTATATGTACCACTCAGTTTAAACTTTTATACTATAGTGAATATTACTAATATTCTAATGGTACTTTGCAAAAAACTCTCTTTAAACTCCACTTTATCCGAATACATGGCAGCAGTAGTTCTAGGTTTGTTATTTTAGAGAGGAATGAGGCTATCTTTGAAGCAGTCGATTTGTTTTGTGCCGAAATTTTGTAAAGATTGCCAGCATCGTCTTTTGATATCTGCAAACACAGTAAAGGATAAAAGATAAGTGTTGGATTTTTTTATGTGTTCATTATGATCTTAGAATACAATTTGACAAGCTATTTTAGGTGAACGGTGTATGTATTTGATTTAACAGTTGAATTACTCGGTGGTACTTATAAGTACCGTCAGTGCACTGGGTGTTGGAGAAAAAATTCTTGTTTACTTTTCGTTTGTGTAGTTATCCATCGTTTTCATCTGCTTTAAAATGTAATTACTAAAATGTAGTGTAGTAATGATTTCCCTGGTATTTCTTTTCTGTTTCATTGTTATATTTTTATAGGAAATCGAAAAAGTTATGGCACTGGCTCGTTTTTGCTATGCTGGAAATGGCATCTGTAAATTCATATATTGCATATGTGGAGATGCGAAAAAACATGTTGTCCCTGTAATATTGGCGTCGCATAACTATAGGACTGCTAACAAGATCGAAACCTAAAAAAAAAAATAGATTTTTTTAACCCTTTCAGGAGCAAAGCATTTTCAATTCTAAAGTGTTGAAATAAATGATTGGCACCGGAATTTGCCAAACGATTTGTTTGTAAATAAGAAAAAAAAGCTTATATTTCACATAGTTATTAAATCGAAAATATTTTCTGGTGCCAGTTGAAATACTTTGTGGGTTTTCTGTTACAATATTTTAGTCATAGTGTACTGACGGTACTATAAAGTACCACTTTAATTAATTACCTCTAAATAATTAAATTTCTCACGGGTAAGTATTTTTTATGTCTATCCTTTAATTTTCATTGTACTAACTGAAAAAAAAATTACATGAAAAAAATTGCAGTAGATCATAATTTCGTAGATAATGGGTTAAACCCATAAAATACGTTCAATCTTTATATGCGTATATATAATATCTGCAGAATAAGTAATTCTAACGCGCCGGTTGTCAACGCAGAAAAATCTTATATTAATCGGAGATAAAATGAAACTAATTATTGAATAAATTATTAGTGAAAATTCACAGAAAAAGGACTGTTTGAGAAATTTTCACGACTGACAGCTAAATATTTTAGATAATTCTTAAATCTTATTAAATTTTAAATTTCCAAAATCTTATGCACTATTCCTTTTTTTTTTGACATTTCTCTTATGTGTAAAAGCCCTTCGAATTCTACACTTAGTTGTTCTTTTTTTCTGAAGAATGCGTCTTGTCCGACTGAAAGTTTTCCGTAGATTTTTGAAAACTTCTAAAATATGAAACTTTTTTTTTTTTAAAAAAGTGAAAAAGGAATTTATTCGATAAAACTTATAGACTTTTTCACAATTGCAGGAAAGTAAAGTTAGGGAATAATACAGCAAAAGAAGGCATTTCTCAAACTTTCAAAATATTTCTCGAAAACACTTGTGATATTTTATTCGAAGCTTTCACTTATCACTTCAATATTTATTAAGCTATCATATTTGAATTAAATTTAAATAGATTACCAACTTGTATCATTTGTCATTGTTTATACTTTTTTTGCAATTGTGTTGCTAAAAAGCATATTGTCTATCACAATTTTACTAGATACGAATTATATTTAGTGTAAAACTGATAATTTTGTATTCGATAGTTTTCATGATAAAAAGCGTTAAACATTTTATTTGTTTTTAGCCACTCGAGTTTGCTGATTTTTTTTTTCAGCGAAATGTTAATAATATATTTTGCCATCACAAACAAATATGGGATCATTTGTGTTGTAGTTACCAAAACAGAAGATTCAAATTTTTTTCAATATCATTCATTATACACCGAAGAGCCAAAACATTATGACCCCCATATTTCGCAATAAACTCGCTTAGATAGCGTGAAGGGTACATAATCAGGAGGGAATGGTATTTAATTACTGATAGGGAGTGTGAGGAATAATTTTTGCGCTTACTTCTGACCGTGATGAGAAAGGACATTGGTACAGGGCAGAATTCAATGGTTCGATGGCTCATAACGAGTATCTCCCAAACTGCACGACTCATGAGTTGTTCGCGACATATGTTTGTTATTACAGTCGAACCTCTATATAACGAAGTCGCTAAATCCCGGAAAAAAGTTCGTTATATAGAAAATTCATTAAATAGAGATTCTCCTTTTAAAATGCTTCAAACTACATAAAACAGATTTTAAATTCATAAACACTAAATATTTTTACTAAAAGTAATTAATCACATTTTTTTAAATAAATTATATCGATTTGCTTTATTTATTTTACCCACCAATATCCATCATCAATTCAATTTTTTCTATGTGTTTAAATCTTTGAAATCTGCAAGGAAAACAAAACATTGTCCGAGAATACACTGTACTTTCTGTTTAAAGTAAATAGTTTTACATTAAAATTAACGTATTTTAATGACATTATCGTATTTATTATTATTATAACAAATACGTTTAACCATACATTAACAAATGCGTCCTTAAATTTAATTTCTGAAAAACTCTGTTAATTCTGCCTGAGTTTTTTCATTTAAAAAGTGCTTTCTCTCATAATACGTCTCGCATCTTTGCAATGCACCTAAAACCCCTTCATGCGTATTTTCTTCTAACTATAATCCGCATCGAATTGTTTCAAATGATTTTAGCATTTCATCATACGAAATTTTGATAATTCCTGCATCATAATCATTTCCATCATCATCATATTCTTCTTTATTGCAATTCATTGCTGTATTGTTTTTATTTTTTACACTGTCGAATATTTCCCATTCGGATAGTGTTTCCGAGATCTCAATTTTAGAATTAAGTGAAATGCAATCATCAATCAGTACACCATGGTTAATATCTTCTGTTTTTCTCATCTGTATCCACATTTTTTTAAGTTACTCTAAGAGGTTATCGTCTTCGTCCTCCGTATTTACCGATTTCTCACTGCTGACAAATAAGGCGCCTTGTAAAACCAGTTCAAGGCCATTGAACATCATAAAATAAGTTTAAAGAAAAACTTAAAACATAAAATAAGTTTGAAATGTCCAGAAATATTTTGAGAAATGGGGAGAAAAAAAAATTAGATCACAAGAAAAAGTTCGTTAAATAGAGAATGCACTTCGCTATTTGGAGATTATTTTACAAAGAAATTCGCAAAATGTTCTTGGTTCCAAGGAAAAGTTCGCAAAATAGGGAAATTCGCAAAATAGAGGTTCGTTAAATAGAGGTCCGACTGTACTTATGAAAAGTAGATGAATAGCGATGAAATCATCAGCAGGCGCCATGGCGTTGAACGTCCACGCGTTATCAGAAAAAAAGGACGTCGGAGACACTCCCGCTTAGTAAAGACACTGGCTATAGACACTGGCTTGGCAGACAGCCTAATACAATACAGGTCCAAGGAGAATTGTTTCTGAGCACACAGTTCAGCTGATATTGTTGGATATGAGGCTACTCGCAAACGTTTATGGAGACCTTCCTTAAAAGCCACTTTTTCGTTTTGAGAAACAAAATAACTCTCATATTTTTCCGTTTATGTGGTAAATAAATAAAGACATATGAAATAACCAATTTTTTTTAATACAAACGAATACAATACATGATATACAGTGTTTTGCTTCTTCAGGGTTTTTCTTATAAAAGATAAAATTATAGAAATAATTATTATAGTTGACCTAATTCCTAAATTTGACATTAAAAAAAAAAAAAGAGAGAGATATGCGCAATTTAATTTTTTTAATACATGATGCAAGAGAATTATGTGATATTAAAAAAGAAATATAAAATGAGGATAAGGTATATTTACATTTTTAATAAAGATCTAAAACCAATAAGCTCCTAATAGTCATAATGCTTTTGATATTGTTAAAATTTACAAAGCATTAAATTTATATGATATCACAAAACCCTATTCACGCATTTTGATTTTTTAAATGGTTATTTTGATTTGTGTTTCTTTCAAAAATAAAAAAAATTACAGATAACCCTTTGCGCTTTAGCGCTGTTGGCGGATGTATGCCAATAGTCACCAATATTGCCGCATCTGACCAATTTCTTTTATTTTGAATTCACACCACAAAAATTTAATTGGTATTTTCGTTTTACTTTATTTATGGGGGGGTGGGGGGGATTTAAATTAAAACTTTCTGGAGAGAATTCGGAATGTCGGAGTACGTCATTGTTGTAATTGAGCAAAATAGCATGACGTACGCCATAGAGTGCAAGAAGTTATTCAAATCCAATGATAAAAGATTTCTTTATATTATTCTCACTCGCACCAGAAATAATGTAAAAATATTTGCGTTGGTAAAAAATGTTGCTGTTTCTTTTTTTTTTTTCATACGTTGTGACATGTAAAAATAGAAATGAATGCTACTGATATATGAGGGGCTCACAACCATAGTAGACCAAGTCCATTTTTCTTTATTGTGAGTAACAACGCCTTAAAGTTCTTAATAAATAATTAATTCAGGCGAAGTGGTTTATAAGAATTATATGCGGTAATATTCAATTTAAAGTACCATTTTTATAGCGCGCTACTTTTACAAATGACAAATTAATATTTATATTGAAAATTTATACGTTTTTATAAAAAAATAAGGACTTGGTCCAGTATGGTTGTGAAATTCCATATTGTAAATAAAGACTTGTTTATTATGATTACAAAAACTCTTGATTTTGATTTATATTTACTTATTCTATTTTTTGCTCAAAGAGTGAAAGATATTAGATTAATTTTAACACAGTTATTCTAATTGGTAAACAAATCATGTTTAAAGTGAAAGATATTACCAGTTATCGTAAATCATTCACTGTGCACAATACTATCATCATCATCAACGTCACATGGTGTACTCTAGAGGAAGTAACTTGTAACTTGGTTACTTGGGGATTACTGGAAGATTCTTGAAGCAAACGTCATGAATTGGCGAAATGTATGGCCATCCATGATATCTTTCTTTTTGGTCAAAGTAATTTTTCTATGGCCTACGTACAACGCATCTTGATCGACATCTGACAAAAAAAAATAACTTCCGCTCGCAAGCCCGATTTTCCAAATTTATTTTGCGAAGAGATTGATCCTCATTGAAAGTAACTTTCAACAGTAAAATGAAAAGAGAGCCTCTCACAACTTGCAGCCGTCCAATATCCACCCAACTAAAACAAGTTCCTGCGGTATCCTTCTTTCTGTTTGTGATACTTCGTTACAAAGCTGTAGTAGAAAGAAAGTCGGAATCCATATCTTCAATGACATCAAATTTAGGATATTTCCTCTTTGCATTCATAATAGTTTCCTTCCAGTCTTCAGGAACATAGATGTGTTGTTTCTTGATAGTTGCTGCTTCAATCGAGTCACAAATTTCTGCTGGTGTCTTGCAACAATTCTAGAAAGAAGTGAGAACCTCTTCCTCCATCCATTTCAGCCCAGACGTACATGTATCCCACATTATTATTAAAGGAATGCACCTCAAAGTTATAAACATATAGCTTGTGTTTATAATAAGCTATGTACGTTGAAAGCTTAGAAAGGTTAGTGCTTTTTACAAGTCGAATGCAGAGCAGTAAATTTCATCTGAGGCTTTAATTTTATCAGTTTTGATTTTCTCTCTAGCCTGTTTAGCTATCCGCAAGTGGAGCTCTCCTTCGATTTCAAGACTTTTTTAAGTGTTTTCAACATTTTTTGTCGAGAGCTTGATTGACATGTCATCACATAATTTACTCGGATTAATTATTTTGAAGTGTAAATTAAACTTTTTGCTGAAGACTTTGTAATAGAATTTCTCTTTGACGGGTCTGTTATTCTTTGTCGTAAATTCCTCTCTAGGCCTAAGATCGAGCTATGTGCTACAGTTTTTTTTCCCTGTGATGATTTTTTAAAGAAAACACTGTCGGTATTTTTACAGTTTTTTTTTTTTTTTTTTAAACCGAGAGGAGAGGGAGGGGGGGGGTCATCAAAAATAATATTACTTTCCCTTCATAGTTTATTCATCTGATTCACGAAAGTTTATTTTTTATCAAAAGTTTTGAAATCGCTACTTATTTAAAATACAACTTTTTTTATAGCAATCAGGCAAGATTTAGACAATAATGGATCACAGATAAAAAAGTAGTGATGGAGAAGTACACTGATGAATGGACTTGATTCAGTATGGTTGTGAAGGTTTCTTGTATTACTTCACCAACTCTAGACACAGATGCAATCTATGAGAAAGTATGTGAACTACAGACTTGGTGCGCTATGGCGGTAGATAAAACACAGTTTACTGCACCTTCCACATGAGCTGTCTCATTTTTTTAAAAAGTAGACTTGGTCTACTATGGTTGTGAGCCCCTCATACGAACTTAAGTATATGAACCATTGTGTCTATATTCTATTCAGTAATTGAAAAAAAATGTTTAAATTACGCCATTATAACAGGGTCGTATGCTTCAAGGACATTTTACCAGGATTTTCCTAAAGAAAAATTTGGCTTACGTAATGAAAAAAAAAAATCTTCAGACATAGCGACCAGTACTTTACGAAATTCCTGGTACTAAAACGCCTAAAATCATCTGAATCCCCTGATGCGTACGAACCCTGTATAGGAATAAATAATAAAATGATTATTTTTCGTGAAACGAAATCTGTTTTTAAAATTCTCAAAGTTTTTACTGTGTACACAGTATACAAATAGCTAATTTCGTATTCCAGTTTACGAAAATGTGTAAGTAAATGTAAACTTTTTTCTTTTGTTTGTATGTCAAGTTAAACAGAAAGAACAAACTGTTTGCTCTAAATATGACAAATGTTCGAATTGAATGTCAAGCTTCATTCAAGACTGATGTTTTCACAAACAGCTTTGATTACAACTTTTTGGTATGGAAGGGAAGACAATTTATCATTCGGTATTGCAAAACAATAAAGTGTCAGTTCGTGGAACAAATGTCTGCTGACATTTAAAAATTGTTTTTTTTTTTAATATTTTATATTTTCCTCCATATTCGCCAGTGAAAATATGACATGTCTTTATTTTTAATTCGCAAACTAAAAGTAAAATAAAATGGTTTACAGAGTGTCCTTTTAACTATTAGTTTATGGAACCTTTATTTTATACAGATAGAGGCACTTAACGTGTTAATAGTTACAGAAACATTTTTTCACATTAATAATACACGATGATTTACAGATCAATATTAACAATTTAGTGTTAACACCCGGATTCGTACCGGGATATTTTAAGTGTTTTAGTACCAGAAATTTCGTAAAGTACTTGTAGGTATATGTGAAGATAGAACTTGTTTTTCATTAAATAAGGCTAATATTACGTTAAAAAATTCTGGGTACAGGTCCTTGAATCATACGAATCTTGAACCCTACACTACAGAGTACGAAAGTTATTTTTGAAGCATGTTTTTTTAATAATCATATTTAGCGTGAGATAGCACAAAGTTTATAGAATAATCCTTCATCTTATTTAATAAAACACTTCTGAAATTGTTGCCTATGTAAGAATAATATTTTTATTTAAATATGGATAGTAGTATTACAAAACAAAATTTATTTATTAAAGATAAATGTAAGTCTATTTATATGTACGCATCACTTTACACTTACAGTGTAGGGTTAATACAGCAAATTACGATTTGCAAAAGTTCAACAGAGATTCTAACAAACCCTGTATTTATTTTGTAAATCATAATGTTTAAAAAATTATAGAATATGACAAATTGTTTCCGATACTTTATATTGAACACTTTATACGATTTATATAAAATGTCCAAAGCTTTTATGTAATACTTTCCTACGTTATTTTCTAATATAAAACATATTGTGGCATTTGATTTTGTATTTTTTTGCGAGAATAAAAAATAAATTAAAAAAAGAACGGTTTTTATTTTATTAAAATTCGCTAATACGTAGTAAAAGAAATATTTATTTACATAAATGATACGTGAAAATTTACAAGTCAAATGTTCGTAGTATTAACACAACAAATTGCATTATGCAGATATTCAACAGAGCTTCTAACAACACCTGTATTACTTGTGTAAATCATAGCATTAAAACAATTGTAGAATATGACCAAATTTTTCGGATAGTCTACATTGAATACTTTGTGCGATTTATATAAAATGCAGAAATCTTTAATGATACACTTTTCTAGATATTCATACTCATTGTCTAATATAAGAAAAACTGTAATTGTTCCTTCTGTATCTCTCCGCAGCAAAGAAGTCGTGGATAATTAACAAGATTTTTGTGGAAAGGGTAGTATTTTCCTGCTGATATAAGAAAAACAATTACGATAAGAAACAAATACATATAGTAAAGTAAATAGTTGGTAAAATATTTTTTTATTCTTAATTTTTAGGGTTTGCTGTTAAAATATACGGCAGTGAAAAGGGTGAAAGTTAAATGATTCTGCATATATAGAGAATCTGAACTGAGAAACTCAGAGAATATTTGTCCTTAAAATGAAAAGATATTATAAAAGAGAAATACACCTGAATATGAAATCATTTGACACGATAAGAATTGTTGATTGACTTGTGTACGCATCACAGGAGGGAGGGGTGGAGCAAATTCAAGGTAATTCCAGATTTATTATTAACCCATTCTCTTATTTTATTTTTGTCTTTTTTTGGTGGGTGGGGGTGGGGGTGGGGAAGGTGAGGCGTGGAACAGTAATGTGGTATACTAAAAATAAAATAATACATGCAGATTTTAAAAATAAAATGACAAAATATGTTTTCTTTTTGACTTAGTTATCGAAAGGTTCCCACACAAAAGCTCAAATTACAACTACAACCGAAATAATTGTGAATAATCAGGGTGGCGAGTGGTCAGGGAAAAACACAGTAAAAAAGCTAATATAGCAATGTTTTCTCATAGAAAATACTTCGAATAATAGAAAAGGAATAAAAAAGGCGAATTTCTCTTTTAACACCTCGCATTTAACACCTTTTTTGACTGTGTTTTTCCCTGATCACTCGCCACCCTGATAATTGAATATCATTGTTTTGGTTGCATTTAGCCTAAAATAAATTGAATCATCCAATTAAAGTATTACCAGAATTATAAATTTAATACATTCCCAGCTGAGCATAACAGAAAAAAAATATTTAAAATTTAATTTCTTATGGCTCTCATGCAGTTCCCTATACGTTATATAAAAAAATCGGCTGATCCAAAAGTCCCTGACATATTTAAAAATATAATATAAAATCAAATAATTGTCGTACAGTTTAGACTAGAATGCTTCTCGCGATGAAAATTTTCATGAAGTGGTTAAAAGAAATTTGTTCTTAACTTCGCTCATAGATGGCACTGCTTGCACCTTTGGTTTGTAACATTAGTTTTCAGGCTGTGACGCAGAAATGACTCCCAGCAAAAAAAGCTGATTGCGTAGGTTAGTAGTTTGAAAGCAAATCCATCATTATAGTTTAGTACTTAAGAGTTTCTTTTTTTTACGCAATAAACTAAAAATAGAGACCATCTAGCACTTTTACAGTACTAAAATATTTTCTTTTTACAATCGGAAAATGTCCGCCAATTAATAATGCAAAAATTACAGTTGAAAAAAGCATTTAGAAGCAAAGAAAGCAAACTCTTCTTACTCGAGCGGCGTTCGAGCAATACTGTTAAGTGTTTAAAACTTTGAAAAGAGTGAAAATAGTTTTATTTCACTGTTTACATGTTTTGACTCTACCCGAGTTATTTTCAAAATAATAAAAAAAAAAAATTCAAAATTGCACGACCTATGATGCAGTTTACCAAAATTATGGCTCCAGTTACTCAAGGGTTACGAAAATAGAAATAAACACCCAAGTAGAATAAAAAATAATAATAACATCACGTTTCAAATCATTGCATCATAGGTCGTGCAATTTTATATATATTTATATTTATTTGTTTAGAAAATAACTCGGGTTGAGTCGAAACATATAAAATGCCGTATAAAACGATTTTTAAAGTTTATATAGTTTTAATCTTACACCTTTTAGCATTTAAAAGTGATATATTATTACAAGTTCTGGGCAATAGAACTACGAGGAAAGAGGAACCGACATATCCTTAAAATAGTGAAGCTTCAACTGAAACCACTTTCGCAGGGATTCATTACCGCCGGGGAAAACTTCCACCAGTAAATTTTAGTAGAAGTTTACTGTTTAGTCAAACGCCTTATTAACCCCTTAATTCTCGCTCCTGAGATATTCTCGGGCTGTGTCTTTTACTGAGATTTTTTGATTCCCACCAGTTTTATAAAATAGTGAAATGAAATGAAATTGGCTATATTTTAGTATCGTTCTTACTGTCATTAAATTAAATAAGGTGAATATTTCTTTTTCATAAAAGTGGTGCCAATTTGAATTATTTGAATATTTGAAGCAATTTGAATTATTCAACCGCAATTTAATTCGAGCGTTAAGGGGTTAATGGAAAATTTCAGTCAAAAATAATGGCAAAAGCTGAAATTCATTTTTACTGGTAGAAGTTTACTTCAGCGGTAGTAGTTGCGCCTTATTGTGACAACCAAGACAATCTCCTGTCAGTGTCAGTGAAAAGCTTATAATACCTGGAAAACTGACATTAGTAAAAAGAAATAGAAATCTTTTACCATATTTGTGAGAGAATTTTTTCATGATTAAGGCGCTTAACACGTTCACGCCGGCGCCTATATTCATGTTTCTTGCTGTGAGGCGGCTCTTGAATTCATCTTTTGCTTCATCTGGCGGCGCGGTACTTTCGCTTATTCAGACACTGTATGTAATGACACGCCTACCTCATATTTATTACATTGAACTCAAATATAACACGCAGAGTTGATTGTGAATGTCTGAAAGTTCGTAAGGAGTAAGCAAATTCATTAGAGACATGATTTTATTGACTGCATATGTACGAATTTAATATAAAATGTCTTAAAATCTAAAGAAATATGGACAACATCATATAAATGCATTTTCTGTAAGGTAGAAGCCACGCCCTTAGTTAATGATATATTTTGAATGAAAACGAGAATCCTCGTTTCCCGTCGTGAATGTATAAGATTTATAATATTGAATTGTTTTTACTACTGAATTTTCTAATATTCAAGTGTGACCCACCTGTAGTGCACGCCGTCTATGGCATAGTCGAGTGTGACCCGCCTGTAGTACACGCCTTCTAATTGCACAGTGGAGTGTGACCCACCGGTGATGCACGCAGCCCGATGCGGCAGTCAAGCGTGACCCTCCGGTGATGCACGCCGGCGTGAATGTGTTAAATAAGACGATCTTGTCTATACAAGTTTACTGATGGAAGTTTTCATCAGCGGTAATCAAAAACTGTGGATCTTATAAAAAAAAATAGCCGCCATCTTGTGACAACCTCCTCAGTTACTTCCCTCGCACCTACTAGACAACACACTATATGTCTCCTCCTCTTTATTCATAACTCCATTGTCTGGGCTGCCACTGGCGACTATTTTTATTTTATATTGGTGCCACTATTAAAAAAAAATCTAGTATATATATTTTTTGCTCATATTGTCAAAGTGTATGTGAAACATTTTTGTTTTGAGAAAGTGGTGTCGGACACAATTAAACAATATTCGCCACTGGCAACCTTGCAAGGTATAAATTTGTTATATGAGGACCCCGGATGCCAAGAGATATAATTGGTAAAATTCAGATTTGGAGTAAATTGAGCTGGAAGCTGAACATCAATAGTAATTGACTGAATTAAAACTGCTTATTTCATAGCGGTCTTTGAACTTTTATTTCAATAACTATTACAGAAGAGTGGAGTACAATATTTTTTTTAATTTAAGTAGAGATTAAAGAGGTTAAGTAGTTAAGTAGTTTAATGAGCTTAAGCAGTTGATTTTTATTTCAATGAAATCCATTTCAATTTATTTCAATATTACAGAACAGTGGAGTACAATATTTTTTTAAAATTTAAGTAGAGATTAAAGAGGTTAAGTAGTTAAGTAGTTTAATGAGCTTAAGCAGTTGACCTCAAGAACGCAGAATATAATTAGGAAATAACTCATATATCTTTATCTCCAAACAAAAAGAATTATTTCCAGATATTCTGCCCACTTAGCTCAGTTTTTGCAATTTTGTCACTTATATTCTTTTGCTTCTGGGGTCCTCATATAGACCCAAATTTTTATATTAAAAATATCAAATTATTGGGTCGTTCGGAAAGTCGTGTCTGTTTGGGAAAATCAATTCGTACCGGTAAATTCTATCATTTAATTATCAGACATTGATTCCGATATCTAATGTCTAATAATTACAGGGCAGAATTTTCCCGTACGACTTGATTTTCCCAAACGTACTAGACTTTCTGAACGGCCCAATATCTTTAAAAAAATCGCCAAAAAGGAATTTTATATATCCATCTCCTCTGTTAGCAATTCGGTCATAGGCTAACAATCGCATATAGACAAACAGCCATCTCAAAATATATAAATGGTCAATTACAGTATTTTAGGACATTGATAATGCATCAAATTAGCTAGATATTCCTTTCACTGACATTACGAGGCCCTTAAACCTTTCAAGGGCAAGTAATTGCGTTTCTGTTGAATTCAGACCATAATTTTTTTTAAAAAATTAATTAAGGAAATGCGTTTTTTTGTACTTTTTTCCACAAAAGTTGTAAAAGTAAAATTTAATTAAAAGAATCTGGTGCAAATCTTGATTGAAGTTAAGTGGAATATAATGTATCCTACCGTCTATCAAGGGGTTAACAATCGAACTTCGCAAATATTATTTACTTTTAGAAATAAAGATATGTCTTCAATAAATAACAATGCTTATCAAAGCTGGTCTAATAATATCGATTATTTTACAAAATGTCACTAGCATAGGAAAAATTACAATGCTAAGCGAAGCAAATTCCATGCATTATTCTAAGTTTATTTATCAACAGCTGCATCCTAAATCATTATTGGAATCAAAAACTGATTTTACAAGCAAGCATAATTTATATTTTCGCATCACTTAATTTTCTGCTTTCCAATATAACTTCTAAAGTTTCGAAAAATTTTGCTGAAATGATCAATTATATGATCCAGGAAAATTTTCACAATAAACTGAGTAAATAAGTTTTCAGTTGAAAGACTTTATAAACGTAAAGATGTATAATACAATAATTATATATTTTTTAAATGTTACTGATATTTTTGTTGTTCATGCATATTAAAATATTTTTAAACTTCAATACATACATGTGAATTATAGTATAGAAGTACCTTCTAAATACACAAAAAGACTCTGCAAAATATTATCTTTTAGTGTATCTTATAAAATGTAAATCTGAAGGGAGATACTTCTTTTTCAATACATATCATTCCATTGTAAACTACAATGACATATACCAACTGCATCGCAAACCGAATACATTTACGTGCGTTAGAGCGCGGACAGAAGGACATAATTCGAACATACTTTTCACCTATCTGTCAACCTTTCAATATTCTTTCGTAATCTGTGGGTTAATTGAAATCAGGCTAAACATGTTTCGAAACAAAATTTCTTTCAAAGAAATTATATAAACATGTTCCGTGTAGAAACACTAAATTAAATAATTAATGATATATCTAACACATTTTCTGGTTAAAAACCTGTTTAAGCCGGTTTAAATTTGTTAGATAAAAAATGAAACTGAACATGAAATAACAATAATCACATTCAATCACAAAATAAAGATAAGGTAAAGCTCCTTACCTTTTAATTTTAGATCGTCCACTTCGAAGCCGGTAAGTTTCTTCTTTTATATCCATTTATGGACAATTTCTGTGTCTGTCCCCATTGATTTTTTAAGTATCCTTTAGTTTAATCCTGAAAAACAACTTGATTTTCTTTTATTTTTATGTGTGCTTTTTTTATGCATAATTTATCCAATGGATTCTTCAGAATTTTAGTTTTAAAATACTATATTTTATCTGTGTTTAAAATTACAAACTGGGGCATACATTTTTGCTCCTAACTTATTACATTTCTGAAAACACACTGATAAAAATTATAACTTACAAAAAATGATTATTGATATATAATTAAAAATAACAAACAAAAAGGAATCTTGATTATTTATACGAATAAAACACTAAATACTTAAAGTCATAACTTATGAAAATAGTTCTTTCATGTGTCACAATAATAGTCATTTAATTTGAATGTTTATTTGTTTCTTAATCACATATTTCACAAACAAAGAAGTAATCTTGTAAAGTAATGAACAAGTCTTTATTTATGACAGCTAAAGTGTTTTTGAAAGACAGGAAAAAACAGTTTATCTTGATTAATGATGAGTTTATATAATTTTGAAAGATATTAGTTTGTCTAACATGACTGATGATGTTTATCTAATTCTGAAAGAGATTAGTTTTTCTAACAAAATTAACTCACATTTTACGGGATTTAAGTCGAAGGTTGGCAAGTATGTTTTCAATTTGGTTGGAAAATGTTAAAAACTAAATCCAAAGAAAGTAACATAAATCTTCTTTAGATAAAACAATTAAATAAACTGTTTTTAAAAAAGTTAGGAAAACAGTTGAATGTTTCTTCAGTCAGATCAATTCGTGTTTATTCAGAATGTGATAATAGTAATAAAAACTAATAAAAAGTTAAACAGATCAAATTTTCATTCATTTATATATTGATCACAGTGTAAGATTAAAATTAGAATCTTTATAACAAATTTAAAGGTGAAAAGCAACCACAGACAGAATTATAGAAGCAAATTATTATTAAAAGAAAGTAAAATTATGTTAAAAAATGACTGTCGGTGCCAAAAAAAAATTACTTATATTTAATATTTATGTATTTATCTCTTTTATTTAACTGTGCGGTCGTAGACTAACAGCTGCAAATAGTCAAACAGCCATCTCAGTTTATATAAATGGTCAATTGCAGTATTTTAATACAATGATTATGCATCAATTTAGCCAGATATCCTTTCACTGACATTACATTATGAGACCCTTAACAATCAAACTTCGCAAATCTTATATTTTTTAGAAATAAAGAAATGCCTTCACTTGTAAATAACAATGTTTATCAAAGCAAGTTCAATAAGGTCGATTACTTTACAAACCTTTCGCTAGCATAGGAAAAATTATAATAATAAGCAAAGTAAATTTCATGCACGATTCTAAGCTTACATTATTTATCAATAACTGCATCCTAAATCATTATTGGAATCAAAAACTGATTTTGCAAGCAGGCATAATTTATATTTCCGCATCACTTAATTTTCTGCTTCCCAACAGAACTTCTAAATTTTCGGAAACTTTCACTCAAATGATCAATTAAATGTTCCAGGGAAATTGTCTCAATAAACTGATTAAATAAGTTTTCACTTGAAAGACTGTATAAACGTAAAAATGTATAATACGATAAATTATTTATTTAAAAAAAGTTACTGATAACTGTGTTGTTCATGCATATTAAAAGTATTGTTAAACTTCAGTTTATACATGTGAATTGTACTATATAAATAGTTTCTTTGTTCAATTCACATGTATATACTGAAGAAATACCTTCTTAGTTTCTGAAAAAGCACTGTGCGTAATATTATCTTTTAGTCTATTTTATAAAAAGTAAATCTATAAAAAGGAGGTATAAAAAGGTGGTATTTATCTTTCAATATATAACATTTCATAGTAAACTTCAATGACATATATAAACTTCATTGCAATCCGAGTATATTTACAAAGCACGGATAGACAGACAGAATTCATAAATACTTTTCAAATACCTCCCAACCTTCCTACATTCTTTCGTAAAACGTGCGTTAATTTGACTCAGCTTAATCACGTTTTGAGCCAGAATGTTTTTTTTTTATGAAACGATTTTAAATATTTTTCACGTAAAAAATAAATAATCAATGATACATCTAAAATATTTTCCGGTTAGAAATCTATTTAAGCTGGTTTAAATTAAGTCACATTTTACGGAAGTTAAGTCGGAAGTTGGCAACTTTGTTTCCAATTTGGTTTCAACGTGTTAAAAACTAAATATAAACAGAGTAATGTACTTATTCTTTAGAAATAAAAAATAAAATGTACTTAAAAAAGTTAGAAAAATAGTTGAACGGTTCTTCAGTAAAATCATGTTTAGTCAGAAAATCATAATAGTGATAAAATAGTCATAAAAATAAAAGATTAAACAGATGATGGTTTTGCACGCAGTCATTTTTTATATTTCTTTTTCTCTGAAATTTCTGCACCGTACTACGAATGTGAAAGTTTTTGAAAATTTCTTCAAATACGGAAATACATTTTTTTTTAGAAACGTCTGTCTCAATAACTAGGTTAAATATGTTTTCAATAGCACGTTTCTGTATAATGTTAGAATGTATAAAACGAAAAGTATTTATTTATAAAAGTTACTGATAATTTTGACGTACATGAATATTAAAAATATTATTAATTTAATTATTTATATTACACTAGGGGGCTCTGCCCCCTACGAGCTACGCTCGTCAACCCCCGTTCAGACACCACAGACTCTAAAAGTACTCTAATTTGATCGGCTTTAAAAAGATTTCGGAAGATTGAATTATAATTTAAAAAACAATGGCGATCTCCCTATAAACGGATTTCTATTCATTTCTCTTTGACTGGGGAACTTTAAGGCCAAATCCGCTGCGGTACTACTTGATTAACCCGTCGACCAATTTCTCCAAATTATATAAATCGCCAAAGCACTCGCCAAATTATACAAATTGACATCATTTTTATTTTAAATAACGAAGGAACAAATAAATTAGTGCAACATTAATAAAAATACAAATAAAACGTCGAAATAAAAATAACTTGATGACGTAAACAGGTGTAACTTGCTTAAAGTCAAGTTAATGTGACAGGTACGATCAACCATTATTGGCATTTAATCTTATAGTTTGGCGAATGATAGATTTTTAGTCGACGGGATAACTAAGTAGTATCAAAAATACATATGTCAATCGCTGTTTTCGTCTTTGATTAACTAAAATAAGATAAACATTTCAAAATAAGCTAATATAAAAGGAATTAAGTAACCAGAATCTTTGTCTCCCGGTATTTTTTAACTAATTGAAAAGAAAGTTCTTTTAAATAAGACATTTTAAATTAATCGTTTTTAATCTGACGTAATTTTGATCAAACTATTCTTTCTTTTATTAATATTCACGTGAATATACTTGTGTTAGAAATGAAATATTATTTGCGCTTTCTTAAAAAAAATAGTTGAAAATTATCCTCTCAAAATATCAAATAAATGTCTAGCGCAGTTTCTAAATATAATCGTTTTGCAATATTATTTGGTGTTCATTTTATGTAATAACTGTAATTTTACGTAAATATGACGTAATTTCTCCTATTTAAGACTTCTAACGCATGTTAATAAATTTATTATTTTACGAATTCCTTTCTCTCTTAAAATTCACGTGTAATTATAGTTTTTATGACGTAAATTTTAATAAGTTCCTGCTTTTTGTACATAATTATTTAATTCTAATTCCAAATGTTTTTTTCTGTTTATAATAGTCACGTGTAAATAAATTTTTAATTTATTACACGTATAATTTTTTTTTTTTTGAAGCAAACATTATTATTTCCGCTGTTTATACAGTTGGCAACAGTTTAAATTAATATCACTTTCTAAAATCTGTAAAAAATATCTCTAGAAATGCTGAAAATTTGAATTTAAAATAGAAATAAAACCTCAAAAAATTAGCCAAATAAAAAAAAGAATTACAATCTGCACTCCGGCAAATTCTAACGCATAAAATGATCTAAAAATGATTACACTGCCATGTATAGTTTTTGCTGCTATAAAACTTTTTTAGTGGAACGATTTTGTCCAACTTTAGCAGTAGATATCTCTTGAAATAATTCTTCGATTTGAAAACTGTCTGCATCAGCGTGTGTATCAAACATTTCTGTATAATACTACCGATTTTCATATTTTTGTATGCATTATTTTTCTTAATATTAACGAAGAAAGACCTCCGGTCACAAAAAATTCCAAACCGGCGGCGGTGACAGCGGTAGTTACTTTTTTTTAGAATAGAGAGAAACATGTAAAGGCGTGTGAATCCTTAGATATCCGATTTTTACTTTCTTCTATCTTTACAAGAAGAAAGTATTGGATTCGTGAAAAATTTCGACTTTCGGTTTCCGACGGATTTACACGTTTTATTGGTCTGAGATTCCGAAAAACATGTTTTTACAAAATGTCTGTCTGTGAGTCTGTCTGTCTGTCTGTATGTGACACAAATTTTGTGGGCGCTCTGTCTCAAGAACTAATGCGCGGAATTTAATAAAAATCTATATTCAGTTAGTCCCTGATATAAATTGGTGCTGATTAGTTTTTGGTGTAAATCGCTCAAAAGGTGGCACTGCTATGCAACCATTCTCACGATTTCCGCAATAGCTCAATCTCCAGAATTAAAGCACGGATTTTCATCAAACTTCAGATTGAGTTAGTCCTTGACATGAATTGAAGTTTTGTACATTTTGGTGTAAATCGCTCAACTGGTGGCGCTGCTATACTGCATTTTTTACGAAATCCGCAATAGCTCTATCTCAAAAACTAATGCTTGGAATTTCATGAAACTTCAGATTCAAGTATACCTTGATATGAGTTAGTGCTGATTGTGTTTTGGTGCAAATCGCTCAAGAGGTGGCGCTGCTATGCTGCACTTTTCAGAATTTCCTTTATAGCTGTATCTCAAGAACTAATGCAATAATTTTCACCAAACTTCAGAATCAGTTAATCCTTGACATGAATTGTCATTTTGTACATTTTGGTGTAAATCGCTCAACAGGTGGCGCTGCTATACTGCATTTTTCAGAATTTCTGCTATAGGTGTATCTCAAGAACTAAAGCACGAATTTTCATCAAACTTTAGAATCTGTTAGTCCTTGACATGAATTAATGCTGTTTGTGTTTTGGTGCAAATCGCTCAACAGGTGGCGCTGCTATGCTGCACTTTTCAGAATTTCCATTATAGATGTATCTCAAGAACTAATGCAATAATTTTCACCAAACTTCAAAATCTGTTAATCCTCGACATGAATTGTCATTTTATACAGTTTGGTGTAAATCGCTCAACAGGTGGCGCTGCTATGCTGTATTTTTCGGAATTTCCACTATAGGTGTATCTCAAGACCTAATGCACGAATTTTCATCAAACTTTAGAATCAGTCCTTGACATGAATTGACATTTTATACAGTTTGGTGTAAATCGCTCAATAGGTGGCGCTGCTATGCTGTTTTTGTGATTTCCGCAATAGCTCTATCTCAAGTACTAAAGCTTGGATTTTCAACGAACTTCAGATCCATGTATACATGGATATCAATTATTGCTGTTTATGTATTGGTGTAAATCACTCAAAAGTTGGCGCTGCTATGCTACATTTTTTCAGAATTTCCGCTATAGCTCTATCTCGAGAACTAAGGTACGAATTTTTATCAAACTTCAAATTCAGATACACTTTGATATGAATTAGTGCTAAATTGATGTAATTTCTTGTACTATTTAAATGATTTAATTGACGTGATTTATATGGAAGAAAGTATTGTGATGGCCACAACATACTAGTTTTTATCGAGTTTATTGAGGGACATCTGATTTTGTTGTTGGTTTTTTTTTTTTAATTATTATTATTATTATTATTTGTGTATTATTCAGCGATAGTGACGTCATATGAATACTTACTGTAGATTTTGTTTAACCTTCTCACCGCTGCAAAAAGATATATCCTTTCACTAAGCTGCAAGTTATCTGCATTAGAAGCATTATTTAAATTTATGTCATTCGACAGATATAATCCAGTTTTAAGAAATTAAGTTATGATTCATACTCTCAAGGCTTATATGCCTATATTTAATAAAAAATATTTATACCATGTTGGAAAAATATATTTATTTAGCATTTTGAAAAAAATCACAGAGAAAACAACATTACATTTTTGCCCTTTTGCTCGGCGGTCAGGGGGTTAAGAGTGGATCGTAAATGAATAATTCTTCAGAGAATGCGATTGACGCCATTTTATATAAAATCAAAGCGTGTGTTTTAGGTCTTAAAACTGAAATATGTTTTATATTATCTATATTTACATACATATACATTCTTTTCATCGGGGAGACACTAAATTTTGAAAAGTCCGAATTTCGTCTATCTAGTTTAATACTTTACATCACTAACAGGATTAAAAAATATCATCCTTCCCCCCTAGAATGAAAATGTATATGTAAATAAACAAATTAAAAAGACATGCAACACAAGACAAATAGATTTTTAATAATTGTTGTCCATATTGCTGTACAAGTTCTTTCGTGCAGACTACATGCGATCGATAGAGTTTGTACACGCCACGTAATACACTAAAAATTATTGGAAATGCGTGTCGATTTTGCAGGAAAATTGAAACGCAGGAGGTTTAAATTTTAGTACCCATTTATTAAATTACTAGCAAACCCCGTGGCTTTGCTCGCGTAATATTTGAAATATGCCAAGTAATATTTATATGTCTAATTTTTATTAAAAGGTACTAACTAAATTTTTATTTTATTAAAAGGTAAAATTTTATTTTATTAAAAGGTACTTATTACTTTTAGGAATAATTAAAAAAAATTACTATTTAAAACACAGTTTGATTAAATATCATTGTTACACTGCATAAGGCAGAAATGAAACTTAAATAAATAAAACGAAATAAAACGAAATAAATAATAATTTAGAAAATTTTTTGAAACTTTTATGCTCAATTAATACGCTCATTTCAGTATTCATTTCAAGTTTTGAATTTTTTAGAAACCATCTTCTTACATCTTAAAATTAACCATCATGTCAAATTCCAAGTCCTACCACCTCTCTCAACATAAAGGGCTATGTTGAAATAGGAACTGCCACCATTAATTTGCCAACATTAATTTTGAAATTGGTTTGTTATTTCCTAATATTCCACTGAAACGTAATTTAGAAAGCATTTAAAGGCCTTTTTTAGAGCGTTTGTTGTTCCTGTGAATCCCAGGTGGTAGAATCATCGGCATAAAATATAGCCTGTGTAGGATCAGAGACTGTTACCATTGATTCGGAACTATTACTTTTATATTTGGTTTATATTTCCTGAAATAGCGTAGAAATAGTAATTTAGAACTTTTTTAGAATGCTTTTCGCACCTCCCCTTCACTTCATCCCTTTTTAATTCGAATTTATTTTCGACAGTCCTTCGAGGGCATTTATATTTTATAAGTGACTACTATGCCATATTTAAAGTTTCTAGCCTTTTCAGTATCACAGAAATCGCAATGTAGAAAGTTTATAGCTACTGCAACCCTCTGGTGGTAGTGGCACTGACATAAAATATAGCTTATGTTTGAGCAGGTTCTATCACCAACAATTTGTTATCATTATTTTTTTAATCGGTTTGGTATTTGAAAAGATTACATAAAAATTGTAATTTATAACGCTTTTTGCTCACTTCAACTTTTTAAATTTGAAATTTTCTTTCGACAGTTCATAGAAAGCAGTTGCATCTTGTAAGTAAATAACATGCCATACTTCAAAGTGTTAGACCCTTCAGTTATGCAAAAAAACGCAAATTAGAACATGTTTTGCTTTTTCAACCCTTAGATGGTAGTGACAGCAACATAAAATATAACCTATGTTATAGCAGGGACTGTCACCATTGATTTGCAACCCTTACTTTTGAAATAGCTTTGGAATTTGATGAGATTGAGTAGAAATCGCAATTTAGAACGTTTTTAGAACGCTTTTCGAGTATTTTCACACCTTTTTAAATTTCCATTTTTTTCGAAACAATTCTTAAAGATCATTTATATGTAATACATATGTACCTTGCCTAATTCTAAGTTGCTAGCCCCTACCGATCACAAAAATCGAAATTTGGAACGCTTTTTTGCTTCTGCAACGTCTAAGTGATAGTGATACCGACTTAAAATAGCGTCTATGTTAGAGCAGAGGCTGTCAGCATCAATTTCTTAACATTACTTTTGAAATCAGTTCTATTCTTCCTGAGATATTGGTGACCAATCGGCATTTAGAACGTTTTTAGAACGCTTTTCGCTCATTTTGCTCCTGCATCTCCTCTGGGTTAGTGGAAACATATATAAAATATAGCCTATCTTGGAGCAAGATCTGTCAACATCATTTTAACACCATTATTTGAAATAGGTTCAGTATTTCTTGAGATTGCACAGAAATTTCAATTTAGAACGTTTTTTACAACGCTTTTTTCGCATTTTGACCCCCCCTTTTAAATTTCGATTTTTTAGGAAATGTCCTTAGAGATCATTGATATCTTATAACTAACTACCATTCTAAATTTCACGATTCAAGGCCCTTCCGTCACGCAAAAACCGCAATTTGGAACATTTGTCTCCTGCAGCCCCTTTGGGGTAGTGGCACCAACATAAAACACAGCTAGCCTATGTTGGAGCAAGGATTTTCACCATCATTTTGAAGCCATTATTTTTTAAATAATCGGTTTGGTATTTCCTGAGATTGTGTAGAAACTACCATTTAGAACGTTTTTTGGAACGCTTTTCGCGCATTTTCACCCCTTTTAAATTTCGAATTGTTTAAGAACTGTTCTTAGAAATCCTTTATATCTAATAAGTAGCTGATACTTCAAATTTCATATTTCTAGGCCCATCAGTAACACATAAATCGCATATTTAGAACGTTTTTTGCTCCTACACCCCCTTTGGGGTAGTGGCACCGACATAAAACATAGCCTATCTTGGAGCAAACGTTGTCACTATCATTTTGACTCCAATATTTTTTTAATCGGTTTGGTAATTTCTTGAAATTATGTAGAAACTACCATTTAGAACATTTTTTAGAACGCTTTTTGTGCATTTTCACCTCTTGTAAATTTCGATTTGTTTTAAGGGCTGTTCTTAGACACCATTTATATCGTATAAGTAACTAATATTCCAAATTTCATATTTCTAGGTCCTTCAGTAACGCAAAAATCGCATTTTTAGAACGTTTTTTGCTTCTGCACCCCTTTGGGGTAGTGGCACCGACATAAAATATAGCCTATGTTCTAAGTTGGACTAACACCATCATTTTGATACCATTACTTTTGAAATCGGTTTGGTATTTCCGGAGATTATGTAGAAACTACCATTTAGAACGTTTTTTAGAACGCTTTTTGTGCATTTTCACCCCTTTTAAATTTGGAATTGTTTAAGAACTGTTCTTAGACATCATTTATATCTTATAAGTAACTAATTTTCCAAATGTCATATTTCTAGGCCTTTCAGTAACGCAAAAATCGCATTTTTAGAACGTTTTTTGCTCCTGCACCCCTTTTGGGGTAGTGGCACCGACATAAGATATAGCCTATGTTCTAAGTTGGGCGAACACCATCGTTTTGATACCATTATTTTTGGAATCGGTTCGGTAGTTCCTGAGCTTATCTCCGACAAATAAAGAATTTTTCCTCTTTATAATATGAGTATAGAAGTATAAATATAGATGAGTATAGATGAGTATAGATATAGATAGATGTAGACGCCATTATGTTCTGCAATCTTCTTCCATGTGTCCAGAAGTATCACAATTCCTTCTTTTCAAAACATTTGTGATTTGAGGGCAAAATACATATCGACATACTTTTTTATTTCATTCAATTTTTTCTGGCGAAGATAATTTTTGATAAAAAGAAACTAAGATTAGTCGGGCAGATCAATTTTCGGTTAGTAGGGAGGGAGGAGGACCAGAATATCTCAAATAAATGCAAGGAGCTTGTTTCTGACGATCAAAGTTTGTTCCAAAAATTTGTTTCTCTACTCATGTAATACATTTAAATTCATACCGAACCCCTTTTTGAAAATAAAAAATCTTTAATGTATACTTTGACAGCATCTCCAAAAGAAAATACTATAAACCGTGTTTTTTGAAATAGTGGTACAAATAGATTTTTATAAAAATAGTTACTTGTGGGCACGAATCGGCACGAATTTTCCAGTTAACCCAATATATCATTTAAACTAATCGGATGTACCAATCCCAAAACTTTCTTCTATCTCATATATGTGAATGCTTCAAAATTCGTTATCACACTGCCAAAATTAAACGGCTATCTATGCCTATCATGAGGATGCTAAAAGTATGAAATTCCATGCATTATTTCTTGAGATAAGACTATTGCTGAAATCGTGTAAATCCAGCAAAATGCAGCCTAGCAGAGCGACCTATTAGGCGCTTTACACCAAATCCTATGTTACACCAAAACTACCAATCATCAAGGTATGCCAATGTCTAACTGAATCTGAAGTTTGGGGATATCCGATCATTAGTTTTGAGATAGAGCTATTGCGAAAATCATGCAAATAGCAGCATAGCAGTGCCACCTATTGGGCGATTAACACCAAAACCTAATCAGCAACAACTTGTGTTAACATTTAACTAACTCTGAAGTTAGACGAAAATTCGTGCATTAATTCTTGAGGTAGAGCTATTGCGGGAATCGTGAAAAATACAGCATACCAGCGCAACCTGTTGGGCGATTTACTCCAACAAGTAATCAGGACCAAGTCATATCAAGGACTAATTGAACATGATGTTTGACGAAAATCCGTGCATTAGATCTTGAGATAGAGCTATTGCGAAAATCGTGTAAATCATGCAAAATACAGCATAGCAGCGCCACCTGTTGGGCGATTAACCGCAAAACGTAATCAGCGGTAACCCAAATCAAGGGCTAACTGAATCTGAAGTTTGATGAAAATCTGTGAGTTAGTTCTTGAGATAGAGCTATTGCAGAATCGGGTAATCCTGCTAAATGCAACATGGCAGCGCCACCTGTAGGACGATTTACACCAAAATATAATCACATCAACCCATGCAAGGACTAACTGAATCTCAAGTTTGATGAAAATCTGTGCATAAGTTATTAAGATAGAAATATTGCAGAAATCGCGATAAATGCAGGATAGCAGTGCCACCTGTTGGGCGATTTACATTAAAAACTAATCAACACCAACTTATATTAGGAACTACCTGAATATAAACTTTTATTGAATTCCGTGCATTACATCTTGAGATAGAGCGCCCACAAAATTTGTGCGACATACATACAGACAGACTCACTGGCAGACATTTTGTAAAAACGTGTTTTCTGGGATCTCTGACCCTTAAAACGTGTAAATCCGACGAAAACCGAAAGTCGAAAATTTTCACGAATCCAATACGATAGAAGAAAATAAAAATGGATACCACATAGGAAAACGCACTTCTAACAATTATCGATCTCAGTCACACTTTTAATTGAATTCTTTTGCGTGTCTCGTCTTCTGTAACTGATAAATGCTATGCACTCAATGGTCTATTGAAAGCATGCAGTTTTCCTCCACAGATCATAAAACAATGGAATCCTTTTGTGCGTCCCAGTAAACGAAATAAAAATGCTACTTATTCTATACTTCTAAGATTACATGTGCAGTCCACTTCAATTATATATATCCAATTCATTATATTTAAAATATCGTAAAAACTATAAAATGCACCACAAACGACATTACCCCACATATGATAAACCAATGGAATATTTTTGTGCGCCCCAGTAAACGAAATATAAATGCTATTTATTGTATACTCTTAAGATTAGATGTGTAGTCCATTTTAATTACCGTATAACCCGCGACTCAAACAATTCTGTTTGGACCCAGAAATTTTATTTAGTTATTGAAGCCAGATATTTACACCAATTTAAAAAGTTACTTTTTATTTTAAAAACTTTCTGGGTCAAAACATTATTGTTTGATCTGCGGATTATACGCCGGAAATTACGGTATATATATCAATATCATTATGTTTGAAATATCGTAACAAATATAAAATACACCGAAAACGATTTTACCCATGTATCACAAGCCAATGGAATCCTTTTGTGCGCACCAGCAAACGAAATATAAAATGCAAGTTATTCCATATTCCTAAAATTAGATGTGTTGTTCATTTCAATCATACAGATAGATTTCATTATTTTTGAAGTATTGTAACAACTATGTAATGCACCGCAAATGATTTTACCCATCGTATCACAATCCAATGAAATAATTTTATGCCCCCCAGTAAACGAAATATAAATGCTAGTTAATCTATACGCCTAAGATTAGATGTGTAGCCCATTTCAATTTTGTATATCAATTTCATTATGTTTGAAATACCGTAACATCAATAGAATGCAATGCCAACGATTTTCCCCATAGACAATAATGTGACGGAATTATTTTATGTGCGAATGTAAATTATCTATAAATGCTACACACTTCATGTCCAATACCAAATATTCTTTAATAAACTACAATAACATATAAAAATTTCGTGGCAAACAGAGCATATTTAGGAGAGTTAAAACGCAGAAAGACAGATGGAAGAGAGAAAAAAAAAATCATAAACATTTTCACCTATGTTGGGAAGCGTTAAAATTGATTTTAAAAGCAAGTATAAATCATATTTCTGTATATCTTAATTTCCTGTACAAAGCTGATCAAACAGTATGCAACATTGTAAGCTTAGAAAGTTTATAAATAGTTTCAACATAATTAATTATTAGAATTCCAAAGTACTTTCAAAATAAGCATAATTCATGTTTCCGCATCTCTTATTTCTACGACAGGCAAACATTTTGAGAGGTTTTAATAAACTTGCTGACAAATAATCAATTAACTACCAGCAAAGTTTAATTTAATTACCTATGGTAGTAAATTTTATTGTAGATTCCGACATATTGATAAAGATTCGTCGAAAAATTAATATTTTCATTAACACAGCTATAAAGGTTCTTATTTTTCTATATACACAATTTTAGAATAATCATGTATGCTTATATTTAAAAACTAGTTGAAATACCTGGCGTTGCCCGGTGTTTTAAACATGTTTGATTAGAATTTTTAGTCAATTTTAAAATTAAAAACCGTACGGACTATGAATCTCGCGCAAATATGCTCTCTTTTTTAATATATTGAAAGCCTTGAGAAATTTTGCTTTTATACCAGTATTAAAAAAAATATATATATTACTGAACAAAAATTGAAAAAGAAATGTAAATTCATGAAAAGACCTTCTTGATATCACTTTCTCGGGTAAAAGCCATGCATTAACGATGTATTCGTTTAAATATGAGGTCATACGTGAATTAACCTATATTATCCACAACTAAAAAGAAATGGTGCATCTAGTGTTTGTCGAGAATTCAATAAAAATCCTGCACGCGTGACATCATAATTCGCTTTTACATTTTAGCAGAATAATAAGGCTGCTATAATTTCTGACTCGTGCTATAGCAAGTATACACGTCAAAACACATTGCCTTTATCAATATCTTTTTACGCATGAAGGTCTCGCTATGGTCTCGGTATATATATATATATATAACTCCATTACGAAATTGGTGCTTTTGAAATTCAATAGTTGAAAAACGGCATAATCATTAGATTTGAAATTTGTATCAAGAAAAATACAATTTTAATAACTTTTTTTAATTACTTTATTTTTTTTAAAGTTTCTAACAGAGTTTATCTAACAATTATCTGAAAAATACATATCGTGCTATTAATTTTTTCAGTAACTTCAAATGTTTCATTTTCCGAGATTAATCGGTGGCAACGATTAGCGAAAAAGCCAGTCTTTTTTATGAAAGGATACTTTTAAAAGTACTAAAAAATTTCCTGCAATATTATTCTTGCTCATTTTCATAATACAATATAAAATAATAGTATAATGAAATTCGTACTTTTAAAACAAAGTGTGAATCTTTTATTATCAGGTTTTATTTTTTGATAACCTTTCTTAATTTTGCATGATTTAAACCACAAATTTAATTTAACTAAATGCAGCTTCCTCCTACAGCATGTCTGATTTAGTTTTTATTAAGCTTAAGTTAATATTTTTTCTCTCGTTCGAAACATGAAAACATAACAAAAAGAGGAGGCGGGGGAGGTTAAACAGGCTTCAGTGATATTATGGTTGTTAATTAGAAAGTACAAATATCACATATTATATTGCTGCCAACCTTTAAGCATTTTTTAAGTCAAATAAACATACCTAGAACTGCTATTTAAATAGTTTATTGTTTCGGAAAACTATCATATTGTTACTCTTCGGGAGACTCTTGCTAAAATGTTGAAATAATTGAATCACAGGCTAGCATAAACACACTGAAAACTGTTATTGCCTACGATGGAAATTTCATCTCATATGGAAATAGCATAGACAGTGTTGGCTGGAGGAAAACAGTCAAAGACATAAAACATAGCTGCCAACTTATCGATAATTTCCGTAAAATTGTTTCAGCGTGATCTAGGTCACTGCCCCCTGAATAGTAGGCTTGAGCGTTGACACAAAAATGGCAGCGGCCGAAAGCGGATTTTTTTCAGCGTATCTATAGTACCAATAATTTTTAATAATTTTTTCCGCCTTATTTTTCTGAGATTAAACAATTCAAGGAAATCTTTAAAAAAAACTGGTGTCCAAATTTAAGGGGTTAAAAAACCTACGTTAAAAAAAATTCCACCTTCGGCAGCCATCATTTTTGTATCAGCTTTCAGGTCTAATATTCAGAGGACGGTATAGGTAATATTGGTACAGTTTTACGGAAATTGTTGGTAAGTTGGCAAGTATACATAAAACCTTTTGTATAGCTCCCAAATTACCGATAATTTTCGTAAAATTGTTTCAGCGTGACCTAGGTCAAATAAGCGATTTTTACACCGGAAAAAAATATGTAATAAATAAATTTATATAAAGAACACACTAAAGCAAGACATATTTTAGTAAATAATATTTCTGGTTCAAAATCTATTTATTTACTACAGGAGATATTGGTATAATTTTTAAAAAAATATCAGTAAGTTAAAAGTATGCCTTTTGACAGAGGTACTAGGTTATTTACCGATTTCTTGATGTCTTTTGAAGACGAAAAAGGGGGCGGATATTAGTGAATTTACGTATTTATTTTGCAACCAGAAAATTACGTCTTGGCCAAATCGATATGAGAAATAGCTGTTTTTAACGTCTTTTAACAAGAATGGAGTTATGAATAAAGAGGAGGGAACATATATTGTCTACCATTTGCGAGTGAAGCATCTTTGGAGGTTGTCACAAGATGGCGGTTGATTATTGACATCGGATCCACAGCTCCTGATTACCGTCGAAGAAAACATCCATCAGTAAATTTTAAACAGAAAATCTCGCCCCATCTTAGCAGCCTTCTTCGTAAAACTCTTCTGTCACAAATATGGTTAAAATTTCTGTTTTTTTTACTGGTGTGATTTTGCGCAGGTATTATAATCTATTTCATTGACACTGACAGGAAAATGTCTAGGTTGTCACCGGATGGCGGAAATGGAGGCCCTAACTATCGCCGAAGTAAACTTCCACCAGTAAAAAGGAATATCTGTTTTTGCCATTATTTATGAATGAAATTTGATATTGTTAAGGCATTTACATTAGGAGAAATTTTCTATTTATATTTACTGCCGAAAGTTTGGCTCGGCGGTAATCAACCCATGCGGCAGTTGGAGCTTCACTATTTTAAAGATATGTCAGACACTTTTTATTCAAAATTCCATGTTCTGTAAACGGTGCGGGTGTATATTTTGAAGTCGGCAAGGTTCGTGTTAGTGAATTGAATGCCACTAGAATTTATCAACAAGTTGATCTGAAAAATAACAAATTATTTTCTTTGCATACTTCATAAAAGAAAGATGTTATAAGAAAATTCTGGATATCACTTGCCAGTTCGAAATCAAAATTAAGTGATGTGAATAACGTTCAACCACTCTTCAAACATTTAGATAATTTTGATCAATAAATTTTGGGTACACTTTTTTTTTTTTTTACTTAGGAAAAAGGAATATTTACAGATATGAAAGACTAAAAATGTAAATTTAGCACTTAAATGCGTATGGTAACCTTTATGATACCATCAGTGTTCCCGATTTATTGGATTTTTTCCATTCACATATTCTGTATTTCGATCAGAAATTCAAAAAGAGAAATTTTCACTTTATTTAGTAACAGACATTTCGTTATAAAATAAACAGAAAATTACTATTTAGGTTTTCTGGTACGAATTCCGATTTTCTGAATGACGCAATTTGTGGAAGGCATTCTATACTGGGTATTAAAGGGTTAAACTAAATAAATTCAGGGTGGCGAGTGGTCAGGGAAAAAACAGTAAAAAATGTGGAAAGTACCAGTATTTGCTTCTGGAGAATACTTCCAATAATATAATGGGATTAAAGAAGATGAATTTCTCTTTAACAAAATACTGGTATTTAACACCTTTTTTACAGTGTTTTTTCATGACCACTCGCCACCCTGAAATTCTTCTTTCATATTATATATTAAAATGATGCAAATAACCTGGCTTGCCACGGGCGATAATTTTTTAATTCTAAGTGGCACAGCTTTCTCTAAACGGAAATCCTTAACATACACTTTGACAACATTTGCAAGAGAAATAAAACTGAAAATTTATATTAGAAAAATATTGGTGCGTACATAATATAAAAATACTCCCATGACAGACCTGAAATAACTTTGTAAATAATAAAACATTTATTGGTTGATTATTTTTAATATTTCTTTGATGTTTATTGTAGATTTCATTCCATAATATTTATTGATCGAAATTCAAATAAATTCCAGTGAACCAGACAATAATGTAAGCAAGGACAAATAACTTGAAAATTATTCAAAATTCGTTCCTTTATTCCCGGCAATAAGTAAAGAGATAAAAGTCAATACTTAATAAACCTATTGGAATAAAAGTATCAAATATTTAAAGAATTAATAGTAAATATTGTCAAATCTCTCAGATATTCTATTATGAGGCAAATTAAATATTGTGCGCCAGTCAAACCTCGTCTTTTTTATCAAGTACTGCCATCTGCATAGTTTTTAGAATTTAAAATAATAATTTTTTTTTTAAATTTCGAGTGTTTCAAGATCGTTTGGCTTAACTCTACACTGCAAGAATTTTTCTTGTGAAAATATGCTTTTTTATAGTACTTATATTAAGGGTGTGATACCACAAAATTTAACGATTAATGTTTTACCTTATTAGAAAGCTGAATTTTGTCTCGGTTACATGAGACAAATATTTTGATTTAAATATTCTGATAATGTGTAGATGAATTTATTTATTAAATGTAAGACATAAATTATTTTCGGTACGCATCACCGCTCAGTGTAGGGTTAATATTAATCATTTTGTAAAAGGGTTCCCCGTTTGGTCTTTTTTTTTTAATTCGGATATTTCGAATTCATGCTGAAAATTTCAATAGAAAAATTTTTAAGTTAGGTAACCACGAAATATACAACCAATATAAATACTACTACAATTTCTACTACAACCAATATAAAATAGAAATTACTACTCAGGTAGGATTGACACGCTTCATGGAATTTTCCAGGTAAAATATCAGAATTTTTTTTATAGAAAAACTAGGGTGGCTCTGCCGCCTGCAAGCTACGCTCGCCAACCCCCATTCAGACACAGCAGAATCTAAAAACACGGTAACCTGATGGGTTTTTAAAATATTAGAAAAGATTGAATTATACTGAAAAAAGCTGTGCAGATATCCCTGTAAACGAGTTTCCATTCAATTCCCTTTGATTGCAAAAATTTAAGGGCGAATCAGTTGCTGTTAAGACATCCAATGGTTGTTTTCGTTTTCGATTAGAGAGGATCAGTTAAACATTTGAAAAGAAGCTAAAATAAAATAAATTAAGTACACATTATCTTTGTCTCCCGGTATTTTGAAACAATCTCTATAACAATAGCCTAAGTCATGTGACTATCATCAACAATTCCAGGCACTTCGCTTTTTATACTCTAGGTGCCATTTTGGTACTTTAATGTTAGCCAGACACAGGTGATAAGTCGCCAAATATTATTCTATCGCCATCATTTCATCTATATTATAATAGTTCAAGTCATCAACTGCCATAAACAAATAAGGTCTGATCCCTTTGCAGTTCATATGAAAGTTTGGCACAGATATATTGACGCGATTTTTTAACGACGCCAATTTGGGGAACGCATCAACAGCATAAACAACAACATCCGGCTTACCATATCAAGCAAAATAACGATACTTTTGCGCCAGTTATGTGCTCGTTCCGTATGTGACATTGGCGTTAGAAAAAAATCGTGGCAATATGGGGCCGTAAGTTTTCCATTTTTATTAAAAAATCAAAAAAATTTTTTCGAATAAAACTACATAAAATTTGCCATGGTTGCAAAGAATTCTTGGTACTGTTATGCTAGCCGGATGCAAATCTCGCCAATAGCTTTTTTTCAACTCGCCAGTTAGCATTTTTTTTTTTCCGAGTGGTAATATGTGGCCACATGTCATATACGCACAGCAGGTTTGGCGTGATTTTTTTTTATTATTTTTTTTTACGAAAATTTGGCAAAAACCTCGTTTTCAAATACCAGTTACATATGCATTTTTGGTATTACTTAGTTATCCCGTCGACCTAATTTCTATCGCCATACTATAAGATTAACTGCCAATGATGGTTGATCGTAAATGTCACATTCACTTGACTTTAAGCAAGTTACACGTGTTTACGTCATCAAGTGATCTTTATTTCGACTTTTTATTTGTATATTTATTAATGTTATACTAATTTATTTGTTCTTTCGTTATTTAAAATAAAAATTATGTTAATTTGTATAATTTGGAGAGTATTTTGGCGATTTATATAATTTGGCGAAATTGGCCGACGGAATAACTAAGTAGTACCGTATTTTTTAATTATTTTCTATTATTTTCTAAAGGAAATATAAAAAAAAATTATTAATTATAGAACAAAATAATTTATATAATTTATAAAAATAAATAAAAGTAAATAAACTTTTAATATCAAATAAACAACAATAGTCGGGTTACCATGACAACCTTTTCTGAAATATGAAAAATAATATCTGTTTGATTAAAATTTGAGTTGCCATCATTAGAAAAATGTATATAAAATTAGAAATTTTAATATTTCGAAAACTAATTCGAATTTAAAAATTCTAATACCAGTTTTGAAATCTGCGGATCAATGCTGATTTTTGGTGTTAATTTCATTGCAAAGTATTCCATATTTTAGGAGAAATTGCTTGAAACATAATCAGTTGTTTAATCAGTCGATTCACATATCCATTTCATAAATTCGTTTCATTAGGATTTTATATATATAGGGTAGATAAATGTAGGATAAAAGTAAGAAATTTCACCCTGTTTAAGGAGAGATTTTCTATAAGAAAATACTGGTACCGAATAAATTTCTGGCCTGGAAATTCCCTGATCCATATCAGCTCTGTCAGGGTATGAATTGGAAATTATTTGATAAAAAAAATGGTCAAACTGGCAACTCTGTTTTGTATGCCATAAAAAGTGTTCAAAATTTTTAAAGTAAAAAGTGAGGGCTCCTCTGCAAATAATTCTATGCAGATGTAGTGGGCATATAATTTAGGTAATAAAAAAAAAATCACTTTAAAACACATCATGTCATTTCAGATTGTGACGTTATCTAAAGACTTACCTGTTCATAAAGACTGTTCTAAATTTTTACCAGCATTGAAAAAAATGAGATATTACATGTAGCAGCAACATCCATTCTTGTTGATGTTCTATCTTATGCTGTATCATGAGTAATACCACACCTGTATTCCAGGGAGGTAGTGAATAGTTAGCATCTGCTGCTTTAACCTTTTGCATTCTACACCAAAATTTTAATCACCTGCAAGCAAATCCACGACATTCTTAACCCTCCGTCTACCAGACGGGTCCATTGGACCCGACAGGTACATACAAAATATTCATTCAAACCAGAAATTTCTTTAAAATAAACTAAGTATATAAACCAGACAAAAATAAGGTAAATAAATGAGTTAAATAGTTTTAAATAAAAATTCTGGTGTAGAACGTTTTATTAAAACTTGAATAAAATTCCCGGTAGATCTAGGGTTAAATATTTGAAATAATATGTGGTGAACTCCCTAAAAGTATGTTTTTTGTTCTTTACCGTATGAGTGTCAATGGATTTGCAGTTAAACTTAGTATGTCACAGTATTTGTCACAATTTCTAGCGTGGCTGACATTTTGAAACGTCCTAAATTTTGTCACGCGATAAAAGGCGTATTTATGAACCGATTTGGATGTAACTTCGTTTATACATAGTACATACCAATGTCTCGACTGAGTTCGTTGGCCAGCTTCATCCGCCATCTTGTTTAAAAATGGCGGACATTTAAATTTTTTTACAAATTTAAAATTTGAAATGAGGTACCAAAAAATTGAAAATGGAATTTTTTTTTCTTATGTATTTGACCTTTATACAAAGATTCCGGAGCAGTTTTTGTTTCGTCTATATCTTAAAAAATGGCTGAGTTATAGCATTTTGAATTTCTAGCGTGGCTGACATTTTGAAACGTTCTGAAGTTTGTCACGCGATAAAAGGCGTATTTATGAACCGATTTGGATGTAACTTCGTTTATACATAGTACATACCAATGTCTCGACCGAGTTCGTTGGCCAGCTTTATCCGCCATCTTGTTTAAAAAATGGCGGCCCTTTAAATTTGTAAGAAAAATTTAAATTTGAAATGTGGTACCAAAAAATTGAAAATTGAAAAAATATTTTTTTCTTATGTATTTGACCTTGATAAAAAGATTCGGGAGCAGTTTTTGCTTCTTCTATATCTTAAAAAATGGCTGAGGTATAGCGTTTTGAATTTCTAGCGTGACTGACATTTTGAAACGTCCTTATGTTTGTCACGTGATAACAGGCGTATTTATGAACCGATTTGGTTGTACCTTGGTGTGTACATAGTGCATACAAATATCTCGACCGAGTTCGTTGTCCAGCTTCATCCGCCATCTTGTTTCAAAATGGCGGCCATTTAAAAAAATTTAAAAAAATTTAAATTTTAAATGAGATACCAGAAAATTGGAAAATGAAAAAGATTTTTTCGTATGTGTTTGACCTTAATACAAAGATTCCGAAACAGTTTTTGTTTCGTCTATATCTAAAAAAATGGCTGAGTTATAGCATTTTGAATTTCTATTGTGGCTGACATTATAAAACGACCTGATATTTGTCAAGCGATAACAGGCGTATTTATGAACCGATTTGGATGTAACTTGGTCTGTACATAGTACATACCAATGTCTCGACCGAGTTCGTTGGCCAGCTTTATTCGCCATCTTGTTTCAAAAGGGTTGCCATTTAAAAAAGAGAATGAAATTTAAAATTTAAAATAAGGTATTAACCCCTTGGGGACGAGCGACACGTATACGTGCCGGAAATAGGCCTAAGAATCCTCGTTTATCCTCACCAGTAAAATTTTACTGTAAAATTTGCCTTATTTAATCCGAGCATTTTCCCAATTTGAATAGGCACAAACTTCTGTTTTTTAAAACCGGTAGCAAAGTAATAAACATTTCGTAAAAGGCTCCCGTCGCGAAGGGGTTAAAAAATTGGAAAATGAAAAAAGATTTCATTTTTATGTCTTTGGCCTTGATTCCGGAGCAGTTTCTGTTTCTGAAAATTTGTTCTTTTGTTTATATCTTAAAAAATGGTTGAATTATAGCACTTTGAATTTCTAGCATGGCTAACATTTTGAAACGATCTTGTATTTTTCACGCGATAACACACGTATTCGCCTATTTCAATGTAAGAAGGCATGTGGATAGTATACTTCAATATCTCGACCAAGTTCGCTGGCCATCTTCATCAGCCATCTTGTTTCAAAATGGCGGCCATTAAATTAAAAAATATATTTAAAGTGAGGTGCAAAATTTAGAAATTGAAAATGGTTTCTTTCTTAAGTATTTGACCTTGATATAAGGATTCAGGAGCATTTTTTGTTTGTCTTTATCTTAAAAAAATGGCTCAGATATAGCAGTTTCAATTTCTAATGGGGGTGACATTTTGAAAAATCTGATTTTTTGCCTGCGACAACACTCGTATATATCAACCGATTCCGATGTGAGTGAGCATGTGCACAGGAATTACTAAGGTCTCGACCAAGTTCACTGGTTAGCCTCATCCACCATGTTGTCTTAAAATGGCAGGCATTTCAAGAAATCGCCGAATTTGGCAGCCAAATATAAGTTACTTTAAAAAAAAAGCAGCTTGGATAAAGCTGACTAATTTCGCGAAATTCTCATTCATAATGATTTAGTATTGATAAAAATTAATATTGAATCTCCTATATTCGGTTTTCACTAAATTGAGCTTCGTGTGTTTGAATAATATAAGTTGGCTTTTTTAAAATAAGGAATATGAAAGCTACCTCTTCCTCCCGGCACTATCCGGAAGGACTTTTTCACTATGTTGGCATTTGCGTCTCTTAAGGGGTCTTGTACCTTTTGAACGTGTCGAAAATTAACGAAAATTCAAAGTTTGAATTAGTCTATCTTCAAAGCCTTTTTATGTATAAACATGAAATTTTGGATATATATTAAACAGATTGTACTTTGTAATATGCTACCATTAGAAATTTATTAACCCTTTACAGAATTTGTGTATTGTTGAAATCAAAATAGCTCTTTTTATTACCCCATAAGTCATTGCGCGCATGATATCTTGAGAAAGTATGTATGGATTGGCATGAAATTTGGTAAATATACTAAACATATATGTGTGTTTTAAATGATCTACTCTTAGGCTAAAACTATTTCATTAACTATATAAAAAATATTTTCGTAAAAAAAATAAAAAATTTGTATTTTTAATGAATAAAAATAGTCATAACTAAAAATTTAACTATTGTAAATACTTAAAAGTAGATCATTTTAAACACACATATTTGTTTAGTATATTTACCAAATTTTATGACAATCCATACACACTGTCTCAAGATATCATGCGCGCAATGACTTATGGGGTAAAAAAAAAAGAGCTATTTTGATTTCAACTATACACAAATTCTGTAAAGGGTTAATAAATTTCTGTTGGTAGTATATTACAAAGAACAATCTGTTGAATCAATATCCAAAATTTCATGTTTATACATAAAAAGGTTTTGAAGATACACTAGTCCAAATTTTGAAGTTTTTCGTTAAATTCCGTCACGTTTAAAAGGTACAATACCCCTTAAGCAATTACATTGAATTTTAATTTTCATTTGAAATATCATCTACTACTATTCGAAAACAAGTATTATAATTTGTATTCAGGGATGTAGTGGTGGGTATACGGTGGTATACGCCGTATACCTTCTGGATTTTTCTAAGGATCACCGTATACTCTCTGTTTCTCAAAAATCTATAATATATACACTGTAGGATATACCCTCTCCTTAGGGCGTATGCTATCTGTTTTTTTTTACGACTACCAGTGATGAAACAGTGGCGCAGCAGTTGAGCGATTGTCATCACTAAATTTTTATAGTATTCTTCGTCTTAAAAAATCTCATAAATTCTGTCCTGAAGTTACATGAAGAATACTAATAAAATTTTGTGGTGTTAATTGATTCTTTGCTGCTACACTGAACTACACCACTGCTTATATTCCAATAGGCTATTGCCATGAGTACTTGTAGTATAAGTCACATGCTACGATTTTTGGCTACCGGTATTTTAGAACGGAAAATGTGACGTATTTTATCGGAAATATCTCATTAATTGAATAAGGCGAAGCAAACTTTTCGAAAAAAAACGGTGACCAACAAGCATATCAGTTATCAGCTGTGTGTCTTCCGCTACAAAAACTCATGGAACTAGCCAATAGTACTTAATTCTCTACGTTATGTTTCACACTGAAATGTTTTTGAAAGGCAATTTTTATTTAAATAAATAGATTATTAATTAAAATCTTAATCGTATATATATAGTAAATAATATTCATTTTATCCATTTCTTATTGGAGAACAATAAACTAAATTCAATCAAATTACTTTCTTATGCAAATTATTTTATTAATTGGACCGTTTTAAAAATGCCAACGATTTTTTACCTTGTTTTGAAATTATATTATTAAGGAAATTAGACTGTGCCTAGATTTTAATCATCAGCAAAACATTTTCAAATATAAATAAGTGAAAAAAAAAAGCTGTACATTACCCTAAACAAATTCGAACGATGACTGTAACTGGAGAACTAGTTAATACAAAAATAAATGAAATTTATTACTTTAAAGCGTAAGATGTTCATTGTAATCATATGCGTTTTTTTTAAAAGTTATAATCTATGCAAATATACAAAAGCATTAATTCCTCCCTCAGTGACTTGACTCAAACATTCGTCCATACTTTCGCATTTATAATATTATTAGGATGCTATCATACATAAAGTTTTAAACTATGTACTAATAATCCAATATCTTTTTTTTTAATTAATTCGTTATGAATAACTTTTTCAACTAACTTTTCCTCCAAACTTTTCACTTCCAGTTATTGAAGATATACCTAATTAGTGTCTTTATTGAAGAGAAACTGACGAAAAAAGACGTTTTTTTTTTTTTTTTTTTTTTTTTTTTTAGTGTTATGTATTAATGAATGCCTATCAAAAAAAGGAAATACTAGTATGCATACCTATCTGTATGTCACATACTGGGCTACGCAAAAAATTGCATATTTTAACGACTATTCGCGGTAATAGCAGAAATCAGGTTTTAAAATGCGTTACGCGTTTCCGAAATGGTGCATTTAGACGTCATATTTCACTTTTGTAAACTATGAAATTTTGTTATAGTATTCTGAATGTGTTGGAAAGTGTTTCATAATCTATACTGTACTCATGATTTTTCATTCTTGTTTTATATTTATATAAGATTCGAATTCGTATAATTAAAAACAGCGAATAAAACAAATTACTGGTTTATCAGAACTAACATTAAAAAAGTCTGAAAATCATTGTTGTAATGTATACTTAAAAATACCTCTCATTCAATTACTGATAATGGGCAAAAATGCAGAATATCTCGCGTATTTATTCTTCCTCCTTTAAAACTTCTACAGTATACGCAGGAGAAATCCCAAAGTAGAAATATTGTGTATATTTGCGAAAGCAAGAAATGTTTTAAGCGACCGAAAATTTTGTCATTTTTGGTTTACTGTAAAATTCTAACTTCTTGAAGCATCGCTCAAAATGTAACTTTAAAACACTACACACTTGAATGATTTCTTCTTCAAAAGTAGTTTCGTTCTTAAGAAATATCTTGAAAATGCTCTTAAAATTTTCACAGAAGCTTTACTATGGAAGAAGGATGCCACATGTTATTGGAATAGTTTAGAAACACCAGAGATTTCTTGAATTCATTCTAGTTGTTTAGGGATAGAACTTCGCCTTTTGTTGAAGCCCATTTCGAAATACAGCGGAAGTATTACATATATCGAGATATTCGTACAGCTCTTAAAAATACAGAAATATTTTCTTTTAACGAGCAGTGTGTTTATGCTTAGTTGCATTTGTGTATCATTGTTTCAATATCGGTTAATTTATATCTCTCTATTCTGAAACAAGAGCGAAAAATGATGCATCACGCATAGGTTATGAAACACTTTCCAAAGCATTCAGAATGATATAACAAAACTTAAGGGGGCTGGAAAATCAGCTTCCGATTTCCCCTCACTAATGTAAAGTCAATGGGCATTGGATGCTTTCCTATATTTAAAATATCTCCTCGGAAAATTAATATTTTTAACACTTCCTAAAATATGACTCTTTTTTTCTTAATTCTCAAAATATTTCTAAAGCATAGACTTAATTTTATAAGAAGTGTTAAAATCTTACTCACAGTTCGCCCGCTTTTAACTCATAAAATATTAAATTCAGCATAGATTTTAGAAATACTTTGAAAACTAAGAAAAAAAAGAGACATTCTTTAATAGGGAGCACACAGAAAAAGACGTTAAAAATAGGAATTTCCGGAGAAGATATTTTAAATATACGGAAGCATTAAAAGTTCACAGACTTAACATTAAGCAGGAGAATTCCGAAGTTGAGTGACAAGCCCTCTTATCTGTTTAATAAGGCTAAAGATGATGTCTACCTGAACCCTTTCTAAAAGCATTACACATTTTAAAATCCAATTTCAGCAATTCACATCTACAGTCGGAAAGTATGCAATCTATTTAGGTAGCCCTATATACAGGGATGAGAGCGCTCCGACACAAATGGTTGATTTTCACCACTATATTTTAGTAGTATTCTTTGTTTTCCTAATTCTCTGATATTCAGTCATTAAATACGGCAAGAAATACTATTAAAACTTAGTGGTAGCAATCGGTCATTTGGGTCAAAGCGCTCTCATCCCTGTATATATGATATATAGATTTGTAGGTTCTTCACGCATCCAAAAATGAGGTTCAGTTAGGTGATACGAATAATTTTAGTTGATATATCGAGATATTCGTACAGCACTTAAAAATACAGAAATATTTTCTTTTAACGAACAGTGTGAATTTCCGCTAATATAGAGAATGGTATGTGAATTCTTTTGTGAAGCTCTGTATACGAGTATAATTTGAATAATGAGTAATAAGTTGTGTATGATTTATACACGAGTAGCATGTAAAAAAATAGTTACATTTAAAAGCGCATACATTCCAGCAATTATTGCTGAAAAGACAGTAGTGTAACCGATTTCTTTTTGTGTGTTCCCGTGAATATAATACAGTACAAAGTCTATAGTTCGGACACACAAAGTTCGGAATTCTCCAAAGTCCGGACTTTCAGCATCAGTATTCAAGAAAGGAGGGAAAAAACAAAATTGTTGAAACAAGAAAACAAACAAAGGCCTAGAGTAAAGATTCTTTGTTACTGAATCTTAACGCATGTCTGTGTATACAGAAGAAAAGAAAAGCTTAATGATAAACCTAAATTTAAAAAGCAGCGCACATTAACTGAAATGTTCAATTGTAAGTAACAATTTGTTCTTATATTGTATGTTCCCTTAAATAAGTGTTTTTGTTTTACTTTTATTTTGTTATGATTTATTTGATGAAAAGGATTGTTTAATTTAGTAGTAATAAGGCTAATTCCATGAAAACTTGTCATATCTGTCACATACTACGATTTTTGGCTACCAGTATTTTAGAACGGAAAATGTGACTTATTTTATCGGAAATGTCTCATCAATTGAATAAGGCGAAGCAAACTTTTCGAAAATAACGTTGGGCAACAAGCATAGCGATTTTCAGCTACGTGACAGACATAACAATTTTTCATGGAATTAGCCATAATAGTTGTTGTATGCAATTTTTTATACACGAACGTCATATTTTGCTTTTTTGAGTAGTGAAATTGATTTTTATTTTTATTGGAAAAGCAATATCTTTAATGACCCTAAGTTCGGAAAAAATCCGAAGTTTGGACCTGGTAATGTCCGGAGGATTCCGAACTTTAGACTCTGTACTGTACATAAAAATGAAAGTTTGTCTGTCTGCCTGTAATTCTATGTATATCCACTGTTTGGAAACCACTATTATGAAATGTTACGTTCATGTGCGTTAAAACTCGGTCGAAGCAATTAAAGTAATCCGGAATCGAAATATTTTATAGTTAATTTTCAATTAACAAAAAACCCACCAATTTAACAGCAAATTCCTATCAAATTTAAGCATTTTTCATTATAGCTGTTGCCCACAATTAAAAATCCACAATAAAATTCTTACCATTGAGATTATTTTCTATTGCAACTGTTTCACGTAAAAAATGAAAATGAAATAAATAAATAAATAGTTTGACGAATTAAAAAAGGTGAATATTGCGTCATATTGAAAATATAATGCACGTCAGCAGGCGAATATATAACGTAATATGAGTTTGAAAAAACGTATTGAAACATCATAAAAACCTGATTATGGAAATATTGGCATAATTTCACATTTTGAGGTTCTCTGAATTTGTTTTCGCCATTTTTAAATCTATCCCATATTTACACGTGAGTGTATATGTATATGTGCATATTAGAATTTCCACAAGGTCCCTAGAGATCATTCTTACTGAGCATAATTACTCAACTCAAATAAAGATGTCTTTACTGTTTTTTTTTATTGTTTGTTTTATACTGTATGTTTAATTTTGAAATTAGTTTTTCAAAACGAACGTTTTTAAAATTCCGGCCAACACCAAGTATTTTAGCTAGTGAACAATAAATACTATGAATTCCCGAGTCCACAGTAATCATCTTGTAATAAAATTTAGTAATTTATATCAATTTCAATATATTTGAAATAGCGTAATGTCATTAAAATACACTACAAACAGTTTTCCCCATTGACCATAATGTAGCTTAATTCTTTTAAGTACCCCTGTAAATGAACTATTAACGCTACACAATTCATATTCAATACCAAACATGCCATATAATCCAGGCAATAGAGTCCGTATAGGGACTCTACCTAGAAAAATTAATGGTAGTACTGAAAATCGGCTTTCTAGATGTTTTTTGGATCGCTGAATCCGAATTTGTAACTTCCAACCAAAGTTTCCCCCGGCAACACCTCCAAATTTTGGAAAAAGCCCCCCAAAAAAGGTTTTTATTAAAAAAAATCTAGAAAAAGTATTTAGAAATTCAAAAAGTAGACAAAATTTTCAACAAATTAGATATATGACATTATGACTTAGGATGAAGGGGAAGGGGGGATCTGCCTCGGAACATGCGCCGCAGTGCTGCGTGGACTAAGTTGCGCAATTCCACTTAACCACTCACACGTTTACATTAGCCCTCCCATCTTCCCTCCGAACTTTCTCTATAAGGTTTACTTTAAGAGTTTAGGGTCGCTGAATCCGAATTTTTAACTTTTCTCCAAAAATCCCCCCCCCCCCCAAATAGTTGTTTTTAACTTAAATTTCTTATTGTTTTAGGGGAAAAGCATTACGAAATTCAGAAACTAGACAAAATTTGCAACATATAAGATACATGACATTATGACGTAGGATAAACGGGGAGAGAGGGGGCTGCCTCGGAACATTCCCCGCGCGCTTTTCTCAAAAACCAAATTTTTTTAAAAAATCAATTTTTTTTTGGGGGGGGGGGGTGGGGGGGTGGGGGGGGGTGGGGGGTTGCCGGGTGAAATTTTGGTGGGAAGTTACAAATTCGGATTCAGCGACCCAAAAAACATAAAGTGAGTCGAAATATAGAGCTAGTATTAATTTTGCCAGATAAAATCCCCTATTGCGTGTAAACGTGTGTGTGATTAAGTGGAATTGCGCAACTTAGTTTACGCAGCACCGCGCGCATGTTCCGAGGCAGATCCCCCCTTCCCCTTCATCCTAAGTCATAATGTCATATATCTAATTTGTGGGACATTTTGTCTACTTTCTGAATTTCTGGATACTTTTTCTCTAAAACAATAATAATATTGATTTTTTTAATAAAAACCTTTTTGGGGGGGGGGGCTTTTTACCAAAATTTGAGAGGTTGCGGGGGGGGGGGAAATTTTGATGGGAAGTTACAAATTCGGATTCAGTGACCCAAAAAACATCTAGAAAGCCGATTTCCAGTACTACCATTAATTTTGCTAGGTACAATTCCCTAGACTAATAGTAAACATCATTAACATATATAAATTGCTTTAAAATCCGAATATATTTACGCGAGTTAGATCGTGGACAAACAAACGCAAGACACACCGAATTCATAAAGAACTTTCAAGTATGATGGGAAGACACACGATTTATTAAAAATCTATTTCCGGCAAATGCTAAAATAAATATATATATATATATATATATTCTTTTTTAAACGTAATTCCTGGTTTCAATTGAATAAAAAGAACATGGAGGTTGGCAGCTATGTCTCTGCGCATGCCCGAGTGATTCATTCGTATATCAAAATAATTTATGGTACCCATATTTTAATAAGGAAATATAATAATATTTCCAGTAAATATTATTATTAGCCAATTTATGTCTGATTTTTTGTTTTCTTAAATTTGCTGGTAAAAAACAGTTTAACACGTTGCGAAATAAACTGGAAAAATACTAAAAAGAAAAATACGCTAAAATATCTTTGCATTTATTTGATAAAATGTAAACGTCCTAAATATGTGAATATATATAATATTTATAATAGTGTAATATGCGTAATTATATGCTTTGTCCATATGTTTATAACTTAGGTTTTTAAACTTCATATTGCCTACGATAATGAGTAGTTTGATGTACTACTAAAAAAATATATAATTATTTATTTACCGAAACTAGGAAAATTATAATTATTGATTGTAAAAACTAATAATAATTGTATTTAATTATTAAAAACAGCTAATTTCATAATCATTTCAAAAATGATTTTTCATAAAAAAAAAAAAAAACAGTCTTTCCTGAATGACTAATAAATTCATGAACCTCATGCCTAGCATCTAATATTTGGCACGATACAAACACGCATTGAACATAGGCTAGAACATATAATTTGACAATTTAAAAAAAATACATATTTTAAAGAGCTACAAGCTAAAATTATAGCTTAGTTATTTGGATTTTTGCTTGTAAAAATTCACATAAACTTAATTTTTATATTTCGCCATCTAATCGCCCGAAAAATCTATGAACATCGAAAATTCTTCATTTTAGCAAAACAAATATCCATCTTGTGCTGTCATCTCTCGGTAGCAGATAAATGTTTTTATTGATAATTATTTCATCCAGTTTTAATGTTACAGACAAACAAACAGGATTCATAAAATGTATCAAGTACGAGGGAAAGTATTAAAAAGGTATTTAATGCTGCTGAAGATGCCGTAATTGAATATGTTGGGACCGAGAGCTCTTTTGTGGTTAATATTAACAAACTATTGCATATAAAACGATGAAATGCATTTGTTTTATAGAACAAAATGTATGATTAATACTCTGAAGTAAAACTTTTTAAATCAAAGAATTGTTTTAAGTGTTATTTTATTTAGAAATCGATCGAAATAATTCAACAAAATAAGTTTAATAAGATCAAAAAATTGCTTAGCAATTTAACCATCTTTAACATGAAAATACTTGACAAGATTGTGGTGTGCAGCGTCCAGCCCTATTTATTTTCTTCTATCTTACAAGAAGAAAGTATTGGAATCTAGAAATTTTTCCACTTCCGGTTTTCGACAGATTTACACGCTTTAGGGGTCAGACATCCCGAGAAACATGTATTTAAAAAGTGTGTCTGTGAGTTCAGTGTTGCCAGTGGGCTACTTTTTTAAAATTCAGATTTCTTGATTGGTACCACTTTTTTGAAATAGAAAAATTGGCCCTATTTAATGACAGATTAGTTAGGGCGAAAACAGGGGGAATTTTACAATTTCAAAAAAGTGGTGCCAATCAAGAAATCTCAATTTAAAAAAAAAACTAGCCCACTGGCAACACTTTGTGAGTCTATGACTATGTCTGCATGTGACACAAATATTGTGGGCGCTCTATCCCAAAAACTAATGGACAAAATGTAATAAAAACTTTTATTCAGGTAGTCTCTGACATAAATTGCTGCGGATTAGTTTTTGGTGTAATTCGCCCAACAGCTGGTGCTGCTATGTTGCAATTTTCATGATTTCTGCCATATCTCTATCTCAATAACTAATGCATGGATTTTCATCAAACATCAGATTCAAATAGTCCTTTGTATGAGTTTGTGCTGGTTATGTTTTGATGTAAATCGTCCATCAGATGCCGCTGCTTATTCTGCATTTTTCACGATTTCCTTGATAGTCCTATTTCAAGAACTGAAGCATGAATTTTTATCAAACTACAGATTCAGGTATACCTTGATAAATATTGGTGCGGATTATACTTTGTTGTAAATCGCCCAATAGGGGGTAGTGCTATGATGTTTTTCCACGATTTACGCAATACCTCTATCTCAAGAACTGATGCACCGATTTCCAGAAACTTCACATTCAGTTAGACGTTAAGACAGGTTGTTGCAAATAAGATTTTGGTGTTAATCGTCAAATAGGTGGTGCTTCTATGCTGGATTTTTAATTATTTTCGCAATAGCTTTATCTCAAAAACTAAAGCACGGTTTTCATCTAATTTTATATTCAGTTAGACGTTCACATAAGTTGTTGCTGATTAGGTTTTAGTATAAATCACCCAACAGGTGGCGCTGCTGTGCTGCATTTTGCAGGATTTACAGGATTTTAGCGATAGTCTTATCGCAATAACTAATGCACGGAATTTCATATCATTATAATTCTCATGGCGGGCATAGATTCTTTTTTATTTTTGGCACTGTAGTAGCGAAATTTGAAGTATTAAAATGTAAGATACCGAAGAAAGTTTTGAGATTGGCACATCCGACTAGTTAAAATTTGTATCATTTTTATTTTTTAATTTTTCTATCCAAATTTTTATTATTTGTGTCGAAATTTTATTCATAGTTTAAAATAGCCGATATCTAACTAGTGATGAGGATAATGGTTTTTTGTAATTTTTAATTATTTTAATTTTAATATTAATTTAAATTTTTTTTAATAATGTAATTTTGGTATTCGAGTGATAATTTGGGGTTGCGAAAAAGCATAGCTGGCAAGTTTCGTATTCTTTTAAATCATTTACAACTAGAATTTTTGTAGCAAGAGATGCTCCTGAGACCACAGACTTCTAATATAAAAAGACTCCAAATCGGCAACCTTTTCTTGTCTCCAACAACTCTGCCCTCCATCACGTGATGGAAGGCAGCTTTAATGCGCCAAACCGGTTTTTCTCCTCGGAATCTCTCTCCAGATTCCCGCCGAAACATCATCTGTCAGCGTTTGTCTTGAGTTGACCGCACTTTTGCTTTGCCAATAAAGGGATTACCGCCAAAATACGGCACCCTTTTGGCGATGAAAGCAAAAGATGTTGGAGTCAAAACTTTCCCGAAAGAACAATGGAATTGGGAGTCTAGTTATATTAGAAGTCTGTGCCTGAGACCTGGCATCCATTTAAATGGATGTTTTGCGTTCTCCCTCTATTGCGTTAAATTTCATTGTAAGAAAATAAAACCAGTTTGGCATTGTAATGTATGAATCAAAAATCAACATTCAGCTTTTGGATTTTGGCAACGGTAAGTTCTTTGTTTACAAAATGGCGTAATAAATGAGTCAAATTGGAATATTACGTTCTGTTGTTAAGTTTCTTTTTTTATGTCATTTTAACCTTCCGTCTACCAGACGGGTCCATTGGACCCGACATGTACATTCAAAATATTTATTCAAACCAGAAATTTCTTCAAAATAAACTAAATGTATAAATCAGACAATAATAAGTTAAATAAACAAATTAAATAGTTTTAAGTAAAAATTCTGGTGTAGAATGTTTTTATAAAACTTGAGTAAAATTTCCGGTAGTTCTAGGGTTAATTTGCTTAAACTTTTTTTTTTTCAATTTTAATAGCAGATGTTAATACTTGCCTTATGTTCTTTATAATAAATTCCGTTCTTTCCCACACTTTTAGCATTTTTTAAATTATTTTAAAGCGAGTTATGGCCTGAACATCCATTTAGATGGATGTGCTGTAAAACAAAAAAATCGAAATTTATTAAATTCTTTAAAAACATAATTTTGATGCCTATTTGTTGAAAAAAACTCATATTATAAAATATATATGCATTATATTTTGCTTGGGTCTCAGGAGGATATCATAGAATTATGAATAAAAAGAAGGAGGCATGTAGCGTATTGTCTACCAGTTGCGAGTGTAGTAATTGAGGAGGTAGTCACAAGATGGCGGCTGATCTTTTCACATCGGAAAAATGGTTTCTGATAACGGCGGAAGCGAATTTCTACCAGTAAATTTTGAATAGACGATTTTGCTTTAGTTTAAGTGGCCTTTATCATGAAAAATGTCTCTCACAAATATTACTAAAATTTCTATTTATTTTTACTGGTGGCAATTTGGCCGGGAATTTTAATCATTTCCACTAACACTCACAGGTGGTTGTCTAGGATGTCACAACATGGCGGAAAAACAAGGTCTGACTACTGCCGAAGGAAACTTCCACCAGTAATAATTAATACCTGTTTTTGCCTTTTTTTATAACTGAAATTTTGCATTAAAAAGACGTTTGAAGAAGGAGGAAATTTCTCTTTAAATTTACTAGTGGAAGTTAACTCGGCGGTAACCAACCCTTGCGAAAGCGGTTACAGTTGATGCTTCACTATTTTAAGGATATGTCAGTTCCTCTTTAGTAATAGTTCCATGGAGGATATATACATATCTACAGCCGTACAATTTTTATTTTTATTTGCTGTTTTAAAAAAAGTCTGATTTTGATGGAATAAAAAGAATATGAAGATTGGAAGCTGTGTTTCTGTGCATGCCCGAATAATCATTTGTGTGCCAAAACAATTCATTATTCCCAAGAACTAAGTCAGATTTTAATAAGCACAAATAATAATATTTCCTGTAGTTATCATTATTAACCAATTTATGCCTGACGTTTTGTTTTCTCAAATTTGCTGATAAAACCAGTATAGTATGTAGCAAATAAACTGGTAAAATGCTAAAAAGAATAACGATAAAATACCTCTGTAATTATTTGATAAAATCTAAACGTCCTAAATATGGGAATATGTATTATATTTATAATAGTATAATACGCATATGCTTTGTCTGTACTTTTATAAAATACACTTTTAAACTATTTATTGCATGCCCTAATGAGTCATTTTGAATTAATAATCCCTTTTAAAAGGATTTGAAAAAACCCTCTTTAGGATAAAAAATTTTGTTAGGAGAAATAAAAAAAATTATCCCTTAAATGACCAGTTAAAGCATATACCTATTCATGCCGAAAATCCTATAAATATTTCGCACGCCACAAATATAATTGAAAATAGGCTAGAAGACATAATTTGACAATTTGAAACAAGTTGGAAATTGCACGTCAAAAGTAGTAAATAAGGTGAGTTCGTTCTATAACTTGTTTTATAAATATTTTTTGCACCGGATATTGCATTGAAAGTATATTTCAGTGCACCTCATACGTGTATAGCAATTTCATTCTGTTCGAAAAGCTGTAACATCATTAAGATGCACTTGAAATAATTTTTTCCCATTGTCCGTAATGTAACGGAAAACTTTTGACTATTCCTGTCATTAAACTATACATCCGATTTTCATAAAATTTTAAATGACTCGACAAAATTGTGCAACAATTGTATATTTAAAATTTCAGACCATTCGGTTTGCCCTGTTATATGTGGACTGATGGACGAATGGATGGACGGACAGACCGAACGACGACTATATGTACTACGTATTTATGTAGTTACGAACGCACCTAAAAACACATTTTTTAAAAGCTACAAGCTAAGATTATAACTTTGAGCTTCGATGTAAAAACAAAAAAACAAATAAACTTACTTTTTAAATTTTACCGTCTGGAGCATAAAAAAGTCTTCATTTTTATAAATAAATATTCATCTTCTTCTGTCATCTCTCGTTAACAGATAAAAGTTTTTATATGTGATTAGTTCGTGGCAATTAAATGTTACAGAAGGGAAAAATATAGAAGTTCATCAAAATTCGAAACATACTAAATATGTGGCGCTATGCATAGACTGGCTAACTATCAGCGTATTGCGTCAGTTGAAAAATATATTTACACGAGAATATTAAAAAAGAATGAAAACTAAGCAGATTTTTAAATTATTCTGTGCAAAAAGCATTTAACGGTGAAAATAACGTCATATTTTAAAACGATTTTCTTCTAGACAATATTCATGTGATGCACAGTGTGAATCACAGGACGTAAAAATAGCGACTAAAGCGGTTGTTTACATTATTTCATCCCTTGATGCAACAAAAGTACAATTAAAGGCTTGAGTAAAATAATTTAGATTATTTTTGTGTCCGAGTTACTATTCGATAAATAACTATTAGAAAATTCATATATACTTATTAGTTAAAATATTCGATTTTAATTTTATAATTAACCTGAAAAATATGCTTTAAGTTGCATTATTCATGAATGCATGAATTCATGTATAACCTGTACCTATTCCTGGAAATAACTAAAACTTGATGTAAGGATAAAATATAAGCGTAATATTTCTAACAACAGTGCTTTTCAATTGCGTAGCTCTCAATGTTATTACGAAGCAGACACAATATTGTACCCTCGAGCGCAAAAGAGAAATATTGTATATAGCGTCATTATAAAAGTCAAGGAAGCAGTCAGCGACATTTTATTTTTTTATCTTCCTTTTATAATTAACCTGAAAAATATGCGTGAAGTTGGATTAGAATATAGAAATGAATTCATGTATAACCTATATATTTTCCTGGAAATAACTAAAACTTGACATAAGGATAAAATATAAGCGTAATATTTCTAAACACATTGCTTTTCAATTGCGTAGCTCTCAATGTTATTACCAAGCAGACAAAATATTATACCCTCGAACGCAAAAGAGAAATATGGACTATAGCGTCATTATAAAAGTCAAGGAAGCAGTCAGCGACATTTTCTTTATCTTCCTTTTATAATTAACCTGAAAAATATGCGTGAAGTTGGATTAGAATATAGAAATGAATTCATGTATAACCTATATATGTTCCTGAAAATAACTAAAACTTGATACAAGGATAAAATATAAGCGTAATATGTCTAAACACAGTGTTTTCCAATGCCGCGGTTTTTAATGTTATTCCCAAGCAGACAAAATATTGTACCCTCTAACGCAAAAGAGAAATATTGTCTATAGCGTCATTATAAAAGTCAAGAAAGCAGCGACAGTTTTTTTTTCTTTATCTTCATTTTATAATTAAGGTGAAAATTATGCGTGAAGTTGAATTAGAATATAGAATTGAATTCATGTATAACCTATATATGTTCCTCAAAATAACTAAATCTTGATAAAAGGATAAAATATAAGCGTAATATTTCTAAACATAGTGATTTCCAATGGCGCGGTTTTGAATGTTATTCCTAAGCAGACAAAATATTGTACCCTCTAACGTAACGCAAAAGAGAAATATTGTCTATAGCGTCATTATGAAAGTCCGGAAGGAAGCGACATTTTTTTGCTTAACCATTTTATAATGCTGATTTTTTTAATCTGTAATTGATCTTACTTGAATGTGATCTATCGGGTTAAACATAAATTATTTTTGAACGATCTTTCGAAAAATTTAACTTTTGTGCAGTTTTGTTGAAAAAAAAAAATTTGTTTAACCTTCCTACCCTGTTGAAATTTTACTCAACCTTCATAAAACATTTCACACCAGAATTTTATCTAAAACTATTGATGATATCTTAGTTTAACTTAGTTCTTGCAGTTTTTGTTTATTTTACTTTTATAAAGAAATTTCTGGTTCGAATTGAATGAAACAAAATATAGAAATGGGTCGATTAGACCCATTCAGGGTAGGAAGGATAAAAATGGTTGCTTATCATACGGAAAGCGAAACTGTCAGCTCGTATTGGTTATAACAGTCGCACGAGTTAAGTTTCTATTATTATAGATGAAAGAAGTGTATTTTAAATTAGTTTGTTATATGTTTTTCCAATGAAAGTATTTTAACTGAAATGAGTGATAAGTTTACATTTTAAATGAAATGATGGCGATGGAACAATATTTGGCAATTTATCACCCGCGCCCTGTTAACATAAAATTTCCTAAAGGGCCGCTTGGCATATAAAAAGTGAAGTGGATAGCTCGGAACTTTTGATGACAGTCACATGACTTATGCTTTTATTATAGAGATTTCCAATTCATACCGGAAACTTTGAAAGAAGAATCTTTACTTTAAGTAATCATAAAATTTCTATCATTAAATGAAGGAAAAAATATTATTTTTGATTTCTGCAAGGTTCGCACACTCCTTGGAATTTCCAAGGACTCTGACACCACTATTAATGATAAGAAAATTTACATTTAATTTTTAAAACACAGAAGTCGCAATCCCCGCCTTTATTCACAGATTTTGCAATATTTTCCTGCAGTGAAATACTTTCAAAATACTGTTAAAATTTAGTGGTAAAACTGTGCGAACCCTGTTTCTGGCATGAATTCGGATTTTCTAAATAAAAATGAAGGCCAAACTGGCAACCATGATTCAGGGGACCGTAGAAACCTTTTAAAAAATCCGCCTATTACACCAGCCAATTTCCTGTGAGCGCTCAGGCCTAATGTTCAGACACCGCCCCTGAATACTAGGCATGAGCGTTTACACAAAAATGTCGACTGTGGAAGGCGGATGCGGATATTTTTTTAAACGTAGGTACGGTCCCTTAAATGTAGACACCAGTATTTTATAAAAGATTACTTTGGCTTTTTTAATCTCTGAAAATGAAACGGAAAAATTAAAAGAAAAAATATTGGTAAGAATATTTAAAGGACAGCTCACACAACTATTTAAAAAAATAAATTTTCTAGTCTATTTCTCTTGCAAATGTTGTCAAAATGTACATCAAAGATTTCTGTTTTTTGAAAGTGGTAGGAGACAGAACTAAAAAAAAGCCGATTGTGCCAGCCCTGCTAATACGAAAGTATACATTTAAAAAAAAAAAAAAAATATTTGACTACATCAGGGGTGTAAAACTCCAAGCGCCAGTTATCAGTCTCTCACCACTAAATTTTATTCCTGATTTTTCGTCCAATATATTTCGTCTAAATTTTTTGTAAGAATGCTAATAAAATTTAAGCGAAGAAGACTCATAAAATTTAGTGGTGATAGGATGCCCGCTGGCGGCTAGATGTTTACACCACTGGATTACATAATTTATATTTTTCATATTTAAATTCTTTTTTATTTTTAGTAGGCATTAAAATAATATATGATTTGTAAAAATCATGGAGTTTTGAATAAACAGGAGGAGAATTATAGTGTATTGTCTACAAGTTGCGAGTGAAGTAACTGAGTAGGTTTTCACAAGACGGCGACTGATTTTTTAAATCGGGTCAACAGTTTCTAATTACCTCCGGAGCAAACTCCCTACAGTAAATTTTGAATCGAAATTTTTACCTTAATTTAGCACCTCTTTCACGAACATCTCTTTCTCAGGAATGTGGTTAAAATGAAGATTTGTTTTTACTGGTGGCAGTTAGTCCAAGTGTTATAATCTTTACCCTTACGCCGAGTGGAGGTTGTCAAAGTTGACATAATATGACGGAAACGTAGGGCGAGACTACTGTCGGAGTAAGCTTCCATTAGAAAAAATAATTATCCCTTTTTTTCATTATTTATGACTGAAATTTTGCATCAGTAAGGGTTTTAAATAAGGAGAAAAGTTTTATTTAAATTTACTGGTGGAAGTTTTCCTAGTCGGTAATCAATCCCTGCGAAAGCGGTTACAGTTGAGGCTTCACTCCTTCAAGGATATGTCAGTTCCTCTTTATTCACAGTTCCATGGTAAAAATAGTTTCGTTTTTTTAATTAAAAAAAATGGTTTTCATTAATACTCTGAAACACAATAAGCCCGGGTTAAATCTTCTGTTACGAATATTTTTTTAATGCAGAAAGTAATTATAGATATTTGTTTTTATGGGATTAATTTAGTTAAAAATATTATAACACATAGAAACATTGTGCCATGAAAAAGAGTAAGAATATTAATTTCAAACAGAATATGTCTTAATAGTAAAGTATTGTTCTTCTTTCATGCTTGTACTTTAAACGATTTTCTTTCTTTTGCATTTCTGGAAATATCTAGAGCACGTAGAGCAAGTAAACACAGACTTATACATTTCACAGACTAATGCATCACACAGACTAATGGATCAACACAGGCAAAAATGCATGTGGTTGTAGTATTCATATTATTTTTCACTGTCATATGTTTCTACATGATAAAATGTTTCCAGAAAGAAAGGGAATCGTATAAAATGAAAATGCATTTTTAATTAGAAATTCATTCTAATTAAAAATGCATTCTATTAAAATGATTTTATATCTTGAAAATTATTTTTTAAGAATTTATATTTTAGGGGAACATTCTATTACAAATTAAGATATATGGAAAAATTTTGTCCGATAAAAACTTGAATTGGGAAAATTTATAAACCTTTTTGTTTGTTCACATTAAAATAATTATTTTTAAAATCATGAAAAACACAGGGTTTCTCAAAAAGATTGAAACTCACTTTAACCTCTTCAGATCCCACGGTTTAGTTTCATATATTTTTTTTACTTCAGTTATGAATTTATGTTTGCAAAGTGATAACTAAGAAAGATTGAAAAGCAAAAAAAAAAAATATTTTTTTTTGTACATAAAATTTGACACATCATATATGACACATGGGACTCTATAAGTACATTTTCTGACAATTTGTTAGGATATTTTCTTTTTTTTCATGGAAAAAATAATGAAAAATATTAAATATGCATTTAATAAATTTTTATTTTTAATGGACTCTCCATATGGTATTTTAGCGTATAAAAGAATTATTTGCTTTTCGTTTTTGTATATTTCCCTCATTTTTGCTGCAAGTCATTTCCAAATTCCATTTTATGGCCGAAAAAAGCACTATAAGAAACAAATTGATATTTTGCTTTAGTTTGGCTATCTTTTAAGATTCCATTCACACCATTTTCATTTTTTAATCATTATTTATATACAGGAAAAAAAAATTGTAAAGCTGTGTAGCCTATAGGATACTCCAGGTCCGAAGAGGTTAATCTTTTAACTTTTGCATATACCTTAGCAATGTAATTTTCAAAACTGTTCAAAATGAAGTCGTAATTACGATTATGTTCATAAAATTGTCCTGTAAATTATTTTCAAAAGTTACATTTTTAAATTTTTGTATTGGCCTTAGTCCTATTATTCATATTTATAAATATTTCTCCATGTTTTCATAAGTACGATAGATTTTTTTTTTCTAGATCCAAAAATCACTGAGTTATGATACTTTGAACTGTACGAAATTTTGCAGCTTTCTGGCACTGAAAATGTGTTTTGTTCTGTTAGTTGCGAAAAGCTTCAAAATTTCATAAAATTCAAAGTATCATAACTCGGTGTGTTTTGAAAACTTTTTTACCATTCTACTTGTTAGAGGATGGAGGACATTCTTCTAAATACATGGCTGCCACAAGCGACTATTTTTTAATTCCATTTCGTACCACTTATTCAGTACAAAATTTTTTATACATACGCATCGACAACATTTGCAAGGGAAACATACTACAAAATTTAGTTTTTAACAATAGTGGTGCGAACAGAACATTAAAATAGTCGCCTGTGGCAACCCTGAAATATAAGTTATAAGAGTAAGGGACCGCATAAAAATTTAAAAGTGTACCTTTTTGAAAAACAGTACCAGGAATATTTCACATCCACGTAATCTTAATTGTTACCTTATTTTGAACACTTTAGTAATTTACATTGCGTGCGTATTTCCAACAGTAGAAATATTAAAGTGCGTTTCAATATTTTTTTTTGAACATCCTGTAAACGTATGTAAAATTATTACTTTTCAAATATTTTAACACTTAAATGCGCAGTTTTTTATTTTGTTTCGAAAAAATTATATATGATTCTCTGAAAGGTTTATTACACAGGAAAAATTATGAAAAAAATCAGAGATACATTTTTCTTATCTTACGTCAAACTTTCCTTCTGTTGCACATCTGCAATATAAGTAACAAGCAAGAAAAATCATGCGTTAAGCATAGATTATTAAACACTTTCCAACACTTCCTGAATGCTTTAACAAAACTTCGTTATTTAGGGAAATACGGTATATAAGTGAACTAAGTAAACATTTTAGATAACGCATAAAACATTTGAAAAATTGATTTCAGCAGTTACCGTCCATAGCAAATATGTATTCCAGTTTTTTTTTTTTTTTTTTTTTTTTTTTTTAACAGCTCTGTATTTGATCTGTAGGTTGATATATATACTATATAATGGGGAAATATAGTTTAGCAAGAAAAGGAATAACAGGTTGAAATTTCTCTTTCATCAATTTATACTATTAGATGGAAACATACTTGTATATTTTTGTACAACCCTGTAGTTAAACTAGCATCTTTATTACATGCACTATTTAGCTAAAGTTTAATTCAAAGTAAAACACCCTTAAAACTACTGGAATCACGTTTCCAGAAATTATCATTTATAGACGGCCATGTATCCAATTCTTTGCGTGACCTTGTATATCATTTTATCTATGTTCTACAAACATTTCTTAGTAAACTAAATGCAGTTCAGCGTAAAAATGCATAATTCATTTAAAACCACCTTTAAGCAATTTACAATCATACCCAGTAATCAATACGAATTCTTTTGTATAGCCCTGTACATGAATTATTGTATTTATACACACCATATACAATGCATTAACGTAGTGAAACATAAAAGCACATAACATAATTAAAATTACATTTCCAGCAATCATCGCTACCGTACAGTACTTCGGATACCATATAGTATCTGAAATCTTTTGTGTGTCCCTGTAAATGCTATCCACTTCGTATTATACATGAAATAAGTTATAGTAAACCTCAGCGACTTATATCAATTTCATTATATATGAAATAATTTAACATAATTAAAATACGCCGGAAAAAATTCCCTTCATCCCTATATCATTATGTAACGGAATTCTTTTGTGTGGCCCTGTAAATGAATAATAATTATTCTTTGCACCACATATTCTACGGGAGGCATATTTTAGTGCACTTGATAAATGCATATCAATTTTATTATGTTTGAAAGCATGTAACATCATTAAAAATCATTTTAAACGATTATTTCCCATAGACCGTAATGTAACGGAAAACTTTTGACTGTCCCTCTACATGAACTAAACATGCTACAAACATCATTTGAAATAGGGTTCGTGCTGTGGTAGAGGTCACTAACATCCAAAATTTCAGAAGGATCCGAGTATATTTACGGGAGTTAGAGCGCGTAGAGTCGGACAGACGGACAGACAAACCGAATGGATAAACACTTTTCAACTTTGTTGGAAAATGTTAAAAACTACTGTCGTGTGGCTGTTTTGCGCGAAAATATTGCAAATTAGTAAATATTTTAATAAGTATGTCTCCAAATACCTTATTTTATATTATTATTTATTTTTTAAACTTAACCTTTAACCTTTTAATTCCCAAGATGGAATACCTACCAGAAATTACGTAGTTCAGCGACCCTGTCCTTACACCAGAAAGTTTCAATGGATAATTTCGCCTTATTCAAAAGCGGAATGTTTGTTATTAATTAGAGCAAATATTGCTATTTTAATTTTCTGGTGTGAATTAGGTATATACGAATGAAAAAAAAACTCTATTAAATTCAAAACACTTTCGTTTGCATATATGCAAAGCTGCGCACTGAAGGGTTAATCCCTGTGCTTATGAGAAATATTGTGAGACTCGGTACATTTCTTATTTAGTAAAACATTGCTTACTTTAGCATAATTCATAATGCATTTCATTCGCTAGGAACAATGCAATTGATTCTAAAGCACTAAAACAGTTTTCTTTCCTGAGCATTTCTTAACCCTTTCGACTCCGAGGTTTCTTACACAAATTTCATTCGGTTGGGACCAATCTTTTAAAAGAAGTTACTTTTAGTTATACAATTTGAAAAATGATCTAATTAAATGAGGAAAATTTTATTATCTTTTATTACTGGTGCCACAAACAAATTTTGCAATGAAGGATGATGTCGAGCCAGACTCGACATAAGAGTACAAAAGATCGAGGTTAAATTAAAATGGCCCTTTTGTTTAAGTTTTCGAAAACTTTGTTTTGTGTTGTTTTATTTGAAAGAGCTATATTGAAATATTCCAAATCTGTTTTAGTTTTATTCCTAAGGTTACTAGAAGAGGAGTTATGGCCAATTTAACATATTACCCGCTGGTGTCACGTTGACGCAACGGTATAAATAAATACGATGCTTAAATTATCTATCTTTCTACCACTATTTTTGAAAATAAAAATTAACCTTACATAATAACAGAAACTTTGACATTAAATAAAGCTATCAAGCTATCATTATTTTTGAAAATTTATGTTGGCAAAAGATTTTCATCAAAAAAGTTGAAGACCCCTATCTTATAGTTTTAACTGTTGACGGGTTTGACCCTTTGGGACGAGCGTCATTTACAGAATTTTTAATATGCTATCACCGTTTTTTTAAAACAGAAATTTTTACCTCTTTGAATCGGGAAAATGCTCGGATTAAAAAAGGCAATATTTACAATAAAAATTTACATGTGAGAATAATCACTGATTCTGAACAACTTACGTGGCACGAATACCGGTCGCTCGTCCCCAAGGGGTTAATAAACAGGAAGTAATGAGTCAATAACAGGAAGTGTGCATAGGAAGGGCAGAAGAAATGTAAACAATGTTTCTATGCAGGATTTTCTTTTTTTTATGTAAATACACTAATAAACTTTAATTGACACTTCTGGATTAATTTTAAAGATAAGAAACAATATAGATATGATAGATGTAAATGCGATTTCTGGGAAATCAATTTTTTCATTATTTCTATGCGTTATAAACGGCATTACATAAAATGTTTGAAACATATTTCAGTGAAATTGTGTCAGAGTGCTTTCCATATTACTCACTGTGTTCTAAACTTGACTCGAAGCTCTTCGTGATAATGTCATTATTTTAGAGGAACCCAAAAGTAAGAAAATGGTAATTTTTTTTTTAAATAAGGCTCAATTTGAAACTTGCTGTTTGGCTTCAATGGTTAAAATTAATTTGCCTTATTACATTCCACCAATCTGAAGAGTGGTTTTACTACTGAAACATGCGTACTATTTAAAAGACAAATTTCAAGGATTTTGATAAAATGTAAAGATATTAAATTCCGTTAAAGATATTATAAGATATAAAGTTAAAGATATTATATTCCGTTTAATTATGCAATAACCGCGGAAGAGCAGAACGCAGATAATTTATTGATAAATAATATTAAATAATCTGTGTAAATAAAATAACTATAAATAATCTACTTTAGTAAGTAACATGTAAAGCAAAATTTTTCCGTTGAAGAAAATAACGTCCTTCGGAAAACAAAAGATGCATTTTCATTCATGAATATAAAATAGTAACTGTGCCAGTGATGAATATAACTGTGCCATGAATATAAAATAAACCAGTAACTGTGCCAGTGATAATGTCATATTCACTGATCTGTTACTTATTCCTGCACCTAAATAGCCTGAACTCTTGCTATATATTTAAAGATCATTGGTTTGTACAAAATAAAGTATTACTGAAAATTACATAATATGCAATTAATTATAATAAATATTTAATGAAACTTGGGAATTTTAGAATATCTAATTTATGAGGAATTAGTTGTTCTGATGATGAAAAGGATGTCATATTTGATAGAAAGGATGTATTCTCATATAGATTCCAAAAGTGTGATGGCACACGGTAAAATCTTTTCAAACAAACGACCAATTTCTGGATAGGTTTTCCACTGTGTGAAGGCGTAGTAACAGCCAGAAAATGCATAACAACGGTTTATAAGGAATTCTCCATGACGTCATGACCTTTAGAGTTTGTATAAAGCTGAAATATTTTAGTACAACTTTGTCAATATGACGTCATATTCAATTTTTTTAATGAATTTAACTGTACAATATTGTGCTGTACAATATTATAAACGCATGGGTTTTAAATAAATTGTATTTCCAAGGGATTTTTTTTAGTTAATTATTGTACATTTAAAAATTTTATAACTTGAAAAATGTTAAAATGATATTTGTTCATTGGTAGCATCAACTAAACACATTTTTAATTGTGTTTTTGACAAAGTTTTCGATTACTGTTTTTTATATTAAAAAATTCTAAATTTCATGAGTTAAAATGATTTTTAATAATTTTGGCTAGAGTTGCTGCAAAAGTTGAAAGCGAGAAAAGCGTGCTTGGACCGAGTATTGAGCACAATGTGAATTGCGTTGCAATTCACGGGGACTGGCGAGCGTTAAAGAGCAAATGTTGAGCCCCCCTAGTGTTCTATGAACGCTATTGCATTAAATGTTTGAAACACATTTCAGCGAAATTTTGTTTGAATGCTTTCCATATTACTATGTCCTGAACTAGAATCGAAGCTTTTCCGGATAATGCCATTATTTTATAGGAACTCAAATATAAGAAAATGGTATTTTTTTTAAAAAAATGTGTATTGTTTGGCCTATTTTGAAATATTTCAGTTAATTTTGAAGACGTTGTAAAACTTCTTGTTCTGAGCACAGGTAAGGGTAATTGCAGTATATAGTACAAAGGAAATTAAAAAATATTAAGTTGAATTGAAAGTACACTGTCTTGCATAAGTTTTAAATTTGGCTTAATAAAATGGCAAAAACCCTATATTTTTTAAGCTGTTATATAGCTATTGTTAGGATTTTATGTTTTTTCATCATTCTGTATTACAATTGAAGTAAAAATATATTTATTTAGTCAATAATTTACATTTTTTAAAGTACTCTGAACGGAGGCAGATACCCTGAGCGATCTAGAATATGTAAAGTAAGCAAACACAGACTAATGCATCCCAAAGACAAATACATAAACACAGACTAAAAGGATTGTGACAATATTCATATTTTTTTTCACTTACATAACTATCTCTATGTTAAAATGTTTCCAGATAGAAAGAAACGAAATCTAAAAAAAATTAAATGAAAACACAAATGGTTTTACAAAATAGAAATTAATTATTGTATTTAATAAATTTATAATATTAGCACATATATGCACACTTTTAAGGAATTTCTTTCTTATTAAATAATTACGTAAGACAATTACATCAAACACAGGCTAAAAGTACTGTGACAATATTCATATTTTTTTCACGGGCATAACTATCTCTACGTTAAAATGTTTTCAGAAAGAAAGAAACGACTTCTAAATAAAATAGAAAAGTATTCCAAAAGCAAGTTTTACAAAATAGAAATTAATTATTGTACTTAATATATTTATATTGGGTCATTCGGAAATTCGTGTCCGTTTGGGAAAATCAATTCGTACCTGAAAATTCTACCCGATAATTTGAGGTTAACCTGGTAACTGAGTGTGTTGTCACAGGATGGCGACTGTTTTTTTTAACCAGTAAATTTGAATAGAAAATTCATCGCATTTAAGTGTTTTATTCATGGAAATATTTTCTCACAAACATGGTAAAGATTTCTATTTGTTTTCAGTGGTGTCAGTTTGTCCAAGTATTATACTTTTTTTACTGACACAGACTAGAAGTTGTCTAGATTGTCACAATAGGGCGGAAACGCACAGCCTGACTAACTCCTAGGTAAACTTCCATCCGTAAAAATAAATGTCCATTTCTACCATTATTTATTAATGAAATTTTGCATTAATGAAAGATTTAAATAAGGATACAATTTCTATTTAATTTTACTAGTGGAAGTCCCTCCACCGCTGTAATCAACCCCTGAAAAAGCGGTTATAGTTGAGGCTTCATTATTTTAAGAATATGTCAGCACATTTTTATTAATAGTTCCATGTGCTACCCAGGGAATTGCACCTTGCCATCTATCTCACATGGTCAGTTTCCGGGGATGTGGGACTAGGGATCCTCGGAAAAATATTTTCGCACCAACGCCAAGAGAAATTTACTGAATATTTACTTTTAAAATACAGCGGTGCGAATAAAATATAAAAAAAAAAATTATGCATTTAAAGTTCTGGATCGTTAAGAGTTATTAGTTAATGTTATTCTGGTTTGGAAGTTGCTATTGTCATATTTAAATATAGTAATGATAATGTACGTATCTATTTACTATTATCAATTCAGTTATGTTTCAGCATTTAGTAAAAAAATACATATAAAGTGCAATAGAACAATCATGCATCGTTAATGATATATTTGTTTTGAACACGTGTTTCTTTCTTTTTACACATTAATGACGGCCAGTTTCCATCTCGTCGTTAATCTTATAAATGATAACCATAACCCAATAAAGATGCGTGTAATGTATTTTAATCAAAGATGTTAGAAAATAGTATCTTGTTCTAATATTTGGCGAGTAGCTTTAAAAATTTGACCGCATTCTGTATTCGGATGTTCCAGAAGAATTTTATTTTTATATAATCACGAAATTTTTGCAATAAAAAAGCAAAAATTGAAATTCGAAATTTTTGGTGTGAAGTCGGAATTTCTGAATTAAACCTTAACCCTTTCCGGCACAGACAAATTTTGTTGTAAAATGATGAAATCATCGACTGAAATCGGAAGTTACGTAAGGCTTTTTTAGAAAAAAAACGTGTTACTTTCTACTTTCATTGTTAATGCAAAATTTTATTAACCTCTTGAGGGGCAAGCAATTGCGTTTGTGTAATTCTGAATTCCCACCGGAAAATTAGAAAAAATTAATTCAAAATAAGGAAAAGCAATTTTGGGACTTTATTCCATCAAAATTAAAAAAGTAAAATGTCTTAAAACTTTTCTGGTGCAAATCTTCATTAATGGTAGGTGGGATAACATATATCCCACCGCCCCTCAAGGGGTTAAACTATTCTTGGTGCCGTTTATTAGTTTGGAATTAAAATTAGGTATCCCGACCTGGGTACACTGCGTCGGAAAGGGTTAAATGCATGATTTTTAAACTTTGTTTCGAAAAAATTATATATTATTCTCAAAAAGGTTTATTACACTGGAAAAATAATGAAAAAAAATTAGAGATACATTTTTCGTATAAAACTCTCACCTTTTCTTACGTTGCAGATCTGCAATACAAGTAAGAACTACTGTCATAACGAAAATATTCCAAATTAGTAAATATTTTTATAAGTATGAATCTAAATACCCTTTTCTATATAAAATTTTATTTTGTAAAATTTTACCCTTAAATTCGTAAATTATTCTTTTAGAATTGTGTTTTTTATTCTAATAGTAAGGATTAGACACAAGAAATTTTAAGATAGATTTTTAACTTTATTTAATATTACATTTTTATAATTATTTATAGCATCAATATTTTGTATAAATATAGTGGCTGCGACGAGTTAAATAAAAAAGGATTCAGATATGCATCATTATGCATTTCAGGGTTAAAAAAGAGTCAAAACTGGCAACCCTGGTTTCCGAGTTAAACATTTCGTGTCCTGTGAGTCCTAATAATACTTCATTTTTTTAAATTTAAATTCGGTTCTTCCAATTGCTAAAGTTATTTTTAATACTAATGTTGTAGTGATTATAATGTATATATGCATTTAATATTATCACGTCAGTTATGCTTCCTCGTTTACTAAAAAAAATATATACTAGCAAAATCCGTGGCGTTGCTCGCATAGTAGTTGAATATGCCAAGTGATATTTATATGTCTAATTTTTATTAGGAGAAATTATACTTTTATGAATAATTCAAAAATTACTAATTATGCCACAGTTTCACTAAACTTCATTATTACACTGAATAAGGCAGAAATGACACTAAAATTAATAAGAAGAACTAAAATTAATTCTAAATAAATGATAATTTAGAATATATTTTGAAGCTTTTATGCTCATTTCATACTCTCATTTCGGTATTCAGTTGAAGTTTTGAATTTCTTAGAAGCCGTTCTTAGTACGCATTTACATTTTAAAATTAACCATCATGTCAAATTCCAAGATTTTTGTCTAACGTTCTACTACCTCTCTGGTGGTAGTGGTACTAACATAAAATACCTATATTGACACACATACTCCAACCATTATTTTGCCAACATTAATTTTGAAATCGGTTTGGTAGTTTCTAATATTTCATAGAAAACGTAATTTAGAAAGCTTTTCAAGGCTTGTTTAGAAATTTTTTGCTCCTGAAACCCTCTGCTGGTAATGGCACCAACATAAAATATGCCTTATGTTTGAGTAGGTTTTACCACCATCAATTTAAAACCATTATTTCTGAAATTGGTTTGGAATTTTATAAAACTGCATAAAAATCGTAATTTAGAAAGTTTTTAGATCGCTTTTCTCCCCCTTCACCCTTTTAAATTTGGAATTTTCTTTCGATGGTTCTTAGAAAGCATTTGCATCTTTTAAGAAATTACCATGCCAAACTTCAAAATCTTAGACACTTTAGTATTACAAAAAAAGCGATTTAGAACATTTTTTGCTTCTGCAACTACCAGGTGGGAGTGACAACAACATAAAATTAGGTCTATGTTAGATCGGGGACTGTCACCATCAATTTTCAACCGTAACTTTTGAAATCGGTTTGATATTTCCAGAGATTTCGTAGAAATTGCAGTTTGGAACGTTTTTAGAACACTTTTCGTGCATTTCCATCCCTCTTAAATTCCGAGTTTTTTAGGAAATATTCTTACAGATCATTTATATCTTATAAGTAACTGCCATACCTAATTTTAAGTTTCTAAACTCTACAGTATCACAAAAATCTCAATTTAGAACGTTTTTTACTCCTCCAATCCCCAGGTGGTAGTGATAACGGCATGAAATAGAGCCTATGTTAGAGCAAGGACAGTCACCATCAATTTCCAATCATTACTTTTGATATGGGTTTGATACTTCCTGAGATTGCGTAAAAATCGCCATTTAGAACGGTTTTTAGAACGCTTTTCGCGCATTTTCACCAATTTGAAATTTCTATTTTTTTAGGAATTGTTCTTAGAGATCATTTATATCTATTAAGTAACTACCATGGCAAATTTCATGTTTCTAGGCCTTTCAGTAACACAAAAATCACATTTTTAGAACTTTTTTTATCCTGCACCTCAGGTGGGGTAGTGGCATGGATATAAGATATAGACTATGTTGATACAGGGACTAACATCATCATTTTGATATCATTACTTTTGAAATCTGTTTGATACTTCCTGAGATTGCGTAGAAATCGCCAATTAGAACGCTTTTATCACCCGTTTTAAATTTTGATTTTTTTAAGAAACTTTCTTTGAGATCATTTATAACTATTAAGTAAATTCCATGCCAAATTTCGTGTTCCTAGATCCTTCCGTAACACAAAAGTGGCATTTATAGAAAGCTTTTTCTTCTCCCGCACCCTTTTTTGGATAGTGACATGTATAACAATATAGCCTATGTTCGAGCAAGGGCTATCACCATCATTTTGACATTTTTATTTTTGAAATAGGTTAGGTACTTCCTGAGATTTCGTAGAAATCGTCATTTAGAACGTTTATTAGAAAGTGTTTTTGCGCATTTTCACCTTTTAAATTTCGAATTTTTCAAGAAATGGTCGTAGAGATCTTTTATATCGTCTAAGTAACCACCATTCCAAATTTCATGTTTCTAGGCCCTTCAGTAACACAAAAATCGCATCTTTAGAACTTTTTTGTTCCTGCAGCCCCTTTGGGGTAGTGGCATGGACATAAGATATAGCCTATGTTCGAAGATGGACTAACACCATCATTTTGACAACATTACTTTAGAAATCGGTTAAGTAGTTCTTCTTACAAATAAACAAACAAACTTTACTTCTTAAAAATATTAGTATAGATAAAGAACGCTAGATTCATCGTGCACCGTTAACAATAATTTTGTTTTCAACGCATGTTTAATTCTTTTAACACATTTTAGACTGCTAGTTTAACCCCTTAATTCTCGCTCCCGTCATATACTCGGGCTGCGTCTTTTACTCAAATTGTTTGATTCCCACCAGTTTTATAAAATAGTGAAATTGGCTATATTTTAGTATCGTCAAGATTCTTCTACATAAGGTTGTTACATTTGAAGGATAGCCAATCAGAGTAGAGCAGGACTGAAACGTCACGTGGCGGACAAGATCGGAGAGAGACCGGCTGTGACAATGTAAATAGATGAGTAAAAGAACGGAATATGAAGTAAATAATTTTTTTTAAAAAACAGATCCTCGAAAGTAAAGTGAACGAAATCACTTTCCTTAAAATAATTTGTTCGAACACTGATTGGAGTTAGTTAAATATAACATACATAATGGTTAAATAATATCGCGATACATTTGTTTCATTCAAACACTTCAATAAATTCGCGAAAAAAATTACATTTTTAATGCGTAAAAGTACAAATGAAAACTTTTAAACTATTGTAAAATAAAATGAATGGATGAATTATATGAATATGATGACACAGCAGTAATAATGAAAAGACTAGAATTATCAAACAGAATAAATTAAACAAAACTCACTTCAAAACTTTTAACAATAATCCATTGTCCGATTACTAGATATAAGTTTTCAAAAAATGTCGAATGTCACTATGCTTATTCAGGATCAAAATCAATATGATTCAAATATCTGCAACAATATATATACACAGGGCTTAGTTTCTAGCAAAAAAAAAAAAAAAAAAGTACCGGAGCTCTAATATTCTGCAGTAATAACAACAAAGTTTGTAATCCCCCTGCCCCCCCCCATACGCATATTTATATTTCATACACTATTTCAAATTTTAAAGCAATTTTGTCTTCCTCAAAAAGAAATTTATATTTTTGACATATCTTTAGGCATTAATATCTAATAAATTCTAATAAATGAACAGAGCAAAAACATTAAAATCAGGAGTGGGAAATTTTCAGAAAATCCTACTCGTCAGAGACTTCTTTGTATTGGTGCGCAGTATTTATAAACTCTGGTCTGTTCTGACTAATATTTAAATATTCACTAAGAATAAAGAAGTACTGGAGCTGCGCTCCTGTGATCGGAGCAAATTAAGCACCGTGCAGAGCTAGAAAGTTAATCAGAGAGAATATTTTAAAAACACGAACAAAAAGCAGCGAATAAAAACGGCAGAAACAGTTGCGACTAATTCTGACATTCCTCGTCGCCATTCTGAAACCATTGAAAAAAAAACCTACACAGGACACACTGTGTCACATACGTAAGCGCTTTGGTAGGAAAGAACGCAAAATATTAGAGATGGTAAAAAAAGAAATAAAAATTTAGGCTTTGATTTTTTAGAAACACTATTTCCGCTAAATTCCGGAGTGAGCGCCGGGGAATTCAGATCAATATTTAAATTTCCACTAAAAACAAAGAAGTAGCGGAGCTGAGAATCAAACAGACTATATTAACGATAATATCTAACGCAAATTAAGCACTGCTTATAGGCTAATACTTCAACCCTACATTAATTTTCATCTTAAATTTCTGCTTCATTTTATTAATCAGAGTAACACGAATATAATATTTAATAAAATAAATATCATCGTTATTCTGTTTGCGAATCGCCGAGTTACTTATAGATACGAAATGCCTGTCGCTGCATCAGCAGCCGATGTACAACAAAACTACGAAAAATCGCACAAAAATCGTTATCACAGCGCTCCCTTCCAGGGTTACATATCCATTTTCAACTGGAATCTGGCGTCAATAGTAAAAAGTATGCATATGAAATTTGGTTCAAATCTATGCCTAACTTTGTATGCTTTCCGGTGAATCAATAATGAAAATGAACAAAAATCGCTATTACAGCGCCCCCTCCCGGCGGAATATCCCCAAATTTAACCTTGACATGCTGGCCATAGTCAAAAATACATAATTTCGTATACTTTCCGATGATATAATGAGACATACACATATACGGACAGACAGATATTTTGCAAAAACATGTTTTTCGGGATCTCTGACATTTAAAACGTGTAAATCCGTCGAAAACTGGAAGTCGAACAAAAATTCGACTACAATACGTTCTTCTGTTATAAATAAAAGAAAGTAAAAAAAGATAATGCTAAAGCAAATATTTTAATAGAGGATTTTTTTTAAAGGTAAAAAAAAATCCCTATAACAAAAGAAAAATTTTAAATTTTTTATGCAATTTTTGACGTTTTCTTTTTTAAATTTTTGCGGCGATTTTTCCATATGAGTAAAAGGAAACCGGCTTTATTTTTTTAGCCCACTATTGCATTAAATCTTGTCATTTTTTTTTTCAATAAAGTTTATTCGGAGTTCGTACAGAGATTTTCGCATTTTTCTCGAATTTTTTATGCGATTTTTAGAATTTTGAGATTTGTAAAAGGAACTCGGTTACCAACTTTTAGCGAAATATAATAAATTTTCTCCTCTGCGAGTTTCGAACTTCCCCCCCCCCCCCACTTCATGGCGATTTGTCTGCATTTGTGAAAGAAATCTGGTTTTAATCTTGTATTCTAATGTAGTAAATGCTGTCCTCTTTTTTTTTTTTCTTTCATTAAAGTTTATTCTGAATTTCTCGCGATTCTTTTATGCAGTTCTTAGAGATTTTCGCGTTCTGCAGGAATTTTTTGACGCTCCTAAAAGGAATTCGGTTTTGAAATTGTAGCTTAGTATAGTAAATTTTGTCCTTTGCGATTTTCCAGAATAATAATCGCCAGTTAACAAAATGCCCGGATTTTGAAGAATTCGGAATTTCGACTTCCGGATTTGAGACTGTACTGTTATGTATTGTAGACTCTGTATTGATAAATCTGTATACGTGTTCTCCGAGAGTTGACGAACACGTTGATATAGTGTATTCACTAGGTTTTTTTTAAAAAAAAGGCTGTTAAAATAATATAAAAATCAAAATCATTCATGGAAAAAAAAATCCAACGCAGAACAGCATACAGAATACTATTGAAACGAGCGAAGCGAGGCGAATCTGTCCGCCACGTGACGTAATGCGCGAGCAGTTAAGGAATCTTTACAGCTGGCGCATCGCACGAATGGTACCCCCCTGAGTATCGTTATTCCTGTCATTAAATAAGGGGAATATTTCTTTTTCATAAAAGTGGTGCCAATAAGCAATTTGAATTTTTCAACCGTAATTTAATTCGAGCGTTAAGGGGTTAAACATTAAGCACCACCCATTTGTCTTACTCATGCTTGTTGCATTATTTAAAAAAGAGATTTTCTGTGTTTGCATTCATATTCAAATGAATGACTGTGTAATACTAGTAATTTTATTTTTAATCCCAGTATTTCTTCGCATAGTACACTAGATGCATAATTAAAAATATTGTGTATATTTGTGAAAGAAAAAACGTAATATATAAAATACAAATGTAACGCTTGTGTGTGTGGGGGGGGGGGGGAGTTACATATATTCAAGAGATGGGAATTTACATTAGCTATCAGTAATGTGTTAGCCGCTTACCAGTTATGTCCTTACCTCGTAAGAGCAGCGTATTTTCGTCCAGCGTGATTTGCCCGGGCTGCGTACGGCCATCGCATTGCTTACATTTTTGTTTGTCCGGTATATTTCAACCTAGTTGAAAATTTTACTCATAAATAGCATAGTTTTGATAATAAATTTATATTTCCATGTAACATCTTTATTTTTATATGCAATTATTTTTCAAAATGTATTTCCTTTAAAACTATGATTTTTTCAATAAAAAAATAGGTATTTTTTTCAAAAATATTGAACTTTAAGTGGTTAAAAATGGGGGACTAGTTGTCCGAAAGAATAACGTATGAAAAAAAGAGGTAAAAAGTGCTTTAAAATTGGGTTGTCTTTCCATTCTTATTGTAAATATTTTTTAAACAACTTTAAAATATCTCCCTCAAACAATGTTGTCATGTTAATGGTCAGGATCGCCAAGATGTTTGATGATTCATTTTTGTCCAGAAATGTCCCAGCATATCAGATTTTATATTCCGAATGTCGCCACTTTCATATCAAGGCGCCAGTACATAAAATATTAACATATTCATTTTCAATAAACGTGTATGTTAACCATTTATATTTACTTCATAATTTTTAAATTAAAATTTGACTTCATTCCATAATTAAAATAAATAAAAAATCGAACCTAAAATAGTTAATACTAATTTTGCACATTCATGATCTGATAATAATTTAAGTTTAAAAAGAACAGATATTACATAAGCGAATTTTGTGAATTAACATTTATGAAGTATTTTTAAATTTCGTTTTGGTAAATCCTGAAAATAAATAAATAATCAACATATTTTTGAATTTTCAACAAATTCCAATTAGCAGAAAATTTAAAAAGTATATTCCTGATACATAAAATACTTATTTTGTTTACAAATATTTTTTCATTCTTATATTTCTTTCAGATATATATATATATATTTTTGGATATGCGGATATTTAATAATTGCTTATAAATTTGATCATTAGGGTAGCCATTAGAATTCGCTGAATAATCACATTTTTTATTTCATCTTTTTCATCGAGGATATCCCATTAAATGTAATATTAAATACGTTAATAGAGATATGCATGCTATTTTCTAAAAAGGAAAAGAAAACCGTTATAATACTTAACATATCTATGATCATTTTCATAATAATATTTCCATATGATGAAACAATATTTTTTTTAAATTTTTTAACCAAATAATTACTTTATCAGTTACATTTCCTTAAATTCTTCATAAATATTTTAAAACCACATTCAAAGTAATGATATTTGCATTTTAAAAAGAGGTTTTTATAATTAATTTAACAATTAAAAAAATTAATTACTTTTATTACAAAATAGAAGTAAGGAAAAAAGAGGCGCAAAGAAAATATTGAAAAAAATATTTTCAGGTAATTGACAAAATAATTAGTTATTTAATACAATGTTTAATACATCTCTTGAAAAAAAAATTAAATTAGGATTATTTAACCATCATAATTAGACAGCTTTTTTTTTTCAAATGCATATGAAAATATTCGAACATTTAATCAGAAATGCACAAATATATAGTGAGATAAACAAAAAATATATTGTCCGGATTACAAGGCTTAGATGTTTGTATTTTTAAACGAGTGAATTAAATAAAGGTTTTTTCGTTTTATTGTGAATTCATCAACAGAAGTTTTTTGTTTAATCTTTAGTAAAAGTATTAGCCGATTACAATGAATTACATTTATTTTATTTACGTATTAAAAATTAATGCATTTTCCCAACAAATGTGACTTGTGAGTAGTAAAAAAAATTTTCCGTTTTTTGTGTGGTAGGTTGATGCATTTTTAACAAAAAATGCTTTATTTTCTCTAATTATGAGAGTGTATCAAATATAAAAGATGTTCCTTTAATAGATTATTTTTGAAATATTTTTACAAAACTATACTAATGTTATTAGATGTAAATTTTCAACTGGGCGAAAAATGTCCGAACCAGGATTCGAACTAGGGATCTCCTGGCTGAAGCCACCAGTGCTTTGCCATCTGAGCTATCCTAGCTTAGTTGGTAGGATAGCTCAGATGGCAGAGCACTGGCGGCTTCATCCAGGAGATCCCTGGTTCGAATCCTGGTCAGGACATTTTTCGCCCAGTTGGAAATTTACATCTAATATGATTTATTTACCAATTAGAATAATTGTGTTAAAATTAATCTAGAATACTAATGTTATTTTTGCAGATAGCTGGACCTATTAAATTATAACATAGAGATCTTCAACTTTTTTGCAGAAAAACATTTGCTTCTAAAAATTTATAAAGATAATCTACATTTTATATTATGATCAAAGTTTCTGTTATTACATAAGGCAATTTTTTTAAATAAAAATATTGGTTGCTAGATAGTTAATTTAAGCATGCGCATTTATTTTTACGTTGCGCCACGCAATACTAGCGGTTATTGCGTTACCAACTGCTTATTTTTTATTTAAAATATTGGGAGGTTTTTTTTTTTTAATTCTTGTATAATAAAGAATATATTCTTCCATTTAAAAAAAATTTTCAACATATTCAGGTGCGTAGAAAACAGAAGGGCTCATAGGGCTCACCGACTCTCCATTCAAAAGAAGCAGTTATTTTAGCCACTTTACTGTTTCAAAGATTAATTATTTTCTTGCTTCAATGTTTTTTAATTCCTTTCCAAAGAATGTCCAGTGCATAAAGAAACAGTTAAGTATTAATAATGTTTTTAAAGTGTAAATCTGCTGATCTGCGGTCTTGACATCAGCTCTGCATTTTAATGCTGCACTAAGTTGCATTTTAATTTTGAAGTCATTTTAATTCATATAGAATTTTCAAACCAATCATAATTTACCCCATACTAAAACACTGGAGCTAAAAATAGAAAGGAGGAGACATACAATGTAGTACCTAGCAGTTGCTTGTGAAGTAACTGAAGATGCAGTTGAAAAATGGCGATTGTTGTTGGTTTACATGAGATTGACAAGGGCTGATTACCACCGGATCAAACTTAAACCAGTAAAAATGTCTAGAAATTTTCGGCTTATACAGGCAAAATTAGCGTCATATATCTAAAACCAAATAAATTCTATTCGTTTTTACTGGCGGAAGTTCGCCGCGGAGGTATTACAATGTATTTCATTGACATTGACATGATGGTTGTTTATGTATTAAGGGTATTAACATACTAAACTTGTGCCAGTGAATAGGAACAGATATTTTTGACTTAATTATGACAGAAATTCTGCATGAATAAGGCGATTAACCCCTTGAGCGACGATGGGATATATTATATCCCACATAATTTTAATCAAGATTCGCACCAGAAACCTTTATTTACGTTTTACTTTAATAACTTTGGTTAAAATAAGATGCAAGATTCTACGACCCTTTGATCAATTTAGTGTTACCTAGTAACAAAAGAAAAAAAAGTGTATGGACTCTGAAAAGTGCCTTTTTTTTTTGTTTCCTCTGACATTAACATCTGTCACACCCTTTATCAGCTTTGTCCGACAGCTTGTCAGCGTAACTTTCTTAACTGTGCTTAACATATTTTTTATTCTTAATCTTAACTTTTATTCATTTTATTTTATTTTTTCTTAAACAGTAAGCTTCTTACTACTTAACATTTAAATACCACTTTTCTTTAAAAGTAATTTTTTTCATTTTATATCTTTATTTTATTTAAAATTTATAGTAGTTTTTTTTTCTAAAACTACAGTTAGACATTTTATCCCCAATGGCTCACTAATAATAAGACAATCACCCATAGACTGGACGTAAAGTTGCCGTCAACACGGAAGCCCCTTAAACTGCAAACACTGTTAAGCCACTGTTAAGATGCAAAATTCCTTATTTTGAAATACAGTAAATTCTGTCTAAGGCGGACTTTGTATAAGCCGGAAATCTGTCTACCGCGGGAATTTTTCCAAGTCCCGGCGAACCCATAGAAAATTACATTAGTTCATGCT